>BDSL01000030.1:0-600000 GCA_003116995.1 Yamagishiella unicocca | reverse complement strand
GTTGGAAACGTATTGTAGCCCTACACGCTTCCGGTGCAATCTTTGTGTACAGGAACTATGCTGACCGTCCGCGTCGTCTGATCCAACTTCGCACGCAACAGTCTATCTCAGTCCCCCAAAGTAGTTCTTGCGCTTTGAAGGGGCCACTGCCTGCAGCGTGGGACCATACAATGAATGACTCTGCTGTCCCAGAACAAGACAAGGTGAGGTCTGAAACGCGCCGACAACTGCGGCTGCGAGGGTCGGCTAGGGTCTGACGACTCCATTTTACGCCTTTTAAGGCAAGGGCAGCTGCTTTTAAGCGCAACGCTTTAATGCAGCGGCCAGCAGCTGTTGCGTCCCAGAGCAGGCGTCCAACGTCTTCCTAAATTTCGTCCGCCGGGAGCCTTTCGACCTTTTTGCCTTTTTCATCCGCCTCATCGTCACCTGCGCTCGCTCCAACAGCCACCCTCGCTTGCCATCCGCGCCTCTCCCTTCCCTTCCCTACCTGTTTGCATCTACCAGATCGTCATCGTGCCCGATAATGAGTTCCAGGAGGGCCTGGTGCTTGCTGGCCAGCTGCCCGCGGAGGCCCTGCACCACGAAACCGCCGGGGCCGCGAGAGCGCAGGTAGAGCAGCTAGGCGCCGACGAAGCAAGTACTGCTGCTGCCGGCGGCGAGCAGCGCCACAAGCAAGGCCAGCAACAAGGCGCAGCGCACCAATTAGCTCCGGCAGGCAGTCCCGAGACTACCGAGGCTGGGCGTCCCAGGTAGCGCATTCCCAGCGCCTGGTAATGGACGGTGCTACTAGAGCTCTCTGGGTAACATCCTTGCGCGAGCAGAAGACGCGCCTGGTCGAGGACCGGCTGGCCTGCACTCGTTTTCGACACAAACCCGAGCCGCCACCACACCCGGCCCCGTCCTGCACGCTGCCACCATTTGCCCTCTGCCTCGCTCCTGCCCTATGCCCACATCGCCCTCGCTCGCGCCCCATGTACGCCATCCGCGTTTCGCAGAGAGGCGTCGTCCGCCCGCCACGCAGCCCCGGCGCCCGCAGCTCCGAGTGACGAGTCGCCCGGCCCCGGCCCCAGCCCAGCCCCCAGCACCCCGGGATCTGAGACCCTTCGCCAGCCCCTGCTGGCCGCGTGGGAGCAGCAGCAGCAACAGCAGCACCCGCTCCACCACGGGGGCGCTGACGCCGCCGCCCCCACCGCCGCACCGCCGCATTCCGATACCTCTCCTGCTGGAGTGCACATGCCCCAGCTGGGCTCCGCTGTACGACATGTACGGGACACCGTCAAGGGCCTGGTGGAGCGGGTGGAGAAGGTAATGTTGGGGGGGTAGAGTGGGGTGGAGAGGTACCAGTCGCGGACTAGTGGGCTGGGGGGAGGGGGAGGGGCGGACGAGGCGAGTGGGGTGGCGTGGGGCGGGGCGGGCGGATATGCGGGCAGGAGGGATGAGGGGACGGGATTGGGTAGGTGCCGCCGGGGTCCTCCTGTATGCCGGAGCCGAGCACCGCGTCGGGGCCCCACGCTACGCCACCCGGACGCTATTGCGCCCCCTCGCACCTCCCTCGCACCCCCCGCGCCGGCCGTGGATTCGCGGGTTCTCCTTAACCCCCCCCGCCTACCTCGAGACCACCTGGCACCGCTGCTGGGGCTGTGACTGCGGTGTTGCCGCTGCTGCTGCTGCTGCTGCTGCTGCAGGCGGTGGGCATCTCACCGCACGAGACCCACCGGGGCCTGGAGCCGGCTGACGCTGCCGCCGCGCACGACGCTGCCGCCGTCGCCGGCGCGGCGGGTGGCAGCGGCCCGGCGCACACCTCCCTGCACGTGGCGCCGCCGGGTGTCTCCCTGCCGCCGCACGACCCGGCGCAGGCGGCCCGGGAGCGGCAGCAGGATGCGCGGCAGCAGCAGGCGGCCGAGGCGGCGATGCTGCTGCACGAGCTGCCCTCCCTGGAGTCCATCCGCGACAGCGCCCGTAGCTACGTGGGCTCCCTGCGGCACAGCATGAAGGACACGGGGGAGGCGGCAGCGGAGCTGGCAGGTGGGTCCAGGGGGGGCTGCCCTTTTCCTCCCGAGGGGTGGGGAGTCAGAAGGGGGCCAGTGCGTGGAGTGAGAGGCGATGGATCGGCGCAGATGGGCGTGAATTGATAGGTAGGTTAGGGAAGGAAGTCTCATGTGTGGCCGAGGGCTGCATGCGCGGCAGGCGAGGTACGCAGGGGGGGGGGCCTGTCCCTACGTGTGTGTTGCTGCAACTGCACCCCGCTGCAACTGCACCCCGCTGCAACTGCACCCCGCTGCAACTGCACCCCGCTGCAACTGCACCCCGCTGCAACTGCGCCCCGCTGCAGGTCGCATGGTGGGTAAGACCAGCTACGGCCACCCGCACCCCCACGGCGGTGAGCCGGTAGGGGGAGGGGGCGGCGCCGGTGGCAGCGGCGGCGGCGCCAGCGCCAGGCAACACGGCCGGAGCTTCTCTTGGGGCAGCGGCGGCGGCGGTAGCCCCGTAGGCAGCCCTGGCGGCTCCCCGTACCGTGCCGACGTCACCGCTACCGGGCCCCCCCTGGAGCACTTCCCGCCCTCGCCGTCCAGCCTCCGCCAGGTGGTGACGCACACGCCCGAGGCGGCTTCGTCGCTGGCAGGTGCGGAGGGGTGGGGTGGGAGCTCGGTATCGGAGTGCACGGATGTTGGGGCGGTTGTTGGTTTGCTGTTTCCAGTACGGCAAAAGGATCCGGGAGCACGCCTGCCGGCAACAGAGGCCACCGTGCCCACTGCACGTCCCGCCCGTGGGTGTGCCTCGCAGGTCGCATCGTCGGCAAGTCCAACTATCAGCACCCCCAGCCGCACCCGCACCCGCACCCGCAGCCGCACCCGGCTTCTCCAGCCCGCGCGCACCACCTACCCACCCAAGCGGCGCCCGCGGTGGCTCGCACGCCGGCTGCTGCGGCTGCGGCCGTGGGAGGCGCCGGACCCGGCACCGTGAGGGGACAGCTGTTCGGCGGCAAGTGGTGGTGACCTGGCGTTCTTAGGGTTTAGGCTTTAGGGTGCGTCGCGGTCGGCTGTGGTACGGGAGCGCAGGGCGCCGGCCTGTGGTGTCTGGAACGCTCGCCGACGCAGTGGGGGGGGGGTGGCAAACAACTTCGTTAACGCGACGGGACAGGATAGTTGACGCATGGTCATGGGGGGTGGGGAGGAAGCGGCCGTTGCTCCTTGGCGTGCCTCACCCAGTGATGGACGAAGCCGCCACAGCCGTATCCCCGAAGGGCACCTGGTTGCGCGCTTTCGCGGCCTGCACTGCTGGCGAGGCTGAGTGCATGGGGGCCCTCGGTGGGTGAAAGGGTGCTTCCTGGCGAGCAGCTTACATGTGTCCCTGGTGCGCTCAAGCGACCCGCGGCCGTCGGTGCCTTGTCCACACCTAGGAAGCATGCAGCCAACCGCCTACAGCCCTCCGGACCCCTCCCACGGTTCTCCTGCCACACCACCCCACACCTGCTCCGCCTATGGCAGGTCCGCCCGCATCTGGCCCCCCGGACAGCCCCTCCGCACCACTCGACGCCGCGGCCGCCCCAGCCGCAACGGGCAACGACGGTAGCGGCCTTGGCGACGGCAGAGGCGACGGCGGCGGCGGCCGCGGCGGCGGCGGCCTGGGTACGGCATCACTGCGCTCCGCGGGCTCCGATGCCGCCAGCTCCCCGCGCCACCACCATCCGGACGTGGGGCCGCACGCTCCTGGCGGCATGAGAGCCGCCCGGGACCCCCAGAGCGGCATGCCGCTGGTGACGATGCCCTCCCTGTAGCCGCGCGCAGCGCGCTTCCCCTTTGGAAGCTTTTGCTTTCCATTTTAAATCGATTGGGATTGCCAGTGAAGTTGGTTTGGAGGCTGTAGTTTTCGGCCGGTCAATGAGTTGCATGGTTGGTCGAATTGGGCGGCAGGCAGGATGTGAGAGGCCTCTCCTTACATACATGGCTAGGGCCATTGGCGGCGTGCGGGCCGCACCGCCCTTCTTCGGGCGTTGTCCGCGGGGCAGGCTGGAGCCGCGACGCACGTGAAGCTCCCCTCGCCCGGCCTTAGAAAGCATCAGCGCAACGTCTACAGGCCACATACGATTGCTGCGCTCGTGTCCTGGTCGGTTAAGGAAATGCTGAATAAAGACATCCAACCACAACCCGCAACTACATAAGACGCGTGCGCACCCTGCACATCGCGTTTGCACAGCTATAGATTACTAAGCCCCGGAGCGATTAGGGCTGGCTAAACATGCGCTCGCTCCAGTTCAAAAAAATCCTAGCTGGTAGACAACATTAAGCTCCGGCGGCATTAGGCTCCTGGACATTGGGGGAGTCGCCGTCGGCGAACGAGAGGAAGACGTAGAACAGAGGAAGGCCGCCATCAAAGAAGCGGCCGCGCACGTCACAAGTCCGGGCAGACGGTCGCGCGCGCGCGGCCGTCGTACGGCTAAGGTTACTGCCGTACAGTACTACAGGTCTCGAGGACCCCGGGTGTGTGTGTGCGCCCATCGCGAGCTCGCGTCGAGTCACTGCTAGGTTTGGCTCACCGTGCCGGGTCGCCCCGACCGCACCCGCAACAGGACAACCACAAGGCGGACGAGCCGCACGCCTGTATCCACCTGTGGAGGCCGCAGGGGCCCCGGCAGGTGCTCTACGTTTATATAACTCCAACGAAGCCGGTCCCTTTCTATATCGGCTCCGAATCATCCTTACGTGTAGTGTGCGCCATTGGTCATTCAGTACGAACCCAATGCGACGAGCACCTCTCAATCCCTCGCCGCCCCTTGTGCGCCGGCCGCGCACAAGCAAGCGGCGGCTCCTTGAGGGTCGTACACAGCGCACTACCGTACGCAAATGCCGGCGACGGCACTTTCATTTCACTCCCCACCAAATGAGTGCGCCCTATCCCAAAACTCGTCAGCGCAATGTAACATAGGGCTATGCTACCGGTACATCATGGGGCCCTGTAGGCGGCGCAGCAGCTCACAGCCAGGCATGACCGCCCCAAGGACCGGGGGGCACAATGCCTGGGTTCGTCGCGCCGAGCCCCGTCCGCGGACCGTCTAGATTTAAGTGTCATCACTTGCGACCTGTCACGGCACGTCGCGAGGCAGGCATGTGTGAGCATGCGGGTGGTACGAGGTTGGCGCGGAGCCGCCAGGGCAGGCGCGCAAAGCGATAACTAACGCACCGTACGACAGCCCTCAGCAGTAAAGTTATGCCCCTAAGAAACACGCGCACGCGCACGTGAGCCGCAATGCATTCCCTCCCCCCGCCCCGTCCCCCCCCTCCCAGAACAAACACTTGCACACACACGCACGCATGCTCCTTGCTCAGTATTTAATACATGACTCGCGCGCGCAGCGACGCATCCAGGCGCGTCAAGGAACACACACAAACACACACCGCGTGTTCTCCACGCGCCTTAGGGAACGCACGCTCACTTCTGTCACATGCGCAGACACACACATGCGTAACGCGCGTCGACCGCACATATAACAAGGTATCCGCGTGCTGCCGAGTGCACCAAGCGGGACCCTGCGCCGCGCGCGAGTGCAGGAGCAGCGGTGTGCCCGTCCACGATCCAGCTGTCGTCCAGCTGTCGCCCACACGTCTCGCCACAGCAAAAGCATCGCCACCCCGACCGCTCCATGCTTGCCACCCCACGCACAATCCTTCGATGTGCGTGTACTTTGGTAATGACCACCCTCACCCCGCCCCCTGCAGCAGCTCCCGTCCATGCAGGACGGCATATATACACACAAAAGCCTTCCGCTGCCGTACGCCCCGACCGTCGCCGGCATCAACGGCGTTGTCAAGCGCTGCCGCACCAGCCACACCAGGCGCTTGTCCCTTCGTGCCCATTTTCATCGCACCTCCGCTCAGCCGCGCTCATCCGTGGATCGCATTCCGGCCAGGTTATTCGGGTTGTGCATACCGCACCAACGCCTCGGTACAGCACGTCTCGTGGCGTCGTCCCAGTAGCCGGCCCCTGTGCATCCAGCTGCCACGGCGGGCGGACCCACGGGCCCACGTAACCCTGCGGTCCTACCCCGCATCCCTGCCCCTCCTCTCCCCCTCGAGGAACTGCACCACGGGCCGAACCGCCGCACGCTAGAAACCTTAGAGCCCTATCCGCACACGCACCGGCAGCTCCTCGGCACCTCGTCGCCGCCCATTGCGTCACAAAGCGTGACTCGTCCAGGCACCGCACCGTTATCAGCGCGGCCCTGCCACGCGTGGTGGCCTCACACGAGAGACAACTCAACCCGACCCAACGCGCCCTGCTCCGTTACCACCAGGCCTGTGTCTGCACGGGGCAGCACACCGGCTCTTCACCCGGGTCCTCAGCCAGCGTGTACATGCAGTTCGGCCCTGCGCACAGGCGCTGGAGCGTTCCGCAGAGGTGTCGCCGCAGCGCGAAGCAGAGCTGCGCCTGAGGCAGCACCGCCGTGTCCAAGTTGAGGCGGATTTTGGCGACCATGAAGGGCACTCCTACTCGGTCAAACGTCGTGTACGACGCGCTGACTTCTTTGCCGTCAACCACAACGGCGTTCAGGGCCTGGCGACACTCCTCGTCTGCGAAGGGGTCGCGGGGCGGGGGGGGGAGACGAGGTGGGGAGGCGGGGGTCAGGGAGCGCGTGGCAGGGCACAACGGGACGGATGCTGGGGCCGAACCGGCGGGGTGGGTGGTTGGGCGGGCGGAAGCGCGGGTTTGCTGCAAGACTCGGGTCAGTCGTGCTATGGGGAACGCACACGCGCCCTGTGTCGGTCATCGCCGCCGCGGCTTGTCGCGATTCAGCCATCATCCTGTCGACACCAGCACGCGGCGGCTTGTGACGCTCAACACAAACGCGCCATGAATTCGTCCGCTACGTCATGTAGCTAATTAGCTATACCGCATGCTAATTTAACTATAATGTAGTGATTAATTTACTTTGATATAACTACAATGTAGTGATTTACTTCGATATTGATTACTATATTCTGCGTTACGCCCGTTCCACGAGGGCGCCCGCCCAACCCACAGCAGCAGCACCCGCAGCCCGCCCGTCCCGCCTGTCTGCGACACGCAGCCGCTCCCTCCGTCTCCAAGATCCCAGCCCGACGGCGCACTCACTGATCAGCAGGTCGAACTTGTCCACCGTCATCCCGCAGCAGGCCTTGTCGCTACACTCCAGGCTGGCGAAGCGGAAACAGAACACGCTGTCCCCCTCGCCGTTGACCGTTTCGCTCGTTAACTCCAGGGCGTACGGGGTGCCGGACCGTTGGCGGCAACCGTAGAAGGGGAACTCGGCGCTGTGGCCGCCCGTCGGTGGCATGGGGGAAAACGGCGGCGGCGCCCTAGGGACCCGCGGCACCCGCGGCGTCTTTTGCGGCGGCGGACTGCGGGGTCGGCGGGGCGGCTTGGGCGCCAGCGGCGTGTCTGACGGCGGCAGAGGCGTGTCTGGCGGCGGTGGCGGCGTGTCTGGCGGCGGCGGACTGCGGGGTCGGCGGGGCGACTTGGGTTCCCGCGGCGACGACTGCGCATCTGGCGGCGGCTGCGACGGCGTGTCCGGCGGCGGCCGGGGCCGGCGGGGCGGCCGCGGGCTCGGCGGCCTCGGCCGCCGTGGCGGCCTCGGCGGCCTCGGCGGCGGCGCGCTATCTTCTGACGGCTGCAGCGGCGGCATCGTGACTGGCTCGGGGAAGGCCGGCTCTTCCGACGGCGGGCCCGGCGGCAGGCACAGCAGCGGCGGCCCCGCCGGCGGCTCTAACCCGCACACGTCCTCGCCGTACACGTAGGTCAGGGCCCGCCCGCAGCCGCCCACCGCCTCCGCATCCGCCAGCTGCAGCTCGGAGTCACCCCCCACAAACGCCTCTGCCCGGGCCTGGACATCAGCCACGCGGTCGCAGGAGCAGGCGCGGATGTCCAGATCAGGCGGCTCCAGGGGGGACACGTCGGAGAAGACGGCCTCGTGGAAAGGGAACGTGTCGGAGTCGGATCCAATGCCCGCGCTGGCTGCGGCGATCATTTTTGACAGCTGGACATTCAACTTGAGCGTGATGGCGTCTGCAATCCAGGGCCCGTAGTACTTGCCCTCGTCGCCCTCGTTGGTCAGGACGCAACGGCGTTTGGTGTCGAAAATGGCGCCGAAACCCACGACGGTCGTGAACGGCAGCTCCGCCAGCTGGTCTGGCGCCGGGCCGGCGGACTCGCCGCTCGGAAGCAGTACGGCACCGTGGTCGTACTGCATCAGCAGGAAGCACTGCAGGGAGGGCAGGTCCAGGAACTCGAGGTGGGGCCCGGTGTAGGAGCCGAAGGCGTAGATGCCGCCGCCGCCGAAGTCCGCAAAGTAGTCCCAGAAAGCCAGTAGGGTGGAGGACGGCGGGTTCCGGTGGCGGGAGTCGGTCCAGCTGAGGCCGTTGTAGACTTGGAAGGGGCAGGGGTTGCCAGGAGGCACGCAGCCCGAGGTGCAGCGAGGGCGACTGGGTGCTAGGGGGCGGAATATTTCCGGCAGCGGGGGCATAGGGCCCGATTCCGGTGGGTAGAGCGGCGCTGAAGCCGGGGGCCCAGGCATGGAGTCGGTGGGCGGCGGCGGTGAGGCCGATGTGGGTTCCTGGGGGGTCTGAGATGGCTCCGGCGACGGAGGCTGGGGCGATGGAGGTTCCGGCGGCGGGGACTCGGGAGGGGCAGGTTCGGTCGAGGGAGTCTTGGGTGGTGGAGGTTCCGGTGACGGAGGTGCCGGTGACAGGGGCGCAGGAGAGGCAGGTTCGGTGGAGGGAGTCCCGGGTGGTGGAAGTTCCGGTGACGGAGGTGCCGGTGACGGAGGTTCCGGTGACGGGGACTCGGGAGACGGGGGCTCGGGTGATGGGGGGTCGGGAGAGGCAGGTTCGGTCGAGGGTGTGTTGGGTGGTGAAGATTCAGGTGATGGAGGTTTTGGTGACGCGGGCTCGGGTGATGGGGGCTCAGGAGAAGCAGGTTCGGTGGAGGGAGTCCCGGGTGGTGGAAAATCCGGTGACGGAGGTTCCGGTGACGGGGGCTGGGGTGAGGGGGGCTCCGGCGACAGCGGCTTCAACGAGGGAGGCGGGGAAGTGCCAGGCTCGGGCGACGGCGGCAACTGCGAGCCAGGCAGGCACAGCAGCGCCGGCCCTGCCGGCGGCTCTAACCCACACACGTCCTGGCCATACACGTTCGTCACGGCCTGCCCGCAGCCGCCCACCGCCTCCGCGTCCGCCAGCTGCAGCTCGGTGCCACCGCCCACGAACGCCTCCGCTAGCTCCTGGACATCAGCGACGACCTTGCACGCGCAAGCGCTGACGTCCTGCTCTGGAGTCCCCGGCGGCCAGACCCGCGCGAATGCCGCCGCGTGAAACGATATAGGGCCCTCGGGGCTCCCTGGAAGCTCGTCCCCGGCGAACAGCTCTGACAGCCTCACGTTCAACTTGAGCGCTATGGCATCCGCCAGCCAGGGCCCGTAATAGAGTCGCCGGTCGCCGTCGTTGTTCAGCACACAGCGCCCCGACCCGTCCAGCTCGGCTCCGAAACTAACGATCGCGTCCAGTGGCAGCGGCGGCGTTGGCAGCAGGCCGCCGTCGTCGGCGCCGTCGAGCAGCAACATGGAGCTGGCGTTGTACTGCATCTGCATGAAGCACTGCAGGGAGGGCGGGTCCAGGAACTCGAAGTGGGCGCCGTTGTAGGCCCCGAAGATGTAAACGGCGTCCTCATAGTCCGCGAAGAGGTTCCAGTTGGCCCTCAGCAAAACCGACGCGGGGGTTAAGGCTGCCGTACGCGACCAGCTGAATCCTTCGTACACCTGAAAGGACGAGCATGACACGTGTTAGTGAAGTTGAGACGGCCGTGAAATCCGCATGCATGGCGCTGGGGTGGGTGGGTTACAGGGCAGCACCGCCGCCAGCTGCGGCAACACCCCACCCCTCCCTAGAGCACCTGCCAACACCCCACCCCTCCCTAGAGCACCCGCCAACGCCCCCCTTCGGCAGTGGCTAGCGGACTTACTGTGAACGGGCAGGGGCTCGCGGGTTGGATGCAGTCCTTCGTACAGGCCGCGGGAGCGGGCGGGAAGGGGGCGGGGCCGGGGGATAGCTCGGGTTGCAGTGAGGGAGACGATGGCGGGGCGGGAGACGGTGGTGGAGAAAGCGGCGGCTCGGGCGCTGGTTGAGTGGGTAGCTGCGGCTCCGGAGACGGAGGTTGCAGCGACGGCTCAGGAACTGGCGGCGTTGACGAAAGCGGCGCCGGCTCTTGTGGCCGCGGCGACGTTGGATCCGGTGACGGTGGTTGCGGCGGCCGCTGCAAGGGCGAGGGCGGAAGTGTCATCGTCGGTGACGGCGGGTTAGTGGACGACGGCTCCGGTGGCGACGAGGGAGCGGGCGACGGCTTAGGTGACGGCGGGTTAGTGGACGACGGCTCCGGTGGCGACGAGGGAGCGGGCGACGGCTTAGGTGACGGCGGGTCAGTGGACGACGGCTTCGGCGGCGGCGGGACAGTGGACGACGGCCTCGGCGGCGGTGGCGGGTCAATGGGCAACGGCCTCGGCGGCGACGAGGGAGTGGACGACAGCTTTGGCGACGGCGGGTTAATTGGCGACGGCTTCGGCGGCGGCGGGACAGTGGACGACGGCCTCGGCGGCGGTGGCGGGTCAATGGGCGACGGCCTCGGCGGCGGCGAGGGAGTGGACGACAGCTTTGGCGACGGCGGGTTAATTGGCGACGGCTTCGGCGGCGGCGGGACAGTGGACGACGGCCTCGGCGGCGGTGGCGGGTCAATGGGCGACGGCCTCGGCGGCGGCGAGGGAGTGGACGACAGCTTTGGCGACGGCGGGTTAATTGGCGACGGCTTCGGCGGCGGCGGGACAGTGGACGACGGCCTCGGCGGCGGTGGCGGGTCAATGGGCGACGGCCTCGGCGGCGGCGAGGGAGTGGACGACAGCTTTGGCGACGGCGGGTTAATTGGCGACGGCTTCGGCGGCGGCGGGACAGTGGACGAAGGCCTCGGCGGCAGCGGCGGGTCAATGGGCGACGGCTTCCGCGGCGGCGGGGCAGTGGACGACGGCTTCGGCGGCGGCGGGTCAACGGGCGAAGGCTTCGCCGGCGGCGAGGCAGTGGACGACGGCTTCGATGGCGGCGGTCCAGTGGGGAACGATTTCGGCGACGGTGGGTCAGTTGACGACGGCTCCAGTGGCGGCGGGTTAGTGGACGACGGCTTAGGCGACGGCGGGTCAGTGGGCGACAGCTCCGGTCGCGGCGGGTCAGTGGACGACGGCTTAGGCGGCGGCGGGTCAGTGGACGACGGCTTAGGTGACGGCGGGTCAGTGGACGACGGCTTCGGTGACGGCGGGTCAGTGGACGACGGCTCCGGTGACGGCGGGTCAGTGGGCGACAGCTCCGGTCGCGGCGGGTCAGTGGACGACGGCTTAGGCGGCGGCGGGTCAGTGGACGACGGCTCCGGTGACGGCGGGTCAGTGGACGATGGCTCCGGTGACGGCGGGTCAGTGGACGACGGCTTCGGTGACGGCGGGTCAGTGGACGACGGCTCCGGTGACGGCGGGTCAGTGGACGACGGCTCCGGTGACGGCGGGTCAGTGGACGACGGCTTAGGCGACGGCGGGTCAGTGGACGACGGCGTAGGCGACGGCGGGTCAGTGGACGACGGCTCCGGTGACGGCGGGTCAGTGGACGACGGCTCCGGTGACGGCGGGTCAGTGGACGACGGCTCCGGTGACGGCGGGTCAGTGGACGACGGCTTAGGCGACGGCGGGTCAGTGGACGACGGCGTAGGCGACGGCGGGTCAGTGGACGACGGCTCCGGTGACGGCGGGTCAGTGGACGACGGCTCCGGTGACGGCGGTTCAGTGGACGACGGCTCCGGTGACGGCGGCACCAGGGAAAGTGGTTGTGGCGACGGAGAAGATGCCGATGGCGACTGTGGTTCCCCGGACAATGGCTGGGGTGATGGTGGAGATGGGGCGGGCGGATCGGGCGATGGCGGGTACTCCAGGGGCGGGTACATGGGCTCAGGTGTCGGTGTCGGTGTCGGTGGCGGGGGCGGTAACCCTGGGTAGGCTGGCGGTGATGCGCTCGGGTGCACTGGAGGGAACGCAGCAGGGTAGGAAGGCGGCGGCGGCATGGCGTGGTAATGCGGCGGTGAAGCCAACGGTTGGTACGACGGTGGCGGTTGTGCGGTTGGAACCGACGGTGGCGGGGACACCGGAACCGTCGCCGGTGGCGGCACTGAGGACGACGGCGGGGCGGGCGGTAGCAACAGCGGGTCTGTCGGAACGTTGAGATTCTGGTTTGGAGGTGGTGGGTGGGTCGGACTCCAGGGGGGCGACCGGTAGGGCTGGGATGGCGGCTGCGGTTGGCTGGGTCGAGTGGGAGGCGGCAGCCCCGGTGCGGATGGAGGCGGCATCTCAGGCCTCATCGGAGGTTCCGGCTCCAGGGGCGGCGGCATCTCCATCGGCGGCGGGCCCTCCGGTGGCGGCGGCGGCGGCGGCGGCGGGCTGTCCGGCGTGGCTGGGGGCACCAGCACGGGGTAGTCGGGGACCCAGTGGGCGGCGCACAGCAGCGCGGGGCCGCTGGCCACGTCCGCGCACGTGTCGGCGCTGTACAGCTGAGTCAGCACGGCGCCGCAGGCGCCCGCCGACTTGGCGCCGCGAAGCGTCGAGTTCCGCTTCCTCCCTAGGTAGTCCTCCGCCCAGGCCAGCACCACCGGCAGGTCCGTGCAGGAGCAGGGCGCCACATCCTCGGAGATGAACACGGACCCCCACAGGCTGGCGAAGTGCGCCGAGTGCAGCTGCAGGGACGGCGGCGGCGCACCGGGCACGGCGCCGCCATTCTCCCGCATGTACGACAGCTGCAGGTTGAGCTTCAGCACGATGGCGTCTGCCAGCCAGGGCCCAAAGTACTTTTCCTGCTCGGCCTTGTCGGTCAAGATGCAACGGTACGTGTCGGGGTCAACCACGGCTCCGAAACCCACGACGGTCCGCAACCGCAGCTCAAACAGGTTGTCCGGCGCGGGGTCGGCCGGCTTGCCGTCCGGCAGGAGTACGGAGCTGCGGTTGTACTGCATCAGCAGGAAGCACTGCAGGGAGGGCGGGTCCAGGAACTCGAGGTGGGGGCCGGTGCGGGAGCCGAAGATGAAGATGAAGTCCTCAAAGTCGGCGAAGTTAGGCCACGACTCCCCCAGGGCAATCGACGCCCCGCTGCGCAAGCTGGTGTCGCCCCAGCCAGCGACGTCGTAGATCTCGACGGGGCACGGCCTGCCCGGAGCGGCGCACTGTGCCTCGCACCCCGGCGGTGCGCTCTTAGTGCCATCGGGGGATGACGGAGAGACTGGCGGCGACGGCGGCGGCTGCGGCGGCCGCGGCGGCGGCGGCGGCGACGGCGGCTTCGGCCGGCACAGCGGCCTGGGCGCGCTCAGCCCCGACGGGCAAGCGCCGCTGTTGTACGACACAGATGCGCTGCGGGCGCACTTGTCGTACGACCACACCGGCGACTGCGGGTTCGCCTGGAGCTTCCCTGACACGGCCGCCTCCGCGCGCTGCAGCACCTGCTGCACCGATAGGCACGCGCAGGGCGAGTCCTCCACCTGAGAAAACACCGCAGTGCCAAGCATCGCCGGCGCCGACGGCACCAGTGCCATGGCCGGCTCCAGAACCAAGTTCAGCTTGAGTGCCAGGATGTGAGCGACCCACGGGCCGTACGACGGCACCGGCTGGTCGAACGCGCACTCGTCCTCATCCGAGCTGCCGCTGTTACCGTTACCGTTACCGTTGACGCCAACACCAACGCCTATGCCGCGGGCCGAGTTGGGAGGTGACGCCACTACCACGGTTCGAGTGAGCGGCATGCCGTGCATTTCCCCCGAGTCAGGCGCGTCGAGCTGGGCGCGCAGGAAGCACTGCAGCGCGCGCGCGTCCAGGAAGAGGATCGCGGGGGCGGACAGGTCGGTTCCTCCGGACCCCAGGGGGAAGTACCCGGCGACGGTGATACTCGACCACATGGTGGCCAGCAGCGTGGCCGAAGTGGACCTCGTGTTGGCCCACTGCGCCGCCGCGAACAGCCGGAAGGGGCAGCTGCCGCCGGTGGTGAGGTCCGGGTAGCAGGCCTGGTGGCACAACGGCTCCGCGGGTGGCGGCGGCTCCAAAACCACCGGCGGCAGCGGCGCCAGCGGCACCGGTGGGTCGGGCGCGTCTGCCAGTCTCGACCGGCACAGGAACGGCGACCAGTCACCGCTGTCTTGTCTACACGCGCCGTAGGCGTATGCCTCGGCGATGGCTGCAGATACGCGCGGCAGGCAGTCCGCAAGCGGCCCGCGCGCCGGCCTGCCCTCCGGCCCCAGCCCCGAAACCACCGTGTCCGCCGCGTGCAGGTACTCCCGCACCGTACGGCAGTCGCACGGCAGGCCAGCGAGCGGGCCCGCGTGCGTCACCACCGCCTCCATCATATTGCCGTACGTGAACGACGACATGGTGCTCCAGACCAGCGAAAGCAGCGCGTTGAGGCGCAGCGCCAGCGCATCCGCCATCCAGGAGCCGAAGTTGAACTGGCCGCCGCCCATGTCGTCGCCGTAGCTGCACACGTTGGTGTCCACGTCCAAAGCAGCGGTGAACACAAGCGGCCCAGTGCTGCCGCCCGGCCGCTGCAGCGGCAGCTGCATGGCCGGTGCCGAGTCGTCTTGGAGGCGGAGGAAGCAAACAAGCGAGGCCGCGTCAGGGAAGCGCAGCTGCCTGCTGCCCGCCCCCATAAGGCCCATCACCAGCTGGCCGTTGCCGGAGCGCGTGAAGTCGTCCCACAGGTTCATGACGGTTTCGGAGGCCGCCCGGAGGCCGTCCACCTGCCCCGCGTACTCCGCGGCTGTGTATGCGTAGAAGGGGCAGAACGTGGGCTCGTTGACGAGGTAGCAGCTGTCGATCGCTTCGCAGCGGTCCGTTTTGCTGTCGGCGGGAGGTGAGGTGTTGTCCTGGGGTTCGAGGTCCGTGAGACCGTCATCGGGCCACGAGGGGGCCGAGAACACAAAGCCACCGCCCCTGGAGCCGATAGGGCAGGGAGGGGGAGAGCAGGGAGCGGCCCAAGGCGGCGGTCAAGGAGAGGAATGATGGAATGGGAAGTGCAGGGGATGAACGGCAGTATAGGAAATGGCTGGGGGGCAATGGCACGGCAAGGGGGAGGGGGCGGTGAAGAGGACACCTTGGCCCCGTCGAAGCCTAATGCTGCAACATTTTGGTGGTGGTGGTGGTGGTGGTGGTGGTGGTGGTGGTGGTGGTGGTGGTGGTGGTGGTGGTGGTGGTGGTGGTGGTGGTGGTGGTGGTGGTGGTGGTGGTGGTGGTGGTGGTGGTGGTGGTGGTGGTGGTGGTGGTGGTGGTGGTGGTGGTGGTGGTGGTGGTGGTGGTGGTGGTGGTGGTGGTGGTGGTGGTGGTGGTGGTGGTGGTGGTGGTGGTGGTGGTGGTGGTGGTGGTGGTGGTGGTGTGGTGGTGGTGGTGGTGGTGGTGGTGGTGGTGGTGGTGGTGGTGGTGGTGGTGGTGGTGGTGGTGGTGGTGGTGGTGGTGGTGGTGGTGGTGGTGGTGGTGGTGGTGGTGGTGGTGGTGGTGGTGGTGGTGGTGGTGGTGGTGGTGGTGGTGGTGGTGGTGGTGGTGGTGGTGGTGGTGGTGGTGGTATGGGTTCACTTGTACGTGGGGAAGAGGAGCTCTACAGCGCTGGGCCACCGCCGCGTCCGCCACACGCGAGGGCAGTGAGGAAGAGAGGGAGGGGAGCGGAGAGAGGGGAGCGGAGGGGAGGCCATGCGTACGCGCTCTGCCCATCCCCTCCCTTCCTCGCCGGTTTTCCGCCTCGTGCCCAGCCCCGAGGCCCGCATCGCCACGCTCTCGCCGACTCTTAAACGACCAGTTATAGCATCGGAACCGCACTGTTTGGCTGCTCGTCAGAGGTTTTCCGCCGGATACGGCAAGTCGTACACTGCCGCTGAGATCGAGGCCGCACTGCCGCCAGCTGCCGAGCCTCCGGCCCCAGTCCCAGCGGCACCGGGGGGATGCCGCACATCGACGGCAGTTGCGCTCCGCCCTTTTCCCTCACAGATCTGCCTTCCTTGCTCGTTTCATCGCCCTCCACAGACCTTGCGCTCACCGCAGCATGCCACCCTCGCAGTGGCCAGTGCGAAACCCCATTCAACCCGCCCTCCCGCCCACGACCCTCTGCGGGCCAGGGCCGCACGTCTCAGCCCCCACAGCGCACTCCCCGCGCCACCGGCCCCCCCCCCTGCCGTCACGTCCAGCCGTACCGCCCCGCGCCTACCTCCATGCCGCCCCAGCGCCTACCTACCGCCTGCCACTGACGCCGTTCGCATACCTTTCGAAAACCCATCAGCCCATTTACACGCTCCATGCACTGCTCCTACTCCTGGGACAGACTCACCGTCGGCCGCCCCCGGCCCCGGCCCCTCCCGCACCTTCACCTGCCCGAGCGACTGATCCCCCGTCCCCTCCCGCTCTTGTGACCTTGCTGCTTTCCCTCCAGCTCCCTGGCTGCCGGGACCAACCTCCCAAACCATCTGAAGCCAGCAGAGGCCGACACTGTGACCACAGCGCCAGCAGCGGCCATAGCGGAAGCGGCCAGATCCCACCCCCTCACACCAGGTCCCCCCCCACATCCCCAGCGCAGTGACGCGGGGCTACAGGTCCCCGCACACCGGGCCCCGTGACGCGTACGGCTCCCCCCTCCCCCTGGCCCTGGCCCCGCACCAGATACCGAGCAAGTTTATTTCCCCCTTTGCTTCCCGCAGCTTAGGTTCACTAGCACACGCGACCCCTGCCTACTTGCGCCATTCGGCCCCCCGTGCTCGTCCCGCTTGCCCCTTGCTGATCCCGGGGTCCCTGCGGTCCCAGGGTGGTTTCGGAGGGTGCTGCCGCACCGTCCACTCCTGCAATATCCGCCAGCACATTCGCCCCTAACAACCTCACCACCCGGTGGCTGGTGCAGACGCCAACAGCACGGCACCGACACAACGCATCCCGGCACCGCAGGCCACGTAACACATTCCGCACTTCGTTACGCGGCTGCCGCTCTTAACATGGCTCCATAAAATATACACGGGGGTAGCCAGCAGGCCGATCGGTAGTAGCTGCTTCGCCGTCGTACTACCGCCCAGGAGGACAAGCGGGCCGCATCGCGATGTCGTACCTTTGTGCCCGTGTGCAGCCCCGTGCTGTGCGCCCGTGCTATGCTGGTACACTGGTACATGACACCGCCTGGGTGCGCCCTTGGAGCCTCCCGGACGCCAAGTCGTGATGCTGCCCCAGCCCAGCGCCGGTCCCATGAATCCCGCCCGCCCGCCCGCCCGCCGGCTCGCACACTCGTGCTCGCCGGCGGGCCCTTAACAGAGAGCGCTTGCATCTCACCAGGTCTGATCCTCGCCTTCTCCAGAGCCGCTTTCTCCATAGTGATCATCTGCAAGGCACGGATGGCAGGGCTCGATCAGCGCACGGGTGAGGGCCAGTATGCCTGGAGGCAACTTCCCGAAGCTATGAGACCAGCTGGCCACGAATGCGCGCTGCATGGACCGTAGTCGAACTGGGCAGAAAGATCGGCCGAACGAGTTCTGCCGCCTGCGTACAGCGAGGCCAGCGCTACCTCGGCAGCTAGTCGGACTGTTGCCCGAATACAAGGTGGCAGGTCGCAACCTGAAGAGCCCGGCCGGTCACACCTGCTGCTGAGAATGGAAGAATAAATAAAAGGACAATGGCGCGCTGTATGGTCCATGATGTCATGGGTCGCGGCGGCCTGGTCGGCGAAGTCCTAGTGGCGAAGCAGCATATGGATGTCGTCAGGTAGCGATCGCGGCCATATATTTCCCGTAAGTAGTACACAGGAGGCTCTGCGTGTCCAGAATGCTGAATGCGGCGTCGCGAGCACGCCGTTTGCGTAATGGTCCCTTAGTATAGTTCTCCTGGACTGGCCCACCACCAGTCTCGTTCGCAGCAACTTGGGCCAAGAGAAGAAGCTAAAATTTGCGATCCGATGCTGGTCATGCAGGCCGCGCCAAAATGATACCTTTCTAGAAATGACTAGCAATACGCTAAAATTGGTCGCAACTGCAATATCTACCTTTCAAATGCCTTTTTACTACTATGTAGAGGTAGCAGATGGTGGCATGCGATGTGAGTGACCGGGGTTGTTTGCTGGTGGCGGGCGCTTGTGAGTACGACGTTGCATGGATGAGGAAGGTACCAAGTCCACTGAGAGATAGCACTAACAATTAAATAACAAAACCGCTGTGACGTCTTTACGTTTAAGTAAAGATTGTAAAAGACTGCAGCAACGTTTGCTTAATATATACATACTTTCCTGCAACGCCGCGTTACTACGCCTTTAATCGTTTGCATAACAACCTTTGCGCCTGTGAACATTTGATAGTAAGATAACAGTGGCATACATCTAGCATCGGCGTCACTGTCCGCGCGACATGTTGTGTTACTCTATTCCGTAATTGAGGAGCGGCGGCGATCATGGATCGGGCCATGCGTAGCGCATATCAACTCCGCTTGGCCCGTGTATTTATCAGCCTTTCTCTAATAGCGGGTGAGAGGCTCGGCTGTTTGCCGTGTGCGGTGACGAATTAGACCCATGGGCTAACTCCAGACCATTACGCACGGTACCTGCTGGTAAATTCAATCATACAAACATCTGTGATCTTATTGCTGCTGACAGTATTCTGGATTGGCCCTTCGCTCTCTGACGCCTTGCAGCCTACAATTTAGCGGGACTCTCAACAGCACACGCTGCAACGTAAGCGATCTGGCATGGTCACGCATATCTTGATTTTAAGAGACGCATTTCCGTGGGGGTAGTGCAATGTAACGTCGCTGGGCCTCGCCTGACGTGCGCGTCGGTTAGGATGCTCGGACGACATTTTGGGACCGTGCGCAGAGCTGGACGTCTGACACGCAAGCTTGAATGTAGCGCCAATATGTCTTATTCTGACGCAACCAGGGAGGGAAAACCGTGCCAGGCCACATGTCCAGTGAAGGTTATGTCGGTTACCTTGCCTATAACTTTCGGCGTTTCAACGCGTTTAACGTCGATGCCGATGAGCCTCAACAACCTAACGAGCCCATCGCCGAAATCCCCGCTGCCCCACGCAGGCCGACTGTGGAATCCTGTCCCGTCAACTGCTTCCCCCCCGAGACATGCAACCCAGCGCTGCTGACGGCAGTGCAATGGTCACAGGACTCCGGCAGGACAATCCTGGAGTCCGCTTGGCCAATCTTCACCAACAAAACCGGGATATTTTTTCTGGGCGCCTCCCTGGATTCCCCTTCATTGCTCTTTGACTCCCCTCTCGCCGTCAGCTGCTTCATGCTCCGGCAGCAGGACGGCGGGTCGGCCGACAGGCTACCCTTGCCGATGACTTCCCAGGTCACCATAACGGTCCCGCAAAGCGAACAAAACAGCTGCCCAGAAGACGTGCAAAACTTCGGCTTCGCCTCCGCCTGGGTGGCGGATGTGCTGGCGCTCAAGCTCAACCTGTTCAACACCAGAATGATGGGCGAGCCCGGCAGCACAGACTTGCTGGAGAACGCAGTGATTGCCGAGGTGTACGGCATTGATGTGTGCTCATGCCGCACCGTTGGACAGGTCATGACCTCAGCTGAGCAGTACTTCTCCGGGTTGATGGAGTTTGACGGCGCGCCACCGTACGACTTCTGCGCGTCCGACATCGCGTACCAGTACGGCGACCCTACCTGCCAGACGTCTCCTTACTCGGACTGGCTGTGCAAGGGTACGGAGCCGCTGCCCAGCCTGTCGCCGCCCCCGCACTCCGGCATGTCGTCTCCCCCGCCTGTGCACTCGCTGTCCCCACCGCCCTTCGTGGCCCAAAAGCCGCCACCTCCGGCGAAGGTGGCGCCGCCGCCACCTGAGACCCTCGTCGAGCCGCCGCCAGATGGAGCCGACACGCCGCCACCTATAGCGGACTACGCAGACCCCCCACCGCCGCGGAAACTGTCGCCGAGTCCCCTCGCCGTACACCCTTCGCCGCCACGGACGGTTGATCCTCCGCACCCGCCGCCCCCGATGAAATCACCGCCGCCGCCGCCGTCGCCGAGTCCGCCTTCACCTTCGATACGCTCTCCACCGCCCTCGCCTCCGCCAAGGCCCCCGCCGCCACCTCGATCTCCACCGCGAACGCCGGCTACGGTACCTTCACCTCTAGCGCCGTCGCCGCCGCCAAAGCAGTCCCCGCCGTCACCAAGACCCTCACCATCACCACCGCGGCCGCCCCCATCACCGCCGCTGCCTCGGGCCCCGCCGTCGCCCCGGCCACCTCCACCTCCATCGCTGCCACCGCTGCGGTTGCCCCCGTCACAGCCGCGACCGCCGCTACCGTCTCCGAAAGCGTCACCGCCACCACCGCGGCAGCCACCGTCGCCACCGCCATTGCCGCCACCGAAATTGCTGCCACCGCCACCGCCATCGATATCGCCGTCGATTCCGAAACAATCACCATCGCCACCGCGACCGCCACCGTCACCGCCGGTGCCTCGACCACCGCCGCCGCCGCCGCGTCCCCCATCACCTCCGCCGTCGCCGCGGCCCCCACCGTCGCCGCGGCCGCCGCAGTCGCCGCCCCCATCACCGCCGTCACCACCACCGTTGGTCCAACCACCGTCGCCGCGTCCTCCACCTCGCCCCCGATCCCCTCCACTGCAGCCATCAGAGCTCCAGCCCCCTCCATTCCCGCCCCCGCGTCAACGACCTCCACCATCACCTCCCTCGCCACCTGAGCCTCGGGTCCCCCGCCCACCGCGACCTCCCCCATCGCCTCCCTCACCACCTGAGCCTCGGGTGCCCCGCCCACCGCGACCTCCACCATCACCTCCCTCGCCGCCTGAACCTCGGGTGCCCCGCCCACCGCGGCCTCCACCATCACCTCCCTCGCCGCCTGAACCTCGGGTGCCCCGCCCTCCGCGACCTCCCCCATCACCACCGGCGCCACCTCCGCCTCGGGTGCCCCGCCCTCCGCGGCCGCCCCCATCACCTCCCTCACCACCTGAACCTCGGGTGCCCCGCCCTCCGCGACCTCCCCCATCACCACCCTCACCATCTCCGCCTCGTGTGCCGCGCGTGCCGCGCCTGCCGCCATCACCACCACCTCCGTCGCCGCCCCGTGTGCCGCGACCTCCACCCCCCTCTCCCACGAAGCGACCCCCCTCTCCCCAACCGCCGCGATTCTCCCCGCCACCCGTCCCGTCCGCCAGCCCTCCTCCGCCGACCGTCATTCCAGGGTTCAATTTCCCTAACATGCCGCCGCGACCCGCCGGGGCGAGGAGCCCCTTTCCGTTCGGCTCCTGCCTGTCAGACTGGCCCGCCGTGGGAAAGGCGTTCCTGCTGTCGTACGCCAACGCAACACGCAGTCCGAAGGGCGATTGGACGTACTGCTTCAAGGTGTCGCAGCTGCAGTGCCGCCAGTCCAGATGCTGCAACATCCCGCTGGATTTGATCCAGTTCCTAATAGGTACGTTTCAAATCCTGGGTTCTGTTGCGGTAAAGCGCGATAGGCAGATTTGACTACTGGCGGGGTTGGTTTGTTGTGATGCAGACATGCAGTGCGGTGTGGGCACTTCTAGGTGGACGCGTGCAGGGGCGAGGCGGTGCGTTGGACACGGCGGTTGAGAGCTGTAGAGCAGTAGGTAGTTGCGAGCAGCTGTCGGCCTTGGCCTGGAGGTGCCATAGTCGGCTCAGGCTAATCGGTACAGCAATAGTTGCGTAGTGGTTGGCTCCCGGCTAATGCGCGGCACGGAAAGGGCAGCCGATCACGTGGCGCCCATTTGACAACCAGCTTTACGTGTTCCCACCAATCAGCGACCCCGCAGTGGCGCATGGCAGGTTGAGCGTCGTCGGCTGCACACACGGGGACCGGGCCGCACCGTACCCCTGCCGCCGCACCCCAGCTCCCCTCCCTCCCAACCACCAATCCTCTTACAACGGCCCCCACTCCCTCCCGCCAACACCCACAGAGGACAATTGCTACGGGTCAGTGTACGACCTCAAGATTAACGGCAGGCCGCGCAGCCCCACCTACCACGTGTACGACGTGGAGGGCTACACATACACGGCCCTGAAGCTGACCGCGTTGGGCTTGTCGTACGAGCAGGCGCAGGTATCGTACCAGGGCGGGACGGGCGGGAACCTTGCTGGGGGCGGGTAGTTGGGCACGGGTCGGCTGGGGGCGGGTCAACCTTCGTCAACCTCGAAATCCGGGCGGCTGAACTTCCCTTGCGCAAGGATGGAGGCGGCGCGCGGGGTCCTTGGTACCGTGTCCGGGGCCGCGAGCCGATGGGCGCCAAGGAGGGGAAGGAGGGGCGACGCACGCCTGAGGGAGGCGTCTGGTTCAGAGGCGGAGATGGCCGCCACTATAAACGCCCCCTCTACGCAGCAGTAGCAGCGCCTGAAGCGCAGTTGCCAAGTTCCCTCCCTCCCTCTTGCCCTTGACAATCCACGTGTTCTCTTTTCCTTCCGGCCCCCAGAACGCCAGCGTGTGCTTCTCTCTGAACGCGGCTGTGTGTCCGGACCTGGAGACCCTATGCGAGGGGACCACCTGCGATGTCGCGCTGGGCAACGGCCAGGGACAGGGACAGGACAACTGCTGCGCCACGCAAAAGTACCTCGTAAGGCCCAACTGGTGAAGCAGCGCCGCAAGCTAAGCTTTGACCAACCCAGCTAGAGCGCCGCTAGGCGCCGCGAGCAGATGTGCTGACGTGACGACCCGTGGCCAGTGTGCTGCACCCGTCGGGTGGCGGCCGTGGCGACACAACTTGGCGTAAAACCGGGGGCGCGCGCGCGTGAGTCCGCGCATCGAATTGGGTCTGGGGATGTGCGTTGGATTCAGGCGGCAGGCCATGGCGCGTCGCTGCAGTTTTCAAATGGAAGATCTAATAAGCGACAGCTGCACTCGGCCGTACATCCGCCCTGGATGCTGACTGGGGATGACCGCCAGGGGGCTCTTGGGCCACGCGCGGCGACGCAAGTTTCGTGGCGGTGCCGTGGAACATCGGAACCTCCGCCCAGCCCATATGTGTGTGAGAGCGTGTGTGTGCGTGTGTGTATATTTGCGTGTTTGTGTGTACATTTACGAGCGCGCCTACGCTCGAGTGCATGACGTGCCCTTGCTGCAAACGGTATTGGAGACGAGCCATAACTCGGCTCAGGGGACGCCGCGCCAGGAAAATCAGCGCACAGTAAAATGTTCGTCAAAGTGCATTATGCCTGTGGGTAGGTGCGGGCGCCCAATGGAACAATGCACGGGAGCGGGAGCTAATCGACGTCCGCGTGTACTCAGATCGCTGTTCCCCGGCCGACGCAACTTTCGAGTAGTAGCTGGAAGATTGCGGCGCTCGACTGCGTCCCACGGGGGCTGATCCACGCGTAAGCACAGCATGGCTTGCATTGTTTAAGAGTCCGGAGTACTGCGGTTTCGGCGGTTTCGGGGCCGTCGACGCTGGTCGCCGAGGACAGGGCATTACGAGGGAAGCCCTGAGGTATTTTTATTGTACGGTGTCACCTTGGGCCGCGGCGATGTGCACCCTCTTAGCCCCTTGATTTGTTGGAGGTGTGTCTTGCGGCGGCCGGACAAGCGGATGACCCAGGGGCCAGGCGCAGACCGGCGTTTCGTCATTAAGCCGTCGAGAGGACACGCGGCTCGTAAGCTTATGACGCGGGCCGAGGGGTTCGGGCGCTACCAAGCGTTTTTGGCGCTTCTCGCGACCATCGGCCCAACGTGCTTTGATGGAAAGGTGCATGGAGATGGCATTGGGGTGCGACGGGCGCGGCCCGACAGGCGAACTGTGGGCGAGCGGGGACGATAAAACTGTTGACAGGACCAACCCGCACGCGGGACACCCCAACCAACGCAAACCACCATTCGACCGCGGGGCCGCCGAGCCATCCGTGTACGTCAGTGCATGGTTTATGGCTGGCGGCCGGCTGCCGGGAAGATATGCTGGCGGGGCGGGACGGTGGTTTTTGGACTCGGGGTGGTGCCAGAATGCCCCCGAAAACCGCAACTATGTTGGGAGAGAATAGGACGTTTTGGATGTTGGACGGTAGAATGACTACATGCCTACATGGGCGGACTGTACAGCGGACGGACCCGCTGACGTTATTGTACTGCATGGCAAGTGAGAGCAGCGCCTTCGCCGCTGGTTCGCCCCGAGTGCATCATCGTAGGTATCTCCGACGATGTCGTGACACCGCGTGCAGCCGCGCCGAGGGTGTACGCCGCTGCTGGCACCACGACCCGTCACCTCGCTCTATACCGCCGTGCAATGTCTGAAACTCGGCTGCAAGGCCGAGAAGGGCGGAGTGAGGCCGTGCCCCCGACTTGCCCATGCTTGCTGGTGAGGCCTCGTTAAGGATGGTTGCACGTTGGAGCACAGAAGCGGGCAGCGGGCATTGAGGGGGCCGAACGGCCAACTACGATTTTGACATCGAATATCCCTCGTGCTTTGGCGAAACTGGAGAGGTAGTCTTGGGATTCGTGGACGGGAGGCCGCAGCGGTTGATGCCTGGCGGGTCTGGCATATTTGGACATGACGATGACGATGACGATGACCGTGACCATAATTGTGACAATGGATCTTGACCTTGACCTCGTTTATTTGCCTTCGAACTGCGTTTACTGGGTGAATAACCGTGCTGCTTGTTGGGAATGAATGTACCGCATGTAAAGCGATGTGGGGCCCAGGCCTGTATGATTATACGATTGTATGGTTGCGAGTCGCCACTCGCCACGCGATTCATATGCAGCAGCAACAACAGTGAGGCGCCGCCACCGCAGCAGCAGCAGACAGGCATCACCGACCGCCATCGCAGCAGACGTCGGGCGCCGCCAACGGCGGGCGCAAAACAACAGCAAACTCCCGGGTCCTCGCGGTTCCTCGTGTCGCAGCCCGTACCTCGGCGGTACCTGCCCACCTCGCAGGTGGGAACCCGACTGCCCCACCGCGATTGCGCACACACGTGCAATAGCGACAACATGAACGAACGCTCTACCCGCCGCGCGCCGCCATTAACTGCCCTGCTCACCCACCCTTGCCCTCTCCGTCACGATGTTGACTTTTTAAACTGAACGGAGCAGGCCCACACTTATCCGGGATGAAGCTTGGCCTTCCCTTACATGGTCTCTTCGCAGCAGCTGGCCATATCGCTCGCCCCCTGCCCTAGCAAACCGTCCGCCCGTCCCCCTCGAGTCGTCCCCCTCTTGACAATCTTCAGCCTTTGATGCTCCATTGCCCAGTGCCGCATTGTCAACGCCTGAAACCAGGGGTTTACGAACAGCCCGCCCCGCTGGCCGCGCAGCAGCAGGCACCGTGTCGTCGCCCATGATCAATCTCGCCTGCTAGTCGATGCGACTGAGCCGGCAGGGCTGTGGGTGCCGCTGCGTCGACTGCGCTGACTTCGCAACATTTGAGCCCTGCCTGCTGTCGCGGCGGCGGCGGAAATCGGCTCTACATGCCACTTGTCCAGTTGGCGTTGTCGTTCAAGTCGCTCGTACCCTTGATCCTGTCGTACTCCTTGATGAGGTCGGCGTCCGATACGTCACCGACTATGGCCATCTTGCGCTCCTGCGTCATCATGATGGTGGGTGCGCCATCATGATGGCGGGTAGTAGCACCACCTGGCAGCGCGAATACCATCACTGTGAGCTAGCTAGGCAGCTAGCTAGACAGCTAGCTAGACGCAAGCAAGTGGAGCCGGACCGCGGAGATCAGGACGCGACGTAGAAGGAGTGATGAGTGAGACAAGTGTGGCGAGTAATGCAAATGATGTGTGAGTGTGAGCCCTCAATCGTGGCGTTACGTGGTGCGTCGCTGCGGCGGTGCCGGCACAGCGACAGAGAGAGCGCTACTGGCACCGCGATGCTGCCTGGTGACGATTATCACACAAGAGTGATTGCCACCCAGAACAACTACCTTAGTAAAGATCTGCGGCCGGTGGGCGAGCGGATTTCGGGTAGTTGCCTACACTGATATTTGATAGCTTGTGGCTATAAATTCGTGCAACAAACAGGTTGCTGGCCTTAGCTTGCTTGCGCGTCAATACGACGCGATGGTGATGGTACGAGGGTACGTACGAGGATGGACCAGGATGGACATTTGGTCACTTCGGATACATGTTACTGGCGACCGCCGGTACGACATGTAATGTAACCTAATCCTAGCCTAATCTGGTCACTACGGTGGCGGCAGATACAATGATACATGCGCCTCCCGCCGCACGCGCGGCTCGCTTTATCCAAGAGGTGACCCACGGAAGCCAGGACCCGCGCGGCATCATACGCCCCACGCCCCACGCCCCACGCACTTTCACGAATATGGACGGCTCTGGAAGTGACACCACGTCGGGTCGGCCCACGCCAGGATCAACGTTGGGCCAGCTGCCTGCGCGGCCGGCCAAGTGGCGAGGCGGGTGGCGAGGTGGGAAGGGGGCCCTAGCACCCAGCGCTGTTCTAGGGACCGGGGCGGGGCGGGGCGGTGTACTGGGGCGGGGCGGGCCGCTGCGAGGCGTCCGTTGGTGTATGTGCGGACGGCGCGCTCTTGGGCGTGTGCGCGCAGCTGCTACTTTCCCCGACCTGGACTGCACGCGGCCAGCAGCCGTTGCGTCCACACCACAACTGCAACCCAGCTGATGGCCAAGATGATTATACGGGCGAGATGATTTTGAACCAGCTGATTGTTGGACCCAGTGGCGACACCGGTGCTTCGCAGTCAGCACCTGCGATGAGCTGGTGTGGCTTGACCCTTGGGACCGGAGCGCGCGGCCGTCCGTGGCCAATCAACAGGTGCAGGTGCAAGGAAAGCGCCAGGAGCGGCTGCGCATTTCCTTAATGTCCTTGTCTTACCTAGCTTTGGTTGGGGCGAATTCCAGGCGGTCGCGGTGCTGTGCTCGGAAGTCATGATTTGGAGGCCCTCGCGCCGGCCCTCGCGGCCCTCAGGCCCTCCTCGTGCGCCAGCAGAAGAGGAGATGGACGCGGCGGGTCCCTGGCTGCAGCTGAGGGCACCCAGGCCCCGGCGCAGCTGGCTGCCTCGATCCCGGCGGAGCCCGAGCAACCTAAGCATGGCTCCCCTTGCCTGGCAGCTCTGACCGGCAAAGCACGAGCACAGCTGCGGTGCGTAAAGCAGCAGCGTAATAGTTGCAAACGGCCTGCGGACTCGTGTTCCACAATGGGAAGGGTTTGCGGCTTCTCTTACAGTAAACATGCCGTTTCGGAGCACATCGACGTGACGATGCGTCACCGTCCGCCACGTCGGCCTTCATTCCGAGATTAAGCTTTATCGGCTCTATATTCTCCGCATACTGTTAGACGTGCGGCACAGGGGCACGGGCGTCCTTCAACTTGGTATGAGTCACGAGCCCGCGATGAGCCTCAGTAACCATCCCCCGCGTCCGACTGGGTCCCGCCGCTCTGTCCCGCCGCCGTCGCCTTCAAAGTGGCGTTCGCCAGCGCCTGCTGCAGCTCTATCTCCCGTATCCGGTTGTTAATGTACCGCTGCCCATAGCAGTTGACGGGCAGCCCCGAGGTCCGGTACGTGTACAGCTCGTAGCATTGCTCGGACGGCATGATCGCGTTGTAGTACATATACTTGCCTGCCGTACAGGGCGCAAGGGGAGTCGTGGGGAGCCGCCCTGAAGGTCAGAGACGGAGCGGAACTAGCCTTCCCTTCAGAGAGCCTTCACATCGCCTCTTGTGGTCTCTGGTCCCGAGTGCTTCTAGCTCTTTCGAGCCTCTTCCAGTGTCAGCCGATGCGCTCGATGGCTCTGCCTTCTGGTCTGGGGCCCACAGTAACCGTTACTACTATTTCGCGCGTTTGGATGTGTCCGCCAGTCAGCCGGACGCTGCCGCCCCACCACCCGCCGGGCCACCCAGCCACAACCCACCGGCGCACTGCTTCAAGTCGCACTGTGTCGCTGTGTCGTTGGCGCAAGGGGAGCGGGTGACCCGCGGGTCGCACTGGTTCACGGAGCAGGTGGCCGCCTCCGCCTCCCGGCATTGGCCGTTGATCTGGAGGGTTGGGTGGGGCGGAGGCATGCCGGTATCGACAGGTGAGGGCAGAAGCAAGTTAGAGCGCAGCCAACACCGGGTGCTTGCGCGCGGGAGCACCGCAGTGACGTCAACAACATCCGCGAGTGAGGACAGCACCCCGCATCCGCCCCACTCCCGCATCCGCCCCACTCCCGCTGTCGCAGCACTCCCGCTGCCGCCGCACTCCCGCTGCCAACCCCCTCCCGTCCCGCGCAACCTTGGATATCATGTCGTCAGCTGCGGGGAAGGTTGGGTAGAAGGTGCAGCCGGTGCCGCCCAGGGGGCGCCGGATGGTGTGGTAGGCGCGCTGGAACATGGCGTAGTAGGAGCCATCGCAGGAGCCGGGCTGGGCCTGTGGGTACCGGTAGGCGGGTCGTGCCGTGAGGGCTGGGGGTAGGCGACGTGGTGTGAATGATGTGTACGCTTAAAGGGTAGGCCCTCCGCCATCGCACGCCCGCCACACCAAGTTCGCGGTGAGTTCATCTCCGTCATCAATTAGCTAGGAAAGGTTTCTGGCAACGGTAAGTGGGAGCCCCGACGAGCTCGGGTCGGTGCGGGACGGGCCGCTGCCGGGCTGGCAGCCGTCGTGCACTCGGCTGGCGAGGGCGGTCCGCTCTTTCGCGCACTGCGTGATTTTCGGCACGCGCAGCTGGGCGGTGGGCTGCCTCGGGCGCGTGTCTATACCGCAAGCTAAAGGTGGCCCCTCTCCGTTTTCGTCATGCAACCTCTCAGGTTGCTATGTTCCGCGTCACCCCGCAGGGCGCTGAGCAGCTTCCGGTTGCTGGACGATAAATAAGCCTTGTTCCCGGCCCACCATAACCGAATCGCCGCGGTTGCACCTCCCACCCAGCCTAATTAGGACGCTTGCTCACTTTCCGGTTACTTCTTGCGTTTCATATTCAGGCTCTTCACCAATCTTGTACTTTGTGTATACGAAGCTGATTATATCCTTTATAAACTGTTACCTTATATCATGTGTTTAGGTTCCGGCTGCTGGACAGCTTCCCGGTTTCGCGCAGCCTCCCCGCCAATAACCTCGTATAACATCGTACATGTTTTGACAGCAAGCGCATACGAATTTCCATGTGCTCCCACACTCGCACCGACTCCTCACTCTTACATTCCGCATGTTGTTATGCACCATATTCCGCCTCCCGCTGCTCCACAAGCCAACTTGCGCCTCCACGCCCGCAGGACGAACCAACCGACCCGCCTACCTATGCCCCCAAACCCGCCCACCGACCCTCATCCCACACCACCGCCGCCCCAAACCACCATCGCCGCCACTCGCCTGCAGGAAGAACATGTACCTCTGACCGCCCGTGAGCGCGCACGGCGCCGAGTCGGGTAACACCGGCGTCTCCACCAGTATGAGGCAGTCGCCCTGGTCCTCATGGTTCCGACGGCACCGCACGAGCCCCTTGTGCACGCACTGCAACCCGACCAGCACGAAGCTGGTGCCGCTGGGTTGCCGCGTCTCGGGCTGCTGCGGCTGCTGGGAGGCAGGTGGGTCGTCGTACAGAGGCACTAGGGTGCCGTTCTCGTGGCAGAGGCCCGTGCCAGCGCCAGCGGCCAGGACGACTCCTGCGGCAATCAGGGGTGCGGGCTCAGGTGCTTCGATACTGAAAAGTGCGGGCGCGCAGCTGCGTGGTGTTCTTTGCGCTGATGGACGGGCAGAGGTGTGAAGTCTGGCGCTGGGGTTTGAGTTAGGGTTTAGATTAGGGTGGGATGGACGGTGAGTCGCGCTGTGCCGAGACCAGCTGTGTGTGGGGTCGCGGGCTGGAGGCACCAACCCCCTTTCCCAACTGACCAATACCGGTTACGTAATGCACGACGGCGCACTCTGTGCCGCTACGCAAGCTGGCCGGCAGTTCCAGGGAGGCAGCTTACCCGTAACAATTAGCTCCGACATGTTCGCCAGCGCTAGCTGCGTCGTACGGACCGCCACGTCAGCGCATTCCTGTCGTACTGTGGCCGGCACTTGCTGCCGCTGCGCCGCTTGCTGCTGCGCTGGACGTGGCTGCTCATCCGGCAGCTGCTGCTGCTGCTGTTTTTGTGCGTCAGCCGAGGGCGGCTTCTGGGACCTGACCTCCGCGCGCAACGCGGGCGGCAGTGTGGCCATGAGAAGGAGAGACAGCATGAGCAGGTGCCCTGGCATGGGGCAGCTGCAGAGCCACGGAAAATGCCTTCGCACTGCAGCTCGGGGTTCAGCCACCGGATTGCTAGGCGCCATGGGTGGAAGCTCTCGCAGGTTCAGTTTCAGTTCTGACTAATGCTCGCAGAACGGTTCGGGTGCAGCTGGGGTTGGGTGGGTGCGGTGAGCCCGGGTTCGTAGTCTCAACGGGCTGCACGCCCTGCCCCTTGCCAAAGTCTGTTTCACTACAGGAAGCTGGCTCACGCACGTAGCGTAACGCACGTGTCAGTAAACTGCGGTATATGTTCGTTCAAGGCGTGTCGCGTCCATGCCAGCGTGACACAAGGCAGGGAGCCGGGGCAGCTGGGCAGAGCGAGGGGACCTTCCCAGCCAGCCTGTGCGCGTGCCTGTCCAAGAAACGGCCCACGATGCGCAAATGAAAAAACGGGACTGCGCTTCTCGCAGGATGGTGCGCCTTGACATGCCCCTCCCTGTGCGCGCACAGCATTTTCTGAGGGCGATGTGTGTCTGCTGCCGCTCATAATAAGGACTTAGCCAAACCAAAGCGGAGGACGTTTCACCTCAGACAGAACAACATTTCAACACGAGCCAAGGCATGAATCAGATGTTGGACGTGCTTCACAAAGGCGGAGAGCGTATGCCGTCAGACATAGAGACAGACATGACAATACCGGTACATAAAAAGGGGTTTTGGACGCCGCAAAACATCACGAAAGGATTCTATGGATGATTCCTTGCGTGCACGAGCTTTTCGTTTGCTGACGTTTGGCTTGCGCTCACACGTTGTCGGTTAGTGCATAACTGCCTACGGGCTGAACGTCCTTCACCCTTCCGCTTCATAAGATAGCTAAGGATCACCCAAATGACAATATTCTCCCTTTGTTTAGGCTAAACACCGATTAGATTTTGCCTGTTAATGACGGCACTGCGCACCGTGGCTGCGCACCCCAATGGAATTCACGCCTCCACGCCGCTTTCCCTGATGCTTCTACATTTATACACAGTTATCAACATAATTCGATCCATTCTAAATGATTTCAACGGCACGGACAATAGCTTTCGCTGACGCAAGTGTACGTGCAAGCAAATGCTAGCAGAACCGAGTGTTTCTCTGAGAAAACGTGTATGAGGAAGCTAAGAACAAGTCGCACTCAGTTCGTGCACGACACGCTCCCTCCAGCTCTGTGCCTGTCGCTTCACGCGCGGTCTCGGAGCTTGGCGTGTGCCATTCACACGCCCATTTCGAAGACATGCACGTTCAGCCACGAATCGAGACACAAAAAATCGTTGTCAACAATTCTTGCAGCACGTGTGTGCTGCTAGTTGTGCCAGTAGGTGTAAAGGATAGCAGTGTTTGAGATACCGGCCGAACCAGGCCGCCTCGCCGCGTACGCCTCTTCACCAATTGCCGCGTACTGGTTAAACAAATTAGATATTGGCATTTACCTCACGTGTAACGTGCGCAACGCACTTGTACTCGGACCTGCGCAAGCAGCCCTTGCACCGTGACCGACAGCCACCGGCGGCGCTCCTGCACACCAGTACCAGCACGATAATATTAGATAATTGTCATACTATAGCATTTCTTGCTAGAGAACGCTGCGATCTGGGGGTATTGTTTGCTCGACATGGCGTCGTTTGACGAGTATTTTTCGGTGCTAGCGTTGTTTATCCTTTTTAGAGAAACTATCGAGGCTTCCATCATCTGCAGTGTGTTGCTACAGTTTCTAAATCGAGCGAAGCCAGCGTTGAAGCGGGCAGGTATGGCTACCGTGCGCCGTTAACTTGCACACGCTGACAGGGTTTCGCGTTTGGGTTATGCCGCTTTATTTCCCGTCAATTATATTTTCGCAAGCGTATTCAATGGATGCGACTTGCTCTCTTTCCACGTTGCTTCCCCCTCTCCCTCTCCACGGATGGCGTCCTGGCCCCCAACTCCCTCCTTCTCGTGCTTACCCTGCAGTATGGTACGGTGTCGCTGCTGGTGTCGGTGTGAGCATCATTTTTGGTGTAATCTTCATCGCTGTTTACTACACAGCAAAGGACAACCTCTTTAAGGGCAAGAGCCGTGACTGGTTCAAGGGTATCATCTCATGGATCGCTGCCATCCTTATCACCATTCTGGGTTTCGCCATGCTACGATTCCTGGGCTGGGAGGCCAAGTGGAAGCGGAAGCTGGCGGCAGCAGTGGCGAAAAAGGTGCGCCGGATTAGGGGCAGCGTGGGCGCAGCATGCAAACCATGGCGGGTGGGGCGCGGGGGGATGCAAAGTGTGCTGGCCAGAAGATTGAAGTTGCGGAGGGTTGATGCCAGTTACAGAGCGGAAAGGCGGCTGCGGCATGGTTGGGACACACGAAGTGCTAGTGGCCAGGCCGGGAGGGCGTCTGGATCAGTAATAAAATCTGAACTCGCCGTTAGCAAGACCGGTATTTTGTGGGCATCACAGCGTATCATGTGCACGGGGACAGACCGCCATTCAAAACACGTTCCCCCCCTTCCCCGCAGATTCCCGAGGCCGCCCTTGCGGACCCGGACGCTACCAGCACCGACGAATCCGCTCCCCCGGCTACCAAGGAGGGCCGGGAAACGGCCTCCGACTCGGAGAATGCCACTCGCACCTCGGATGACACCACCAGCAGGATCGACAGCGGCGGGCAGCCCGACGGGCTGAAGTCCCAGCAGCAGCAGCAGCCGTCCAGCTCCCTGACGTCACCCGGGTTGGGCGCCCTGTCCTCCAGCTCGGGATCTGACGCCGCACCTTGCCCAAAGAAGGCGGACGGCATCGCCTCTAACGCTGTCGTACCAGCCCCGTCGGATGATGTCGAAGCGAACGCGATCGTGGCCGCAGATGCGGTGGAGCTGGAGCAGTGCGACCAGACGCCGGCGACCCGCAAGGAGATGACCAACATCTTTATCCTTGTGTTCACCACAGTGGTGCGCGAGGGTATCGAGTCGGTCGTCTTCTTGGGCGGCCTCGGCAACGTGAAGCTGACCGCAATTCCACTGCCAGCCTTCGTCGGCATTGTGGCTGGCTGCCTGGTCGGCATCTTCTTGTACTACTCCGGCAAGCAGGTCAAGCACATCAAGTGGCTCGTCATTGGGATGGCGGTCATCATCTTCTTCATCGCGGCCGGGCAGGTCAATCTGGGCACCGACGCGCTCATGAAGGCGGGTGCCTTCGGGGGGATCTCCGTCTGGATGGACGAGCGGCCCTGGTACATGTTGCCCGTGTACGACTGGAGCGCCTGCTGCTCGGACCTCGACCCCAAGGGCACCGAACCGACTGATGAGCAGAACCGCCGGCGCTTCTTTGCACTGGCGCGGGCCATCTTTGGCTACCAGGACAAGGGGACGCCGGTTGAGATCATCATCTACGTCAGCTACTGGGTCCTGATCTTCATCATCATTGGTTTCAAGCACTGGCGCGGCACCCTCTTCGACGCTGACTACAAGTACACTCGCGAGCAGAGGAGGCTGGCGAAGGAGGCCAAGAGGCAGGCGGAGGAGGAGGCGGAGGAGCAGGCCAGGCTGGCGAAGGAGGAGGCCGACTCGGCGGAGGCCATGGAGGCGGCGGAGCGGGTTCTGCCGGGCGGCGCTTATGAGGCCGGGATGGTCAGCTGCGCGATAACCGACCCCACAGCGGTCGGTGCTGCGGCTGCTGTCGAGGGCGGCACGGCGGCTGATGTGGGCGCCAGCGAGGGCGCCGCGGCTGTAACTGAGCGCGGTCAGACCGCAGGCGAGGGTGCCGCGGCGGCGGCTGAAGGCAGCGCGGCTGCTGTCGAAGGTGCGGTGGCGGCTGCCGATACAGGCTGCGCGGTGTCCACTGAGGATGTCACGACTACTGTCGAGGGCGGTGTACCCGCCGCCGATGGCACCACCAAGCCGCCCGCATCCTGATTGAAGGACTGGGCGGCGTTAGTTCCCAGGCAGCGGCACCGACGTTCTTTGGGGTGTCGTGGTTAGGATGTATTCGGGACAGCATAGATGGATTTTGCAGTTTTGTTTTTTCCGCAGGCGTAGGCAGCGGCCAAGTGACCTACCGGGGTTGCGAGCGACTGGGACTGGCTGCATGTGAGGCGTACAGGGCGGCTGGGGGTGGAGCGCTTGCTGTCTGCAATGCTGCATAAGCACACGTCTGCGGATGGTTTGTACAGCCGAGGCGTAACTGGTATCCCTCAATGTATGTGATTCGGTGGCACGGCGCAAGGAGATAATAATATCTTGCGTCTGCTGCTCGAAAAAATAACGTGACTTAGACGGAAATGTTGCTACGCGTCCTGCAGCGGCAGGTGTTCACGGGGCGCGCTCCCCGTCGCAGATGCATGCAGCTGGCAACTGCTGTTTACGTTGGCGACTAGTATGGTCCTGACAGCTGATTAGGAAGGGGCCTTGCGTGGATACTGCGGCGGCATATTGCTGCGGTGGCTTTTGCCGTGCCACACTTGATGAGTGGTACGCAGGTCGAGGAGCAAAGCAAAGAACCCAATCCGCAAGTGTGCCTTAGCGTTCGATAGCTTCATGCTGTTTTTCGGTATGAGTGAATGGCCCATGCCGCCTCTGGGTTGTTTCGTCGCTCGTGTCCCGTCTCGTGCCCCAGCTGGCAACGTTAGTCGCGCGTTGCCCGGCTGTGGGCCCTGGCGCGGCCTCGTTTCCTTCGCGCACCAGTCGCGAGCGATATGCCCTGCGATGTTATTGGACGTTTCGGAACGGGAGATGGGAGAATTAGCGGCGTGCATCTGTTGCGATGTGTGATGTTTGCTGGTGATCCCATACGCACGTTAGGAAAGACAGGATACAAGCGGACAATGGGTGTCTGGATTGGGTCGACCGCACCGTACAACTGGTGCTGCGCGCACCCCTGCCTCTGTAAATCATAAAGCGAGAACAATACGTTCATAATAGCGTCCCCATACAAACTTAAATGTGCACGCATCGCGACCAGACAACCACAGAAGTAAAGATTGTGAAGGGTTGCCCTCGCGGACTACGGGTCCCAACAGGCTAGGGCACGCACCCTTCGCGGCACTCCCCGGCATGTCCCTTCCCGAATCCGATGCCGCGCGGGCCGCTATGGAAAGCGGTCGTCGGAGTAACCTTCCAACTCCGGACCTGAGCACGTCCGCGGCCCAAGAGCCAAGCGGCACAGCAGCCGCGCTGTCACCCAAAGTGCGGAGTTATCCAAGTAAGTAGGAAGGGCCAGGGACTCAAACAATGAGACGGGGCGGGACGTCCGTGCTGACGTCGGTGGCCTTTTTTTCGCGAGCAAAAGTATTGGCGGCCTGCGCCGCTGCCGTCCAACGCGCGCTCTTCATGTATGTATACACGAGGCCCCAGCTTTATGCTCACTGGCATTCAGGCAGTGCCACGGCTCAGCACTGCCCTCACGCGCACCCGTTCAGGCTTTGCCGGGACCGAGGCCCGCAGCGACCCGTGGGTCGCCGAACCCGCGCGGTTGCTGCCGACCTTTCTCAAGGGCGAGGGCGAGCAGGAGTTCTCGCTGGAGGACATCCGGCCGCCCGCATCAGACCTGGGAGCCCCGCCGGCAGGTGCGGAAGCGGCCGCGGCCGAGTGTGCGCACCCCCCGCCGAATGCGCAAAGGGCCTCAGCGCAACCGCGCCGTGTTCATTAACCCAGCGAGCAGGGCCGCCGCGAGCGCTTCCTCCTGGCTTGCAGCTCTTTTCTCCTTCTCAGACAGAGCGTGACGGCAGGCTTCACGTTAGCTCCCAAATCAGATGCGGGCGGCCGAGGGCCGGCAGCGTCCGCCATCACAGTCCCGCCCCTCATGGTCCCGCGCCGCACCCGTCCAGCTGGCCAGCCTCACAGCGGCAGCAGCCTCGCCGGGGTGAAGGGCCGGGGCGCGGAAGTCCCCCATGGGGTTCCGGGATTAGCACTTGCCGACGAAATCTGAGACAACGTGTGTCCGTTGCCGGCGGCTGCGGTTGCGGCCGCGGTCGTGGCCGCGGTGGTGGTGGTGCGTATGTAACATATGAGGGACCGCCGCCTCGTCTCATAGCTCGTCGCACCGCCCACTGCTGTCACTGCTCTCACTGCTGCCGCTGCCCCTGCGCCCACCGAGCCCCGCATTCCAACTGCACTCAAGAGCACGCGGCCCGCCGCCGAACGCCGCCGAACGCCTCTGAACGGCTGAATGCCGACATCCGCTTCTGTGCACCCTTACTCCCCCCCAACCCAAACAATCCCGCGCAGACGACTCGCAGGTATCGTCGGAGTCCGCCCGCCCGCTGGAGCCCCCCCTGGAGACAACGTCTGCAACCATGGCGGAAGCGCCGACCGCCATAGGGCCCCCGCGGCATCCCGCGAGGCCGCCGGTGGAGGCGGAGCTGGGCCCCGCTGGTGACGTGGGCCTCCTGTACGGCATGCACGACACGGTGGCCCAGGCGGCGGCGGCGGCCGGCGCGCTGGTTCACGCGGGGGAGCCCGTCCCTCGGGCCGCCAACATAGCGGAGGCGGCGCTGGACCCACCGGGTGGGTGGGGTGGGTGAGCGAGAGGAGGCGCGGGTGCGAGCGTGGGCTGATGCGGTAACACAAGCTCACAGTAACATAAGCACATAGTGTGGGCAGTAGGGGATGGCGACAAGACCCGGTTACACAACATAGGAAATGGAGGGCAGAAATAGTGTGGGTAATGGGAGTATGCGCCTGGGCCGGAGGCGGTGGTCAGCGTGCGGCAGGTGTCGGGGTGCAGGGCGCTGATCCCACCCGGCCTACCGGGAAACCCATACCCTCCCCCCCCCCGGTATGAAGGCTATGCACCAACTACATTACCCCAGTCGAGTTACCGGTTCTTTACTTGTAACCCCCGGGTAGCTGGCTCGCCCCGATGGGGGGCCCACGGGCCACTATGAGGTGGCCCTCTGACCCAGATCGAAGTGCGCATCGCAATATCGCGGAGGTGGACTGACGGTGCAAGAAGTTCGCGATGGGCGGGAAACCAAACCCTGGCTAGCCCCCGTATGGGCGAAATTTCCTTTGTGACCTAGTCGTAGTGGCGGCGCAACTGCGTCCGTCCACCGCACCGAAGCCCCGGGTGCACGATGTCTCGGACCGCGTGCAAGGTGCGCCGCCACCGCTTACGCCTGGCCGCCCTCCCTCCGCCTCCCCCGACCACAGGCACGGTCGACTTCGACTCGGCCCGGCGCGGCGGCGCCAGACAGCACGAGCCGGCCGGCATGAGGCTGCCCTTTACCGCAGTAGCCGCCGCCGTGCACCCCAGCCACCATGGGGGGCCTCCAGGTGCTACTGCCGGCGCCCTGGCTGCCCTGGCGGCTGCAGACGGGGTTCCTGCTGCTGCCGCAGCCGCCGGCGCCGCCGGCGACAGTGATGCCATCAGCGCCATCAGCGGCGGCCGGGTCATCTCGGGTGTGGGCGCCATCAGCGGCGGCGGCTGGGGGTCCATCATGGCTGATCTGCAGCGGCGACGGAGCCAGCCGGCCCCAAGTAAGGGCCGAGGGCGAAAGGGGGTTGGGGCGAAAGGGGGTTGGGGGCGAGAGGGAACGGGTGGCGCAGCAGCAGCGGCAATGGCGGCGGGGTGACTTCGAGGAGGTGGCGGCGGAGGGCGGCGGGCGGGGCCCTGCATGCGGCGGGCTGGGGAGGTACCCCTCGCCCTCCGCCGCCTCCTCGGCAGCCGCTACGTGCTGTCCTCCCAATCCCACGCTGCTGCTTGAGCAGCCGCGGTGCCCCTCCGGGCTCCGTCCATGGAGTGGGGCGCACACGTACCGGCCCCCACTGCTAGTCCCTGTACCTCGCCTGCCCTCTCCGCCCTGCCGCCAAGTGTCGTCCCAGCTCCTGCCTTGTTAGCGCGCCAGCATCCCGGACCCCGATGCCCCGCAGTCTCCGACTCGGTCATCTCCATCGCGCCGTCCTCGCTGGACGCGGACCGCGCCTTCGACTTCGGGCCTGCTGCTGCTGATGCCACTACGGCGGCTGCGGAGGCAGCCGCCACCGCCGCGGCGGCGGCGGCGACGGCGGGGCCGGCGGCACCCGCGTCCCCTTCCGGAGCGCCATCACAACCTGCACGGGCGGTGCGGCAGCAGGAAGCTTGGCGCTTGGAGGATGGAGGGGCGGAGCGGGGAGACGGCGGCGGCGGGAGAGGCGGCGGCGGCGGCGGCGAGGAGTTGACGGCGGTGTACGGACAGGTCGTTCCCCGGGCGCTGGTGGCGGCTCAGCACCAGGTGAGGTGCGGTGCAGTGAGGGTGGGGTGGGGAGTAGAAGGAAATCCGCGAATCCACGGCCGACAAGCCGGGGGGGGGGGTCGGTGTTGGGCAGCGAGGGGTAGCGGGCGCTGGTATATCCAGAGGGGGTTGGGGGCGCTGCTGCTGTGGCTGTGCTGCTGCTGTGGCTGGGGGAAGTGCTGCTCCGCGAGCCTGTGATGCTGGGCGGGCGGGCGGACGGGCGGGCGGTGCTGCCTAACGGGGGCATTGCGGGCGGGATGCGTCCAGGAGGGAAAGGGGCTGTGGCCCTTGCGTGTTCGCAGGGATCAGCTGACCCTACCCTACTCCTCGCTCCTGCCGTTGCTGCCACCCCTACCCAACTCCTCGCTCTTCTCCCCCCCCCTGCCGTTGTCGGTGGCGCCTCCAGGCCGAGATCCGTGCTGAGGCCGCCCGGGCCGCGGTGGTGGCGGCGGCGCTGGTGCACTGCGGCCAGGGGGTGGGACGCGCGGCGGAGCTGGCGGAGATGGTGGCGCACCCAGGTGGGGGGGGGGGGTCGAGGGAGGCCCGTGGATGCCCGAAAAAAACGTTTAAAAACAGAAGTTTTGAGATGCATGCTGGGGGGGGTGGGGGGGGGTGGGGTGGGGGCGGGGTGGGGTCGATGAGGTGGAGGTGGGGCGGGGGGGGTGGGATGGGGTGAGGTGGGGTCGCAAGGAAAACCCGTGTACAAAAGAGGTAACGTTTAGGACAGACGTTTGTAGATGCATGCTGGAGGAGTTGTGGAACTAAAAGTTGAAGGTGGAATGGGGTTGCAGGTGGGGGCTGGTTTGTGGGCGGGAGGGGCCGCTCACTCCCAGGACTGATGCAGCGAGTGCGCGAGCGTTCTTGGGAGATGAATTTGCCAGTCATAGTGGTTTGGTGAAGAGGAGGACGGGGAGGACGACCTTCCCATGCCTTCCAAATGTTTTTTAAACGGATCATATTTTTGTGTGCCGACCTACGGGTTTCCTCTCAACCCCCTGTACCCCTGCGTCGCTGTGCACCTCGTTGCTTCCTGCCGCTGCTGCCGCTGCTGCCGCAGACGCCACTGTGGACCGGGACTCGGCGCTGCGGGGCTCAGCTCCCCAGCGGGGGAGTGGCGGGGCGGCGGGCCGCGGCCCCAGCCTGGACCTGGCGGGCGACCCTCTAGTGCGGGAGGCGGAGGAGACTCAGGCGGAGTCAGCGGTGGAGCTGCTGCGCGCAGAGGGAGGCGAGTCGTTTGGGCACTGTTCTGCTCGTCAGCCAGTGGGTCGCCTGTTCCAGTGGGTCCTCTGTTCCTCCTCCAGTGGGTCGCCTGATAGTTGATTGATCGAGGCGGGGTTTGCGGCTGATGAGTTGGTGGCGCTGCGGCTAGGGGGCGAGGTGAGGTACAGCGATCGAGCCCGTGTTGGCTCCCCGCCATTGCTGCCGCCGCCGCTCTGCGCAGGAGCTGGAGGCGACACCGACCCACGGGTCCGTCACGACCACGTGGCTGCGGCGGCCGCGGCGGCAGGTGGGTGCTGTACACGACAAGAGATCCCGTCAGTCACAAACTCACTCAGTTAGCCACTTCGGTTGGAGCAGCTTCCACGTTGCTGCACGGGTTGCGGGGTCTTCACCCAAAGAACCATGGGTCGGTCGTTGCAGTCCGTGGCCAAGGGGCCAGCCGGATGCCGCATGTCCTCCGTCCATGCGTTACGCCATACCACCCGGCCATGCACCCCCCATTGCCTTGCCTGCCTTCCCTTTCTTTCCTCTTCTTGCGACTTCTTTCGTCCCCATACCTCGTGTTGCCACCCACCGCAGCCGGCTTGCTGGCGGCCCCCGAGGATCGCCACCGCGCCGCCGGAGCCGCTTCCACCACCTCCGCCACCTCCGCCGGCCCCGGCCCCGCCGCCGGCGCGCATGTACGGCGCGCGGCGCTGCTGGCGGAGGTGGCTCTGGAGTCCGCCGCCGCCGTCGACAGCAGCGCCGCTCACCGCCCCTCCGACCTGCAGCTGCAGCCTGAGGTGGCTGAGGTGCTCGACCTGCAGCCGCCGGGGCACCCGCCGCACCACCAGCTGGCAGCTGCACCACCAGGGCAACCTCCCGCACCCGGCGGCGGCGGAACCCCGCTGTCGGCCCGCGCCGCATGCGGGCACCACCTGGCAGAGTCCCCCGGCGGTGTCGACACGTACGGCACCGCCGCCACCACCGTGGCGCCGGCGCCGGCCGTTGACGCGATTGCGGTTGGCATGGCGTCCACCCTGGAGTCGGTGGCGCTGGCGACTGGTCTGTCGCCGCCGGCCCAGCATGGAGGACGTGTCGCGCCGCCGCTGGTGCCCCAGCCAGACGTCCCGCCACCGGGTGAGCTCAGCGGCGGCGCAGGATGGGGAGGCTCGGCTGCTGCTGCTGCTGCTGCTGCTTCCTTCGGCGACGAGGGCTTGTCCGTGCTGCCGGAGCCGGTGGCGCACTCCATGGCGGAGGCGATGGCGGCTGAGCAGGTCGCGGCGGAGCGGATTGCAGAGGAAGCCCGGGCACTGAGCTCCGCCGGTTTCGGAGGGCCCAGCGGCTCCGGAGCGGCGGCGGCGGCGGCGGCATCGGGCCCCTTCACGGTGGCGGCGGCGGCGCAAGCGCTCCATACGGCGGCGCCGCCGCCGGGCCTCAACCGAGCCGGCGCCGCCCTTCACCACGAGGTCTCCGCCACTGCCGCCGCCGCCGGCGGGCTCCACTACTCGGGCCTGACCGTGCCCGAGGCGGCGCGTACGGCAGAGGCTGTACGACATGCAGCGGAGCACGTCGACGTCCGGTCAGGCGCCGCCGGACCCGAGGTGGGACCTGGCAGTATCGGGTCCGAGGGGCGCCTGTCGGTGCCGTCTAGCCCGATCCTTAGCCGCAAGGCCTCCTGCCTCCGCCGTATCGCGTCGACGACGAGTGACGGCGGCGGCGGCGGCGGCGGCTCTCTGAGCGGCAGGTGCGTCCGCTGGGCCGACCAGGCGCCATCGTCGCCTGGCGCCGCACCCGAGTCCCCCGGCGTGGAGGGCCGCCCTCGCGGCCTGACGGAGTCCGGTATCGAATCCCTGCTGCCACCGCTGCTACAACCGAGGAGGCTTGGGAGCAGCGGCAGCGAAGGTAGCGGCCACGGCGGCGGCGCCGTGGATGTTGCGGAGGTTGGGAGCAGCGGCGGCGGCTGGAGGCACCCAGGTGGCGGTGTGTTATCGTCACCCTCCCAGGCGGCGGCGGCAGCGGTGGCAGCGGCGGCGGGTATCAACACGGGGCGTGGAGGCGGAGGAGGAGGAGGAGGCTGGGGCAGATCGGGGTTTTCCGCGGCTGCCGCTCAGGCCCCCGACGCTGACGTCAGCATTGGTGGCGACACACAGCGACGCACGAGCCCCGCGCGCGGGTCGTGGGATCTCCCTTCCTTCCCCAGCCTGTCGGACATGGTGGCGTCATCAACACCCCCCCACCCGGCCAGGGGGCCCGAGCACCCCACCGGGGCGGGCCAGGCTGAGGCTGAGGCTGAGGCCGATCGAGAAGGCGGTGATGGCGGCGGTGAACGCCGCTTGCGCCGCCGGAGCCACGGCGACAGCGGTGGCGCCGCAAGCGGCGCGGTTGGCGGTGACGGCGGCGCCGCCGCTGTCACGGTGATGCCGCGGCGACCGGAAGGCGGAGTCGTGAGCGCGTTCGGGGCGGAGGGGGCGCAGTTCGCCGACCTGGCAGCCAGCCCTCAGCGAGTGCCGCCCAGCAGCCCGCAGCGTAGCCCGGAGCGGGTGCTGTCGTACCCGCTGGACGTGGGTGACGACCTGTCCTCCGACGGCGCCGCCAGCGACGACGGCGGCGACGCGGAACGCGGCGCGGCGGAGGGCGAGGTCGGCGCCGCCAGGTACGATGGCGGCGGCGGCGGCGGCGGCAGCGACGATGATGACGGCGCGGAGTTCCACACGCCGCCGGACGTGACGGAGGACGAGTGCAGCATCGGCGGCGGCGGCGACGCGGCGTCGCCGCCAGCATCCTTCTACAGCCATGACGACGCGATGCAGGAGCTGGACGCGGTGGCGGCGGCGGCGGCGGCTGCAGGCGTGAAGATCGCGACAGAGGGAGAGGAGGAGTCAGAGGCGGAGGAGCGAGAGCGCGGGGCCAGTGACGAGTACGCTCGTGAGACGGGCGGGTACGAAAGCGAGGATGACACGTCAGATGTCGGGCCCCAGCAGGGGGGCCTTATGCAGGATCTGGGGCCTGAGGAGGTGCAACCTGCAGGCGGCCTCGGCCGCGGCGGGGAGAGGCGCGCCCGGCAGACGCTGCGGGAGCAGCGGCAGCCATCGGCGGCGTCTGACACCTTTGTGGACGTCCCGTTGGAGGAGGAGGACGAGGAGGACGAGGAGTCGGAGGCGGAGGAGGAGGAGGGGGCGGGGGAGAAGGAGGGAGAGGAGGCGGAGGAGGGGGAGAAGGGGGAGGAGGCGGAGGAGGGGGAGAAGGGGGAGGAGGCGGAGGAGGGGGAGAAGGGGGAGGAGGCGGATGACGAGGGTCAGGGTGGCGGCGAGGACGAACGGAGGCAGGCAAGGGCGGCAGCCGGGGATGACCTGGCTTGGAGCCCCTTCCGCACAGATGAGGAAGGCGACGGCAGGCCGCTGATGGCCGCGGCGGCGGCGCCGCCGCCGCCGCCGCTGATGGCGGCAACGGCGGCGGCGGCTCCTCGCGCGATCCCACGGGTCGGCGCCGGCCTGGCGGCATTCCCCGCGATGCGCAGCTTCGGTGCCGGCGGCGGCTTCTTCCCATCATCGGCTCCGCTGTACTCCCGGCTGTACTACACCCCCAGCATGCCTGCGGGCTCCCTCCCGCCCGTCCTCCGCCGCCTCTCCAGCTCCATGTCCAGCGGCACCGGCTCCGTAACCAAGCACGTGCGCATCGCGGTTCCGGAGCGAGACGAGGTGGTGGACCCGGGGGTCAGCAGCGGCACCAGCAGCGAGGCGGAGGCGGAGGGGCGGGACCGCCGCCACAGCAGCCCAGCGCTGTTCCCCGATCTGGATCTGGCGGGCGGGGACGCGTTCGAGGAGGGGCTGGCGGCCCTGGGCGCGGCGGCCGCCGACGGCAGCGGCCGCGTCTTCCCTCCGCAGCCGCTGACGTCAGCTGTGCGCGTCGGGCCGACGGGGCGCGGCAGCGGCAGCGGCACCAGCAGCGGCAGCAGCGCCGCCGCCGCGGCGGCCGGGGCCTCTGGCACGCTGGCGTCCCGTGGGTCGGTAACCCCCACCACCCCCACCAGCGTCGCTGATACGGCGACCCCCCTCGGCTGCGCAGACGAGTGTACGGCGGAAACGTACGAAACGCTGTACGAGGAGGAGTACGGCCCTGTGGCCGCCGTCGCCGGCGTGGCCGGTCCCGGCAGCGTCAGCAACGCCAGCACCTGGGGCGGCAGCAGCGTGTCCGGCTTCCTGCGCGAGGAGGGCGGCTACCAGAGCACCACGGCACTGGGCAGCGGAGTCAGCAGCGTGCGGGAGTACCTGCACCAAGCCAGCACCGGGGCAGCGAGCAGCGTCAGCGGCCGCAGCGGCTACGCACCGCTCTCGAGCTCCACCAGCGCAAGCACCGGCATCCGCAGCCGCCGCAGCAGCGGTGCGCTCCGGCCGCTGGGCAGCCACTCCCGCCAGCACCTGCTGCACCTGGACAGCCTGCTGCACGGTGGGTGGGTGGGGGGGGGGGGCTGCTGGGAGGCGGGGCTGGTGTGGGCGGGGTGTAGGACGTGTTGCTGTGGCGGGGGGCGAGAAAGCCTCCTCCCCCCGTCTTCGCCGCTGTGCCCCCCCCGCCCGGACACCCACCCGAGTGAGGGCGGCTCCAGTCCGGTGCCGCCTGCGCCCCGATGTGACCAGCAGCCGCTACTTGGCTGCTTCCGCCCCCGACCAACACAAGTCGGTTCGCTGAGACATGTCCCGGCGCCTTCCTCCCGCCCGGACAGGTGGCGTCAGCGAGCACTCCGCGGACCCCACCCCGCCCATCATGCCCATGGGGGTGCCGGCCGACCTCATGGCGGCTCACGACCGGGCCGCCGCTGAGGTGGCCACCGCCGCCAGCCTGGTGGCGCTGGGGGAGCCGGTGGCGGAGGCGGTGGAGCAGGTGAGCGGCCAACACCGGGCGGGAGGTGTAGAGGGAGGGAGGCGTTTCTAGTGGTCGCGGTTATGGCGGTTATGGAGGGCACGGCGCCAAGCAGTCGTCGGTTGCGCAACGCAATGTGGAGCGTGTCTGAATGTTTGACGGTTGGCAGCAACCGGGATCCTGATCTGTGTCCCGCAGTCGGGAGTCCTCGGGACCTCGTGACCCCTCCGCCGTGAAGCCGGGACCCCCCCCCCCTCCTCCGTCCCCCCCCGACCATTGCCGTCCTGCGCTGCGTAGGTGGAGGCCATGGCCGCCCGGGTGGAGGCGGAGCAGCGGGTGGAGGTGGAGGAACTCCTGCCCGTAGTGCTCACACCCGCGATGGCGGCGGCGGCGGCGGCGGGCGACCCGGCCGCCACCGCCGCCGCCGCCGCCGCCGCCGCCGCCGCCGCCGCCGCCGCTGACGACGCGCCGGCGGACGCTGGCGGCCCTGCTGCCGCCCGCCGCCTCGTCCGCTCGCCCTCACCTTGCCCGCCCGCGGTGGCGCTGACGGCCCTGGGGATGGTGGTGGAGAGCGCCATGTTGGCTGAGGAGCAGGGGCGGGAGGGGGAGGAGCAGGGGCGGGAGGCGGAGGAGCAGGGGCTGCAGCCGGGCCCGGGGCTTCGACCCGCACCGGAGCTGCCGCCACATCCGGAGATTGAGGGCCAGGCAGCAGCAATTGACGAGGACAGCAGCGGCGCTGACGTGGGTGCGGCTGTAGGGGCCCGGCCGCGGGCCGCCGCTCCGTCGCCCTTCCTTCCGGCCGCTGCCACCGGGGACGCCACTGCCAGCGAAGCCACTGAGGCGGCCGACCAGCAGGGGGCTGGGGGCCCCCGGCCGCCCGCTCCGTCTCCCTCACCTTCGCAAGTCCGCAGAGTGAGCCAGACCCTGGTGAGCCTGGGCCTGTCGGGGGCCTTGCCCCGTGTGAGCGCGCACGAGCAGGGCGGTGCCGCTGGGCAGGAGGCGGAGTACCCGCAGCCGCAGCTGCCTCTGAGCGGCGAGGCGGCCGCAGTGGCCAGTCGGGTGGCGGCGCTGGGGCCCCTGTGGAATGAGGTGGGCCGGCGGGCGGCGGAGGCGGCGGCGCTGGTGGCGCTGGGGGAGCCGGTGGAGCAGGCGGTGGAGGCGGTGGAGGAGGGCGGGGGGCCGGGGGTGGGTGGGATGGTGGGGGCGGAGGGCGGTGTGGTGGGGGAGGGGGGCGGGGAGGTGGAGGAGGCGGGGCGCGGCAGGAACGGCAGCGGCTTTGCGCGGCTGCTGCACCTGCCGTCTGCTGAAGGGGCCAGGGCGCTGTCAGGGGAGGCTGTGGCTGCGGCTGCGGCGGTGCTGGGAGAGGATGTCGACCGGGAGGAGGCAGCTGTGCAGCAGGCAGCCGAGATCGCGGCGGTGGTGGCGGCGGAGGCGCTGGAGTGAGGTGTGGGCGCTGGCGCTAGCGCTGAGCTCCGGCGGAGATAAATTACTCTAGTTGTGAAGTGGATTACTCTAAAACGAGACGAACAAGCCAGTGCGGGCGCTGCGTGGGCATTGATCGGGTGCGCGTCCATGCATGTGCGCCGAGTGAAGGTATCCAGATGGATCATGATCCCCAGCAGGCGCCCGCGTGCGGGGTACCGTATGCTGGAGGTGTGCCGCAGGGACTTGGTTGGGAGCCGCGGGGCGCCAGGTGGCGACACACCGCGGCACACCCTGGACCGGGGGTTACAGGTAAAGAACCGGTAACTGGACCGGGGGGGGGGCAGGGGCGAGAAGACCCAGCTACACGACAAAGGAAACGGAGGGAGGGAAGGAGTTGTTTCGTTTGATCGGGATTTTCGCGGCCGCGCACTGCGTGTGCGGCAGTTGTTGAGCGTTCTTACGAGGCGCGCCTCCTCGGTCCGGGCGCCTGAGGGCTGCCACGCTGGCAGGACCAGCTGCAGGCGGCGGCGGCAGCCAGGTTGCAGCCTAGCAATCCCCCGCCCGCGAGCACCGGTGCCAATAATCCGGCTGGTGTGCAGTTGCGGCTTAACGCCTGCTGGCAAGCAGAGCGTAGGTCGCTGGCGTACTAGTCCGGGCGGCCGGGGTGGCTGGAGGTACTAGGGCCTTGCAGCTGCTTGCTTGAGGAGGCAGGACGGGCTGTTCCCTTTTCGGCTGCTTGAACACGTACGGCGGCATCTACCGCAGCAATACGCCGCCGGTCGGCACCGTCCTGGCTGAGACACCGTCCGCGGCGTTGCCGACTGGTGCCGACTAGTGCCGCGGCCAAGGCTGTGACGCTGCCAGGGTGGCCGGCCCCTGCAGGACCGCTTCGGAGGAGGTGCACTGTTGTCTGGTAGCTAGCTAGCATCTCAAACGGGGGCCATCATCGGGTTGAACATGGTACAGCGAGGAAGGCGCCGCAGCAGCGCGAGAGTAGCTCTCCGCGCGGCTTCTGTGTTGCTGCCGTTGCCAAGCATGGTACATAAAGAAAGACGTATAGCAGCAGGATGCTTCAACCTCATGTAAGCAAGACTGCTGCTGCTGCTCATGAAACCCGCCACCGTCCCCAGCCCGGGCGTACGTTGCACCGCGCTGTGGACTGAGCGAGACAGCCCTCCCCCCCTTCGACCCCCACCTGCGACGCACCATTCGGTCACCGCTTTGCTAGGTTCCAGCAACCTGCTCCAATTCGCGCAAGCCAGCAAAACCTGCCGCGCCCCCCGCACATCCTGCACACGCGATAAGCACACAGCCGCATGCAGCAGCCCACCTGCAACCTCCCGTCTGCCTACCTTGCCAGCCACCTACCCCCCGCGGCCTGGCCTCTGCCCCCCTGACCGAGCTACACCCATGGTGTGTTAGTGGTGGTACTGACACTCCTGCCTGACTCCTCGGGCTGAGTGACCCCTGACAGGAACAGCTGCATCCCCCGCCCCCGCCCCATTTCTCCGTCCCTACCGCCTTTCCCGCCCCGCCCTTCACGGGGTTTCCGCCCTACCCCTATGCCCCCACGCCTCCTGCGCCTAGTCTCTCAGCGCCTCCGGCGTCACCAGCGTGTGCTGCGACATCGGGTCCTTGGTGACCCGCCATATGGTGTCCACGTGCTCGCGGGTGCCGATGAGCTGCGCGAAGGACTCGTCGTGGGTGATGACGATGAGCTGGAAGTTCTCCTGCCCGGAGCGCGACTCCATCAGGGACTTGAGGGCGCGGGCTAGGCTGGCGCTGTTCTCTGCACGCGGGTGGCGGGGGAGGGAGGGGGGAGGGGGGAGGGGGGAGGGAGATGAGGGGAGGGGGGAGGGAGGCGGGGAGGGGGTACGAGGGGCAAGCGCACGGAGGCGGCTGTGGTGTTGAGTGGGGCGGCGGGGGTCTATAAGAGAATCCGCGAAAGGGGGGGATTACGCGGAACTCGTCTACCACGTGAGTGCCTGCATTGAAGACGGGGTTTACAAGCGGCACGTGGCGCCCCCCCCCACGTGCTCTTTCTCCCCCCACCTGCGTCCAGGTTGGTGGTTGGCTCGTCCAACGCCAGGATGCCGCAGTTGAGGCAGAACGTCTCCGCCAGCGCCAGCCGGATGATGAGGCAGGCCAGGACCTTCTGACCGGCGCTGCAGCGGCCGCGCATCTCCAGCTCAGCGGACCCGCTGTACATGACCACCCTGCGCCGCGAAAGGGGGAGCGGCAGGGGGCAGGGCACCACACCACACCACAACACACCGCACCGGGAGGGTCAGATACCGGTACAGGTAGAGCGAGGGCTGCGGGCAGGACGGAGCGGAGGGCAGCGCGGCGTCCGCCCCCACATCCGGACAATTGGCGGCTGATAAGGCCCCTGCTCGCCCGCCTCTTTCGTGCGCCCATATGAGCACTGCCCGCACGTGCACACCTGTAGTTGTACGACCGAGCCCCCGCCCCCTCCGTGTCCGCCTTGATCTGTATGTAGTCGATGTCCTGGCCGCGGTATGTCTTCTGCCACATCTCCCGGATGATCTTGTTGATGTCAGCCATCTTAGTGGTGTGGAACACCAGCAAGGCCTTCTCGAGGGCCTGAGGGTGTGTGCACAGGGAGAAGGGCGGCAGGGGGGAGGGGGAGGGGGGGAGAGGCGTTGCGGGCAGGTGCTGTGAGGCTTTCTGGCTGTCCACATTCCCCCTACTGCTCTCCCACGGCCAGGGGAAGGCAGCAGCCACCTCGTCCATCACCGCCTCCAACGTCCGCTCCGTCCTCACCTCAACCTTCACCGGCCCATCAGCCCAGCTGAGTCGGTATCCCGCTGGACCCTCGGCACGGCGCCGCTGCCCTCCCCCCTCCCATCGCCTGGGAGCGCCTCTGCTCTCTTCCTCCCCCTCCCCCTGCCCTCCTTCTGCCCTCGCCCTGCCCTCCTCCTGCCCTCCCTCTGCCCTGCCCTCCCCCTCCCCTGCCCTCACCCGGTAGTACTTGTCCAGGTCCGACATGGCCATCTCCGTGGTCTTGACCATCACCTGCTGCTGGTGGAAGCGCTGCTGGATCTCCCGGTACCTGGCAGGAGGGGGCGGGGGGGGGGTACTTTGAGGGGTGCAGCCAGCACCACCCTGGGGGTGGCTGCCGGATCCAAGGGCGGTAAGTTGGGATCCAGACTGGCGGATCCCAGTCAATCGCAGGGTGGGATGGACTCCCGACGACGCCGCTGCGCTCCGAACGGGTGCCCACAATCCCACCGCCACCGCCCTCCCGCCTCCCGCCCCGCCCCGCACTTGGGTTCGTTGAGCTCCTGCTGCGCCCTGGCTGCCGCCTGCTGCGCCGCCGCGATGTGCCCCTTGAGCACATCCTGCTTGGAGCGAAGGGCCTCCCGCTGCTCGGCCAGGGCCCCAGCCTGCCGCTGCAGGGATAGCTGGTCGCCAACCTGCGCCGGGGGGGGAGGGGGCGAGAAGACCAGGTTACACGGCATAGACAACGGAGGGCAGGAACTAGCCAAGAGGGGGTTGGGGGCGGCGGGGCGGCGGGTGAAGGTGATGTGAGCCGTTGATGCGCGGGTGGGAGCCCCGGAGGGAGTGGTCGTGGCATCCGTGCTATGGCCACTCGTTATGTATCACAGGCAAGTTCGACCCCCCCTGCCCCCTCCGTCCCCCCCTGCCCCCTCCGTCCCCCCCCTGCCCCCCCACCTGCGCCACCCGCTCCTCCATGGCCCCCAGCTCCGCCGCGAGGTCCTCCTCCGCCTGCCGGCTGGACCGCATCTCCAACACGTCCATCACGTCGCGACGAAGAGCGCTGTCGTGGACAAGCTCCTGGCGCCTGGGGGGAGACGGGGGGAGGGGGAGGGGTGGAGGGGAGGGGGAGGAGGGGTGGAGGGGGAGGGGTGGAGGGCGGCGCATTGAGTGTAGGCGTGCGATGTGAGGCAGTGCCTCGTCATCTCGATGAGCGACTCGCATGAGGTGGGGCCAGTAGGTGGTGTTGAAGGGAGGACAGTCTGGGGGGGGGCAACAGTTGGCTAGCCCTCTTGCTCAGAGCCGAGCTGTCACTCCCGCAACCTTCCCCGGTCGCCGCCCTCCCCCCAGCGCCCCCTCCCCCTCACATGGCCATGAGCTGCTCCTCCTTCCCCGCCAGCGCCCGCCCCTCCGCCTCTATCCGCCCCTTCATGGCCTCCAGCTCCGCACCCATACGGGCCAGCTCGGCGCCCCGCCCGCGGGCCTCGTACTCGGACACCACGCGGGCCTTATCCCGCAGCTGGGACAGGTGCACCTGGGCCTCGTGCAGCTGAGGGGGCGGAGGGGGGGAGTGGCAGGCAGAGGCGACACGGGAGGGGAGGGCGCACGTGGACCAGGCGGCTTCATGCTGCGGCGAGTTGGCTGGTGACGCCGTGCACTCCGCATTTGGTTAAAAGTATTTACCCTCCAAGGCTTTTATATATCGTTTTCATGTATCTGTCTGTCATCCGCGGACCTCCCCTCTACCCCCCCCTGCGCCCCCACCTGCTTGTCCACCTCCTGCACCTCTCGCTGCACCCGCTGCCTCGCCTCGTCCCGCTGGCGGGCCAGGCGGTCTCGCTCCGACTCCAGGGGGGCCAGGGTGGCGGAGGCGGAGCGCAGCTCGTCCTCCAGGCTGGAGTTGGCTGCCTCCAGCTCCCGGATCTGGGGGGGGAGGGGGAGGACGGGGGAGTCACCCGGGGGGGGAGAGGACGTTCGCGAGCGTGCCGTCCGGTGGGGGGTGGCGGGAGGGGTGGCGGGAGGGGTGGCGCCACGGACGGTGGGTGAAGGGTGGGCGGGTGGGAGGTACGGTATGCGTCGCGGGCGGTTGTGCCTGGGCGCTGTGAAGGCAGGTGCGGGACGTGCTCCTGCGGTCCCGGGCTAGCTGCTGCTGCTGCTGCTGCTCCGCTTCTGCCGCGGTGCCGGGTGCCGCAGGTCGCACCCCCCCCCGCGGGGCGCGCGCGTGTTCCGATGTCTGAAGGCTATGCACCAACTACATTTCCCCAGTCGCGATACCGGTTCTTTCATTGTAACCCCCCGGGGGGCAGCTGACGCGGCGGCGCCGCTGCCATCTCTTACCCTCCGCCTCCTGTGGCGCCTTCCCTACAACCGCCACCCCCCACCGCTCCCCACATCTCCCCCCCGCACCTTGTTCTGCAGCTCGTTGACCTTGTTGACCGCCGTGGCCGCCTCCAGCGCCCGCTGCTGGGCGCTCATGGCGGCCCGCTGGGCCTGAAGCACCTCGTTACGGACCCTGGGGGGGGGGACCACACGAAATAGGAAGGGGGGCTGATCAGGTGGAGAAAGGGAAGGAGCGCCAGTGCAATCTGGATTGCAGCGCATCTTCGCACATGAAGGGAGTGCATCATGAAGGGAGTGCATCATGAAGGGAGTGCATCATGAAGGGATCATGAAGGGAGTGCATCAAGGCACGAGGCGGCTGTGTCCACGTAACCCACGACCCACCGTCGCTGGCCAGCTGCCCATCTCACCGCCGCCCGCCGGACCCATTCAGCCGCCACCCGGATCCCCCCTATCTCGCCTATCCCGCCTCTCCTGCACCCAGTCGGCATTTCCCCCCTCTACATCACCCGCTCCCCCTTTCCTACGTCGTGTAACCGGCTCTCCTCTCCGCCCCCCCCCCCCACCTGCTGAGCCGCTGCGCCGCTGCGTCCCGGGCCATCTCCGCCCGCTGCCGGGCCGCTTCCACCGCCTCCAGATCAGCGTCGATATCGCTCACACTCCGAGCCGCCGGGCCCGAGGTAAAGCCCGACGGCTCCAGGGAGGCAATCTGCGGCGCCATGTGTGGCTCACGTCATCATACCACAGCCACGACCGAGGGCTAACGCCGGGCAGCCGTCAAACAGCATGCTGTCCAGGCGGAGACGCGGTCACAGCGCCTCCCGCGTCCCCGCGGCACCGTATGTGGAAGCGGGCAGCGAAGTGTGAAGGGACGCAATAACACCGGATGACCATGCGCTGCCCCCGTGCTACAGGGAGGGAGAGGGTGTACTGGCCAGCCGCCCTTCCCCCCACCCCGCCCTCTTCATCGCCCTTGGTTTGTCGGTCGTGGATCCGCGGATTCTCTTATACTCCCCCGCCCCCCCCTCCGCACCTCCTTCCGCAGCGCCTCCACCTCCCCCGCCAGCCGGTCTACGGCCCACACCACCTCCGAGTGCAGGCGGGCCACCTCCTTGCACCGCTCTTGCACCTCGGCGTAGTCCAGTTGGGCGCCCAGGGCCTGCAGCCGGGGGGTCGAGGAAGACCCGTGGATGCCAGAAAAAACTGTTTAGAACCGCAAGCCGGGGAAGGGGTCCCCGCGCAGCTGCGTGTGTGAGTGTGTGCGCGTGTGTGCGGGGGGGGGGGTGCCAAAAGAAGGGGACGGCAGGAAGTGACCCTGCGGGCAGGCTGGCACCGGCAGCGCCAGTCCAGAGCCATCAAGGGTGCTGCTGCCTCACGTCTCCACAACCTGACGCCGCAGCCCCCACCTCCACTCGCAGACCTGCCGACCCTCGCCGGGCCCCCTCCCAACCGCGGCGTTGTGTTGCCTCCTCCCGCTCCCTCCCCCAATCCGCTCCCCGTCCGAAACCTCCCCCTCGTCTGTTTCACTTGTCCGCCCCCGTCCTTCCCCTCCCTTCCGCACCTTCTCTGCCAGGTCGTCCGCCTCCCCCTGCAGCTCCTCCTCCGCCCCCTGCAGCTGCGGCAGCCGCTGCCGCAAGTCGCTGTAGCGCACCCAGCTGGGCTGCAGCGCCCGCAGCGCCTCCAGCTGCCGCTGCAGCTTCTGCACCGTGGTCTGGTACTCGGCGATCCTCTGGGGCAGATCCTGCGAGGCGGAGCGACGACGGGGGAGGGACGAGAGCCCATAGAAGACGGCGCAGGCCTTCCCCCCCTGCGGCTGCCTCTTATTTCAATACAACCCCGCCCCACCCGCCGCAGCCTTCCTGACTTACCCCTCGGCCTCATGTCGTCAGACATCTCCACCCATAGCATCTTACCCCACCTCATTCGTCTTCCCCCCGTGTCCGCCGACCATGCGCCCACTGCCCTGTCCTTTTGGCGTCAACGTCCTTTTATGCCACCCCCTCATTCCTCTCCCCTCTCCCCCCGCCCCTCTGCCCCCACCCCCCTGCCACGCACCCTCATGTCCTGGTCGATGTAGTCGAGGCAGGCCGCTCTCTCGTGCGCCTGGAAGCCGCGGTGGCACAGCGGGCAGTCGTCGCCTGCCTGCACCCGGTCCCGGTAGGAGCCGAACAGGGTCTGCATGGCGTTGGCCTGGCCCAGCCGGCTGCGCCGCTTGTCCTCGGCCTAGACGGAGGGGGGGCCCGGGAGGGGGGGAAGACAGGTTCGCTGGGGGCGGCAGGCCGGGGGGCCGGGGACAGGTGTGTTGGGGGCGGCAGGAAGGGGGAGACAGGTGCAGCGCCGCAACCGTTGGCCAGTGGGACTAGCGGTAGGCGGGCGTGAGGACCAAGACAGGAGCACGGAGGTGTGGTGTGTGATAAGGGGTGAGTTGGGGGAACAAGACGGGGGGTGGGTGAACGCACCGGAAGCAAGGCTTCCGCAGATTGCAGCAGCAGCCGTGCCAGCAGCAGTGACCTGAACCTCGCGTCCCTTACCTCCGCCTCGAACCCCCCACCCCCTGCTACGTGCTGTCCTAGAAGACCCGAGGTGCTAAGTCTCCCGGCAACCCCGTCAGTGCACACGCGCTCTTGCCCGGCACGTATTAGCCGAACCAGCGAACAGCGGCTGCCCCACACCTGCCTGCCCGCCCCCAAGAAGGCAGGAGGGCCGGCGCACCTTAATCACCATCTCCACCTTGTTGTTGTAGTCGTCCTCGCTAGCAGCCGGGTCCGCCAGCGCCGAAACCACGCCGTTGCGCAGCTCCCCTCGCAGCCGCTCCATGTCCTGCTTGCAGCGCGCAGCCTCGGCCCGGCGGGCTGCCAGGGTGTTCTGAAGGGGGAGGGGCGCAAAGGGGAGTTACATCCAATAACCGTAGACTCGACATTAGAATTGTAGTGGGCACAAGGGGGGGGGAGGGAAGGGGCGGAGGATGGGGGGGGGCACTGCGACATAGCGCGTAGGCAGCACGGCAACTTAACCTGCCGAGCCAGGCGACAAGAGGGCCGGCGAAAGCGAGGACCCCTGCCTGAGCTGCGGACGCTGCGTTCCGAACGTCTACCTCACCGGACCTGACCTAGTCGGCGCCGACCCACTGGCTTTCTCACAAGCCCAAGCTGCCGACGCCAAAGGGTTCAACTGAGAGGGCTCCAACACCACCACCTGCTGTAGAAGGCTCCACCCCAGCCCGGCCCCGGCCGCACCACAAGCTCCTGCCCTCCCCCCTCCCCTCCTCCCTATGTCGTGTAACCGGTCTTTATGGCCCCCCCTCCCCTCCTCCCTCCCTCCCGCACCTTGACCGCCTCCGCCGCCATATGCGCCTCCTGCGACGCCCGCAGCCGCTCCGCCTCATCCGCCCGCAGCCGCGACAGCACCCTGTCCGCACGGGGCCGCAGCGCACCCGGCTCGGGCATCGCCTCCCCCGGCTGCAGCCCCAGGGCCTGGGCCAGGGCCAGGCGGCGGGCGGCCACCACCGTGTTCAGCTGCGGGGGGGGGGGGGCAGTCGGCGCAAGGGGGTTGCAACACCGCAACGAACAACACGTCCAGGAAGCAGGCTGCTGGCAGCAGGAGCTAGGGAGCGCGAGCTCTGTTGCCAGCACTTGCTGCCCTCGCCCCCTATCCCTGCACATACACGGGGTGGCGGCTCCTCCTCGCGCCTGGAATGTGTCGTCGCCCTCATCGCTGCTCCGCTCCCCCCCCCGGCCCGGGTCGACACTCGAGCTTCGGATTCGGTTGCCTTGACTAAGTTATTACAGCATGCAATCCCAAGTGTTGCGTACCAAACGTTTCCTGATTGGTTTTACCCCCCCCCTCCACAGACACACACACCCGCCCCCCCCGCCCGCCCACCTGCTCCTGCTTCGACTCCAGGTCCGTCCGCTTGAGCCGCAGCTTCGCGGAGCCCTCCGCCGCCGCCGCCGCGCGCTGCCGCTCCTGCCTCAGCTCGTTGATGCGGCGGCCCTGCGCCTCCACCTCCTGCCGGGCCTCGTCCACCTGGCGACCCAGATCGCTGCTGCCCTCCTCGGCCTGGGAGCGGCGGGGGAGAGGGGCCCCGGGGATGGAGGGTGAAAGAGGTAGTCAAGGACGCGTAAATTGCATAAAAAAACACATTGACACATGATTGCACGGGCGCGTAAAATGGGCGTGTAAAATGGAACAAAAACAACACATTAGACGCATGATGTCATGCACCCAGACCCGTCTGATGTGGACGTGTTTGCAGTGGGACGAGGCAGGCTCAGGGGCAGTACGGCTAGCAGGATGAGGGTGCGCGGCAGGTGCGGCCGGCTTGCTGGCCCACCCCGCTGTTTCCAGGCTGCTGCGGGCAAGCCACCTCCTCGTGGTATTGATTTGGGCCCCTGGCCTCTCACGGACACCCCTGGTGCCCCCTCAACGTGTTTCCCCTCCCTCCCCCTCCCTCCCTCCCTCTCCCCCACCCCACCTGCTTGCGCTTGTAGTGCTCCTCCGCCTGCTCCGCGTCCTCCCGCAGCGCCCTCGCGCCGACCTCCGTGACCTGGCTGCTCTGGATCTGCGCGGCAGAGTGCGGGCGTGCGGGTTCGATCCGGGGTCCTCGGGTCTGGCCACCATCACCCGAAGACCCACTCCGCCTTGCTGACTTGCCCGCCACCCCGCCGCACCCCACCTTACAGCCCCCCTCCTCGGCTGCCCCCACCTCAGGCGCACACGAGCTTGCAGGAGGCCGTGTGTGTCAACGGCGCAACCCCACGTCAGCCAAGGGCGCAACCCCACGTTCCCTGTCGGAGCAGCCCCAGGCCAGCCCTGCCTATGCCTGCGTCGTCCTCCCCCTTCCTGCCCCCCCCCTCGGGCTGCTTGCCTGCGCCCCGCAGTGGCTGATGGCGTTGCGGTTGTCCTCCATCTGCAGCCGCTTCAGCCGCAGCCCCTCCTGCGCGCGAGCCACCTGCGCGTTGGCGCTGTCCACAGCGGAGTTCATGCGGCCCTCGTTGGCCCTGCAGGGAGGGAGCGGGAGGGGGAGGGAGGGGCGGGGTGGGGGGGGGTGGGGGGTGGTGGGGCGGGGTGGGGGGTGCTGGGGCGGGGCTAGTGGGGGTATAAATAAACCCACGGATCCACGGCTAGTGGGGGATGCGCCCGCATGTGACACGGTGGCAGCGACCTAGGCCTACATGCTGGCACTCCGTGCGGTGGGTTGACGCGTTTACCGACGCGCCCGATGAAATCTGCAGCCAGCGCCGCACAAGGGGCCGTGCTGCACGGCGGCCGTGCCGCAGGCCGCAGCGCACCTCCCTGCCCGCCAGCCCTCCTTCCCTGGAGCCAGTACCGCGCCTCCAGCCATGCCAGACCACCGCCCAACGCCCAAAGCGCCTGTCTCTCAAGCCGCCCCCACGCAAGGCAGAAGCTCTTTCGGCAGCCACACAACCCACAGTGTGGCATGCTGCCCCGCCCCTCGCCCCCCCTCGCCTCCCCTCGCCCCCCCCTCGCCCCCCCTCGCCCCCCCTCGCCCTCCCTCGCCTCCCCTCGCCTCCCCTCGCCCCCCGCCACCTGGAGTCCGCCCGCATTGCGTTGGCCCTCCCCTCCAGCTCTCGGACCTTGCCCGCCACCGCCTCACAAAACACCTCCGCGGCGGCCGAGGACACGGCACCGCCGTCCGCCTCGGGAGGCAGCGGCAGGGACAGGGCCACGGCGGTGGAGCGGATGGTGCGGTCCCGCTCGGCGACGTTTGAGGCGTGGGTGCTGGCCTCGCCCGCCAGCTTGCCGTGGCGGAGGCAGTCCTGCAGGCGGGAGGGGGGCAACGAACAGGCGGGTGGCGGGAAGAGGGAGCGTCGGGAGGGGGGAGCGAAGGTAGAAAGAGAAGGGACAGGGCTGTCCGGGGAAGGGAGGTCATCCACCGCCAGGGTGCGGAAGCGACAGCGGGCGTCACAATGCCATCCGGGGGAGGTGCACTGCCGGGTCAGAGCGCGACGCCGCAAGCTACTGGGGACGCAGCTCGCCCTGGCCGTCCCTCACCGCCTTCCCTGCGGGCCCCCCTCACCGCCTTCCCTAAGACAACCGACCCCATCCCCTGACGCTGGTACTAAACGTTTCCTACTCGGTGTTATTTCTCAATGCCGACCTACGAGTTTCCTCTCAGACACCAAGTCCTCCAGCATGCATCTCCAAACGCCTGCCCTTAACGGGTGAATCTTTTGTACACGGATCTTCCTTGCAGCCCTCCCCCCCGCCCTGCTCCCCTCCCCTCCCCCCCTGCCCACCCGCTGGTACTGGTCCGCCAGCGCCTCCTTGCTGCTCCGCGCCGCCGCCGCCTCCTGCTCCAGCACCCGGCAGCGCTGCTGCTTCTCCGCCGCCACCCGGTCGGTAGTGGCCAGGTGCTGCTGCAGCTCCACCGTGCTCTCCTCGAAGTCCTCTTGGCCCTCACTCTGCAAGGGGGGGTGGGGTGATAAGAGAATCCGCGAATCCACGGCGAGGGGGAAAGGGAGGTGGCGAAGCGGCAGGAAGGGACCCGGGAGGGATTCCCCAGCAGACTCACAAGGCGTAAGCACGGTTCCATGCGTGGTGAGCAAGCGAGAGAGGCAGGATGGAGTGCCTCATTCCGGGTCGAGTGCGATACACAGCTAGGTGGCCGGGAGCCAGGGACGATCCTCTGCTGCTACACGGCTTCGGCTCCTGGGCGGCCAAACCGCGACCCCTCCCTTTCGTCCCCACCACCCTCCTCCCCACCATCCTCCCCCCCGCCGCCCCCTCCCCACCCTGCTCCTCCCCACCACCCTCCTCCCCCGCCCCTCCGCACCCTGAACCGCTCCTCCCGCTCCCGGTTGGTCGCCCTCAGCTGCTCCAGCTGCCCCTGCTTGGTGCTCATGTCCCTGGCCATGGAGTCGATCTCCGCCAGCTTGGAAGTCAGCGAGGACCGCTGCTGCTCCAGATCCTGGGGGTCGCACGGAGGGGCAGCGCAGAGGGCGAGGTGGGGGGCGAAGAAGGACTCCGCAAAGCAGCATGGACTGGCGGCTGGCAGCACGCCGAGCTGCATCGCATGAATACAATGGTAGGACCGACGACGCAGGCAACCGGCGGCCCTCCCGCACCCGCCCCTCCCGCCCCCGCCCCTCCCCTCCCGCCCCTCACCCGGATCTTGGAGTCAAAGGCACCCAGCTGCGCCTGGCACTCCGCGACCCGCGTCTTGGCCGCATCGCGCTCGCCGGTGTGGTGTGATGCCATGTCCTTGACCTGTGTTACGGGTAGCGGGGGGGAGAGGGGGGGTTGCAAAAACGACCCGTATGAAAGGAAAACCAGCGGGTCGGCACTGAATGGGAACATCGGTAAGAAAACGTCTGGTATGAGCATTTGGAGGGAAAGGGGGAAAGGGTCACCACAGGCAAGGTGCGCGGGAGAAAGGAAGGGAGGGAAGCTCACAGGGACCGCTGTAGGACCGGACTGGGGGTTGTGCTGACTTGGGCCCTTCCTTCGCCGTCATCAATCCTTCCCCCCCACCACACACACTCACACCTGCTTGAGTGTCTCCATGGATAGGCGGTACTCCTTCAACCCCTGGGACTTCTCCGTGCGCAGCTTGCGGAGGGCCTCCAGGGCCTGGGGGGCAGGCGGGGCGGGGGCGGAGGCGGGGCCGGAGGGCCGGGGAGTTGTAGAGGGCGGAGGGAGTGGAGTGGCGGGCGGTGCCGTCAGGGTGCAGCCAGACAACCCCCCCTCCCCCGTGTATCATCTGATGCCCCCCCGTGTGTTATCGAGCGGTTGTGCTGGTGGGGCGAGCCACTGCGGCCAGGCCGGGCCTTGCCCCCCGGTTGGTCCGGGGCGGCGAGCCCCCGGACATCAGGCCCTTGCCCCGCCCGCAGGAACCCATAGGGGCTGTGCAAGCCCCAGGGGGGAATCAGTGGCGCTCTTGCGGTTGCGACGAGGGGGCGGCCCCCTTGCAGCAGTGTTCCATAGGGGTTAGGTTGTGGGGTTGTAGGGGGCATAGCAACCCCGGGCTGGCGGCGGCAGGCCCCTCGTACCTTCGTGTACTTGGTTGCTGCGAAGATGTCGTCGAACTTGTCCTTGAGCACCTTGCCCTCGGCCAGCGGCCAGTTGGACTCCTCCTGGTGCACGAAGATGACGTTCTCGAGCACAGCCTGGCGGGAGGGCGGACAGGACGTGGCGGGGGGGGTTCGAGGAAGACCCGTGTATGCGAGAAAAATCGTTTAGGACGGACGTTTCGAGATGCATGCTGGAGGACTTGGGGGGAAGGGAGGAGAGGGCCAGCGGGCATACGGAGGGGGCCGCTGGGGCGCTGCCACTCGCTGTCCCCTGCGGTACGGCAGCTGCGAAGCCGACAGAGCTGCGAGTCAGGCCGTACGAGGGACCATCCAATGGATGAACCAGGTGGATCTGGAGCTCCGGAGTGGGGGTGCGAAGGGAGGGGTGGATCTACAAGGTGCTCCCAGCTGGTCGGCAAGGAGGGGTGCTCCTCCGTGTCGTGGTGCCGCCACAAGGGCCCAGACCGCTGCGCCCCCCCCCCCGCCTTCCCGCCTCCCCCCCCCATTCGCGTTACCGGTTCTTTAATTGTAACCCCCCACAACCCCCACCCCACCCACCCCACGGGTCTTCCTTGCAACCCACCCGCCCACCCTCCCACCTTTGACACGCCCATGAGTGTGGGCACCATGCGGTCCAGGTCGGCGCATCGGTACGTGACGGACTCCCGCTGGCCGGTGTTGCGGTTGCGGCACGACAGCACCGCGTCCAGGCTCTTGAACTGCAGCGCCGTCTTCTTCTGAGTCAGCTGCGAGGCGGCAAGGATAAGGGGGAGTGGGTGGGGATGCGGGGCGGGCGCCACCCGAGGAAAGGCGGTGGTGTGAGGAGTTCGCCGCCCCACCAAGAAGCTCGCGTCTCCACCCGCATCGTGCTGTCATTCGCGGCGCTGCCCCACCCCTCATCCCCACCCCTCCCCGACCGTCTGTTCTAAACGGTTTTTTCTTGCATCCACGGGTCTTCCTCAAACCCCTCCCCTGCCTGGAAGGATCTTGTCACGTAGATGGGCTGCCCGTTTCCGGTCTTGAAGGACAGCTTGATCTGCGCCTTGACCTCCGACTCTCCGGCCACCTGGGCGGCAGAGGGGCGGGGGCAGCCGGGGGCGAGGTAGGCGGGGGCGCGGGCAGGACGGAGGACCCGCGGCCCCGGTGGGTGCTGCCGGAATGAGGTGCACGCGCGGAGTCGTAGGGGCTAGACGCAAGGCGAGGCTGCCAGGAGCGATCCAGAAGCGATCCAGGAGCCCGATCCAGGAGCGACTGAGTCATTTGCTGTCGTGTGATGGCCCCTGTGCTACCGCAATCTACGAGCTGAGACGCGGAACCCAGACCACACACGTCCACCCCAGGATGGTCCCTCTGATGCACGTGCATGCATCGGCAAGGGTTGTGGCAGCGGGCCCAGCGGCCGAGTCAGCCAGCTCCTGACCCTGCGCAACTGGGGCGGCTGAACCCCCACCTTATTTGCACACACACCCCGATCCTTTTATGTAACGCCCCTGGCTGCCGCCGCGGTGCCACTTGCCTTTGGGTCGTGCACGAAGCCCTGGCCCTGCCGCGTGTTGGGCGGCAGCTCGCCGGTGGTGGCGTTGCGCAGGCACTCGATGATGGTCTGAGGCGGGCGCGGCGAGGGAGCAGGGGAGGGAGGGAGCCAGGGGGAGTCAGGGAGGGAGTGCAGACCCGGACCCGGCGTGACTGTGTGTGGGAAACACGTTCGTCGCATCGTGGCTGGGACAGGGATGGGGTGACCCGATGGGAGATTAGTTTTGGCGGTTGCAGTAAAGACTTTTCAAGTCGTGGCCACGGCGGACGAGCCACGCAAGGCCGAAGACATGTTGCTTTATGTTGCACGACTAGGTGGGCTTGGCAACTCGGGGCGTACCCACGGCGCCCCCCCCCACTTGGATGATATGGCCCCCAATCGCCGCTCGGTTGTGCGGCAGTCGCTTGTGATGCGAGCTTGAGCGTCGCAGTGTGGGCCGCGTGCGGCTCCTCGCCACAGCGACCCACCCGACCCACACACCGTCTTTCCCGCGCCATTGGAGCCGACGATGATAGTGAGCGGCTTGTAAAACTCTATAATGTACTCGTTGTCAGGGCTGAAACTCCGGATGCCCTTGATGAGTATCTGCGTCGCGGAGGGCGGTGCATATGCCCGGACTTACTGACGACTGAGTATACTGCACCACGGCCTATGATGGGTAATATGCACAAGATCGCTTGCCAATGCTACGCAAGCAAGTTGCAACCGGCTGGAACAAAAGCTTGTAGTAAAGGGCGGGAGAGGCAGCGACAGTGGGTCCGGGCTCCTGGTCACGTGTCCGCACCTTCTCTACAGTGCACATGTTGTCGCAACACAGACCAGATTGTACAAACTGCTTTCAGGTGCTGCTCAAGCGACCGAAGTTCAGGAGTCGCCCCGCATCTGTGCTTGGGAACGTCACTTGAACGTTATCATCGTCATAGGAGCCATATAATTCTACTACCTGATGAGCATCCCTAAATCAACACTTGACCTGCGGCGCGGCAGGTGACATGCTGCGTACTGTATGCTGCGCATCGTACATAGCATGCTTATCACACGGATGCGGCTCATAACCACTGCTTCACTAGCCTCCTGGCTCGTCTGGGTCTTACGAGCTGCAACCAATCAATCGTTCAACAAACAGAATAGTGCGAATCCGAAGCGTGTTGACATGGCTGTGCCATCACACGATCAACAATACTCTGGGACCGGACGCACATGCCTAGAACAGGTTGGCTGACGAAACCGTCGGACGTGGCCGGTGACGGAGACAGCGAAGAACAGGGGCACTTCTCCCCTGATGAAGAGCACATCGCTGCAAAAGATTACAACGCCGTGGGGCAGCTGCTGAGCCTCTAGAGGCCGTGCGCTGCTGCGCAACACCAACACTGACCCATCTCCGCGTGTTGTGCGGACAAAGTTCTAACCCAACTTAACATTGGGGATGTTGACCGACTTATGCCTATGCTTATTTGCACCCTCAAGGGGCATATCTCCGCGCACTACACGACCTGTCTCTTCTGGCCACACGGAAACGCGTGTCGTGCTACTCGCCTTTCCGTGTTACACGGTCGCTACCCGGGTTTGCCAGGTTCCCCTATGCTGCCTCCTTTTCCCTGTACACACAAGGCCACTTCGCGTATACCGTGTCTGCCTCTTCTTCCAGACGGCAGGGGCCGCCGGGCTAGCACGGGCGCATGCAAACACTCCCACTCAACCAAGCCCCCCCCCTGCAAGTTCAGTGCTTGCAGCATCCTAGGCTAACCGAGGCAATGGCGGCTGCGTACTAAGACCTACAGTGCCCTGCCGGCTCCTTCCTTGCCAGCGCCCCTCCCGCAGCGCTCACAAGAGCCCGCGAATCAGCCTCGCCTGTGTTCCGCCTCTACAGCCTGCTGCCCCTACAGCCTGCTGTGCATCCCCCCCGAAACCACCAGCGTCTCTCCGGTCACGTAGGCCGCGTCAGAGGATACTAAGAAAGCGATCGCGGCCGCCTGCTCCTGTGGCCGCCCCAGGCGCTTTAGCATGGTCGCCTCAGCCTGCTGAGAGGCCTGGGGGCAACAGTGAGGGAAGCAGGTGGGGGCGGGCGGGTTGAGCGGAGCTGCGCGCCTGGCGGCGCTAGCTGCCGGAATGTCGAGTACGTGCATGCGGCGATCCCCTCCGTGCGACCAGACACGGCTGCCAGCGTCCCCCGGCACATTGGCCTCCCACCTCGTGCAGACACACTCACCAGCTCCGGCGTGTCAACCAGGGCAGCTGAGAACTTGGTCGGCACGATGCCGGGGGCCACGCAGTTCACGCGGACACCCTTGGGGCCCAGCTCCGCCGCCAGACCCTTGGTCTACAGCACGGCAACACATGGCAAAATGGGGGATATATTATATCCGCGAATCCACGGCCGACAAAATAGGGGAGTAAGGGAGTGCCGGAGGGCGGACATTGCTGCGTTGTGGCTTGTGAAAGGCAGGAGGCGGCTAGCGTTGAGCCGCAGGAACGTGGTGGAGTGCCAGGAAGCGGCGAGTGGGGTTGCAGTGGTGGCGCGGCTAGGTTGCTGGCGCTTACCAGGCCAAGCAGCGCGGTCTTGGACACGGCGTACATGGCGATGGGCTCCGGGGGGCTGCGGGGAATCGGCAGTGGGGGAGGCAGCGCGTGAGTAGGATGGCACGGCAACAAGGACGCCTAGGGCCGGCGAAATACGGGCCAAGGCGCGGAGCAGCAAGGACGCCAGGCCGCAGTTGCCCTTGCTCAGTTGCCCTTGTCGCAACACGGCACCTCCTTCCCCGTATCCCGTACCGCGCTGCACCCACTTGAAGGCCGTCACGGACGACACGAACACGATGGACGACCCCGGGCGGCGCAGCAGGTGGGGCAGAGCCTCCTGCACCAGCAGCACGGCGGCCTGCGGGGCGGCCAGTCGTGCGTTGGGGGGGCGGGGTGGTCGCGGGCAGAGTTGGCTACAGGCGACCTAGCTGGATCAATAACTGCCGTTACGTCATGCGGTACTCATTAATTAACAATAAGCGGCGGCTGGCCGCCAAGCTCCAACAATGTATGTCATCGCGTGTTCGGCCATTGGCCCGAAGTCCACCGACCCCGCGGCCGCACCGGGGGCCCCCCCCCACCTTGGTCGACATTCGACCTCCGGTTTCGTTTCCTCAAAAGAGTCCTCCAGCGTGCATCCTCAAACACCTGTCATAAACGTGTTTTTACGCGTACACGGGTGTCCCTCGCAATCCCCACCTTGACATTGATGTCCAGGATCTTGTCGATCACGTCCGGTGAGGTCTCCGCCAGCGGTCCGGCCCCTGGATTCACCGCCGCGTTGCTGACGAGGATGTCCAGAGCGCCGTACTTCTGCGTGGCACCGGGGAACAGCCGTACGTGTACGCGTGCAGGGACCCCGGGTGGTTAGTCGGCGGAGGAGCAGGCGGCTGTCTGGCGACACACGACACGCATAGCGCAGTTTGTGTGGGGTATGAGAGGAACATCCGTGGGTCGGCAGTGAATGGGAAAGCCGATTAGGAGACGTGCAGGGTGCGGGAGGGGTCGCACGCATGGGCCCTCCTGCGCCTCCCGCGCCCCGGCCCCTCCGTGAGCGCCCACCCCGCCTCACCTGCACGCACTGCTCCACCATCCGTCGCCGCTGCTCGCCACTGCCCACGTGGCACGCGCATCCCGACACCTCAAGGCCCCGGCCCCGGAGCGCCACCACCGTTTCATCGACGTTGCTTTGCTTCCTGCGATAACCATCGCATCAAAGGGACGGCAGCTCTGGTAGGCGGGCTGGGGAACGGAAGCCGCGCGTCCTTATCTAACCGCCAAGCATAGTGCACTATGCGGATATGCCGCCTCGGGCTTTGACGTTTGCTTAGCCTGGAGCCGACTGTCCGCGCGCCCTAGGTGCTGCTTAGCGCCTCTGCTGGCGCGCAGCAGCCATGACAAGACAGCGACAGCCTGGGGCCGGCCTTGCAGAGGGAGTGCCACGTGTGCACTGCGAACACCCCGGGAAGGCAGGGGCGCCCCTTGTACGCCATGGCAACAAGGCATCGATAGCGTGTGAGTTGCGCACAAAGAGCGCCATACACCCGCATGACGCAGAGGAGAACGGCAGAGCAGCAGCCCGCGGCGTCCGCGCCGCATACCGTACTGCCGTACCTGCTGCAAATGAAGACGCTCGCCCCCTCCTGCGACGAGGAGGGGAGACAAGGCGTGCCAAACATGACTGCGGTGCTGGCCCGAGGTGCAATCCGAAGCGGCACGGGGCGACACTAGAAGGGTGACACTGTGAGCGGAGCCGAGAGTGGCGGTAATTTACCTGTGCCAGGCGTTCTGCAGTCGCCAGGCCGATGCCAGCCGTCGCCGCAGTTACTAATGCCACTTTGCCCTTCAGCCGCTTGCACTCAGCAGCGCCAGTAACCTCATGGGCTACGCTCATGGTGGCAGGCAGAACGTCCCCAGCGGCTTCAATATTTATCGTGCCACTAGAATCCCTGAGTTATTCTTGTTATTAATGTCAATGGCTGGAGGAAGGGAGCTGAGCGAGGTTGCGGGCCTTTCCCACACGTCACGTAAATGAGAGAATTGCAAATCTTGGGATGTCCCAACAGAGTCTATGTAACAATATAGTACCGGTTTGGCGTAATGGCGATCTTACTTCTGGCCGAGACGCTGCCGTGCACTTGACTAATTCGATGGCAGTTTGTCCAAACCGGATCCTGTCGCAGATACGCGTCTGCTCCACGATTCATGTGGACCTGGAGCTACACCATTAATCCTTTCGCAAAAAATTATGTGGTCGTGAGGCTTGTATGGTTCAGACCAGCCAAGAGGCTCATAAACCGCGAAAAGACGGGGCCGTCTTCTTCGTGAAGCAGGTGATCGTGTATGTTATTTTCGGTTTAGTATGCATGGATGGAAGCGCGTGTGGAGGATGGGATCGCGTGCTGTCCTTGACTTGACTGGCCTTGGCGTACCTGCTGGGTTGTCATCCTTGTGGGGAACCCGCTGTTTTGCATACCGTCAGGCTCGAACTTGTCATCTGGTCCTGGGGTCCCGAGTCGGGTGATGGCTGATGCGAGTATTACAAGGGAGCCGGAACGGTTACAAGCGCGGAAGCGCAACCAGGCGGGCCCGACGGGCCAGACCATGACACAGATCACGGGGGCCTCGCGATCTGTGTCGTGGTCTGGCCCGTCGGGCCCGCCTGGTTGCGCTTCCGCGCGTGTAGCCGTTCTGGCTCCCCTGTAATACTCGCATCAGCCAACACCCGACTGCTGCATGACATCAGGGCCTTCATATAGACGGCCGTTATAAATGGCAAGAACACCCGTGCATCGTGAGCCATCCGTGCGGGCGGTTTGCGACGGTGCTGCTGCAGCCGACGCTGCAGGACCATTGCTTGGCCTACATAAACGCGCCCATTCGCCGTGCACGTCAAACGGTACAGTCAGATCGCGGGTGGCGGCGGCGGCGTCGCGACGAGGGTATCGTCGTGAGTCCGCTTACTGGGCAGCAGTGACCCGTCTGCGCCCTGAATTCCGCCCGCGCCGACGACATTCTGGCCCAATCTCCAATGCCAACCAACCACGAAGACACGGAGAAGGCAGCAGCGCAACTCAAAGCGCGGGGGGGAACACAAGCGCGTCCAGAAAACACGAACCACCGGCACCAAGCCGGCAGCGAGACGCGAGTAGGAGCGCGACCCGGCAGAACGGGGGCTCCAGGCCCCACAGCCCAAAATCACCCACAAAAACCGCGCCCGGGTCAACCGTTGGGCAACCCCTCGGCACCCGGGCGCCCCGTGAAAACCACCTTCCCCGCCAATGGCCAATGGGCCAGGTAGCGAGATTTGTTACAGACGAGCCCGTATAGAACTACCGAAGATGCCGACTTTAGGGGTTCGTCGGAACAATAGCACAGACGGACCGCGCTACCACATGGCAGAATGAAGAACGGAGACCCCTAATAGGCAAAACATTCCGCATGGCTTCTCAGTTTATTTAACCTGCGACATCTTATCGCATGTACGACGCGCGCAAGAGCTCGTAGGTCCTCAACGCCCATGACTTCGGCCATTTCTGGGCTAGGGGAAGTACCAAGCGCCCAAAGCCCTTCTCGTTCAGCAGCGTATTCCGGGCATTCCAAGATGACGTGCTTCTCATCCTCAAGGGCCAAACGCGGGCAGCGTGAACGCACCGCAGGCAGGTGCGTGGGGCAGCGTAGGTGCAACGCACTAAGGCCCAGCTACAGACGAGCAGGTCTGGGCGGGGTGGGTGTGTCACTCGCGTACCAGGGCAAGCAGTAAGGGCGCCCCGGATGTCAGCAAGGCAGCACGTCAGAAACACTTGCCTGGGCGAGCCGCTGGTAGCAGCAGCAGCAGCTATCGTACTGGGATGGGCGCACGTTCTGGCAATGGCATCGGCGAGAGGAAGGCAACGAGATCGGCAGATCCCAAACAAACACAGTGGCCGGTGGACTACCATAGACCCTTGCAGACATCGGCTACAAACCGCGGCTACCGCGAGTCGCGGAAGCGCAAACACAAGGACAAGTCCAGTCCAGTCCATCCCACATGAACGCACCACTGCATTGGTTCAAGTCCTTGCGCTCAGCAACCAGCCCTTTCTTCTCCTCGGCCAGTCGGCCGCGGCGCCCTTGGAGATGCGTCACGAGGCCTTGGTTGTGAGCTGCCTGCCTTAGCTCGTGCTCAATGTTGTCCTCCACTAGGTCTCAGCTCCTCGTCCTTCTTCTCAATCTCTGCTCCAGTTGCTTCATGACGTCCGTAAGGTTGTAGCCTTCGGAGGCAAGACACCGAACGGTACGGGTCACGGTCACGTATGCGCGACCCAATTTCGGACAGAATCGTCGCGCGTAAATTAAGAGCCAGTCCGCTGTCCCTTTACTATCATACGTATATATCGGCGCACTTCCGGCATTAGCGCACATCGTACGTTACGCCCTGTACTCGCATTCTGTACAAGCTTAGGTTCTCTGAAACCAACCTCTACAGAAACATGCCTATTTTGTCGAATGCGCTGTACAGGGATGTACATGCACTAATTATGGACACTGATTAGGATTTGTCGTCCAATTCCTATGCTGCCTATGCCGTCAATGTTGCGCTGACCATGCGCAGACTTGCTTGCGCGTCAAGCACGAAGATGTAGGACCGTTGAAAATAACGATAGCTTCTGAAGGGTGTATTTACTTGGAGTTCCATGTCGGTTCAGCGGCATGTCTCTGGAGGGACCGGACGCGTCGGGTCTGCGGACGGGACAACGGTGCTAGTGCGCAATAACAGTCTCTCTGGGCTCACAGAAGATGTGATAAAAACCGTAAGTTGGTTACGTTTGCCGCCACCGATAGAAGGGGAACCTGCACATGTGCCAAACCGCGTCCTTGCGCCAGTGTAGGCCACTCAGCGCTTTGATCTTGAAATCGTGTTCAAGTTGAGCTGGACAAACCGAGGTACGCTATATCTCTCCGTGGCCAAAGCCGAACGGGCAGCCGACCCAGCGGGACCGTGAAGGGAGTCCTCGCCGCCTGCCCTCGCCCAGGCCTTACGCGTATGACTGGTTTGGAGAAATGCATCAATCTTGTGGAGCTTAACCTGATGGGGAACCAAATTACCAAGTGAGAAAGCGGCACCTAGCGTCGCAAGGATCCGCCGTGTTCTTGGTGGTCGCGCTTGGATTAAGTGAGGGTCTTGACCCTCGCGGCTTCCTGCTGTCGCATACCGCTTGCCTAGCCGCATATGTGGTTCGGCAAACGCTTGTAAATTACGTGTGGTACAGTAGTGGCTCGAGTCGTGCGCTAGCCAGCAAGCAGGAGGAACCCATTCGCGTTCCCCGGCCACCTGACACGCGCCCCTTGGCCGCGCTATCCCCAACCCCTGGCCCCAACATCCTTATTCTAAAGGATTGAGGGACTGGAATCTGCGCTAAACCTTCGGCGGCTGGTTCTTACCTCGAATAAGATTGCGGGTGTGGAGGGGCTGTTGCAGCTGACACGCCTCGAGGCGCTGTTGCTGCAGGACAACCGCATAGCTTCCCTGGAGTCCGTGGCGCTGCCGCACCTGGCGCAGCTGCCGGCGCTGCGCTCCCTGTACCTGCAGAACCTGGACCGCTCGGCGGCCAACGGCGTGTGCCGGGCGGCGGGCTACAAGGCGGCGGTGCTGGCTGCACTGCCCCACCTGTCCAACCTAGACGGGGAGAGGTACGCGCAGGGGGGTTTCATAAGAGAATCCGCGAATCGACGGCCGAGAAACCGAGGGCGGTGAAGGTGTTGGTCCCGCGGAGCGGCGCGGCGAGGAGACGGGGGGGGCAACCCTGAAGGGCAGCAAGAGGGGCACCTGCGGTGTTCGATCTCCTTCGCCGACACTGGAATGGAGTCAGGGCGCCAGGCCACGCGCCTGGCTGTCCACCTGGTGGCATGGGAGCAAGAGCACGCCGTCGCAACGAGGGAAGAAAGGGCGATGCCGTTGGAGTGAAGGCGTGCAGCAGCGCGCCAGCCATCTCCTCCACCCGCCCCGGCCCGAAGCATCGGTTGGTTGCCCGAGGGGGTCGGCAACCACCCGGTGTGGGTGCGCAAGCACAGCCGTAGAATAAGTACCGGCGGCCGGGAAGTGAAGCCATCAGGTCATCCTCTGGAGTCTTTCACCCGGCCGTGCGCCTTCACGTCTTCATCCCTCCTGGCGGGTTGCCTCGGGTTCCACCTCAGCGATGCGGCCCCTAGCTGACGCCGCCCGCCTCCCACCCATCGCACCCCGCTTCCCCTTCCCCACACGCACGCCCTTCCCCTCCCCCCCTTCTTGCCTCGCACCACCCCAGGTCTCCCTCAGCGCTCAACTACGGCGAGCTGGCTGCTGAGTACGACGCCTTCCGTGCCAACCCGCCCGCGCCGAAGCAGCTGGTGCTGCCTGACGTGCCCGGCTGGCTGGCGGGGGTCAACACGGAGGTCCTCATGGGCGGGGGCCCGGGAGAGGCGGCGCTGCAACAGCGCCACACGAAGGTGGGTTGTGACCAGCCGGGGTGCGCGCGACGAGCATCGAGGGGGCGAGGGGACTGAAGTCCTGAGGAGCTGCGAGTGGGGGCTGGGACCTGGGTTCTTGGGGATCAGGTGCTGGATGGGGCTTCGGTGGGTAAGCGGAAGGGTTTCTCTCCATACATCCTGCCGTGCGTGCCTACATTCGCCTGCAGGTGGTCAAAGTCATCGACGAGTGCGAGATGCTGGTGCGGGTACTGGGAGAGGAGATATCCAAGTTTGGCAAGCAGGTGGAGGCGAAGAAGGCGGCCGCATGAGCCCCGGCGCGGCTGTGTCGAGGAGCGGATCGGAGACGATGTGGTCGACTGGGACGTGTTGCTTGCGGCCGCTGCGGCACGTCCTGTTTGATTTTGTGCATACGGCACAGTGTCTTAGGAGTAGTACGTGAGTGAGAGGGTAGGATCGTGGTGGAGTTGCACCTGGCAGGCGGAGCTGAGGGTCCACCACCTGACCATTGGGGGTCGGCCTAGAGGAGTGGCGACATCAGTGAAGTGAGGATGCGGGGCAGCGGCGATGATGGGCTGTTGGTGATAGGGCCCAAGGGAGAGGGGAGGGGAGGTGTCGCCGGCAGTGGCTGAGGGATATCCAGATGGCGCCGTTCGCCCCCGGACCCTCGGAACCTGTGAACTGTTCCGGATCCTTCTGGCTACCTCAGCATTACATAAGAGGCGTTACATGTTACCGTGAGGTTCATATGCCCCGGATGTTCTGGCTTCTGGGTGTCCTGGCTTCAGGGTGCTTTTAGTGGAACCACATCCTAAAGGAACCTGCACAGCACCCCATTTGGAACACTGAGGAGCCATCGTTGGCCCCTGGGTGGGGCGCTTCGTACGTGGGCTGGGGAGAGAGCGCCGCTTGCGCTCAATCCTAAAAAGCGAGCGATACGCACGTGCATGTGGTACGCCTTTCGACCACATCGCCTGCGGCTGCAGGCCGGGGACTGCGCGCCTTCCACCTCCCGATGCTGTCGCAAGCATGCTGGTGCTCCCTCCAGCACACAAGACGCGCGTAGCTGCAAGTGACACGTGCACTGCACCACGCGCTCCCCAGCCCCCTCCGCCTGACTTCTCACTCCCACATAATCCAGGCGCAGCTACGCGTGACAGCCGCCCTGCGTGACACATGTCGGAGCCGCCCGCTTGCACTTGTGCGCCAGGCGGTATGTACCTGTCTGGGGCCGACGAGCCTGAAGTCTGTTGGGGTCTGCGGACACCCCAACTGCTCGCGCTTGTGCACAGGAATTACATCACCAAGCCTGAATTGGCAATCCCCTCCCAATGAAGATGCGTAAGGCGCAGTCTGACCGACAGGAATACCAAGAAGCACTCGTCTATGGTGCCTCAGTGCAGAGCATCCTTCTATTCCCAGGTCTCAAAACATGTCGGCGACCAGGGAGCGCTCAAGAGAAAACAAACAGGACATGGGCTGACTGCCATGGGTATATGGTCCAATACCCCCCCAGCACCCCAAAACAACGCAATAGGTACATCTTCTTGCCGGCAAATCAGCATGGCCGCCATCGGTTCATGTCAGCGCGTGCAGTGCAGGCAGTTCCAGCGGCTGATAGTCCCACAGCCGCCCCAGGGGAGCCCCCGCAGCCGCACGCTCCATCACCGGCAAGAGTGCCGCGACCACCTGCGCAGCAAGATGATACGAGAGGGGGCCAAGGTAAGTACGCTTACCCGTAAGGTCGCCCGTGGGCCCTCCATCTCAGCGCCTGCGGCCCAGGCTCATGCCGCGAGGTGTCCTCCCCCACAGCGCGGAAGCAGTGGGCGAGGGACGGGAGGAGGGGAGGGGCTGGCCTCCACTGGACTCCAGTCATATGGGCCAACTGCCGGACCTCCGCTCCAGCCAGACAGACCTACGGTGCTGAGGTCCGTGCGCTCTTGGGGCAAGCAGCGCGTCATCGAAGTGCAGCCCGGGTCGTGCCGCTGCTCCGCTCACGGCCAGAACGCAATGCAGTGCAGCTGTGTAGGCTGTCGGATCCCCGGAGATATGGTACCTGCCAAACGTACCTGTCCGTGTATCTGGTCCGGGGGGCCACGCGCATCCACGGTAAGCCACCGCTCGTCCTTGAGCGCCTCGTACTGCTGCATCACCTGCTTGCGGCGGTGCGGGAGAGGACACGGAATCCTTCGCAGCCGCGCAGTGGCCTCGGCTCTGTTACTCCTACGCACTGCGTTTTTGCAGCAATTACTCGTCGGATGTTTGGGGGGCTTCCTCCGTACCGCGCCCCTTGCCTAAACATGCTGAACATCAATATGAGCCGTCAGCCATGCGTTTGCCAGCCTGCACAGGCGCGCCAATAGCAAGGCCGCAGCTGATCACGTGCGGCGATGCTTGCATCCCACCCTGCCAGCGCCCACCCGTTCACGCCTTATCCCGGTTGCCCGTCCTGACGCATGTCTTACTAGCCTCCCGACACCATGGAAACACTGGCACCCGCAACCCGCTGCTCTCACGGCATCCCCACCTTCCGCTGGAACTCGAGCTTCTCATACCGCTCCTGCCCGAAGCCGCCCCTAGCGGCTGACTCCTCAGGGCTGATGGCCATGTGCACCACCAGGTCGGCGGCCGGCAGCCCCACCTCCACGGAGCGGCAGTAGCTGGCATCCAGGTGCGGCACCCCCTTGGCGGCCGTGTACGCCACCCCGCTGTAGCTGTAGCGGTCCAGCACGAGCGTGGTGCCGCCAGCCAGCAGCCGCAGCATCTCCTCCCTGGCGTGGATCAGGCGGGGGAAGCATGGGGAGACCCGGCAATGCAGATCATGGCCGTGCACCAGGAACGCATCTTTCTACTCATGTAATATCCCCATCCCCCGTCGGATTGCAGATAAGCGCTGTGCGCACCTCTTCTCGAAACGGTTGGCGGTGAAGAGCAGGTGGGCCACCGCATCGTCCCGGTTGACGTGGTTCTGTAGGTATTCGTTGATGGACTGGCCTATAGCCGTGCTCCGGTCGGGGAACCGCCATTGCTCCACTCTAGCCTGCCAATTTGTGTGGGGCGTTCAGGAGGCAAGGTGATCTGTGTGGGCCATGACCGCTGGGTCACTGGAAAGTCGCGGGCTGCAGGTGTGGCTAATGCGACGGGCAAGGATTTTTGCTCACCCCTCTACGTCTTAATTCGTTAAGTAGCAAACTGCACTGAGTGCTCTTTCCACAGCGGTCGATGCCCTCGAACACGACTAGCGCGCCGCGCGAGGCGGCAGACGACTCAGAGCTCGTGGCGGTGCTGTTGCATTTTGTACGTCGACAGTGATCAACTACGAATGCTGGATAATGAGCGTGTCGAGGAAGGCGACAGGTGCTTGCGGCGCGCAACACCGTCATGTTCGCGATTTTACATAAGGGCAAAAGACGTGAGTAGGACACAGAGCATCTGCAACTGATTCCTCGTAGCGTTCTGCAACGATAAAGGACGCAGCAAACTACCTCATTCCAGGAGCCCAATTTACCGTAGCTACTAATACTGATACAGCCGAAGATATAGTACACTTACAGTACCATCATTCGTGGACAAAATATACACCAAAGCAATGCTGTAAATACCTCTTCCTCCCGGACGAAGGGTGTCCGACCCGTCAATTATTGCCGTGCGACTGTCCTTTGCTCTTCTATGCCAAGCCAAGTGCCTGTCCAGCTTCAATCGCTGGGGAAACCAAGGGCGATCGCCCCTTCGCAGTGGAAACAGAAGCAGAAACAGACACGGCAACCATGCCGTCGGTTGGGATAACCGCCTTTTCACACGTTGCCGTGACCGCTGCCAGCACAGCCTCTTCATTCCTGCCGGGAAAACAAGCAGCAGCGGAGGTCAGTCGGTGCCAAAGTTTGGGATTAGCATTGGCCATGACTGCACGGCAAATAAATCTCGTCCGCTACATCACGGCGCCGGGACTGCCGCCTGTGCTACCAGCTGTCTGCCTAGTGGATCAAATCCCTGCAACTGCTTTATGCGCACAGTTCGACAGCGCCCGTTAAGATTACGACGTTCCACGCCGCATAGTCGCACGCAGTCCCTCAGGGCGGGCGTCCTAGACAGCTGCTTCCCCCACCCCTTTCACGCGCCGCGCACCCGGACGCCACCGGCAGCTCAACTGGCGCATAGTCCCACAGCCGCCCGAGGGCAGCCCCCGCCTGCGCCCGCAGGACCACTGGCTCCACTGCGGCAACAACCTGCAACGTGCAAGACGTCCGCACGGCCAACGTCTTACTTTGTTGGGACGCGTGGGTTGAGATCGGCGGCAATCACTGTGAACGGAGACGACAGGGTTTCGTATACGTGCGGCCGCAAGGGGTACGTGCGGCCTGAGCTGCCGCCCCGTGAACGGTGCCGGTGGAGGGCCAGCCCAGCAGATCCGGTGTCCTGGTTCTGCACTCACCCGCTCATGGATTGCATCGACAGTGCCGGATGCGTCAATCGCGGCCCACCGCTCGTCTCGAAGCGCTTCAAACGCTTCCATAACCTGCGAGCGCACAGCGGGTGTCAGGTCGTCCAGGACACGAAGTTGGTGCCAGCAATCTGCCAGCAATCACCACGGCCGCGTATGCTCGTGTCCTGCAAATCGTAGCGCCGGAGACTTGCCGGAGCGAGTCTTCGCAGGTGTGGCGCTCGCCGCACTGACGGCGAGCGCGGGGCCCCTGCGAGAATCCTTGTGAAGGTCGCACCTTCCGCTGGAAGTCGACCTTCTCATAGCGCTCCTGCCCGTAGCCCCCGCGCGCCGCTGTGGCCTCTGCCGTCATGGTCATGTGCACCACCAGGTCAGCCGCTGGCAGCACCACCTCGAGCGACTTGCAGTAAGCGATGGACAGGTGCGGCACCCCCTTGGCGGCCGTGTACGCCACCCCGCTGTAGCTGTAGCGGTCCAGCACGAGCGTGGTGCCGCCAGCCAGCAGCCGCAGCATCTCCTCCCTGGTGTTGACACGGGTGCGTGGAGGGTGCTTCCGTGACGGTGTGATTGGTTAGATGCCCGCGCCTTGCAAGCCTTGAGCCCCCTGTTGCTTTCCAATTTGCCTTGCCCACTCGTTACCGTATGCCTATAGCTACTTTGCGTCACTGTGCCGCCTACCGTTTCTCTATCCGATTGGCAACGAAGAGCATGTGGATGACCGCGTCGTCCATGTGCGATTGCTCGGCGAGGTAGGCGTTGATGGCCTGGCCGATTGAGGTGGAGCGGTCGGGGAAGCGCCACATACGTGCGTCTACCTGGCTGGCGGGGAACGTAACGGACAGATTAGCCAATCTGGGTTGGTTGGAGTTACCGCGATTACAGGCAATCAACTGCAAACCAATGACGTATGTCTTGAAAAGAGACGAATGCAACGGGTCTTATCGTATGGTAGGAATGCGGGTGATGTATTGCGAGCCGCGAAACTTCGGAGGACATGTGTAGAAGGAGAGGATCCAGGCGTGCACGATGGAATGGAATGTTATCTATTGCGTGCGGCGTGTTTGATATTGGTCAGCTGATGAGGATTGGGGAGACATGCGGTCATGAGTTCGCTGGTGAGCATGCGGTTGCGCAGCGATCGGTTACATGATAATGAATTGGTGTGTGACATAATGTCTCTGATTTTGATACCCACCCCCTGGCTCTGCAGGCGCTCCACGAGCTTGCTGCATTGTGTTGTCTTGCCGCAACGATCACCGCCCTCGAAAACGATCAGCGCGCCTCGGGGTTTCCTTGTATCGCACCCATCCGTTGCCATAGTTATTAGGTGCACGGAACCTAGCCTGAATGTGAAGGTTTAGGATGGGTGGCTCGCGGACGCGCACCGAGACAAATGTCTGCTAAGGCTCCTTAAATACGTAATATCATGGAAGACAGTATCGAGTGAGTCCAAGATTGAGCATGCGCACGCATAATCCTGTTGGCTGTCTAGTGCTGGAACAACCATTCGAAAACATCATAAGGCCTCATAGGGTGAGCCGCCGCTATATAGCCGTTGTCTTTCCATAAATACTTACTCTCTGACCCCAGTTCAATGAGCTTCTTCAATCAAGATCAACCTTATCAAGAGGTCTTCCTATGAGACCAAAGGTGTCGGAGCTCTTCCGGTGAGTTGGACGCGGCTTGCGCTTTGGCTTAATGTTTTGCATGAGGGTCCTGTGATGGCATTTATAATCTTTGAGAACTGATACCGCTTGACCGCGGGTATGTTGCCAACTAGCAATGCTGAGGACCTGTCGAAGGCACAACGCATGCAACTCAGTACATCCTCCGTGCGGGCCGCCCAATGACCTTGGCGCAGCACCGCCCCTTACAACCTGAGAATAGCGAAGCCTCGCTGCCTAACACTTTCGCGCTTATGCGTGCGGGTAAAGGCGGCGGCGCGACAGTATTATTGGTAGCCGCCATCCTGCACGTGCTGAAGCACTTTGTGCATAAGCATCCACGAGGACGAGGATGAAGATCAATCTGTTTCCAACGCTTGATCAGATCACGCATGATCGATATACAACAGACGCTGCGTTCTTTCTGACTCCCTCGTGCGCCATCCAGCTGTGCCGCCGCGTGTGGGTGACGATCAACTTTAACCATATCTTAGGACACCTTCATAGGGGGTAGCCACTCCCGATGAGAGTAACTCTGGTTCTGACACGACGCGGCGGCTGTGCCTTTTTGCCTTGCACTCGCACACACTATCACCATTTTATGCGGATTGTGGAGGATGTCACAAACTTTCGTTCTACCGAATAGGGTCGGCACAGCCACCCTTTGGGGAGACAATTGGAGACCTGAACTGACACGATGACCGCTATGCACACACGGTTGTGTATTTGTAAGACCCATCTACATGATTTTCTGGGTTACGGACCTCTTCACTAACCTCTTCACTGCCTTGCCTCCCTGCAGGTTCACCCATTTAACCTGAGAAGCCGCCGTATATCGTCTCTGTCGACTCTCCACTATGGCTGCTGCCAGTAACGTCGCAGTCGATGTTCGTCCTGGTGGTATTGCTGTCGTCACCATGGCGAAGGAGCCGGTCAACTCTATGGATCTCGACATGTGGTCACGCCTTGACCAGGCATTATTGGACATTGAGGCCAACCAGTCTATCAATGCCGTCATCTTCACGTCAGGCCTACAGCGCGACGTCTTCTCTGCTGGCAACGACCTGATGGAGTTGTATGCGCCCAAGACTTCATGCGAGCGTTACGCGACGTTTTGGGTGACCCAGAACGCATTCCTTGTCCGCCTCCATCGATCACGACTCGTTACCATTGCTGCCATTCGAGGCGCGTGCCCTGCTGGCGGCTGCGCTATTTCCCTGTGCAGCGACTTCCGCATCATTACCCCTGACGGCTCCATGGGCCTGAACGAGGTTCAGTTGGGAATCCCCGTCCCCAAGTTTTGGGGTATGTTGATGGGGCGTGTTATCGGCCCCAAGGCTGCTGAGGATGTGCTGCTGTCTGGAACCATGGTGCCGGCCACTGAGGCCAAGAGGTTAAGCCTGGTTGACTCGGTGGTGACTGCAGATAAGCTCCTAGAGACGGCGCTGGAGGTTGCGGGCAAAGCATGCAAGTTGCCACCGGCTGCACGTGCTGCGACGAAGTTGTCCCTGCGGGATGACTTTTGCAAAGCGTGGGAGGCATACTACCCTAGCGAGCCAGAGTACGGTTGGAAATTTTTGAGCAGTGCGACCACAATCTCGGTGCTGGAGGGGGCGATGCGCCGGCTATCGGGCAAGGGTTCGCAAAAGCAGCTGGCACAGCAGTCTGTGTCGAAGCTATAACGCTTAGGCTCTGATGTACATACGAGTGTGTCGCAGCTTTGTATTTTCTTTGGGACCTTTTTTTATTACGTACAACAAAAGGTCACGCTACACCACTTGCCCGTCACCGTTTATACAGTTTAAGATTGACGTGGATGATTTTTTAGGATGTGTCCTTGGACCATTCGCTTGTATTATTGTGTCAATAGTTTGGCTGCATGCGAATTGGAGCATGCAAGTCCAATACCAACCTGAATAAGACGATGTTACTGCTTCAGTTTTCAAGGGCTATGTAACGGTTACGATACTGGTAACTGTAGGACAAGCCCGATGGTTACAATTGACTTCCACCGATTACTGTCAATCTGTAACACTCACTGTACTTTTTGTAGTTAACTTCAACTTGTCTACTTAAGAAAATGTGCATCACTTAAACGGCTATTACTTAATTTGCCTGCTTATTAAGAATTTGCCTGCTTAGTAACTGATACAGCTTATGATATGCCAACAAAATGACAAGTTAAATACACATCACCTTGTAACCTGTGCCGGTACTCTTTCACCGTATGCAAACCGTCAACTAGTTTCACTACTTGCGCAAACTGTCTGACATCTGCCACAACGTGCACTCTGCACTTGCAATGCACACGCTTCTGTAATCCTGTTGCTTCAATAGGCAATTACCGGTGTAATCCAAATAACTAGAAAATAAGCATCAATCGCCGGTGTATTCGCAACCTCTAGTCTACGCGATCTGCATCACTGTCCGGGGTAGTTGCCGTACTGCGTAGGAGGGACCCCTCCCGCATAGGGACTGGTCTGGTAAGGCGGGGCGCCAGGATACGCCACCGTGTTCTGCGGTGGGTATGCTGCGTTCTGCGGCGGGTACGGCGCGTTCTGCGGGGGATATGCTGCGTTCTGCGGCGGGTACGGCGCATTCTGCGGCGGGTATGCTGCGTTCTGCGGCGGGTACGGCGCGTTCTGCGGGGGATATGCTGCGTTCTGCGGCGGGTACGGCGCATTCTGAGGCGGGTACGGCGCATTCTGCGGCGGGTACGGCGCGTTCTGTGGCGGGTACGGCGGCGTGTTCTGCGGCGGGTAGTAAGGTGGGTACGGCGCGGAACCTTGCTGCTGCTGCTGTTGCTGCTGTCCGGGGGCTCCATAACTGGGCTGCTGCGTGTAAGACGGAGGCTGCAATCCCCCGGTGGAGTATTGCTGCGTGAGGGGCGCCCCATACCCGTAGCCAGGCGTTCCGGCACCACCGTACGACGGCACTCGGGGTGCAGGCGCCGACGTAACCGGCAATAGCGGTGCTTGTCCGGGAGCGGGCTGCCCGAAGGATCCCCCCGCCGACATGCCCGCTGGCAGCAGCGATGGGTACGCCCCAGGCGCTGGCTGCTGCTGCAGCTGCTGCTGCAGCTGCTGCTGCTGCAGCTGCTGCTGCTGCAGCTGCTGCTGCTGCTGCTGGTTGACTTCGCTCTGCAACCCGAAGTCCTGCTGCGGAGGCTGCAAGGACCCCAGCTGCACTTGTTGCAGCTGCTGCTGCAACTGCTGCACCTGCTGCGGCTGGACGGCCCCCGGCTGCAACAGCTGCCCCGGCTGATGGGCGGCCTGGGCCTGCGTCGCCCTTGCTGACGACACAGGCAGCGCCGCCTCCAGCCCCACACCTGCCGCCACCAGTTCGGCCTGGAACTTGATCATGAGGGGCTGCGGCAGCGGAGGCGGCACCGGCATCGGCCCGGGCGAGAACGACCCCGGCGGCAGCTCCAGGAGGGGCACAACCACTTCGTATAGGTACGGCCGGACCTCCCTGTATGTGGGGTGCTCGACGCGGATCTCGAACACCAGGGCGCCGTCGGCCGGGCCGCCAGAGATGCCCCCCGCGAGCGTGGCAGCAGCGGCGGCGGCGCCGTGGAGCAGCGGCCGCTCGTGCACGTCGCACCAGTTGCGGGCGGCCTTGAGCATCGTGTTGTTCTCAAAGATGCACCGCATCTTCTCGCGTGTCACCTGCAAGGGAGACGCAGAGGCCACACCGCGCGGGTTGCTGCGGGGAATGATAGGGCCGGTAGCAAGGGCCCCGGACAACGCCGCGCTGCAGGCCACGTGCTTGTGTGGTGGATGCCTTCATCGCCCCTTGCAGACTTGGGGGAAGGCCAATCTGGCGGCGGCAACCACGCTCCCCGGTCTGGTGCCCCTGACACCTAGCAGCCTCACGGCCCCCCCCCCCGCACGTTTCCACAGCGCCGGCCCCCGCACCGGGTCAATCATCTTGGCCTTGGCGCTGGCCGATAACGCCTTGATGACAGGCTCCGGCGGCGGAATGTTGCCGATGGCGGAACTGATCACCTGGACCATGTGCCTGCAGCGGCAGCAGGAGGGGGGACGGGGTGTGAGCTGCTCATGTGGATGGACCGTCACCGAGCAAGGGGGCAGCGCAAGCCGACTCGCCATGCCACGTGACGCGATGCAGTGAGGCGCAGGTCCATCTGGGGCTTGGCGCGGGGTGGGACAGGTAGGGCTGGTGAGAGCGTGTGCCGTGCTAGACCAGAAACCAAGTGCTTTCCTCATGCAGCCTCGCCCCCAGGCCCCTCGCTCCAAGGCCCCTTGCTCCCAGGCCCCTCGCTCCCACGCCCCTCGCCCCCAGGCCCCTCGCCCCCAGGCCCCTCGCTCCCAGGCCCCTCGCCCCCAGGCCCCTCGCTCCCAGGCCCCTCGCTCCCAGGCCCCTCGCTCCCAGGCCCCTCGCTCCCAGGCCCCTCGCTCCCAGGCCCCTCGCTCCCAGGCCCCTCGCTCCCAGGCCCCTCGCTCCCAGGCCCTGCACACCTGAAATCCATTTTGAGGTTGGTCTTCGGCATGGTCTGGAAGTGCGCCACGCCGGCGCAGTGCACGTCGCCGGAGAGCAGCGTGAAGCGGATATTGCGGGCCTGTGTTGCGGCCGCCAGAGCCGGAACGGTGAGGGGGGGCGCGGAGGCAATGTGGCGGCTGACGAAGCAGGCGCCCACCTACAGGCCGCCGAGGCAAACCTCACGTGCCGGCCCATAGGGGTTCTTCACACGACGCAACGCGCCCGCCGCTGCACGCGAACTGCTAGTTCCCGTCGTCCGCGTTCGAGTAACATTACGTCAGACCTTAGCAAGCAGCCCTGGCGTTCTTTCCACATCCCGCTCGTAATCCGCTCCTCGAGGAGCCCCCAGACAATCACCCCCTCGCCCTGATCCCGGCGCTGCACGTGGATGTGCGTGTGCCGAAGGGGGAATGCATTTTCGTCCCCTCTGTGTGTGCTTACCTTGGCCAGGTCCTGCATGATGCGGATGAAGCAGTACTTCTCCACCTCGTGGCTGGTGGCCGACCAGTGGTCCAGCAGGTCGTCAAGCAGCTCGGGCTCGCCTGGGGGCCACCGCAGCCGCCGACCGTCAACACCATCACAAGCTACGAGGTCAGCGTCGCAACGCGACAGCGCAAGAACGACTAGCAAAGAAGGACGGGCGAAGAAGGACGGGCAAAGGAGGGCGCGCACAGTGGGACGCCGCCAGCACGTGCAGCGCCGTGGGGTTCCGATGACCTGGTACAGGGGGAGAGGCGGTAGTACGGGGCCCGGCCAGGCCGGGTTGTGCCCGTGTTCGTGTCTCACCGAACTGGCTGTAGATGTGGCTGGAGAGGCCCGTCTTCTGCAGGAAGCTGGTCAGCGCGCAGGCCATGAGCCCGGTGCCCGCCAGCGCCACTGCACAGGGCCAAAGTTGCAGGCAGGGGCAGGGCGACGGCACGCAATGAGGGCTTGGGAGGGGAGGGCATCGAACGGCGGTAGGGCACGACCGCATGGCACTACTTTGCCGGCAAGTCAGGGGACGGCTCCGGCGCATGGGTCCGATGGGCCTAGGGTCCCCCCCGAATGTTTGTCGGCGGAAGCAGGGGCTTACTCATTGCGTCCTCGATGCCAGGTACTGTGGGGTAGACCACCGGTACGGTAGCCAGCACCACCACATGGCGCACGCCAGCTGGGAGCTTGGAGACCTGCGGTCCGGGGACAGGCAGCAGGCGGCAGGACGGCGGCGGTAGGCAGGGCGGACCCCGGGCACACGTGACAGGGCTCACGGGCTCCCCGAATTCGTGTTCCGTGCTGCAACCAGGGTCTCTGTTGGGCGCAAGTGCCTTCGTAGGCCGCCACCGCCCCGAAACCACGGCGCTCGGGTCCTCCCTCGGCGCGCGCCCCTACCTGGTCGGCGAAGGCCGCCCACGTGGCTGGCCGGATGATTTGCTCGCGTGTGCGCTCTCCGCGGCTGTCCAGGCCCACCACTGCCGTGGTGTTGCCCAGCATGACCGTATACGAGAGGCCCGTTAGGCCCCAGCCCTGCAACCAGCCGGGGGGAGACAGGTCGGTGCGCGCGGGGAGGCAATGGCGGGGTAGCCGGGCAAGGGCCAGCGGGGGCTTCACCGGGTCCAGTGCAGGAAGTAGGTCGCGCCCTCGCGCCCCGTGCTGCTAGGGTACGGCAGGGCGGCTGTGGTGCGCCTGGACCTCACCCCGTGTACCGCTCCAATCAGCCCGACAGCCCGACTCCCGCCTCCTGTTGCTGCTCCCACGTCAAATGGCCGCACCCTGCCGGTGCCGCCATAACGCCAGTTGACCAGTTCCCTCTGCCGCACCCGCGAGGGACCGCACTGCCCGTCAGTTCGTGCTTCATCCCCGCTCCCGGTCCCCCACCCTCAGCGCACCGGTTCCTTTATTGTAACCCCCCTCAGCGCACCCAGGTCCTTATGCCACCAGCCACGACCACCTCAGCGCACCTGGTTCAGGGTGCGGTAGTTGTCTTCCGCTGCGTGGCACTGGAACAGCAGGTAGAACTTGCGGGCCACAAAGTACACCCCCTGGAAGACCGCGCAGGCCTGCAGCTCGGGTGGGTAGGAGCCCCAGCCGTCGAAGATGTCGTGGTCGTCCCACACCATCACCTGGCGGCCGTACAGGGCGGTGGGGAGGGGGTGAGGCGCGGGAGGGGGCGGAGGGGGGGTGAGGCTCGCAGCTGGGTCAGCTACTTGCGAGTTTGTAAGGCCTTCAATTGTGCGTCTCCTGGCATCAACCCCATTACCGGCCCCGAGCGTTTCAGCCTGCCTCCCTGGTCATGTGACGTCAAGTGCCTTTTACAAACCAGTCCGGGACGTCATCACAGATGTTTGGCTCCGGAAGTCCAATCACCTGCGGAATACTGGACAGCGCGTCACGGAACACTTCCTTGCCGAAGTGCGTTGTGTAGTTGCGGAAGTAAAAGTCAAACGTCTGGTTGACCATGTCCTGGCTGAACGGGTGCATGTTGCGGCTGGCCTTGTCAGTGATGTAGGTCCACTGCGGAGCGCACGGAGGGGGGCGATGGGGGCGGAAGGGCGGGTTAAGGCGGGATGGGAGCCTAGGAAGTTGGGGGGGGGGCCGCGAGGGCAGCGGGGCGTGCGCCTGTGCCCCAACGCAGGCGGAGTGTGTACCCCTGACCCTGGAGCCCTGTCCTCGCGACACCTCCCTCACCCGCTCACCTGACCCAGGCTCGGCACCTTCCATACATCTGCAGGTGGAGCACGCGATGGTGACGATGTTGGTATTGAGCGGAGGGAGGAGACGAGCGAGGGGCGCAGCTGAGGAAAGGCGGCTTTTGCGTCTTGGGACCGTCAAGTATCGGGAATGCATCGTAACGGCATGTGGGATTGCGCCCTCGCGGCAGGGCTGTTGATCCCCCGTCTTGACACCCTACATCCGCCTCCCTGCCGTCACCTCCCTGCCGTCACCCAAGCATGAAAAGAAACCATTCGCAGCGCCCCGTTGCGTCCCTGCATCTCACGGGATATCGGCCGACCCACAGACCCACCCAGGCGGGGCACGCACGGCGTCCCCTCTCCCACCCGTCGCTGACTCCGGCGAGTCCCCCCCACCCTGCCTACCATCGCAGTACAGCTGGTCCCCGCCGCCGAACATGACGTGCAGGGGGTCACGCAGGTGCATGTGCATCACGTCACGCCACATCGCCTGGATGCCGCCCATGCGAAGCTCTTCCTCGTACTTGTCAAAGCCGTTGCAGCTGTAGAAGCCCCAGTGCCACTTCTGACCGGCCGCCGGCAGGTGGAAGTTGTAGCGGGTGATGGTGGAGAAGAGGTGGTCGTTGCTGCAAACCACCGCGTACTCAATCACGGCGGGCGCCGCGCCCAGCTGCAGGTGCATGTCAAACCGCCAGAAGTTGTAGCCGGCGTACGACCACAGCCGTACAGGGTTCTTCAGCACCTCCTCGGTGCTACGGTGGTGCATGTCCCTGGGGGGGGGCGGGGGGGGGGGCGCAGGGGGGAGCCGCAGGAGGGGAGTGGCCGGAGGTTTTTGGAAGGAGGCAACAACGGGGAAGCAGCACCGGGTTCGCGACGCTGGTCCGGTTGCGTCTCTCCCGGCGGCGCACCTGTACTTGAGGTGCGGCGGGTAGGGGCTGCGCGACTGGTGGATGACCATCATGACGGACGCGGAGTATATCCGGGTGGCGGGGCTGTAGCCGCCGTAACGGAGATAGGGCCCGTAGTGGTCATCCAGTGGTGCCGGGCCGGTGTACAGCGGATCCACAGCTGGGGCGCCCTTCTGTGCTCACAGGTGACAGGCGGGTGGCGAGTAAAGGCGGGTTGAGGGGTTGAGGAGCGGAGGAGCGGGGAAGAGTTGCAGGCACGGCTTGTGGGAGAAGGCGGCAGGCCGCGACCCTATGTGAGTGACGTGCGCTGCCTGTGGAGCGGCCCGCCCCACCGCGCAAGACCCCGGCCACCCGCCCCCGGCCCCTCAACACCAGGCCTTGCACGCCAGCCCCACCCAGCACCAGGCCTCACCTTCCCCTCGGGTGACCCGGGCGCCGACGCCGTCCTCGACCTCGGGCGGTTCAGCATCCCGAACTTGCTGGGCGCCAGAGGGCTGGACTGTAGCCTGGCCACCTCGTCCAGCGGCGGCGCCGCCTTGGAGCACAAGCCCGAGGGGGGCGGCACCACGGTGACTGCGGCGCCGAGGAGGTGCGGGGAAGTGCCGTGTCAGTGGCGTCGTAATGGGACGCAGGTGCCGCAGCTGCAGGGACCGCGGCACGTCGCAGCAAACGGGTGCGCCGGCCCCTGCACGGCTCGTGGGGAGGCAGCCGACACGTGGTGGCGCACACAGATACAACTAACGTGATGAGTGGCCCCCTGGAGGACCCCACCCGACGCTACCCGCGGACGAACCTCCAGGTTGCTGCTGCATCCCGCCTACGCCCGGCTGCTGCTGCTGCAGCCCGGGGTCCTGCACCGGAGCGTTCGGGTCGGGTGGTGAGGTCGGCTGCTCGGCGTTCTTGCGGCCGAAGAGGCCGAACAGGCGCCGGCGCTCGGGGGACGTCTGGGCGCTGCCGGTTCCAGGTTCCGGCGGGGTTGTCTGTTCCGGTGAGGCATTTGCATCTGCGGTGCGAGGCGCGACGAAGCTGGCTTTCGGCGGCGAACTCCACCAGGGTGGCAGCGTAAAAGAGGAGGATGGTTCAGGCGGAGATGGTCAGGATTCACCCGCGAGCCCGATTCCAGGCCCCCCCCCGGCCCGCCTGGCCATCTAGGCGTGCTGGGGGAAAATGACGTAAGCCCGCACTGTGGCATCCGCGCGAAGCTCCTATCTATGCAATGACACAACTGGCAGCGGTGATACCGTCTCGAGTGCCATGCGAAGTGGAGCGGGCCAATTATTACAGAATATCGCGCAGCCGAACCCGGTGAAATCAACAACTGTGTGAGCAGCACCCGAGAACTAAGGTTGCGCCGGCACAGCCAGGATCCATGTCGATATGTCAACCCATGGCCGCTGTATGGGCCGCGACACCGGCCTGATTAGACGTCCGACTGGCAAAGAGATACCCGTTGGGGTATGCTTGGGGTTTCACACCCATCGGACCATGCTGTTGCCGACCCACCTGCTGGCTTCCGTGAAAAGAAGCGCATAAAGCCGCCCTTCGAAGGGGATGTGCCAGCTCCCGAACCAGGCTGCGGGCCGCTGCCGCCCGCCTCTTGCTGCTGCTGGATCAAGGACTGTGAGGGGTCTGGTGAGCCTGTAACGGGATCAAGTATTTTGGAGAACATGCACGGTGGGCACAGTATTTGCTGGTTCTGGGCAGGGACCGTCCCGTCAATTCACAAACCTGCGGTTTGTAGTGGCTGCTGCGGGGGGTAAGGGGGGGCCTGGCCCTGCTGACCGCCAGTCTGTGGGTATGGGTACCCGGTGGGGCCAGGCCCGTCCTGAGAGGACGCCGCGCCTCCAAGCGATTGTTGAGGGTACATTTATGGATACTTATGCTAGGTGGCACGACCGTGGACTACGCGCCCGCAGTGCTGCGACGTGTCAAAGCCTGCCGGAAGTTCCAGCACCGCTTATGAGGACTTATACAGTAGCTATAAATGATTGGCCGACAAAGAAGGCTAATCATACGAGGCCGCAGTCTATGTCTTGTATTCTGGGTTCACAAATAGGCTCGCTTCTCGCATCTGCAACCGCCGACGTGCCCCGCGCCTCGCTGCACAGATCCACTGGTGGGTCACAGGTACACAGCCTATTTACTGAATATAGTCGCCTAAATAAAATGCAACTTGCTTTAGCAGGTTCCGGCAAATTGAAACTCAGTGCACACAAGGACAGGGACAGGTACTGAAAATATATATACGCCCTTCTAGCTTTTGGATTTGTTATGTGTGCCAGTTGTTACAATATAGGCACGCAGTTTCGCGTGGTCTCCTGTAGCGCGGTATACATAACGCTAGTTCTCGCCCTGGACGTGCTTGCCCGGCTTGATTGTGGTGATCACAGGTATGCAAAGCAAATTCCATAATTAATTAAGTCCACAGTACACACACAGTGTTGTTCACAGGGCGAAAATTAAATCCCATTAAGAATTTTCCATACGTGGATATCAGCAACTTCCTGATGGTGGTGACCAACAAGAGTATGAGTTCATTTAATCCTTCGAACAATTCAAATTAAGTTTCTAAGGTTTGCTTAGCTGCAAGCGTTGTAGCTTAGAAATAAGTCGTAATGTTGGTACGGCACGCGGCCAGCTTGCTTCTATTTAATGCCACTTGAATTGTAGCAAAGGCATAAGCTGTTATTTCTACTCCCCTACTAATATATAACACCGTTGGGACGCAGGTCATTAAGCCTCGCGAACCCAGCCGGTCAGTCGCCTTACCTTCCTTCATTTCTAGTTCGTTCTAAGACTCCCCATCCGCAACCATGCGTGAGGTTATCTCTATCCACATCGGCCAGGCCGGTATCCAGGTGAGGATGTCAAAATGTTTCCAACTCTCTCAGGCCGCGGCCCATTTGAACTTGCAGATCCTCACCGCACCGCTCCTTTTCCCTTCCTCCCCTACCAGGTCGGCAATGCCTGCTGGGAGCTTTACTGCCTGGAGCACGGCATTCAGCCTGATGGCCAGATGCCGTCGGACAAGACTATTGGTGGTGGCGACGATGCCTTCAACACCTTCTTCTCGGAGACTGGTGCCGGCAAGCACGTGCCCCGCTGCATCTTCCTGGACCTGGAGCCCACTGTCGTGGACGAGGTCCGCACCGGCACCTACCGCCAGCTGTTCCACCCTGGTGAGTCGACATCCTGAATGTTCCCAAAAGGAGTGGCTGCTTCGTAAACTGTGGGCATCAGTCTAATCATTTTATTGCTTTGTGATGTTCCTAATACTTCGTTCTCTATCTTCCAACTTACAGAGCAGCTGATTTCCGGCAAGGAGGATGCTGCCAACAACTTCGCCCGTGGCCACTACACCATCGGCAAGGAGATCGTCGACCTGGCTCTTGACCGCATCCGCAAGTTGGCCGACAACTGCACCGGTCTGCAGGGCTTCCTGGTTTTCAACGCTGTCGGTGGTGGCACTGGCTCCGGTCTTGGCTCTCTCCTTCTCGAGCGCCTGTCGGTAGACTACGGCAAGAAGTCCAAGCTGGGCTTCACTGTGTACCCGTCGCCTCAGGTCTCGACTGCCGTCGTCGAGCCTTACAACTCCGTCCTGTCCACCCACTCGCTCCTGGAGCACACCGACGTGGCCGTCATGCTTGACAATGAGGCTATCTACGGTGAGTCGTTCATCAACTTTCCTTCGCAAGGGTGTTTGTTGTTAGTTACCGTCGACGGTAACATGTCAAAACACAATGATCTTAATTTTTTTCCATTGTTCTCCTATCGCAGACATCTGCCGCCGTAGCCTGGACATCGAGCGCCCCACGTACACCAACCTGAACCGCCTCATCGCCCAGGTCATCTCGTCGCTTACTGCCTCTCTGCGCTTCGACGGTGCCCTGAACGTCGATGTCACCGAGTTCCAGACCAACCTGGTGCCCTACCCCCGCATCCACTTCATGCTCAGCTCGTACGCCCCTATCATCTCCGCTGAGAAGGCTTACCACGAGCAGCTGTCGGTTGCCGAGATCACCAACGCTGCCTTCGAGCCCGCCTCCATGATGGTCAAGTGCGACCCTCGCCACGGCAAGTACATGGCGTGCTGCCTTATGTACCGTGGTGACGTCGTCCCCAAGGACGTCAACGCCGCTGTCGCCACCATTAAGACCAAGCGTACCATTCAGTTCGTCGACTGGTGCCCCACCGGCTTCAAGTGCGGTATCAACTACCAGCCTCCGACTGTCGTGCCTGGTGGTGATTTGGCCAAGGTGCAGCGCGCCGTGTGCATGATTTCCAACAGCACTGCTATCGGTGAGATCTTCAGCCGCCTTGACCACAAGTTCGATCTGATGTACGCTAAGCGTGCCTTCGTGCACTGGTATGTCGGTGAGGGTATGGAGGAGGGTGAGTTCTCTGAGGCCCGTGAGGACTTGGCCGCTCTGGAGAAGGACTTTGAGGAGGTCGGTGCTGAGTCCGCCGAGGGTGCTGGCGAGGGTGAGGGCGAGGAGTACTAGGCGTCTAGTTCTGCCCGGAGTGAGTTGGTCGTCTATCCAATCATCCCTTGGTGCTCGACACCTTTGACAAATGTAACGAAGAGAACGAACAAAGATAACGGACGAACCTCTATCACACGTGCACAAGTACGGCATCATTGTCATCCGGACATCTCTGAATGATGAGGGGCATAAGCATTTGGGTTACGCTCTGTCCGTTTCCTCTCACATTACAGGGCATAAACATAATCTTATTCACCTGGTCAATTTTGCTCTTCGTGTTGAGCCGTATGTGACCACCTGGTTTTGCCGGAATGTACATTTGCTTCACTACGCTTTTGAAGTTCCCTCCCGCATCATATCTCATCGTGCCATGCGAGCATGTACTATCCTGACGTGATACACTAGCATGTACCATCGTGACGTGATACGGTAATGTGTCATGCCCCAGCACCGGCATGAACGATTAGTCATGGTTTCGGCGCCTCTCCAGAAACGCGAATCTGATCATGACGGTTGTAGTGAGAGAACCTGCGTGTGCGTTGTTAGATACGGTTCGTTGGCACTGAGTGACGGACGTCGCCTTATACCGTCTGGAAGCTTTCGGCGTTGGACAGTAGCTGGCTCACGATCGGAGCCAAAGGGATAAGGTGCGCACATCGGGCCCACGTAGCCTCCGCCGCCTTAGCATGCGGGGACGCCACTCCTGGTATTCCCCGCCGTCCGTGCTGGAAGTACCCTGTCGCACGAGGTGCCCAGTTACAGACGTGTAACAACAGTGGCGAGCATCTGTTACCCCGCAAGTAGCAGTGCAGCTGTGGGCCGATCTTCGGTCGGGAGCCAGAATACCCGAGGCAGAACCCGGAAGAGGTATAGCGACTTGCGGCGTTTACCTGCTAATGTGTCTGCTGCTGTGGGGCATGACAAATGTACCATCGTGACGTGATCCAACTACATTAACGACTCTGAATTATGTCCCAATTACATATGTTAGGCTTATAGAAACCAAACGTTTATTGCGTGACCTTGCACACTACCACCATGTTGTCTGTCGCTTGGATGGCAAGGTGTCTACCTTGTGCTTCCTACTGCTTACACTCTTCACGCGCATCACTGAGCCGTATTCTAGGCTTTCCTCACGGAAAAGAGCCTTGGTTGGACGTGTTGATTCACCGAAAGGAGCCGGAATGCACCAATCAGGCGTCCTTCCATTCCGGCACTTTCTTTCCTTCGCTGGCAGCCATTGGCCAGGACCAATTTATCCCGTCACGTAGTACTCTGTCCGTCTCGTCGAGCCTATCTTGTTCTGTCCACAGCGATGCTGAATACCAAAATTCAGTTGTACCTCCGGCTGACATTACAACAAAGAACAAAGGGCGGTTCGGACGCTCTAGCTATAGCTACAGCCAGGCGAAGACGCTGCGGAGGATTCGGGCGTGCTGCACGTTGCAGGAATTGAGCGAGGTCGCGACCTCGCAGGTAAGGGGGGGTGTATCGTGGGGAGTTACTGTAATGACATGGAGCGGTGCTCAGCAGTTGCGGACAAATGAATTTGTTTTTAGCAGGAGGGAGTTTATATGCGGCGTCATGTGTGTATGCGACCTTGCTGCTTCTAACATACGCGCGGTGGCAACGTGCGTGCATTTTAGATGGTAGGGGTACGGAATGGTTCTACCGGTGATAGGCCAAGTAACAACCAAGAAGGCTAAGGATTGAGCATGCCACTACCGGTAAATGAATCGACGGACGGCGTACCGTGACAGACCGTGATTGATCCTTCACGCCGTCTTTGCAGGCAGCAGCGCCGGCCCTTGTGGTTCAGGCTGCTGTACAGGCGCCACGTGTTGTTCAGTGGCCCATACGCCGGTCCGAGCGTCAACTGCTGCTTGATATGATGGGAACCCTAACCCTGCAGTGCGCGATGTAAGGATGGGATAGGATAAATGGCTGGGGTCCAATTCACTGCTCTTTTTCAGCCCATGACACTCACCCACTGTCGTTAGGGAAAGTGAGGGTGCCGTTAATAGTTACTGGTGTCAGCTAACCTTGTCGGGGGAGACCAGCAGCTCTATCGTTGGGATACTGCTCATCCCGCCGGCAGAAGCGACTCCAGTACCCATTGCCCCGTTCGGTGTAGGAATCTGGAACGTTACGAAGTGGCCGAACTGGCAGCCTTCCTTGGTGCTTGCGCACGTGTTCATTATGTTCCTGAAGAGCTGTTACTGCCTCTTCAGCTGAGGCTAGAAGCTGAGGCTCGCCGCGGACATTTAAAGGTACTGTGCCGGCTCTTCATCGGGACAAGGTTCTCCTTGTCACGGGGAGCCATCGTTTGACAGGGCAACGTAGGACTCCTGCCATAGGCCAGCAAAAGCAAAATAGTGGCATGCGGCTGCGCTGCCGGTGCCGGCTGCCGGCGCCGGCTGCTGACTGCCACTACTGACTGTCTGCAGGACGCAGCAGCACACGTTGCTGCACTAGCCACGCACCTGTCGCGTTTGCGAGTCAAGGCTCCGCGCGTGTGGCAGTCTGTCGGGAACGCAGCACTGGCGGGCCTGGACCAAGCCACGCCGGCGGATCTGGCGGGCCTGCTCGCTGCTTATGCCCGTGTCGGTGTGGCAAATACACGGCTCTTTGCCAAGGCGGTAGTGAGGGCGGCTGAGGGTATGCGAGTTGCAAATCCGCAGGTGCGGCGTGGTTAGGTGCGGCGGCCCCACGGCGGTGGCCCCATGGTGTGACGCTTGCGGATGTGTAGATGCCTGGTAGATTCGGAGGGCAACGTAGGTCGGTGGATGGTGCAGATTCCTATATTATGAAACGGTTGTCGGCACCCAGTACCGCCGTAGCAAGGCGGCATGTTGCTGCATGGGAAGACTTGGCACGCTCGGATCGATTGAACCGCACGGCTGTGCCGCACTAACGCTTGTTTGGGGGCTGGTGCAAACCACACGCCAGTGAGACACCGAGTCCACTCCAGGCTGTCGAATTCAAGCCGGCTTGACATCGGAGTTGCCCCTCGTTGGCTGGTCGTTGCTCATACGTGCCCCCCTCCTGAACTCTCCCCCTCACCTCACAGGACGTTGTAACCCTGATGTGGGCGCTTGCACGGACTGGCTACGGGTGCCCAAGCGCACTGCTCCGCTCCCTGGCCTCACACCTCAACGCACGTGCTGATGAGTTCGGGGTTGTGCAGCTGGCCACCGTGGTGGGTGCGTGCGTCAAGATGAGGGTCGGCGACAAGGAGCTGCACCGGCGGCTGGTGAGCCGCAGTACTGAGGTGAGCGGCCGATGTTTTGAGAGGGCTGTGGTATAACACGTGGTACCGTAGTCCAGGCTGTCGCTATGCGCTTCCTCGTCATCCAATATGTGCGGTTCGCGGGGAAGGGCCACCTTGGCGATATTACGTTTTCGTCGCGCTGGAAAACCTGCAATGCGTGCCCAGCGAAGGTCCACACATAACCCCAACAACCCAAATTGAGAGCTCATACATGGTCACGTGAAGCCCTCCAAAGTGGGCCGCAACGCATCCCCGATGTTGTCGTGTACCGGTATTGGGGCTACTGAGCGCCTTGTACGCAAGCCGCCTCGTAAATGCCGTGTGGATTGCGTTGGAACGTGCTCTACCGGACACCGGGCAATACGGTACCGGTCGTAGCGAACCTCGTCATCGCATCACCCCGGCGGGAGTTCACCATGTAAACTAGGGTGCCTCATGGCGACGACATCCCCGCGTCTCTCGAGTGCGACACTTCTTTTAGGCGTTCAACATCAGGCCAGGGGCGATGACCGATGAGAGTGTCGGAAGGTCGCGTCCATTGGTTCACTTCAGCCGTCCAGTAGGTGAGCCCTGCAGCGACCACCACGCGGCCGCCCGTCTCCTCGCAGGCCCTACGTGAGGAGGACACTGCAATGGCCACCGCCGTGGCTCTTGGGCCTGCAATGCGGCCGCGGCACGACAGCAGCTTGGCGGCGCAGCAGGCGAGCAGCCATGCAATATCCGTCCTGGTTTCAGGGCTTTGCAGCATGGGCCCGGCGGATACGGCGGTGCTGCGGGCCGCAGCCAGGCTCCTCGCCGGCATGGCTAAAGCGGCGACAGCGGGTGGTGGCGGCGGCGCTGTAGTCTCGGTGGAGCAGCCGCACGTGGAGCAGGTGGCCGCAGCGTTGTGGCAGGCTGGACTGAAGGATGAGCACGAGCATTTGTTGCAGGTGTGCAGGCCTCGTGACACCGACTAACTGTGGGAACATGTGCTGAATACGAATCTTCTGGCTCCCGGTCTCTAGCGTATGTAGCTTGCAAGGTACAGAGCTCTTCGCTTCGTGCCATCCCGCAGGTCTGTGTTTGCCGGCCCTAGCCTGCAGCGGAGTAGGGTGTGAGTGCTGCGGGCGCTGGTGTCCTGCATGTGGATCATTGTTTGGCGAGGTGTGCTAAGCAACCGCGCGTTTTCGGACTGTCAAGCAGCAGATGAGGACGTCCTTGTGCCCCTACTATGCTGTCGCCGAGCAGCTGCAGTTATCTTGCCCTGGCGGCGTGGCCTGCTCCGTGCAGCGGAGAGTGGGCTATTGACCAACCACTGTGCATGCCGTCGTGCGTACTTTGGTGCGTGCCGCATGGGACGTACCGCTTAGATTTGGTGCGTACGCTAGTGCCTGCTTGGTATACCAGGGTGGTGGCTTCACAGCACATAGACGCGTTGCCCGGTGGCAACATACAAATGTGATGTGTTCGCTGCATGTTGCGGACTTGCGATTCTGCTACATTTCTTCGTTCTCGACGACTCGTCCTGCGCTTGCTTGCTTGCTAAATGCTGTAGCTTTGTGGCCTGCGTTGGACATCCTAATAGGTCGCAACCAACGGCCACCACGACCGCCTGCATTGCTGCATAGCGTTTGGTTGGCATGGTTTGCGCTACCTTGGCACCTCGAATATAATGGTATACATATAGTTCCTGCTCGACCTGTAAATTCCGCAGCAGTTGGCATGAGGTACTTGCTGCGTGTGTTCGCGGTGGAAGGACAGCGAAGTAAAGGCAAGTAGCCCAAATGCGTGGACACTGCAGCAGCTTGCTCCTTGGCAATGAATCAGGCTGCCGGGTATTTGATGAGGCGCGTGGCATACCGTACACGTGGCTGGAGCAGCTACAGAAGCGAGGGACGGGGCGATGAAAATGCTATTTGGCGTGCTATGTTGCATAAGGGAGTGGGTGCACCGTTTGACCTGTCAATATTGCCTTACCCCTTGAACCGTTACTTCAAAAGGTGCATCTGACTCATTACTAGACGAGTCTGCCCCGCCTTTCCTCTCTACAAGTAGTACAGAGGAGTTGAGGTGGTTTGCGCCAGCGTCACACCAGGTTGCCATCGCTGGAACGTACCGGAGGGTCCCCGCGCAAGCCAAATAAGATGCATGGGTTTAACGTGGCTAGGGGTAGCATGTACCCCCACAGCTGTACGTCGCCGGAGGACGGCAAGGCTGCTCGTGCAACTAAGTCGGTATATGCACGTTCAACATCCAGAAGCACCTCTTGCCATTTCGGTCGACCGCCTTGTGGCAGCTTCCACTGCAGCGCTACGCAGGCTGACTCGACGATTTGCCTTAAACAAAGTAAACACACAGATCATTGGGCAAGCAGACGTTACGTCGTGCCACTGCTATCGCTTGAGCCCACATACTAAGTAGCCAAGTGGTGGGGCATATGTCACGGGTATATCCGGAATGGGCACGTAATGTGGCAAGATGTAGAGAATGGTGAGGATTGAAACGGGTTCGTGATGGGGAATGTCGAAGAAGATGGCGATATGAAGATGGGGATGTGGACTGTCGGGCTAGGGGATAGAACTGCAGCCTGGGCGGGGATCATGACCAGGGTCGTTGCTGGACTTCAGTTCGGTAGGGAATGTGACTTACGACTGTACTCGAGGACTATGAAGAAGGTCTGGTTGCCGGCCCGATTGGCGATTGTGAATATGGTGCTGGCAGTCCTAATTACGTGCATGGAAGGTGGAGGGGCAAGGTAAGGGACAAGTGAGGGTCGATCAGGCCCAGGGCCTTGACTGACCTACCTGGTCGTATGTTGGCCGTTGCCGGCTGTTGCCTGCTGCCCGTTAAATCGCATTGCGGTGTCGGAAGCTGCCTAAAGACGCTGCCCTTCTATCTAATAGCCCCTGTTGCGGGAGTAGTGGAAACCGTGGCGGCAGCGACGGCAGCGGCGGCAGCGGCGCCGCAACCGTGCTGGGTGATTTAGGTCGAGTGTTCGTTGGGGTCTCCCCCTGGCTCACCGCCAGCGCCCAAACCTTCTTCCTCTTGCTTTTCCCACGCTGCAGCTTCGCAGTGGACACATGCGCCGGCTATCAGCTATACCGTCCCGAATCCCATACATATGCACACCGCATATTTCGTCACCATCGCAAATGGGTCCATTAAGTAACTAGCTGATCCAACAGTCTAAGATATGGTAGGCTCTTGCATCTGGGCTATGTAGGATTTCCACCATAGCGCAAAGGCGACAGTGAGGCAGTCAGTGCCGGAGTCTATAATAGCCAGTACCAATATGTCTATTTTCAAGATACACACGTTTATTATTTCAAAAGCAAATTTCAGCTTAGCTGCATGTGCAGAAAGCGCGGGCTTGGCCGACTTGTCGTACACTCTAGGAAAGGTCGCCGACTTGAATGAATTTTGGGCGGTCATTCTGTGCATCACTTGAGCGTTCACTCGTATCATTAGGGTGTCCTAGACCCTCCTGGGGACTTGAAGCCTTCGAAGCCTCCTTATAGCCGGCACCGCCGCAGATCTTTAAGCAGATCCTTCCGCTCCGCCACCATGGCCCTGCCGGGCCAAGTTACTCCTGAGGGCGTGCCCGCCTTTAAACTGGTGCTAGTTGGAGATGGTGGTACCGGCAAGACTACCTTCGTAAAGCGCCATATTACGGGCGAGTTCGAGAAGAAGTATGAGCCCACGATTGGTGTGGAGGTGCGGCCACTGGACTTCTCTACTAACCGCGGCAAGATTCGCTTCTATTGCTGGGATACGGCTGGCCAGGAGAAGTTCGGCGGCCTGCGCGATGGGTATTACATTCACGGACAGAGCGCTATTATCATGTTCGACGTGACTTCGCGCTTGACCTACAAGAACGTTCCCACCTGGCACCGCGACCTCTGCCGCGTCTGCGAGAACATTCCTATCGTTCTCTGTGGCAACAAGGTATGTAAAAATGTGGGCCAGTACCGCGGCTCCCATGGAGGCTGACTGCCGGCCGCCGGATTGGCGGCAATTTGGCTCGCAGGTGGACGTCAAGAACCGCCAAGTGAAGCCCAAGCAGGTCACCTTCCACAGGAAAAAGAACTTGCAATACTACGAGATCTCGGCTAAGTCAAACTACAACTACGAGAAGCCGTTCCTGTACCTGGCCCGCAAGCTAACCGGTGACCCCCACCTGGTCTTCGTCGAGGAGGTCGCGCTGCCCCCGCCCGAGGTGGTTATCGACCTCGACGAGCAGCGGCGGAACGAGGTGGAGCTTGAGGCAGCAGCTCTGGCGCCTTTACCGCATGACGACGATGACGAGGTCGGTCGGGTATTATTGGGTATGCTTGGGTGTACTTGGATATACATACGCCCCCTCGCGTTGTCTGTTCTCCCCTGAGCTAACCGCATTGCGTCCCGTTAACTTCTCTTTGGATTTTGCATCCCGTTTACTTCTCCTTGGACCGGGCCTGACTAATGCTTTTCATAGTTCGTATCCAGTATCGGTTGTCTCTTTTGCGCTACGTGGATACACTTCTTATTGCTACGCTGCATTTAAGTTTCGGGTCATGCTGATATCTGACTACTTTCGACTGCCCGTCGCCCTCCCCGTCCATAAATCGCAGCTCCTTGACTAGGCGTCGCATGTCGGATCGTGGAATGGATGTGCTTCGCTCGCTTCGCGGAAGCTTGCTAATGCGCGCAGGTTGCGCACGCAGGAGGTAGCAATACTGCGTACGCACGCATTCGCTTTCCTGGCCGATTAGGGCGGACTTAGGCTGAGGTTGGACACCGTATGAACATTATGTTAAGTGACGGCTTGAGAGTTGCCTGGATGAAACGGGGTGCTGTTTGGCAGTTCCTTGCGTGCCCTAGCACGAGGGCAGCGCTGTAGAGTGCGGATAGAGGGTGAGAGGAAGTGCATGGGTTGCCTGAACGGCTGTACAGAGACCTAGATCGATACGGTCGGCTAATATGGGCGGGTGGGCCCTTCAAAGCTTGACTATCAATGACCGTCCCCAATTTGTGGATGATCCCCTTCTCGGGAATGCTAGTTGTAGCGCTTTCCTAGCGAGCCGCATGTCTTACGGCCCCCAACAAGCATCGCATGCGCTATTCCTACCATGCGTCAGTTCGATGCGGTTGAATTAGCGTGTGTCGTTACTTCCGTTGCATCGGTAACGACTCATGTCGATGGCCCTTGGAACTATGCGTTGAGAGATGTTATCGTCGATAGACTCCCTTTCCTGCCGAAATCCATGGAAGAAAAAGAAATGAGAAAAAGATTGAGGAGTGGCACATGCAATGTTATATCTCCCATTCCACATGCGCCTCAGTAACGTGGTTAGCCCAGCACATGCAGGCGCCAGTTGCGCGGCATGTGACGGTTACATGACATCTAAGTGAAATCAGCTAATGCTGACTATTTGGCCGGGGTAGAAAGCAGACAGCAAAACAATGGGCAAGCACATAGTACTGCAGTTTCCAGCTGACAAAACTGCAGGCCAAGTTATCCTAGCTAACCGTTGTCTGTGTATGCTTAAGGTGCCACACTAGCATCTCGTACCAAATACGAAAGAAATTGACCCTGTCATGCAAAGCCACGAACCTTCTGCTAGTGCTCAGCACAGACCGAGCATGGTTAGCTTGACCGTTGCCCCCAGGGGGAGTGAAGACAGCGCCGGCGTACGAGGCAAGGTCCTATGTAATGACATTCATTAAACCGCCATCGATAGCCGGAGAACGTGTGTGCCAGAAATTTCCGGTCGTACTGGCAAAACGGACGTGTTTACTACAATTTGTGCTTGCCACCAGCTCACGCATGATCATGGGTTCGGAGGATATACAGTTGGTGGCGAGCACCTAGGTGCTCGCCTCGAAGTTAAAACCATGGTGTCGTTTCTACACCGATGACAAACCCTCATCGTTGACAACCTTCTACGTCCCTTTCCCATCACGCTTTTTGTCACACATACCATAACGCACTTCTACTGCCATAATTACCATAGACGACAACGAACGGAGCAGCGAGAAGCAGTGCTAATGGCCACGCCAAAGTCGCTTGCGTAGTAGCGACCCGCACCTATTGTCCACACAACTGGGGATTTTGCCCATACGGCACTTTCCCAGGCGGTTGGGCGCTTGCTATTTGATCGGGCTCTTAAACGTAGACACATGGTAGTGGTTAATGTTCATTGAGTGGTTCTACGACGTATTTGTCGGCCAACGTGCGGTGCTCCCGAAGCAAATATCGAACGTAATCACAGGCACACGTGTACGTCCATTACATAACACGCGTGCTGCAGGTCTACGCACGCAGGCGTCCGGAACGTCCTATAATAGCATCTCTTCCAAGTCAGTACGCCCCTGGCAGGTCGCGCTCTTGCAGAGTCCGAGTACACGTAAGCCTGGTGTATGTCCTGTCAAACCAAGGCTATCACCGCGGCTATGCGGCAAAATACACATTGGTCCACGAGAAAATGAGTTACCAATGGTGACAAGTAAGGATCATTTACAGGTGGGTGGGTGATACAAGAATGGTAAATTCACAGGCAAAGCTTTGGGGACCGTTAAAGCAGGCTGGCAACCGTCGTTATAGCCTCTCCAATAAACGCGCATTTGCGCTCAGTAGCTTCTCGATCATCGCTTGCCGGTCCATCGTCATGCCACCATCTGCCGTGGACATGCCCGCGGGCGCATCCGGCGCAAAGCCCTCCTCGCCGCCAGGACTGCGCTGCAAAGGTTGCGCACCCTGTGCAGGCAAGGCCCGCGTTGCAGAGTACTCGCACATCTGTGCCATGCGCTGCGAGTTGAGTATCTCAGCACGCACCCGAGCCTGCTGGCGTAGCTCTTGCGATCGCTCCGCCGGGGTCTTGAATGCCCATCGCGCATACTCCACTGCCGCTGCCACATGGCGCTCCACTCCGACCGGGTTGGCCACCGCCACCACCACCACTTTGCCATCCGGCTGCACCACCTTGCAGTGCGACTGCGCCGCCGACATGTGCAGGATGGTCCGGTCGTCGAAGCAGGCGCGCACGCGGCCGTCCTCGTAGGCAGTGAACTGGCCGTGTCCCTCCACGCAGCTCTCCTCGGTGATGGCTGTGGACGCCGCCGCGAACAGGTCGTCCCCCACAACGCAGCCACCCGGTCCCTTGCCTCGTGTGCCCAGTGATCGAAGGTTATCCGCGGCAGCTGCAGGTAGGCGCGCTGCTACGGCTGCTGTCAGCGTCGTGTTGTGCGACCTGCGGCAGACATGTGCAGCAGCATATGGGTACTTCCGGCGTTAAGTCGATACACAAGCCTGGAAGGATACGCGGCACGTGCGATCGGCATGGCTGGGAAGCATTTACGTGATGCGGAATGCCCGGAGGTGCAGCCCTAGCCCGACACTGTCATTATTGGGGTGCCGCTGGCAGGTGGATAGTCGCGACATCCGTCGCATTCCTTGCTTCGCGCACCTCAGCTTGAGGGCATGGGCGGCCAGTGAGGCAAGAGGGTAGCGGCATGCCTGGTCCCGGCTCCACACGGCGTCTGGAACGCAGTTGGCTGCGTACAGCTGTCCTCCCGTTTCCGAGTCCTTAGAATGCGCCAGGAACCTTCCGCCTCGAGTCGACACCATGCAAGACTCGTCGGCGTGCACCCACACCTCCACCTCGCCGGCCTCTGGCAGGAACTGGTACGTAGCATGCGGCGTCCACTCGAACCAGAGCACATCCTCAGGGGGCAGCAGCGAGAGGGATGGCTCGCCCCACCACTCGTCCGACCGGAGCTGCTCAGCAAGCCCGGCGCGCATGCAGTCATCTGCGCGCGGTAACACGCTGCGCCGACTTGACGGTGCCCCCGAGCCATGGCTGCCTCCCACATCGCTGCTGGCCAGTGCGGCTCGGCTGTCCATCTGCCGGCTTGCGAAGACGTCATCGTCGGAACTCAACAGCAGGGCGGCAGCACGATCTGGAGGACTCTCATCACAAAGGTGTTTGTGTTGCTGTTCAAGTTCTACCAAAGCGGCGTCAACAGTCTGTCCAAGCTGGGCTGCCGCAAGAAGTGATGCGCGCACAGCGGGTTGCCATCGCGCAGGGTGGCTTGCCACGCTGAAAACCTGGGTTTGCCAGACGTACTCGTACTTGGCCTCCTGCGGTCGCTCCGCGACTAGAAGCGGGTAGCAGACGGCGAAGCGGCGGTGGTGACCGTGCAGGACAATTTGTGCCACGCCGTCCTCGCTGCTCAACACCAACTTGCCGTCCGGCTGGGCTTGAGCTAGACCGGCCTCTACCGCGTGGGATGGAGTAGGCCACGTGGTGTCACGTACCAGATAACCAAGGGTGAAGCTGGACCGCAGAACACGTGCCAGCGGCTTGCAGAAGCATGGAAGTTCCACATGCATGTTGCGGAACTCCAGGACAGCGGCTAGCAAAGGGCTATGACGTGTAAGCGCATATTCACTAAGCTGACGCGTTGATCGCCCGTCGGGAGTTGTGATCAGGAACGAGCTGCCAGTGCTATTGGTCACGAGGATGGTATTATCTGAAAAGGTCGCCTTTGCGCGTGCATCTCGAAGAATGCAAACCCTACATAGTTCTGGAAGGTCTATGCTTGTAACACTGGATGGTGTCGACATTGCAGCTCCGTAGTGGAGATGGATACCGGAATCGTCAGGAAAGCATGACCTAAGCAACCGATTGACAACGGGCACGTCACGAGTACCAATTTTGAAGGCGGTAGATATGGTGTCTAAGCGATAAAAAGGTTGTCTGCGTTGGTCAGGCGCAAACTGTCGCAGTACAGGTTGAATGCATCTGCATTCTGGAACTTGCTTTGACGCCATCCCGGTAATAAAGCTTCCTGCGAACCTTGGCGTTGCGTCTAGGATGCTGCGTGGCAAATCGAACTTACTGAAGAGCAACGTTGTTGATAACACAAATTCGCCATTTTGAGTTAACCGTAGCTTGCCCCACATCGCGCATCAACGCCAGACTGCTTCGGGTATCATATTCACTGTAACGCGGATCTATCCATACCTTGCAGCCACGGAGTCCAATTGAGACTCGGGACTGTGCGGACAGCTTAGGCCACCGAAACGCCTATTGCGCCGTCATAGGCCATACAACCTCGGTTGGACATCTGTTTTAAGGATAATACCACATCTGCAGACATGGCTGACGGGGGAGGCGACGTAGTCGCCAATTTTATGGCGATCACGGGTGCTGACGACAACATAGCCATCCAAATGCTCGAGGCGGCTAATTTCGTCTTGGAGGACGCTGTGAATTTGTTCTTCGCCGCTGAGGGCAACGTCGGTGGCGACCGGGGTGGGGGCGGCGGCAGCGGCGCAGATGCAGCGGCCTCTGGCGGCACCGGAGGAGGCGGTGGGGCCGGCCAACTCGGGGGCAGGGGCACCGACGGCAGTTTTGAGGACGGCGTCCGTGCGCCCTTGCCCTCTAAGATCGAGCGTTTGTACGGCGACGACTTTGACCCACGGGCCATGTACCATTATCACGGCCTTAGTGGCCGCCCGCCGCCTCAGAGCTCACAAGTCGATGTTTTCCGCGACTTCAGAGCCGAGACAGCGGCGGCCGCGGCGGCACAGTCAAGTGGTGCTGCAACATCGAGTGATGCCGCGGCAGCCGCTGGCGGCGCCCAGGGCCTGTCCGGCCTGTTCAAGCTGCCAGCCGACCTGGTTTTTAGCGGCAATGCGGAGCTGGCCAAAGCACGCGCCACTGCTGAAGGCAAATGGCTGCTGCTCAATGTCCAGTCAGCTACCGAGTTTGCAAGCCACCGCCTCAACCGCGATACGTGGTCGCAAGAGGCACTCAAGGAGGTCCTCAAGGGCACGTTCGTGTTCTACCAGGTGAAGGGAATGTGTCTCGTTGGAGGGGCGACGGGAATCGAAGGCATGGTGGTCGAGCATACCCGAGCCACCATAGCGCGGGGTCCCGTAGGCTCACTTTTGTTACCAGATAATAACAGTAAAGGCAAGGGCATGCGTTGAAATGTGACGCAGCACCTCTGCCACCAGAGCCGTCAACCATTATCACCACGGGCGTATCAGCTGCGTCAGTCACGGTGGTGCCAGCCCTGCCGCTGTGGACTCCTAACCGGACCCGCCGCCACCCTGCCACACTGCTCACAGACACACGAGAACAGCGCCGACGGTCGCGCGCTGATCAAGGCCTATCGGCTGGGCTCCCAGGCTGGCAGCTCCAGCCCCTGTCCCGCCATCCTGGTGGTGGACCCCACCACGGGGGCGCAGCTGTGGCAGCGATCTGGGTTCATAGACGCGGAAAAGCTGATGGAGGAGCTGGTGCCATTCATGGACCACGGGCCCCTTGACGCGGGTGCGGAAAGGGAGCCGGGCTGGGTGCGGAAAAGAGGGGTGGCGGAAAAGAACCGGTTACACGACATGGGTAGGGGGCCAAGCAAGTGAAGGCTGTGCGGCGATTTGCGAGCAGGCGGAGCGGGAAAGGGGGCTGTTTACGGGTGGCGCTCTGCGCATGGGGGCCGTGGCGATAGGGACCGTCAGTCGCGTGTTGCCATGCTCGCGGGTGCAGTGAGCACGGGGATGGTGGTCCTAGTGCCGGAACGGAAGCTACCGGGCCTTTATGGCGGGTTGAGGAACGTAATCGTGCCGACTACGGTAGGGATATATGTGCGGTAAAAGCACCCTGTACCAATGTACGTAACCCTGGCGGTGTTGAAGATGCTTGTCGCCGCTGTGCGATGCGCTTAGCCAATAGCGCGGTCACCCCCCCCTGTCACCACGGGTGCTGCCCGTAGCGCGCATCCACTCCCGACTCCACTCCACCGCTGGCGTGTATGCTGCCCTGACGGGATCCGCCGGCGCATACTCCAGACATCCGCCTTACCCCAGCTCAAATGCTTCCCCCTTTCTACACCAGGCGCGGCCAACTTGGCGCAGACGAACATGAAACGCAAGGCGACAGCGTCGGCCGCCGCAGCCGCAGCCGCCCCCGCAGCCGCAGCCACACGTGTCCCCATGACAGAGGATGAGGAGCTGGCGCTAGCTATTGCCATGTCCATGGAGAGGGAGGAGGCGGGCGCGGGGGCCTCCAGCGGTGCGGGTGTTGCCGCTATGGACGAGGACGGCGGACCCGGGTCCCTGGACGACCTGGACGAGGCGGCCATCTGGGAGCAGATCAAGGCGGCGGAGCGGCAGGCGGCAGTGGACGCGGCAGCTGATGTGGCGGCCAGCAGCAAGAAATCCCCCGAGGAGGTGGGAGGGGAGGGAGTGGGGTCAGCAAGGCTGGAGCGGGGCAGGACAGGGTTGGGTGATGTCGGCGGCAGGCTAGCACGGGAATCAGGTGGCTGAGGGGGAGAGGATGACCCGGCGGATCACAGTGTGCAGTTCGGCACCAGTGTTCTGAGTGGCGCCTGGCCTGGGCCGTTCCCGTTGCCAGTCATTCGCGCCCTCGCTTCTCTCCCACCAGCTAGCCAGAGTTACCCCTCGCCCCGAAACCTTCACCCCACAAACGAGGGTCCCAACCTTTTTTCCCTTGTCGGTATTATTTCTGTCTACGTACCGACCCACGGGTCTCCTCCCAACCCTCCCGCCCGCAGGTGGCCGCGGAGGCCCTCTCCCGGGTGCCCCCCGAGCCCGCGGAGGGCGACCCCGAGGCGGTGCGGGTGGCGCTCCGTATGCCAGACGGCGCGCGCGTGACCCGGCGCTTCCGCCGGACCGACCCAGTGCGGGCGCTGTTCGACCTAGGGATGGCAAGTGTGCCAGAGGCGGCGGCGGGGCGCAGGTACGCAGTTGGGGACGAGGTCCCTGAAACGCGACCCGTCGGGGTTGGGGTTATGGGGGAAATGCTGGCGGAGGTGCCGGAGTAGGCCACGTAAAGGGAGGACTGGCGTCACCGTCACGCGTCCAACCTGCAAGTGGGGTGCGCAGGGTTAAGGGCGGAGGAGGGCTGCCAGTGGCTGCACTCCAGGCGCCATAGCAGGACAGCATGCGGGCAGTCGTACCGTGGCGGGTGTTGCCTTGTCTCCCTTCTCTTGTCCAGGCTCTGCGCAACCCCCTCATTCAGCCCCTTGCTTCCCTCACACGTCTCCCCCTCCCCGCGCGCCCCGGCCTGCCGGCGCAGACTCATCATCTCCCACGCGGCGCCTGGAGGTCAGACGCTGGCGGACCCAGATCAGACGCTGGACGCTGCGGGAGTAGCGGGGGCTATGCTGGCGATCAAGCTGGGAGATTGACGGGAGCGCAGCTGCGCCACCGAGGATTGGGAAGGGCTCCTGGGGCTTGGGGTAGTGCGATGGTAAGCGGGCTTGAGCGGATCGTTGTAGTGGGCGTTTAGGGGAGCAGGTTGTGGAGACGTGCAGCAGAGCTTAGAGAACGCAGGGCTGGCGGCCTGAGCAAAGAATCACACGCGCAGGAGGATGGCAGGCAGGTGCAGACGTGAGAGCGGATAGGATGTGTGTGCAATCGAATACTGTCCGCAGTGCAGGGGAGGGAGTGGAGGGTCTGGGACGTGTTCTCTGCCTAGGTGCAGATTTCGTAGGATGCGGAGGGAGGTTAGGAAGACAGCGGGGGGAGCTGCGCGTCGGAGGCGCACGTGGTTGACTGGATCGTCACCACATCCAGTGCGCAAGGCGCTGTGTGGGGTCGTAGCGGCAGGTGGACAGGGCGGGGCAGCTGCGGCTCCGGCCCAACACAGGCGGTGAGTAGCTCCTCGTCCACCGGTTTGGAGTTGTGTAACTGTACAGGGGGAGTATCCCAGGGGGTATGCCGCATGGAGTGCGATGTCGTGCTGCGGAGGCGATGCCGCCGGTGGACCGCATGTTACAACCGCTGATCAGTGGCTGTCCCAAGTCACGTGCGCGCAAGTGCTGCTTACCCGAAGGGTGCTGGTCGCTGCTCTGCACCCATTTTCAGAGGTTCAGTAACGACCGATTCGTGAGGCTGGGCGAATATGCGGGACAGGTGAAGCATTATCGCTTTCAGCAGAGGCCCCCCATTCGCGCCGTCCCGGGTTCGACCCGGGCGCAACCCATATCGCCCGGTTCCGCTGTGTTTCGCTCCACATACTGGCGATCAAATAGCGCTTAGCAAAATATCGCCATGACTGTAAGGAGTCAGGGGTTGGTAAAGAGTCAGGGGTTCGCGTTATTATTAATAAGACCTTCGGTTATCTTGTAGCCTAAATTGACACGACGCTTGCAGCGGTCGTCTTCGCTTCGAGTCACTGCGTTCATCACATTGTGGAGCACAATTTGCCAGTCAAGCTTGTTGATGACCCGTCATGGAGATCGATCCATGAGCTGCGTGGGACGAGTTTCCGGAACATAGGACTCACATCAGCTTTGCCAATTGAACCCATTGACCATAGATCTGGACTCACTGCAGATGATCACGCGACCATGTGCACCTTGTCACACAACTAGGACACAGATTGCGCCTCGCCTTTCGCCAAGGCACCCTGCGTGGCGGAAGCCTCGGTCGATCGCTTCAATGGCTCAGCAGCAGAACCCAAAGTCTTTGATCAACCAATTTTACCAGCGCGCCAAGGCAGAGCCGCCCCGCTATACGTTCGAGGCCGCGCCAGTGGATGGTCAGCCAAACCGTTTCGTATGCACGCTTACGCTACCCACGGTAACCGTCGAAGGTGAAACTCTTCCAGAACAGACATTCCAGGAGGAAGGCCGGAGCAAGAAGGTTGCGCAGGTGCGGAGGTGCATTTCGCACTGCCTCCGGTTCGTCCGGGCTGTTACGAAACCACGTCCCTCAATCGCACCCATACATCCACGCGTGTACGTTATCTACTTCGGGGGGGAGGCCACTCCGCGCCGACCGCGCGCATTTCCGCCGCGCCTGCTCGACTGCCCGCGTGCCTGTGGGCGGCCTTGCTGACCACTGGGTTGGGTGGCGGCCTGGGTTGGGCCGAAGGAAAGCCGGGGTCGACACATAGGGACCGCGCCCTGGGTCGGGCTGGCCGAGGAATCCGGAACGGGCCTCAGTGAGCGCAGGCCGCGCCTGCCAGCCACGGATACCCTCCTTGAGGCTGGTTAGCAGTATGTGGTGGTTGTGAGGAGGTGGTGGTGATGACGGTGAGGATGGATGGTGGCGTTTCTCACCTGATGGCAGACCGCGCGTGCGGCATCCGCGGCAGCAGGCTTCGGCGGCCCTAATAGGTGAACGAACATGCTGTGCTCGAAACCCGCAAGCAGGCATCGGCACGCGCTCACGCAGCAATCCGCCTCTGATATCCCGGTTATGGGGTGTTTTGCTTTCGTGCCCCTGCCCGAGCCACCAGCTCCCCCCCTAGCTGGAACTGCAGGAGGGCCGCACCGACCCCCGGTTCGCGATGGCATTGCGTCTAACTCATTAGGCAAGCACTCGCCTCCCAGACTTCCTCGTCCGCTGACCGCTGCCGCTCTCCCCTTCTCCCCGCCGACTGGCGACCCCAGGATGCCGCCGCCGCTGAGGCCTTCCGGTTCCTGTCCGAGCAGCCCCTGTACGGCAACACGAAGCCGTATGACGAGTCGCTCCTTCGCACGCTAGCTACCCAGGTGCTCAGCCCGCAGGTACGGGGCAAGGGTGGGGGTGGGGGAGGGACCAGCGGGGTCCGGTGATACAAGCGGGCGGCGGCAGTCTTGTTGGCGTTTGTGTTGGGGCACGGACGTTCCGGCGCTGGTCGCCGGACGACGAGGCGAGGGCCAGGAAGTAATGACCATTTATTGCCAAAAGGGATATTGCCAGCTACGCAGCTGGGAGTGAACTTGGAAGCAGCCCTGTTGCCGCTGCGGATATTGGTGGGTTCGGCTGCTGGTGATTGATGCCCCTCCCCCCAGTTGCCAGCGCCGCCGCAACAACCGCGCAACCCATGCCCCTCCCCACACCCATGCCGACAGGGCCTCTTCCGAGACCCGGAGATCCACGGCGCCGCCGCCGCGGCGGTTACCTACCTGGACGGCTGGCTGCCGCTGGCAGCGCTGCCGCACAGCAGACCGCTGCGCGGTTGGGCCAAGGAGTACGGCACGTCGTACGGTGCCAATGTGGCTGCAGACCCCGCGGTGCTGGTGGAGGTGGTGCGGCGGGAGCTGGCGGCGCAGGCGGCCCAGGCGGTGGCACCGGAGGAGGCGGCGGCGGATGCGATGGAGGGGGTGGTGGCGGAGGCGGAGCAGGAGGGGCGGCCGCAGGTGGGTACCGGACGGGGGTTGCGGGGCGAGGGGATGCCGGCTGGGGTTGTGCGGCCAGGGACACACGGAGAGGTGGAGAACCCCGCTGATACCGTACCTGAGCACTCGGAGTTGTTGGCACTCGAGCAACAAATCTTAGTGGACCAGTGGCAGGTAGGGTGGGGTAGGATACGGCCGCGGGTTCGCACGTCCTTCGTACGACAATCCTCCGTTCCCCACTCGCGGACGTTCTTTCCCTCTCAGAGCTCAGTTGCTACAGCCGCAAGGGCCGAGGCTGCCGGCGCTGCTGCCGCCGCCACCGCCGCGCTCGGTCTGTCTCTGGGTCCGGGCGGGCTGTGTGTGCGGCTGTCCCCGGAGGCGGTGGAGGCGGCCCCGCCCTCCGCCATCGCCGACCAGCTGGATCCCGAGGTGGTGGCGGCAGGGGGAGTGGCGACCCTGGTGGTCATCCCAGCGGACAGCAGGTGGGGGAGGAGCAGGGGGGGGGGCAGAGCAGTGGAATCCCTGAGGTGGGGGTGCAGGGGCACACAGAGCTGCTGGGGAGGGTTCGAGGAAAGCGTTTTGGGGGAGGTTGCTGGTTGGACTGAGCAACGCCATTGCAGGTGGGGGGGGCATAGCCAGCTCATCAGGATGGGGACACTCAGGCATGCTGCGTAGGAAGGGGGGGTCGCCGCCGCGTCCTGCAGGTGCTGCTGCAGCTGGTGCTGCTGCCTCAGGTCCGTCGACAGGGAGCGCAGGGTGTGTTCCGTGGTTTAGGGTTTGGTGTGTGCGAGAGATATCCACATTTTGGTTTGCAAAGTTTGGGGATTTGGGGGTTATTGGGTATGTCGTAAGCACCCGCCTTCCCTTCCCTTCCCTCTCTTCCCCCCCGCCAGTCTGCCCCTCCGCGAGGAGTCCATCCCCGCGCGGGGCTTCCTGCTGTCCCGGGTGGCGGAGCTGCTGGCCTGCCCCTCGCCGCACCACGTGCTGCAGTGGGGCCGCGTGGGGCACAAGGCGACCTTCGTGGCCGACCCGCGGGTCGCACGCAAGGGCACCGACGCGGCAATGCTGGCTGCTGACCCAGGTGGGCCGTACAGGGCTGCAAAGGGCGGAGGGCTGTCTTGTCTTCCCGGGGTAGCACCGCATGCTCAGCCACTGATGGCCTGTGGCTTCATCGTCGCGGCCGACACAGACGCCTAGGCGAGCAGCCAGTGAGCGGTTCGAGCTGGTCGGCAGCTTGGCTCCCCCAGTCAGAGCGAGGTCGCCGAAGTGACGTAGCTGTCCCGCTGCTCTGCTGGCCGCTGGCTCCGCAGAAACCTGGCCGCAAGCCGCCGTCGCGCTGAGCTTCGCGCCTGGAGGCAGCCTCACCGCAGCCACCAGGCCCGCGCCGGCGGCCTCTGGCGCCGGGGCCGTCGGCGGCGGCGAGGACGAGTCCGCCGCCCCCGCTGAGTCGGAGGCGGCGTCCGCCCCGGCGCCAGCGCCCGCAGTTCCAGCCGCGTCCAGCGCCCGGGGCGATCCGGGTGTGTCTCGCCGGCCCGCCGTGCCGAGTGTGTCGGAGCAGTCCATCTGCCTGCCCCCCGCCGCCAGCGCGTGCGAGGTGTCAGGCGGGGGGCCGCTGCTGGAGCCCAGGGCCAGTGCGGCCGCGGCGGCAGCAGCAGGCGACAACGCCCGGGGCAGCGGGGGTGGAGCTGCCGCCGTTGCTGAGACCAGCAGCGGCAGCGGTTTCGGAGCCCCAGTGCGGCCGCCCGCCTCCCTGGCGGCGTACCGCGCGGAGTCCACACTGACGCTGGCGGTGCACCGGGGGCCGGCGGCAATGGACTGGGAGGCGGACGGCCAGAACGAGGGTAGGTGGCGCGTGGGTGGGCACTGCTGGCGGCGGCGCTGTAGCCGAGACCTGCTTTGCGCACCGGGGGCTGTCATGGGAGGCGAGGAGGGTTAGTCGAATCCCTGGCTCGACCCGACCCCCAGCAACCCCCGAGGATTCAGCGTGGTGAGGTAGGCAGTCGCTCTGGCCCACCTCCTGGCCCTGGCGCCTGGTCCAGAGCTTTTGCTGCACCGCACGCCTTGACGCCGCCACCCTGCCGCCATCCTCGATACCACCTCTCCACTCCCCCCGGCCCCCCGCCGCCGCAGTACGAGGGCCCGAGCACCCCCCCTCCGCCGCCCCCGGCCCAGCGCCCGGCAGCGACCACCACCACCACCACCACCACCACACCGCCAGGACCCATCACGGCACCGGCAACCAGGCCAGCGGCCGCCAGGGGCCCTCCGCCGCCGCCGCCGCCGGCCCCCCCGCTCCGCCCCGAGTGGCCACCCGCCCGGCCCCCGGCCGCGGGGTGGGCGGCGGTGCCGTCAGCGCTGCTCCCTCCTCCGGCGCCTCCAGCCCCCGCCACGCCAACATCCACCCCAGCCTCTGCAGCACGCCGGAGCCCTCGCTCTACTCCAAGCTGCTGCTGCCGCCCCTGCCGCTGCCGCAACTGGGAGCCGCCTCCGAGCCCCTGCCGCTGGCCTCGATGGCCTCCGCCACGGCGACCGGCACCACCTCAGCGCCGCCGTGCTCCCTGGCCGGCGAGCCTCTCAACATCCGGGCCACGTGGCTGGCCGGCCGGCCGGTGTACGGCGACGCCGTCGCCACCACCAGCCGCCAGAGCCCCATTCCGCACATCCGCAAGAACCACCACGTCATGAAGTGGCGCAACTACGGCCCGCACGACTTCTGGCGCACCGCCACCGCCGCCACACCCGCGGCCGCCTACATCCGGGCAGCGCACGCGCCGCTCCTGCTGCGGGGCCTGCCCTCCGAATACAGGTGGGGGGGGGGGCGGGGGGCCACCAGCCTGTGCGAGCAGATCCCGCACTTAGTCTTGGCGGCGCGCTGAGGCGTCGGGGCCTTAGTTTGTGTGCGACACGCGGAAGGTCACGTGCATGTGGCCGCTCCGAAACCCTAAAACCTTGAAACCCTAAAACCCGGCCCTCGTCCCCCGTCTCCCCGCTGTTCCCCTGGCTCACCCTCAGGGGCCCCTCCACCTGGCAGGGCCCCAACCCCCGCCAGCTGCTGGACACATACACAGCCGCGCACGCCCCCGCCGCCGGCTCCTCCCTGGAGCTGCGGGTGCCTGATGTGGATCTGCCCGGGGAGGGCTTGGCTGAGGTGGCGGGCACCAACTTCCTGGGCCTGCCGTACAGGGTCACCGCGGGTAGGCAGCCGGGCGGGCTGATGAGCCCCGGGCCGTTCGTTGTGTTGCGAGCGGCTGGTTGTAGGCGGGGCTGCCGGGGGGGGGTGGGGCATCAGGCGGGGCTGCGGGGGGATGGCATAAAAACCGTCGCGCAACATGGACAGGATAGTTGGCGCATTGCCTTCGGGGCGGGGCAAGGAAACCCGTGTATGGCTGCGATGATGCCGCCCCCGCGAGGGCCCCCGGGGGGCTCATGGTCAGAGCGGCGGGTTGTGCTGGCCCCAGGGAAAGTGCCACCACCTGCGGGGGGCACTTGCGGAGGCGGCATCACCGCAGCCATACAGTCACCTCCCACCAGAACCTGGCCGCCTCTCCCTGTGCTCCCGGGCGCTCCCCTGAGGTGCGAACCATCCCTTAGGCCCTGCATGTGCTGACATGCAGTGCCCTGTCGTGTCACCTGCTCCCCCCTCCTCCCTGCTCCCCCCCCCTCTGCTCCCCCCCGCCCCGCTGCAGGCCCCGCCCCCCTGGACATCGCCGCCCAGCAGGCCGCCCTGGCTGCCCTCCTGGAGCTGCAGCGGCTGGATGCGGCCTGCCTGGGGGGCAGCGGGTCCGCGGAGCAGCTGGCGGCGGGACAGCAGCAGACAGGTGGGGGGAGGGGATCGGGGTGGGGGCGCGGGTACCGGCTGTTGTTGAGGGTCACGGGAGATGGTGGCAGTTGTGATGGTGGTGGTACCGTAGTCGGGTGGAGCGAGGCAGCTCTGGGCAGTCAGCGGCGAAGGAGCGGGAGAGGCGTCCCCTCTGGCCCCCCTGCACCCACCCTGCTTGAGAGCCACCACCCACCAGCCACCGGACCCGGATAGGACCCCCGCCCACCTCCCGGCTCTTCCTCGAACCCACCTCCCGGCTGCGGACCTCCCCCCCCGCCCGCCCGCCCGCCTGCCTGCCGGCCCCTGCCCTTCCGTCCAGGTGACGCAGCTCTTCCCGCGGCTGGATTCTCCCGGGGCCCGGAGGGGGCGGGACCCTCGGCTTCGGGCGGGGCAGAAGCGGGCGCCGGGACTGGGACTGGCGTGGCGGCGGAGGTGGAGGCGGAAGTGGCGGACGTCGCTGCGGGGGCGGAAGTTGAGGTTCTGGAGCCGGGACTGGCGCACGCGCGCCAGCCGCAGGACGGTGCACTGGCCAAGGTACGGAAATCGTGTATGGTTCGTATGGGAGACGGATCCAGCCATGACATATGACCCGCGGGTTCAGATGTGGCGGCAGGGTAGGTGCCCCCCCGGCGTCGCGTTGATCTGCCTGGTGTGTGCTAATCCCCCTTCCCCCCCCCCCGCGTGCCTCCCCTCCCCTCCTTGTACCCCTGATTTTCCTTCTTCCCCTGACTCTCTTCCGCCTGACCCTCCTATGGCCTCCTACACTGCCTAACACCACTAGTCCACCTCTGAAACCCACTCCTGGGACAACTGGACCGGCAGATCGCCTACACGATCTCCCTCGCAACGGACGACGGGGGCTCATCGGACGCTACGGGACCCCCGGGCGCGGGTTTGGTACTGGAGCAGCACCCCGGCCTCACCATCTGCGTGGGGGCCGCCGGAGCCCCCGCGGTGCCCCCCGGGGTGGACGCGGCGGTGCGGCGGCTGCGAGTGGGCGGCAGGGCGCGGTGCAGGTGGGGGCACTCGGGACGTGTCGCGTGGGGGGGGGAGGAGAAGAACCGCTTACATGGCGAGCGAGAAGGAGGAGGAACACTAGCCGTGCGGGGGCCGGGGGGATAGGGGAGGCTGACAGTACCGGGCTATTGCATATTGGTGGTGTGACGAAGGGGAGGTGGGGTTTTTCCCGGGAAGGCGGTCAGGGGTCAACAGCAACCAGCGCCGCAACGACCGAGGTGACAGGCGGCGAACAGCGACCACGGCGGCAGCGCCTCGCTGATACCGACCCTAGTCCTACAGCGGGAGGTGGTGCCGTGGGGGAATTCGTTACCTCGGGGGAACTCGTGCCGGGGGGGCAGCGGCAGCGGCCTACGGTGTCGGCTCCACGAGCCCCACCAGCCCCCAGCCTGACAGCGCTGCGTCCTTCGCTCCCTGGCGGCTGGCGGGCCACTGACCTGCCTTCTCCCCCCCCGCCCCCGCCCCCGCCCCCTCCCTGCCTCCGCCATCCTGCCAGGCTGTCCGCGGCCCTGGAGGGCTGCGACCCGCTGGCTGCCGGCTTCCCCGGCTTGTCCGCCCGGGTGGAGCTGCGGCTGCTGCACGCCTCGCTGCCGGTGGTGGAGGGGCGGCCGCTGGTGGCCGGAGGGGGCGGGCCCCCGCTGTTCACCCCGCCGCTGGGGCAGCAGCGCATGCAGGTGAGGCGGGGCGGGGGGGGGGTCACTGCGTGTGGCGATAAGGGGGTGTAGAGGCGGGGGAAGGGGCGGTCGACGAGGGTGGCGTCCGCAGCCGGTGCTGCGCTAGCTGCGTCGTTGCCTACGAAATATTTTGCCTCAGCTGAGCAACACGCATTCCCGCGCTACCCCTTGTGGATCCTGTTGACGCGCCTTGCTGCTGCTGCTGCTGCAGGCGGTGGCGGCGGTGTTGCGGCGCGAGCACGCGGCGACGCTGGTGGACCTGGGTGAGGAGGGGGATGAGGTTGCAAGGAGAACCCGTGTACGACGGAGGGGGGTCAGGAGGGGCGGGGCGGGACTGGGGCGGAGGGGCCCCTGCTCCAGAAACACATTGTCCTGCAAGCACCCAGCAAGCCCTGCTTCGCTCCACCACCACCCACCTCACCCAATCGCCCTCCCTCCCCGTCCACCGGGGCCCCCGCCAGGCTGTGGTGACTGCAAGCTGCTGGAGGGGCTGCTGCTGGGGCGCCACGGGGCGGACTGCGGGGGCCCGCTGCGGCGGGCTGTGGGTGTGGACATCAGCGGCGGGGCTCTGACGGGTGCGGCGAGGAGGCTGGGCAAGCTCACGGCGGCGGCGGAGGAGGTGGAGCGGATGCCGCTGCACGGCGAGGTGTGGGGGGGGGCTGGGGAGGGGGGTTGGAGGGGGGGGGCGCTGGGGAGGGGGGTTGGAGGGGGGGGCCTGGGGGAGGGGGGTTGGAGGGGGGGGCTGGGGAGGGGGGTTGGAGGGGTGGCTGGAGGTGGGGGCTGGAAGGGGGGAACCTGCTCGCCGAGGCTAGCCAGGGCGGAGGGGCCAAACGAGGATGCGACCTCATGTGCGTATCTCACGTATGGCTATGGCAGCATCCGGAAGATAGGACGCGGGGTTGCCCTCCAAGATCCTGCTTTTCTGCCACCGTCAGACTGCTGCTTGCTGCCACTGCTGCGGTGCTGGCTCACACCGCTGCCACTGGGCACGCACCGCAGGAGTCCGTCCCCCAGCCAGTGCTGGTGGAGCTGTACCGGGGGAGCGCCATGACGCCCGCGGCGGCGCAGGGGGCACAGGCGGAGCGCAGCGGGGCGGGCACGGACCCCTGGGTCGGCCTTCGTTGCTGCGACGCCGCCACCATGGTGGAGGTGGTGGAGCACCTCGACCCCGAGCCGCTGGCGTGAGTGGCGCTGCTGGGCCCCTTGAGCGGCTCCAGGGATGGGAGGCATGCGCACGGCTCTGGGGCACCCCTAACCGAACGCGCGGCATTCCCCATGTTCCCCGGCTAAGCTAGATGCTGCTGTCACCACCCGCTCAAATACACAATCACACGCGACGGGCACTTTGTGATGACGCTGCGATGACGCATACTCCTAGGCACCATGTTTGCAGCTCACCGGTGTCCCCTATGCACCCGCTCCTGCCTGCTGCCTCCCCCCCGGCCCCCAGGCTGGTGGGCCCCTGCGTGCTGGGCAGCCTGCGCCCCCGCGTGCTGCTGGTCACCACCCCCAACTGGGAGTACAACGGGGTGCTGCGGGCCTGCGAGCTGGTGGCGCTGGAGGCGGCAGCGAGGCGCAACAAGGCAGGCAGCGCAGCCCCCGCACTGACCCCCGGAGGCGCCTGGCCCGGGCCCCCCGGCCGCGACGGCCTCCCCCTGCGCTGCGCCGACCACCGGTTCGAGTGGACGCGGGCGGAGTTCCGCGGGTGGTGCGAGCAGCTGGCGGAGCAGTGGGGCTACAGCGTCAGGTGGGGCAGGGAGGGGGTGGGTGCAGGGGGTGGGGAGGGAGGGACGGGGAGTGTCGAGGGGGCAGGGCCTTGGTGTTCGGAGGTGAGGGGGGGATGGGCGCCAGTAGTGGAGCTGAAGTGGGTGGTCGGTCAGTGGTTACGGGATGCGTGTTGATCTGTTAGACAGGGCCTGTGTTGATATGTTAAGCGGGGCCCGAGCGAGCTGCTGCTGCCGCATCGTAGCACTAGCATCTGCGCTGCCTCGTTTAGCCTTCCACCTGCGGCTGGCCACCTCCCGCCGATATCTTCCCGCGCTTCTCGCTGTCTCGTCGCCGGCGCTTCCCGGCCACAGCTACGAAGAGATCGGGCGAGCCAACCGGGAGTGCGAGGCGCTGCGAGTGGCCGGGTACGGGGGCCCCCAGGAGCCGGGGGGCGCGACCCAGATGGCCGTGTTCCGCCGCAAGGACCAGGGCGACGCCACAGGCACAAGCAGCGGTCTCGCCGCTGGGCAGCAGCAAGTGGCAGCAGCAGCAGCAGCTGCCGGTGGCAAGGAGGGCAGCAGCGGGGCATGCGGTGCAGCAGACTGGGAGCTGGTTTGGGGCCCCTCCAAAGTGGCGGCGCCGCGGGAGGAGCTGGAGGAGGCGGAGGCGGAGGTGGAGGCGGCTGACGGTGCTGCTGCCGGAGAGGCGGCAGGTGCTACAGCCGGCGCGGAGGGAGGCGGCGGCAGGGTGCGCTCCGCGGCAGCAGCGAAGCGAGGCCACAACGACGAGGTGGCGGCACCAGGTGCGCGTGGCGGCGAAGGCGGTGGCGAAGGCGGTGGCGAAGGCGGAGGCGAGGGCGCGGAGGCGGCGTCCGCGGGGCAGGCACCGGCGCCGGTGCCGGGAGGGGGCCCCTGACCATCTCGCCGCCAGGTATGGTGCGAGGTTGTCCCTCCCCCTCCTCGGGCGGTGGCGCAGCGGATACAAGGGGGGCGGCATTGCTGCGCTAGGTTCCGGCCCGGGGGTGCGCCCTCGAGCCAGCACCCCCTTCTCCTGGTCCCCGGAGCCCTGGTGCTGATGCGGGACTAGAACCACCACCCGCGAAGCAGGTCGCGGCTTTCACGGACCTGACGCCGAAAGCGATGGCAGCCGGGGGGCGTGCTGCTGCCTTTGTGCCCGGCATGTGGTAGCTCCACAGCCGCCGTGGCACCTTCACTGTGGTTGCCGGTGCGCCGGCTACACGCACGCATACATTCCCTGCCGGCGGCGGCTGGCCTCGTGCTCACGCCCGCATTCTGGACCATCAATTCACAATCCCTGATCTTGCGACATGCGCTCCCAGAATAGACTGGCCACCAATCTTACGTCCCGGATCCCCTTGCACTGCAGGCGGCGCCCCGCCCGAGGACCAGCGATCCCCCAAGCGCCGAGTTGCGGTGAATGCCCGGGGGGCTCCCGCGGGTCGACTGGACAGCCGCACCACCGGCGCCGAGGCATGCCCGGTTGGAGGCTGCGGCAGTGTTGGGGTCATAGCGGTGGAGGGGGAGGGGGAGGGGGGCCATAATGGCCTACAGAGCGGCAGTGGCAGGGCGGCGGATGCACAGCCGGAGGGCCGGGAGCCAGAGGTGGACGTCTTCTGAGGTTCGATTGCAGACGCTGGCGGTCCCGGTGGTGGTGTGGGTACTTTTACTGTCGCTGCTGCAGCCATTGCGGGGCCTGCGGCGCCGCTGCGGCGACGGTATGAGTTGTCACGTAACGCTCAATGGAACATTGGGGTGTCGCCGGAATGCGGTGCAGGCATGCAATGACACCAGTGTCTTAATTGCGCATGGGATTTTGTAAAGAGACATTGTTTACATCAAGTTGTTATTACGGTTGTTTGCCGTGCCAGTGTTGCGCTTGCTGTGTTGATCCTGGCAGTTGGACTGGACGACGCCCACAAACCTGTTTTAGCGCCCACAGACCTGTTACAAACACGGCCTATCCAACCCTGAACCGCTGGTGTCAAATGATGAGGACTGTACGGGGACGATGGCTACACGGTATGACGGCTCCTTGAAGTCCAGCCCGTGTTGCACTGTTGCAAGTTCACCGCTGCGACGGTTGTCATTTAAACAGCACCCATCACATTTCACAGACGCCGTTCCTATCTTGCATGACAGTAGTTACGCTCGTGCGGCTTCGACGTTGTTCGGATGCGACCCTGCTGTTCTCGCATGGTGACGACCTTGTGACAACATTACTTAATTTGCAGCGCATTCTGTATTCATCACAGCTAAGTATACAAGGGTACAAAAATGACAACCTGAAGTGCACCGCAAGGTTCTATGGTACTGTAACGGGTCGCTGCCGCAGTCCATAGCTTGCTACCGCAGTCCATAGCCTGGCGGAATGGCCGGACCTATCAACACGTCGCATGCCACTCGAAATGTCCTTGTTTTGGCACGTCGTAATCCATGCACATCCTGTGGACCTTACGCGTGACAAACCGCGGTGCACCGACACCGTGCGCGCCTCAACTTCCGGCTGCCTTCTATGGCAAAAACGTCACCTCAGAGCCTAGATGGTATGATGGAGGAATTCCTGCGCCGGAATCGTCGGTACGCAGGCAATTTCACAGAACCGACAGGGTCAACAACTCAACACATACATGCCCATCTGTGTTAACCCAAATGCACGGCCACACTCCTGATTCTATACGCCACAGCATACGTATCCAAACGTGTCAGCTGCGTGTCTTTGCCTGGAATAGTGTCAGCGTACGGCAACCATCGTATACGATTTGAAGCGGCGATCCGCAGGACCGGGAAAAGCGTTTCGCATCGTCGCATGCAGCGTGAATATATAAAGCGTTCCGACAACGTTGGACGCCTACATCACTCCAAAGACCTTCCAAGGCATTGTTGTTATTGTAGCAACTTACAGCCAGCCCTCAGCGACTAAGGCCAGTGTTGACAAAGCGCGACATAGGTCGGCGGCGCTTTCATTCAGTCGACTTCCATTTCTATCGACTTGTTGGTCTCCTTCTGAGCAACGTGCAGCTTTACCACATCGTAGTCGTCCGCAAGGTCCTGACGCGGATCCTTCGTAACTGCCGACACCAAGTTTGCTCACGTCTGTCCGACGCGTCACCAAGAATGTGCTCTGGAGTTATGCAAGTACCTAAGCCGGCTCGTTTTTCGTCGAGCGGCTGCGCAACCCGCAGCGCCATCAACTGTCGTCAACGCGTCGTCTGCTTGTCTGTGAGATCCCCAAACGCCAGCGCTCATGGCCCAACCTCTAGCTCTAACTCAGCGATATCTATCACGGCTACCGCGGCGGCCAGCGCGTTGCTGGCTAAGGTTGCCGCTCTGATGGCAGCTGGGGTCGGCCCGGGTGTTCTTCTTGCTGCTTTGCATCCATCGTCCACCGTTTTCAAGGGGACCGAAAGGGTTTATCAGATGCCGTCGTCCTTTCAGGGTCCGCTGGCAGGAAAGGTGAGGATTGGAGCGTTTGTCAGGCGTCAACGCTCGGCGCACCGTTAGACGCGGCCCCTGACACCTAGCCATTGCAGCAACAGGCATTTCCTAATGATATATCGCAACTTCACCTCTTTTGTTTTGGGCTGCTGCAATCATAACGCAAAGAATCAACTGCTCGCGCCAACTATTTTGCGCAATTGTTTCCTCGTCCCCAGGTTCCCGTGGCACTTGCGCCGGCCCCTGCTACCCAGCCTGCCGTAGCTTCCCTGATGTCGGAGTGGGTTGTCGTCACCTCCGCGGCTGAGTGGTTTGAACAGAACCGCCAGGCAGCCGCCGCTGGCGCTCTTCTCGCGACTGTCTTCGTCTCCGACAAGGCCGCCCGCGCGCACGGTTCCCTTCTGGAGCGCCTGCGGCGCAACTACGGCACCGGACCTAATGCGCACGTCCGCTTCGTCTTTGTGCACATCAACGACGGCTATGCGGAGCGCAACAAGGCCTGCGGCACCGCGGCCGCCGTTGCGCGGGGGCCCCAGGGTCTGACCGTGGGCCGCGTCTCCCACACCGCGGCGACGCACGGCTTGGACGTGGCGCTGTCATCCTTCCTGCCCGACGGCATCCGCTCCTTCCCATCCCTGCTGCTGACTGCCGGCCCTGCAGCCGCTGACGGCTCCGCACACTGGTCTGCCACCACGCGGGTGGGCGAGCTGACGCAGCTCGTATCTGACTGGGCGTTCTTCAACAGCCGCCGCTCCACTGTCGTGAGACCATCAAGCCAACCCGCCGTCGTCGAGGCCCCGGCCGTCGTCATCGTCGCTGCCCCCCGAGCAACGCCCGAGGCGGCCCCCCGCACTCCCCCGCTGCGAGTTGCTGCCAAGGTCAGGACCGCGGCCGTCCGGCGCGATAGCGTGGTGCTGGTCCCTGCGTAACGGCGCTGCGTGACGACTGAGGCGCAAAAGGGTATATGCCCTCGTGGAGGCGCGTTGTTCCGTAGCATCTGGTTTCGTAGCGCGGCGACGACTCGTGCGCACCAGGATGATGACATGAGGCTCTCGCTGTCGCTGTCGCCGAGGAAGAGGACGCCGGGGACTCGTGTTAGGACGGCCTTACAATTACGGTTGAAGGGCCCAAGAGAGTACACACTAGAGTTGCGTTCCGCCGCGCGTTCCTAATCATATGAAGCGTGAGTCACGCGCGCTCACGAATTGAAGTTGTTTGTTGCGTTATATGCTGTTGGCGATTGGCCCGTGCGATTGGGGTTACAGGAAAGAACCGGTAAATCGACATGGGAAGCTGGTGCGTATTTGGGGGGGGGTGCATGGTTGGTCGAGAGGCCTCTTCTGACGAAGGACAGTGAGGCGAGTGGCGTACAGTCCGTTGTTCACAGTCCCTTCTTCATATCATTCTGATGGGCTCTTTTCTGTTGGGTATGTGCGGCCCGGGCTGCGGCGCAAATCTGGTGTTGCCGGCTTTGCTGCCAGGGAGGGCACAGCTTGCACGTGCCGTTGCTTATGATATTTTGACATTTGGTGCTTGCTGCTGCGAGGGGTTGCAGCTCAGCTGAACTTGGGGTTTTGGGTATGGTGGTGGCACCGACCGTTCTTCATTCTCGTCGAGTTAGATTTTCAGCGTTCCAAGTCTGCGTCGCCTACGCGGTTAATGGCATGGAAACGCCGGGGGGGCTTTGTCTGGCCCCATTGAGATATTACCAGATTACTACAAAGGCTGGGATCGCAGGTGCCTCGCGCCCCGTTGCATGGCCCCTCGTCGTGCCATGTGCGGCGCCCTTATTTAGTGCGAGGGTTTTCCAGCCCTGCTAACCCGCCTTTCATTTTTGCGCTAAAAGTACCTGAGGTCTTGCAGCCGGCATGCGTTTACCGGGTTGAGGCACGGAGTGCGGACTGGAGGCGCGCGATTGCAACCAGCAACGCCGCCCCCTGATGATCGTTCAGGTCACGTGCCGTCCGCGCTGCTGTGTTTCCTGCCTTGTCCGCAAGCCACCCCTATGTGTCCCGCCTTCGGCGGGGATAAATTTTGATCGAGGTAAGAGTTTTGACAATTTTACGGTAATGTGCCTGCATCCCCTAACCCACGCGCTTGCGGTGGGCGGAAGAAAGTGTGCGGGAAAGCGCCGGCCTTCGCCGGGCTCCCCGAGTCGCCGTGGAGATTACGTAGTAGAGTTATGCACGATTGTAGACGTGTGTGCAAACCCATTGCATGCGGTTGTTTTGCCTGTTTCCTTTGTTGTGGTTAAAGGATGTGAACGTGTCGAGCCGAGGTGGTGGCTGGGGGCCCCCGAGAGGGCTGCCCACCGCGGTGTTGCGGCGTTTTGCATCCGTGCGTGCAATAGCATCTCAGGGACGAAATTGACAGCCGCAAGAACCGTTCCAGGTTTTGCGTCTGTCGATTGCATACACTTGATGCTCCTACTTGCATCAAGGACCATGTCCCTGTCCATGTTATTTGTGTCTCTTTGACTCTTGTGGTTGTCAGGGAGGCATGGAGGTCGCCGCATCATGCCGTTAGTTGAGGCGGTGCGTTGCCGCTTGGAGAGTCATGCGGGCTGGATGGTACACCGCATCATGGTGTGACCGACGCAACCCACTCCATGACGGATAATTTTGTGAGGCTTTGTATTGGTATTACCGGTAGCTGCGTTTCGTACACCGGTAGCTGCTTTTCGTTTGGACAATTTTGTTGCAGTGCTCCTTTGCCTGTAAATACCATGTAAATACCATCACGTACCCGCGTCAATGGTGCGACACCTTCCCATGCACTTGCCCTGACACATTACCGGCTCGGGGTGGCCCCGTACTCAGCACTCCTAACTGTGTCACGACACTCGTTCCTTCTTGTCCGGTATGTGACCAGCGCCAGTCGTGCATACCCACCGCCAGTCATGTAACCGAAGTCTAGTACCGCCACAGCGCAAGTGCCACGTCGACCTGTAATTTCAAGATGTGCCTTCCTCCTGGCACAAAAACGGAACGGAGGTGGAAGTGTCCATGTGGATGTGTGTGGCGTTAATAGCTGCACCCGCACGTCATCGCCTGAAGTTGGTGTTAGGTGGGAAGCCGCCACCGTGTTTGCTGCCACGCGTATTCGAGTTCGGGAAATTCTTGGGCAAGAATTGCACACCATATGCACATGACAATGTGTTCCCGGTACGCCGCCGTGTGCTTCTGCAAGCACGATTGGAATGTTTGCTTTCGCACAAGCAGCAACCCCACCACCTCGTCGGCACTACCGGTATGCAGCCGCAAGCCGGCCCCCCACTCAACGACGTCCCCACGTCACCCAGTGGGTCACGACGCCTCATTTGTTCACCGGGTGGGCAGCACCCAAATTCCGCGAACTGCTATGACGGCGGCGTACACGGCGCACCAGGATGAACGGTAGGCACTGCTGAGCCGTGAGCCCGGTGCTGTCATCACCCCCGCATGTACTCGCCGGCCCGCCATCAAGCAGCCGCTCGTCACGGCAGCAGCCTCACCCCCTGCCCTCCAGCCATGTCGCTCGCCACCCACCACCCGCCTCAGCGCGCCTTACGGCATCATAGCAATCGCAGTGGCAGGGACTGCCGCCCCCGCCCTAAACGATCAGTAAAACACCCCCACACCGCCCCTGCTCGCCCCCCGCCCCGCACCGCCTCCCTAATCCAGCTCCGGCAGCACTCCCCCCCACTCCTCCGGGTCCGCCAGGTAGTGCCAGTGCGGCAGTGACCGCAGTGCCACCTCGGGCGCACCGTACGCCAGCAGGCGCCCCGCCTCCATCACCCCGACCCTGTCGCACAGCGCCAGCGCCTCCTCCCCATAGTGCGTCGTCAGCACCACTGCTGGAGGCAGCGCCGCCAACACCCGGCCCTCAGAGCCGCCGCCGCCGCCGCCACCGCCGCGGCCACGAATGGCCATGTTGATCGTGTCACACATGGCCCGTCTTGCGGGCGGGTCCATGCCCGCACTGGGCTCGTCCAGCAGCAGCAGCTGCGGCCGACCCAGGAGCGCAATGGCCAGAGACAGCTTGCGCTGCGTGCCGCCGCTGAGGAGACCCGCGGGTCGGTCCATGAGGTCCCGCGTCAGGCCGCACCGCCAGGCCATGTCAGCGATCTGCGACGTGATGGACGCCTGGCGGGAGTTGCGCCCCGCAATGGCGCCGCCACCGCCCATGACGACGCTGCTGGCGACGTCGCCGGGGCCGTGGAGGGCGATGTAGAGGGCGAGGTGCTCGGTGGGCGACAACAGGGGCAGCAGTGGGTTGGTCTGTGGTGGGAGGAGGGGGGGAAGGCCGGCAACAGATCAGGACTACGGTGCTTGCGATAACAAGTCCTGCCAAACTCACGAGGCTCAATGATGTGGAAGGAACTGCAAGCAAGTGAAGGATGAGGGGACACAGTTCAAGGGGCCAGACAGCGAGTGAGCCGGGCGCACGCACGCGGCCAGAGGCGGGGAGTGCGCGTGTAGGGTTTTGGGGTTTTAGGGTTTTAGGGTTTTCGGGCTTCAGTGAGTGTTAAGCACAGCAAGAGGCGGGGTGTTGCCACGCGGCGCTCCACGTGGACCCCACACGCGGCCGGTCCCGCGCTCCACATACCTGCGGGCACATCGCCACCCGCCTCCTCGCCGCGTCGGGCCGGCCCGCCAGCTCCACGCCCCCCACGCTCACACTGCCGGACGAGGGCCGCAGCCGCCCCGCCAGCACCGCCAGGGCAGTGGTCTTGCCTGACCGCGGATTGGGGAACGGGGAGGTGCGACTGTCGGGGTTAGGGGGTCGGGGCCTCAACGCCGGGTGGCGGGGGGCGCCGGGAGAGCTGGGGGCCTACTTGCTGACGCCGCTGTGCACGACAGAAAGGTGGCATGGGGAGTTGCCATGTGGGTCACAGGAAATGCCGCCTCAGCACCCAGCGGTGATGCCCCCAGCGCCCCCGGTGTCCCCGTGCCCCCCAGTGGCCCCGTGCCGCCTCCCTCGCTGCTCACCCGCGCCGTTGCGCCCGATGAGCGCCAGGCACTCGCCGTGCTGCAGGCCAAACGTGAGGCCGCGCAGGGCAGCCGTACCGTTACCGTACACCTGGAAAGGGGGCGAGACGCGCGCGCACGCGCACGCGGGCGAGGGGCAGGAGTATTACCATGCTGGCGGTGAGGGGTCGGCTGCCGCGATGAGGGAGGGTGGCGGCGGGGTCTCCTGCAGAGCCCCCTACCCCACATTCCGGGTCCTCGCAGTGCCCATCTCCCCGACACCCGCTGTCAACATGTATGGCGGAGGCCATCCGTGTTTAGACATCTGCACAGACGTGCTTCATAACCGTCGCTGCTGCTGGCTGACAGCACCCTGCGCTTAAACGGTACGGCCTGGACCCCACCCCACTCGACCCCACTCCGCTTCTAGGCTACCCGGCTACGCTTGGCTTCCCGCCTTCCCCCAAACCCCCTGCGTCACCACCGCACTAACCCGCCACAACCCCTCCGCCCCTCCCCCATCCCTCTCCCCCCCACCCCGCCCCTGCCCGCCCCACCATGTGTACGTTGCACACCCGCACTAGGCAGTCCGGCCGGGGCACGGGCGGCCACTCAGCCTCCAGCTCCGCGTCCCGTTCAGCCTGCAGACCAACCCGGTCCGGACCCCCCTGGTCACCGCCGCCGTCACTGCTCGGCCCCAGCAGCGGGGCCCAGCTGGCAGTCCCCCGGGTCATTGCCCGCCGGCGGTTACACCCCCCGGCCGAATCCCCGACGAAACCGCCGTCATCTGCCTCGCCCCCGCCGCTGCGGCCCTTCCCGCTGACGGGGCTCATGACTCCGCGGCGGCCTGAGATGATTTGTCGGCCGACTGTCGCCGCCGCCGCCGCCGTCGCCGCCGCTGCCATGACGGCGGCTCGTACTCGCGCTGCTGGGCCCCCTCGCAGCCACGTCGGCAGCGGGTCCCCGCGTGAGGCCCGCCACTCCAGCGCCAGCAGCACGGTGCCGTACAGCAGGGTGTCGAAAGCCAGGTAGGCGAGGTTGGCGCCCAGGACGTTGGTTTGGAAGGGGCTGGAATCCTCGGGGTCTGGAGGGGGGGGGGGAGTTACAGAAAAGAAGCGGTTACTCGACATGGGAAGTGTAGGGCGGGTGGGGTGGGGGGTGTTTGGAAGGACCGGAAAAGAAGGGGAGGGGAGGGGAGGGGTGGTCGGAGTTGGCTGGGAGAGCCGGCTCGTCGGGGTCGCAAGCCGCCCCCACCAGTGACGCACACGAGCTGGACAGTGGCTCTTAGGGCCTATCAACGGTTGACACCGTTGCTACTGCTACTGCCAGACCCGGCGCCGACCCGAGCAGCGCCCTCTCGTCCCCGCCCTTCCGACCCAGGCCTTCCCCGCCCCTCCCCGCCCCTCCCCCCCGCCTCACCTATCCCCACCAGGTGCCCCTCCATGATGCTGCGGAAGAAGCCCCGCTTGGCGGCGTCCTTGCCGAGGACCTCCGACAGCGCCAGGATGACGTCCAGCAGCGACATCTGGGGGCGGGGGGTAGGGGGGGCGGGGGGGGCGGAGGGAGGGCGCGGGAGGGTAGGGGCAGGCTTCAAGTACCCCCCGCCGCGCTCCGGCAGAGCTACTGCGGTGTGCAGTGTGCGTTCACGCTGGTGTCCCAAGCAGCTACACGCCCCCCCCCACACACAGTCCTGTGCTACACCCACACAGTCCTCCCACCTGTGCCCTTCTGTCAGCTCGCCAGTGCACTCCCCAACCCCCCACACAGGCCGCCGCCGCCTGCGCCATGTTAGCGCTGTGTAGGCTGCGTGGGGGCCAGCACCGCCTCCGTGACTCCACATGTTGGCCAGCCCGCTGCTGCTGCCGCCCGCACTCCCCCCCCTTCGCTGTCCGCCAACCATGCGCCATCTTGTAGTTTTTCGTGTCACCGGTTTTCACGCGGCCCCCCCCCCCCGCCCCCTCGCCGCCTCCCACCTGCACCAGTCCGTCCACCAGGCAGAAGGGCGGCAGCAGCCGCAGCACCGGCAGCAGCCGGGTGGCCAGCCAGCTGTACTTGCGCACGTGGGAGAGCACCTGGCGAGCCAGGGCCAGACCCACCCCCGTCACCAGACCGGCGTTGGATACCAGGCCCTGGGGTGTACCCGGGGGGGGGGGTACAGAGGTGTACCCGGGGGGGGGTTGCGGGAGGAGGAGGGTAACGATTGGAATAAGCGGGGGAGATCGAGAAGTACGGGACAGGGGGGGCTGCAGGTGGGGGCTGCATGCAGGTTGAGGAGGTGGCAGGGGGCGGGTCAGGGAGACGGAGGTGGGCGGGGTGCAGACAGGGAGGAGCTGGGGGACTGGCCCCCACCCCGCACCTGACACAAAGCTGGACAGCGGGTCGGAGGCTGCCTGGCGCCGACCAGCAACCAGCCGCCTACTGCACGGCGGCGGTTGGGTCGTGACGCCTCGCTGGCCAACCCCCCGGCCACCACCCCGCACACCACACCCAGTGACGCAGCTGAGCGTCAGCACTGCTTCCACCCACCCACCCACCGACCCACCCGCCTCCCAAACCAAGAATTAAAGCATGCACCTCGAAACGTATGTAACAAATTGTTTCCCAATCTGCTTCCTAGTACCCTGGCTTTCCACCCCACACACATGAACCGCACCCCACCAAACATACTGCGAGGATCAGCAGTCCCCCCCTGTTACCCCCCTCGTCCCCAACATAGCCCCACCCCAGTCCTCCCCCAGTCCCCAACCCAGTCCCCCGCCAAGTCCCAAAACCCCACCTGCGCCGCCGCCGGCGTGGCGCAGCGCAGTCCGATGCAGTAGCCCCATGGCAGCGATGCCGCCGCGAAGGCCAGCAGCAGCAGCAGCAGCCCCCCGCTGCGCTCCCCTGTCCCCGTGAACGCCTCCGTGCCGCCAGCCGCCAGCAGCCCCACCAGCGCCGTGATGATGCCGCCGTGCAGCGCCAGGTCGCAGAACCAGCAGGACAGCCTGGGGGCGAGGAGGGGCGGGGGGGGGTGATAAGAGAATCCGCGAATCGGCGGGGGGGGGGGACGAGGCCGGGAGGGACCGACCGGGCGGGAGGGAGGGAGCGGGGGAGGTGTGGTGGCGGGCGTGCATGGGGGAAGATGTGGGAGCGGACATGGCGCTGTCCAATCATACCAACCGCGTCAGGGTCTTCGACGTCCTGGTCGCAGGCCACGGCATGGTCCCACCTAGCCCCTCTGTCTGATGCAACCCGCGGTACAGTACACCCATGAACTAGCCTGCACGCCGGGGGCCGCCCACCCACCAGTAGGCCTCCGATTTCTAGTTCCCCAACCATGTTCCCCAGCATGCATCTCCAAACGTATGTCCTAAACGGGTCTCCTTTCGTACACGGGCTTTCCTGCCCCACCCACCAGTAGGCCAGCGGCGAGCATCTCCCCGCCGCCAGCTGCTGCTGCTTGGCGCCGGACGCGGCCTCCTGCGCCGACCGAACCACGAAGCTGCCTGCACGCGGGGGGGTTCGAATAATAGAACCGGTAATGCGACTGGGGAAATGTAACGGGGGCGGGGGCCATGAGGGCAGGGGAGGGCGTCGGAGTGTGAGGCGGGGTCAGACCACCGGGGCGGGGGCTGGACACGCCATGCCGCCTGTCAGGTGGGGCAACAAACCGCCTCAGCTGCTGTCTCCATGCCAGCCGGTGCGTTGCGGGGAGTAAGTTGACACCTGACTGGCAGCTCCCCTCCGCTCCTCCTGTCCCCCCGCTCTCCACACCGCGACCCGCCAGCCGTAACCCCAAAAGCCCCACTGCCCCCCCCCCCCGCCCCCTGTGCTCGCCGCCCAGCAGCGCCGCCCCACCGCGCCGCACCGTTCCCCCCCTCCCGCTCTATCGCTCCGGGGGCGGGGGTTTGCGAGGAAGACCCGTGGATGCGAGACGAAACCGTGTAGGACAGACGTTTCGAGGACAGGCATTTCGTTTCTCTCCAGGGCGGCCGGGTCCCCCCGCTACCCACCCGTGGTGTATGTGAGCGGCAGTGCGATCATGACCGCCAGCAGCAGGTGGTCCACAAACCCCGCGAAGGAGGTGGTGGTGCCGCGAGGCGGCAGAGGGTGGTTGCGCACTCGAATGCCGGTGCGGCCGTACACCTCCTGGCTGTAGGCGCGCCGGTCGCTGCTACTGCCCCGCCCGCGCCCGGACCCGGCCCCCCCGGCGGCGGCCGCCGGGGCCGCTGTGCCGTTGTTGTTGTTGTTGTTGCTCCTCGCCGCCGCCGCTGCGGGGCTCAACACCAGCATTGTGTTGTGCAGGTGGTTGAGGGCGGCGGGGAGGCCATGTGGGCTGCTGATGTTCCACATCAGGGTCACGGGGGGCAGCAGCCGCCGGGCCAGGTAGCGCCGGCCGATCTGGAGGCGGGGGGTGGGGAGGCGGTGGGTGGGGGGTGGGGAGGAAGACGCGTGGATGCAGTGGGGGGTGGGAAGGCGGTGGGTACGAGAGGGCTGGCGGGGCGAGAGGGGATGTCGTGTGCGGCTGAGTCGTGTGGTTGCGAGGAGGAAGCAGGGGGGGTTAGGATGGGCGGGGGCGGGACCCAAGGCACGCAGCTTGCCCGACCAGGCAGCGGCTGCTCAGGACTGAGCCCGCCCCGAGCCACCCGCAGCCGCAGGGCACGAGTAGACGCGGCTGGGCTGCCCAGGGTTTGCCCGGGGGTGTCGGAAACCGCACACTCCCCTCATACCCCACCACCGCCCCCCATCCTCAGCCGCTGCATTGGGGCCCCCTCTCATCGCCTGCCGCCGCTTCTGCTGCAGCTTCTGCTACAGCGACTGCTCCTGCAGTGCCGCTGGCGTGTTGATCGCCCCCCCCACACACAGCGACCCCACCTCAGTGGTGTGCTGCGACTGCTCCACCATCAGCCGCGCCAGGGGGCAGAAGCGCGGCTCCAGGGGCAGGAACCCGGCCAGCAGGTAAACGGCGATGTTGAGGGGCGGCCGGTAGCTGCGGGTGGGTGGTGGTGGTGTCACAGGACAGTGTGGTGGTGTCACAGGACAGTGCGGTAGTGTCACAGGACAGTGCGGTAGTGTCACAGGACAGTGTGGCGGTGTCACAGGACAGTGTGGCGGTGTCACAGGACAGTGTGGTGGTGTCGCAGGACAGTGTGGTGGTGTCACAGGACAGTGTGGTGGTGTCACAGGACAGTGGGCGGTGTGTCACAGGACAGTGTGGCGGTGTCACAGGACAGTGTGGCGGTGTCACAGGACAGTGTGGCGGTGTCACAGGACAGTGTGGTGGTGTCACAGGACAGTGTGGTGGTGTCACAGGACAGTGTGGCGGTGTCACAGGACAGTGTGGCGGTGTCACAGGACAGTGTGGTGGTGTCGCAGGACAGTGTGGTGGTGTCACAGGACAGTGCGGTAGTGTCACAGGACAGTGTGGTAGTGTCACAGGACAGTGTGGCGGTGTCACAGGACAGTGTGGCGGTGTCACAGGACAGTGTGGTGGTGTCGCAGGACAGTGTGGTGGTATCACAGGACAGTGTGGCGGTGTCACAGGACAGTGTGGTAGTGTCACAGGACAGTGTGGCGGTGTCACAGGACAGTGTGGTGGTGTCGCAGGACAGTGTGGCGGTGTCACAGGACAGTGTGGCGGTGTCACAGGACAGTGTGGCGGTGTCACAGGACAGTGTGGCGGTGTCACAGGACAGTGTGGCGGTGTCACAGGACAGTGGAGCGGCGACATCACGCATCAGGTCGCACACCCGTGCCGGCGCTGAGCCGTGTCTTGTGCTGCTACGAGGACCACCTCCCAGCAGCCACCAGGACCCCCCCCCCGCAACCACCCACCTCATCTGCAGCGTACGACCGCCGCCGCCGCCGCTTCCTGCCCCTCCCTTGAGCCCCGCGCCCTTGTCCGCCGACGGCACCGTCAGGTTGCACAGCTTCACCATGCGGCCCAGGGTGAAGAACGACAGCAGCTCGTCGTCACCGCCGCTGCCACCGCCGGCAAGCAGGTGGCGACGCAGGAGGGAGCGGTGGTGCTTGGTGAAGTTGAGTGCTGGGCCGCCCAAATCAGCTGCGTTGCCGCTCTTCTTGGCAGCTCGCAGTATGTACTTTATTGTGGAGATGAACTGGCGAGGCGAGGGGGGAGGGGGGAGGGATGCGGGGAAACCCGTGTGGACACGACACAGGGGAGGGGGGTGGGGACGGGAGGCGGGAGGGTTAGTGCCGGGAGCCGCGAGTGGGGCGGGTGGGGGGGCGGTGACGGATGGGTTGTGACTCGGTGAGTTATATATCGGGACGGATGAGGGCTGACACGGTAGCTGGGGCGACAGGCCGGCAGCATCGCGGGAGGCCGGGAGGCAACGCAAGCAGGCATGACTCACACGAAGACGTGCATGGCCAGAACGATGGGAAGGAGGGGCGGAAGGGTGACAGCGCAGGAGGGCAGGAGACCAAGCGGATCAAGTCAGGTCAGGACTGATGCCACGCCGCTTGCATGGCCGGGCCCTCGGGCGGGTTATCGGGTGCGGGTGCGGACGGGGGGGCGGGGGCAGGGCGGGGCATCCGGAGCAGGCCCTCCGCACCGTACAGCCGTACCACGCCCCACCTCGTGCATCAGCATTCTGTCGTACAGGAAGTCGAACGTCTTGTACAGGGCGCCCTCCTCCAGGGTTAGTGCCTGAGGCCGGCGGAGGGCGGCAGCGGGGTGGGGTGGGGTTTCAAGGGGTGGGGTTTCAAGGGGTGGGGTTTCAAGGGGTGGGGTTTCAAGGGGTGGGGTTTCGAGGGGTGGGATTTCAAGGGGTGGGGTTGGGTGGGGTGGGATTTCAAGGGGTGGGGTGGGGTTCGAGGGAAACCCGTGGATGTCCGAAAGGGGTGGGGTGGGGTGGGGTGGGGTTCGAGGGAAACCCGTGGATGTCCGAAAAAAAGGGGTGGGGTGGGGTGGGGTGGGTTTGTCTTCTTTACCCCTCCTCAGCGCTCCCCGCCCAGGCTCGGCCCGCCGCCGCGCACCGCTCGCCTCACCTGCAGGAAGCTCTGCAGCTGCGGCAGCTGCGGCAGCCCGAGGGACTCCGCATCCGTGGGGACCAGCACCGTGCGCAGCAGCCAGCCAGCGGCCTTGAAACCTGTCCGCACCAGCTTCTCCCCCGACGCAGAGTCCCGGAACACCAGGGCGGCCTGCAGCGGCGCCTCCGGCTCCTGGCCGTAGCCCTTGGCTGCGGTCGCCGCCGCCAGCCTCTCCTCCTCCAAGCCCGCGGCGGTCAGCAGGGGGGCTGCGGCTTTGCTTTCCCTGCTGCTCCCTTCCACCTGCAGCCCCATCCTGGAGTTGGCCCTCATGAACCAGAAGCTCACGTCGTAGCTGTTGACGAAGTCGGTCCCCGTGGCTTCCGTCTCGACGGTGGCCGCGCGCACCCACTGCGACAGCAGCGGCACCAGCCCCAGCCCGTCCAAAGCCTCCACCTCCGCCTCCGCCTCCGCCTGCGCCGCCTCCGTCGCGGCCCCCGCCCACAGCCCCCCGCCGGGCAGCGTGGCGTTGTCCTCAGCCCCGCCCTCGCGGTGGCTCCCGAAGTGGGGCCCCTGGGTCCGCACCAGCCCAGACGCGGCAGCCTCAGCCGCCAGGCGCCGCCAGGCGTACGGCAGGCTCGTCACCGGCGTGGGCTGGTCCTGGCCCAGCCAGCCCAGGTGCAGCGGCGCCGGCGGGCCCTTGCTGGCGGGCCTTATGTTGAGCGCCAGGCTGGCCAGCGCTACTGCCAGGACGGGCAGCAGCAGCAGCCGCAGCAAGGAGCGCCAGTCGCGGCGCCACTGCAGCAGGTGCTTCAGCAGCAGCGCAAGCAGGGCGGCGGCGAGGTCGGCGAGGAGCGAGCTGGCGCCGCGAGCGGAGGGGGGGGTGCGGGCGGTCGCTGAGGAGTGGGAGTAATGGTGCGGAGGCGGCGCCTCGCTGGAAGAGGTGGGGACGGGGCCGGCGCTGGGGTCTCTGGAGCCGAGGGCCGGCTGCTGACCGTCGGCGGAGGCGGAGGCGGACGAAGACGACACACGCTGTGCAGGGGCCCCAGCGCCGACTGCGCTGTAGCCCGCTGCGCCTCCGCCTCCGCCTCCGGGTCCCCCGCCCCCCTGGACCCCCTGGGCGCCCATCAGCAGGATGTCCTCCAGGGTGGGCGGCCCCACGTCGCAGCGCACCACCACCAGCGGCTGCAGCTCCCAATCCGTGTCCGGGTTGTGGTTGCCGGAGGGGGGCCCGGGGGGGCCCGGAGGGCGGGGGACCAGCGCGGAATTGGACGTGGCCTTGGTGAGCGCCGCGAGGGCGTCGCCGCTGGCGCCCTGCTCGGGACCCTCCGGCCCCGCCCTCCGCGACCCCTGCGCCTGCGCCTTCAGATCCCGGACCAGCAGCTCCAGGGAGGCCGCGGCGGGCCCTCCAGCGCTGCCGCCCTTGCTGCCCTTGCCGCCCTTGTCGGCCCCCCCGACTGCACCGGCTGCCACGGGGCTCATCTCCACGCACACCGCCGTGCTCGTCAACGTGCTGTACAGCACACTGGCGGCGCCGGACCCCAGCCCGCGCAGTACCATGTCCTGCAGCTGCGACCGGGTGAGCAGTACGGGCGGTGGCCTCCCTGGAGCGTTGGTCTCGGTGCCGGTTTCGGTGCTGGTTTCGGTTACGGCGCTGTCGGCAGAGGCTTCCCGGGTGGCGGCGGCGGGGGGTCGGGTGGTGATCCGGAGCACCTTGTGCGCGCCCCGCAGGGAGGAGCACAGCACGGAGGCGGAGGTCTCGGACTGGATGCGGCCCTGGGGGGACGCGGGAAGAGGGGGTGGGTGGGAGGGTGCGAGGGAGGGGGACAGGCGTGATGGGCAGGAGGCGTGGCAGGGGGGCACGAAGCGGAGAGGACAGGGAACGAGCCCTCCGTCTCCTGCGATGGCTCGGCAGGTGCTCGGAGGGAAAAGGTTCAGTCGTAGGGCTGCAGCCGGGGGAATGCGGCGGCAGGCAGGCGCTGGAGGCAGGACGGGAGTGAGGCGAGGAGGGGGAGGACAGCTGACACCCACCACCACCACCACTATCACCGGGCACCACCACCCCACACACCCTATATGGTGCGGCCGTCCCAACCCCCCTGCCCAATCACCACTCTCCCATCGTCACAGAGCGGCCCTACATCCGGGACCAAGGTGTGGGCAGCTCCATCGAGATCCGCTGCATGGCTGCAGAGCCACAACCCCGTCCGCAACCCACCCACTACGGGAACTACCAACTGTCCCCAATCAACAACCACCAACCGCCAACCCGCCCCGCCCTCTCACCTCGTCCAGCACCGCCACCCGGTCCGCCAGCGCCGCCACCTCCCCCAGGTAGTGGCTCGTGAACAGCAGCGCGGCGCCGTGACCCGCGGGTCGGCCCTGCAGCAGCCCCTGCTGCTCGCCGTCGCCTCCCTTGGCTGCGCCCGCGCTGCTGCGGCCGGCGCCCCAGGGCCCCTCCTTCGCGTGCACCAGCGCCCTCCAGATTGCCTGAAGGGGCCCCACGCGAGGACGCGGCGGCAAGGGAGGATGGGGGAAACCCCGTCACCCAAAACATAGCGAGGGGTAAAACACAGGGGGGAAAGGCGGCCACCAGGGAGGTGCCTGTTGCAGGAACTCCAGTGCCATCAGAGATGGGCGGAAGGCAGCGGAAACGACAGAGCCAGACTCTGAGAAAGGCGGGTGGGTGAGAGCCATCCCCCCCTACCTGCAGCATACACCCCTCCTCCTCCCCCCGCCCCACCTGGCGGCTCTCCGCGTCCACCCCCGCCGTGACCTCGTCCAGCAGCAGCACGGGGGGCTCCCCCGCCATAGCCATGGCCAGCTGCAGCTTGCGCTTGGATCCGCCGGATAGCTCGTGGCTCAGGTCCTGCAGGCGGCCGCGGAGGGAGCCGGGGCCGCCGACGGGGGGTAGGGGAGGTGGGGACGGGAGGTTGGGTTGTGTTCATCTACCGGTAAGACGCACTCCACGGAATTTCCACAGTTCGGGAGGCGCGTAGCGCACGTCTCAACGACGGCAAGCCAAGGGCAGAGCGGATTTGTGAACTGACCGTTCGGAAGACTGGCTAGGAACGGAAGCCTGTTAAGAGGTGTGTGTGGAGGGATCACCAGGCAGGCCGGCAGGGGCCCCACGGGGCACGTCAGCTGGCGGCCGCATCACCAACCACTGCCCTTCCCTGGAGTAGCGCTCGCTGGACAAACAGGCGTCAACCCTCCGACAGTGGTCGCTCATCCCTGTGCACCTGCCCCCTCGCTGCCCTCCGTCTCATGTGTCGTGTTTCCTCGGTTTCCTCGCCGCCCCCTACCTGCATCATGTCCTGGGGAAGCGACACCAGCCCCGCCAGCCGGTCCGCCGCGGCCCTCAGCTCCCGGCGCCGCCAGGGGCTAGCAGTGCCTCGCAGCACCAGCGCCAGTTGCAGGTGCTCCAGGGCGGTCAGGTCCGCGAGCTGGGGCAGGGTGGGGTGTAGGGTGGGAGGGAAATCCGCGTGGGGTGGGGGTGGGGTGGGGGTAAGGACGACACGAGGGCGCAGCTCATGCACGCGCCAGGTCAGCCCAGGTGCATCCCACGGCCCCCCACCACCCCACCCCCCGGCTGCCCCTCAACCCCCCCCTCACCAACTCCCCCAGTTCTCCTGCTAGCGCCCAAAACCGGTTCTGCGAAACGTTTCCGTGCGTCGCGCGGGGTCCTCGCTCCATGTCGTCTCGCCGTAGCCGCTTTAGCTTAGCCGCCAAAGGTCATATTACGACCTTCGGCTTTAGTATTCCCAACCCAGTTCTCCAGCATGCATCTCAAAACGTCTGTCCTAAAAGAACGGTTTTTCGGGCATCCACGGTTCTTTCTCGAACCCCCACCGGGTCTTCCTCGAAACCCCCACCTCACCACCTCACCAGTGTGTTGCCCTGCGGGCAGTATCCCAGGTTCCTGTAGGCGCCCCCTCCTCCTCCTCCCCCTCCGCCGTACATGACGCAGTCCCCCACTCGCACGTAGCCCCCCAGGCTGGGTTGCAGCCGGCCGCACGACACGGCCACCAGCGTGGTCTTGCCCGCGGCGTTGCGGCCCAGCAGGGCCACCGCCTCACCTGCGGGCGGGGGCGCAGCGAGGTATCGGGGGGTGGGGTGGGGTGAGGGAAGCCCGATTACACGACAGCAGGGAGAGGGAGGCGACGGGGGGGTGAGGGGAGGCCGGGGACGGGGCCCGCAACCTCCAGTCTGGGGTGTGGGGGTTCTCTTGGCGGCATGGCGGGGAAGGGTGAGAGGGAGAGGGACGTCGCGGGGGACAGCTAGGGGGCCCTGGAGGCTCAAAAACCACCGCCTGAGCCCCGCTCCAGCGGCCAGTCCCCTGAGCCCCACTCCAGCCCACACGTACCGGGCGCCACACTCAGGCTGACGTCACTTAACGTCCTGGCGGCCGCACCCGGGTACCGGTGGGACACACCCGACACCTCCAGAGCCCCGGCCCCGCCGCTGCGGACCCGCGCCGCCTTGGCCGCCCCCCCGCCGCCGCGTCCGCCTGCTTGACGGCCCCGCCAGCCCGCCAGCGCCGCCGCCAGCGCCAGGTACAGCGCGGCGTCCAGAAGCAGGAACACCAGCAGCTCCAGGGCGGACAGCGACCCGTGGGTCGCAGTCGCCCAGCGCAGCCCGGGTACGCCCGAGTTCACCGTTCCTGGGCCGTACCTGCGGAGCTGGTGGCCCGCGGCCATGCGCTGCAGCAGCGTGGAGAGCGCTGTGGGCCACAACAGGCAGGAGGCCCTTCTGGCGCCCAGCAGCTGAGTGGGGGCTGAGGGGGAGAGGAGGGGAGAGGAGGGGCAGCGGGGTGTTTAGGAGACGGTGTTGCGAGGATCCGGCAGGGGCCAGCTGCGTCTGGGGAACCCAAGGGCGAGCGGCGTTGCCGGCTGCTGGTCGGTTGGTTCCATCAGCGGCCTGCCCGCCGCTGTCCCGCCCCACCTGACCGCCCACCATCCCCCTGCCTACCAGCTGCGGCGGCCCTCACGCCAGTCCGGTGGCGGCCAGGTGCCCCACCCCGGCCCTTATCCTATGTCATGTCCATGGCTCTCCTCGCCAACCCCCCGGGCCGATTGTGTAGGCACTCTCCCCCCTCCTCATCGTTCCAGGTCGGTTAGCCAGCACCTGCCCCTACCCCGCCCCGCCCCTCTCGAAACGTCTGTCCTAAACGGTTTTCCTTCGAACACGGGTTTTCCTTGCAGCCCCGACCCGCTGAGGCTTCCGGTCCCTCTGCTGCTGCCTCCCGTGTGTCCGACACGCGTTTCCACACCGCCCCCGCTGTAGCTCACGCAGGTTGTACGACGCGAAGAAAGGCATGCCCGCCACCAGGGTGGCCACGAAGCTGCCTGAGGGTTCGGGTGTGTGTGTGTGGAGGGCGGGGGGAGGCGGACCGGGGGACGAGAACGTGGGTCCAGGGAGGGAGGTAACGTGCTCAGCTTGCGGGTTCCGGAGCCGGGCGGTGCCCTACATAGCAAGGAAGCTCCGCAACCAGCAACACAGCAGCCCCTCCGAAACCACCAACTGTACTCAACCGACCCCACACGGCTGTGAGGCGCCATCCCGACGGGCCCCTCGACTCACCCGTTGACGCCACCTTGCCGTCTTCGAACACCGTGCCCAGCAGCACCCCCCACGTCGTGCAGGCCAGCGCAGCCGCCGCCATCACCGCCGCCAGCAGCCCCGGCTCCACCAGCTGCAGGTACGTGCTGCTGGCCAGGTAGCCCTCCTGCCCGTGGGGAGGGGAGAGGCAGGTTACGTTGCGTTGAGGTGAGTGGTGAGAGGTGAGACCGCAAAAAATATACATGCCGCAAAGAGGGGAAGGCGGGACACAACAGGCAGGAGACGCTGAGGCGGGAAGTCGGCTGCCCGGACCCGCCCCCCGGCCTGCCCGGTTTTAGTTTTCAGTGCCGAGCTACGGATTTCCTCTCACGCACAGAACCGAACCCCACGACCTCCCGAGCTGCTTCGTCGGCTGCTCCTCCGGCCCCGCTCCCATGCGCCCGCGCCCCTTTCCCACCAGCGCGAAGGCGGCTCCCAGCACCGGCAGCGCCGCCAGCACCCAGGCCACCTGCCAGAGGTGCGGCGACAGCCCCAGCACGTGAAGCAGGTGCTGCAGCCCGGACTGGCGCTGGGAAACCATGGCTCTGTTCCGGGAGGGGGGAAGGAGGGGGGAGAGACCTTCAGGCGAGGGTCCAGGAGGGAGATCATGCGCAGATGGTGGTTCGGCGCAGAGCAAGAAGGATGATAAGAAGCACCCGACTCAGCAGAGGGGAGGAGCAGCCCTGCCTCGCACATTGTTGCTGCCACCACTTGCCATTTTTGAGACATCGGGGGTCAAATGCCCGAACTCCTGCCCTCCCCTCCCGCACCCACCTCCACCCCTTCCCTCCCTCCCGCACCCACCTGACCATCATGGCCAACGGCAGCGCGAAGCTGCATGTGGTGAGGAGCCCCAGCAGCGGAGAGCCGTACTCGTAGAAGGCGTTGACCTTAGCCGTGGGAGGACGAGGGGAGGGCGCGGGAGAGGGGAGGAGGTCGGTACGGTAGTCGAAGAAAAGAGGGGCAGGGAGCGCACGGATGGTCGCAAATAAAGTAACTGCTTACACGCGGCGGTATCCGCAATAATCGCGCTTGCTTGCGGTTAGGTGGCGGACCAGTGGAAACTCTTGAGTTATCGGGTCTTGAGTGATGGGTGGGAGGGGCCGGTCACTTGTGCGCGGCTGGCTGTGTACGATGTACGGCTAGGGAGGTTGCTGCGCGGGTGGCTGAGCGCTGCAGGGAGGGCGGGCAGGGTCACCGCAGTGCAGCCCGCCGCCTATCGCTCCGTTGCGCACCCACCAGCTTCACCCCGCCCCCTCTCCCCCCACACCCCCCTCCCACCGGTCTTCCTCGAAATCCCACCGACCTACGGATTTCCCCTCACACCCTTCCTTCCACCCACTTAACCACACCCGCCCCCTGGACCGCACCTCCTGGCCCATGTTGGGGAAGGGGGTGTACCAGATGGCGAAGGCGCCCGGCTCCCTGCCTGCGCCGGAGCCGGCGCTGTGGGATGACCCACCACCCCCCGGCATGCCCCCCTCGACACCGCCGCTGTCATCGTCCCCGGGCAGCCAGGCGGTGGCATCCGACCTGCTGCTGTCAGCGTGGCCCTGGTTCAGCTGCAGCACGTACCCGCTCACGGCCGCCTGCCGTACAAGGGATCGGGAGGGAGCGGGTAGGGGGGGACAGGTCCGGGGAGGCGAGGAGAGAGGAGCCCGCGTTCAGCGTGGTGCGTAGGCACGAAATCCCCCAGCTGGGTGATACACCGCCGGCAGGGAGAGACGTAGCCCCGTGACGTGACGTGACGTGACATCACGTGCTCCGCCGTATACCACGCGCGGCGTCCATAGTGTATACCGCAAACGCGATGACCCACACGCTGGCAGCAGGAACCACGTGCAGATGCGAGACAGACGTACGACTGTGTCGTGGTCGGGGTCTGCTTGCGCCTGGCAAGAAGGCAACCCGCTGCCGTCCCTCGGCTGCCCCCCCCAGAGGGATTTGCGGGGGTTTGAGGGGGGTTTGAGAGGGGGGGTCAGGTCCCTGTCACATGCGCCGTGTCGGGCAGAACGCCGCCATGCCGGCCCCTGCCGTACACTGCGCCAGACCTGCCACGCCGCCAACCCAACCGCCCAACCACCTGCAAGCTCAGGAAGCCTGACGCCACGTACGGCACGAAGTCGCTGGAGCAGGTCTTGCACTCAGGCTGCGGCGGGGGTGGAAGGGAGGCGGTTGGGGGGGGAAGAGGGCGAAGGGCTGGTCAGTGAGAGGGTGCAGGGTAGAGGCGCCAGGGGCAAGGAGGCGAGACGGAGGTGGCGGGGTCAGAAGGGGCGGTGAAGTGGCTGCGGTTGCGGGGGCAAAGACGAGTGGAAGCAGGCGCCGCAGAGCGGTGGATGGCGGGGCCGCGGGGGCCATGTCAGGGAACCGCGAGGGTGGGCTCTGGGGGGCCGAGAGAGGGGGCAGAACCTTCCTCGCGCAGTGGCTGGCACGTGAGCTATGTGCCTCGGCAATCGGCGGCTCCACAGCCGGCAATGATGAGGCGAACACACTGCGCTGCCCGTACCCTCCCCTCGCCTTCCCTCCCCCCCAGGCCTTGGTTTTCGGTTCTTTTCTGTAGCCCCTCTCCCCCGCCCCAAGTAAACGGTTGTTTTCTGCCCCTCCCCCCCCCCGAGGGGCTTTTATACCACCTTTTCTTCTCGAATACGTTGCCTTATCACCTTACACTACGATTCAGCAGCGCCTCCGCCCCGTCTACTCGCCTCCCGTCTCTTCTGGACCGCCATCTTCACCGCCTTGGTTTGTCGGCCGTGAATTCGCGGATTCTCTTAACCCCCCCCCCGGGCCTCACACCCACCGCAGACAGCTTCGTGAAGGTGCTGGGCACGTGCATCGCGTTCATGCGGATCTCGTAGTCCACCCCGCCACCCAGCTCGGGGCCGGAAGCGAACTCCAGCACCGCCCACAGCCGGGCCGGCGCCACCAGCCGCTTCCGTTGACCGTCGCCTGGCGGCTCCCCCCCGGGCCCCGCCGCCTCCGCCCCCCCGCTGCCCCCCCGGGGCCCCCAGGAGTCCGCCGCACGTGGCGCCGGGCTCCTGGCCACCGCGGCTGCGTCCATGGCGTCCTCCACCCTGTCGTACAGCCCCAGGAAGACATCGTCGAAGTAGTGGCTGGTGGCGGACATATGGGCAGCGAAGGCGCGGACCTGGTGCCGGCAGGGGGGGGGGGGTCCAGGGAGGCAGACGGGAGGGACTCGTGTTGATGCGTGACCGGTCCAGCGGGTGGTTGGGGGGGTGACGGGGGAGCGGGGCGGAGGGCGAGTAGCCGGGGGACAGTGGGGTGGGAGTGGCGAGGAGCGCTGCCGCGCACTTGCCCAGCTACGAAGTAAGAGCCCAGGGAGAAGGGCACGTCGAGGGAGAAGGCGGGGAACAATAGAGGATAGGGCCGAGCCGGGAGCACGGGATGGGACAAGGGCACCTCGTTATGGGGGAGGGAAGGAGGGGGCGATAGGAAGCGGGAGCCGCCGTTTCGATCCCACGCAGGCAAGGGTGATCGTATTTAGTTGGGTGCAGGGGCACAGGAGCGATGTGGATTGGCCTGCCCGTCGAGACCCCACAGCAGCCTGCCCCACAGCAGCCTGCCCCACAGCAGCCTGCCCCACAGCAGCCTGCCCCACAGCAGCCTGCCCCACAGCAGCCTGCCCCACAGCAGCCTACCCCACAGCAACACACAGTGAAAACTTACTGCAAGGGACACGATGGAGCAGACTCTCGGTCGAGCAGGAGGGGACTGCAGCCCCTCACGCCCCTCTCCTTCTAGGAGATTGCTTCGGCGGTCTATCCCTTAGGGCAGGGTAGCTGCCCTTGGCCAGCGCCATGCCCGGCCAGATGATGTAACACCCACCCACCCACCCACCCACCCACCCACCCACCCATACACACACACGCGGCCCCACCTGCGGCGTGTCGGGCACCATGGCCAGCCAGCCGGGTTGCATCCCAGCCACCGGCATCACTGGCATCAGGAACTCAAGAATGGACTGAGGAGGGGGGGAGAGCGGGGGGGGGGGGACGGGGCCGAGGCGTCAGGCGGTGCATGAGGGGAGCTGGGCTGATCAGGAATGGGGGGGCTGCGGACGGCAGGCGACGAGCCCTGACGCACAGGAGGACTGCGCTGGGTCTCACGGGGGTAGAGGAAAGCCCTTCCACCCTCTCTTCGACCCTGCCTCGACCCTCTCTTCGACCCGCCCCTCCTTTGACTCCCCCGGTCGAGGGGCGGGTCGAGGGAGGGTCGAAGGGGAGAAGAAGGCCATCACATGAGACAGTGGGAGGGGCGGCTCCACAGCCACAGTGCATCGGTGTGCGCCCTGGCTGGCAGCTGTGCTCCCAACACCAGCCCACGTACATCAGCGCCCCACATCAGCGCACGCAACCAAATCCCGCCAACCACCCTACTTCCTCACCCTGCCTTACGTCGATCCCACGGGTGCCCTCGCTCCCCACTTACATACTGAACGCGCCCAATACCACCCTCTTCACCCCCCCCCCAACGGGTTTCTCTCCCCCCCGGCGCTTCCCCCTCCCCACCTCGACAGTGCCCCTCCTGCCGGCGGCTGCCAGTGTGGCGTTGAGGGTTGCACTCATCGTCAGCCACTCGTCGAAGGTCATCAGAGGGGCGGGTCTGGGAGGGGCAGGGAGCGGAGAGGGGCGGACGGATGGCGGACGGAGGGAGCTGCTTAGCCGCCGCTGGTAGCGAGGGGCGGGTGGCGGAGGACAATGGACGGCAAACCCACCTCTCCCGGGCCCACCGCGGCTGCTGCCGCCCCTCCTCCCCTACCTCCCGTCACCGTACCCCTTCGCTCCCCCTAGCATATTTCGCTTAATCCTCGTGTAGCAAGGTTGCACTTGTGCCCTTACCCCGCGTAGCGTTGATCTGCGCCGGAACGGGTGGTTGTGGTCTGCCGGGCTTCGCCCCCCCGTCCCGCGCGCACCCAGCAGCTGACACCTCTCCTTCCCTCTCCTTCCCTTTCCCGTCCTGCCGCACACCTCGTCGCACCGCCCAACCGCAATCCACGTTCGTGCCCCCTCCCGCCAACACACTTCACCGGGGCCGGTGGCCCCCGATTCCCAGGCCCCAGCTGCACCCTCGCTGCAAGTACTCCGGCCCATCCCCAGATGGCAACCCCGCGCCCCGGTACCACCTCCCCGCCCTCCCTCACTCCATACCCCAGCAGCTGGTTCATGATGTTCATGACGGTGGGCGGTAGGGCGGTCGCAACCATATCGTGCCACCTGTGCGGGCAGGACAGGTGGGTGCAGCGTGAGTGGGGTGTGCCTGGGAGGGAGGTTGGCGGGAGGGCTGAGGGGTGATGGGGCCAAGGTGGGGTGGTGGGGCCAAGGTGGGGTGGTGGGGCCAAGGTGGGGTGGTGGGGCCAAGGTGGGGTGGTGGGGCCAAGGTAGGGTGGTGGGGCCAAGGTGGGGTGGTGGGGCCAAGGTGGGGTGGTGGGGCCAAGGTGGGGTGGTGGGGCACCCTAGGGGGATGGCGTTGCGCATATCGGTAAGCAGTTTGTTGGCGCAGGGCGGTGGATGGTGCCGGATAGCCGCAGGGCGCCAGAAGCCCCCCGCCCCCTGGCAACACTACCGGCAGCCACTCGGGCAGGACTAGACCCCACCGGATTAGTCCAAAGGCCTCACCGACCCCCCCGCCTCAACCCCCCCCTCTCACACACACCCCGGGACAAGCGCAGGGCGCCAGCCACCCGGGCGCCATACACCCCCTTCAGACCGGAACCCCCGGGCCCCTGCCCCGCACGCCCAGCCCACCAGCCTAGGACAACCTTCTCTTCCCTCCCCCCCGGGCCGGTTCTTTCATGTACCCCCCCGAGCCCCCTTGTCCCCCTGCCCCCTCCACCTGCACTCCTCCAGGGCCTCCGGCACGTTGGGCCGCCTCATCGCCGACAGCAGCGACATCACGATCTGGCGGCCAGCGTGGAGGCCCGGGCTGCGAGTCACGTTCAAGCTGTCCCCTTGCCGCAACATGCCCCAGTTCAGCCGCCAGGGCCGCTTGCCACCTTTCTTTCCCGCGCCGTGGCGGCCGCCCTCGGCCCCCTTACGCATGCCCCCCTCTCCGGCCCCTGTTCCCTCCTGCTGTTGCAGCCGCCGGTGCTGTTGCTGCTGTTGCTGTTGCTGCTGTTGCTGCTGTTGCTGCTGTTGCTGCTGCTGTTGCTCCTGGTGCTGCTTCTGGTCAGCTTCCTTCTGTCGCTGCTGCGCCAGCCGGGCCTGCTCCTGCCGCCACCCCTCGTGCCTCCGCGCCCTGGCCAGGTCGTCCTCCCGCCGCACCAGCTCCGACTCCATGGCGGCAGACAGCGGCGCCAGGCAGGTGGGGATGCCCACCCGCCGGGCGGAGCGGGACAGGATGTCGAACTCGGCGCGCAGCAGCTGGTGCGTGCAGTCGGCGTACAAGAACACCTGGGGGGGAGGGGGTAAGGGCACGCCGGACGGCGGGAGAGACGACGAGGAAGGGGGCGGTATGGTCGGCGGGCTTTGGGTGGGTGGGTGGGGGGTATGTGAGCTGTCATGTGGTCACTGCGAACGAGCAAGGGCGGCGAGAGGGGGGGGACCTCAGCACACAGCGGGTGGCATGAAGACCGGCTACACGACATGAGTGTTGACGCACACCCGGCGCATTGTCTTCGTCTTCGGACACATAGTTGTGGGCGCATGTTGGAGCACATGGGGGGGTGCAACCTGGCTGCTAGCGGGGCAGGGTAGTGAGAGGCAGGGCGGGGCTGCCAGCGCATCGAAGGCACTGCTTGTACGCGGCCACGCGGCTAGTGGTGCCAGCAGGGCCCGCAAGGGCGTAGCACGGCGTGCTGCTGCATTGTGTTGGAGGGCTTGAGGGGGTGGTGGTATGTGGGACCGGGGCCAAGAGCTTGACGAGGGACCAAGGGCATGTGTCGATCGGGGCCTAGGTGACGGTAGGCGGTGCCAATGCTCTTTCCTTGAGCTTTGTACACCGGCATTGCTGGCAAGCAACCCCGACACGCCCATGGGGCGGGCGACTGGATGTGATGAGATCTTATGTTTGAGGTTCGCAGCATGGCACCAACCCAACCGTAAGATTGTCACCTGGAAACGATCAGTTGTGGAGATTGCCCATCCAAGCACAAACGTGAGTACCCTGCGCCCAGCGAACGTGCGGTCATAAGCTTCCGCCAAAGTCATTACGTTTATAAGATAATATGTTAGTCTTAACCCACATGATAAGGGATGGGCTCAACAACTCCGCCGCGACAAGCTTTTGCCGTCGCAGTTTTGCCCGCAGCAGCAGCTCTGCTGCGATCACCACGTTCCTCATACTGATTTGGCCTGTGATCAAAATCTGTATAGCATCGTGACGTAAAGCCGGCTACAGCGAATGTCGACGTTGCCAGTATAAATTGCCTCCAAATTGCCTGTGGGCGCCTGGACCCTAACCACGATAGGTATTAACTGTCTGCTATGTGTATATATGCCGCTGTGCCAGCCTGATAGCCGTGGGGAAGTATTATCCGGAAGCGGGAAGCCGGAACGGTTTTCGCGGGCTCTGTACGGGACGGAACGAGTCGAACGAAAGTACCCAGGAGTTCAGGGTTTCAAAATCTTTAACTATTATCGCCAAACATACCGTACGTAGCTACGCATACTCGGCCATTAAGAGGGGATTCCGGAATCCGGATGAATTCACTCGATTAAGAGTGAACTCATCTTAATCTATCTGAGCACCCTTTGTACTCATTCATGCATGTGCAAAGCTGTCATTACCAAACCGAATTACTAATAATGATAAGTTGCAGTGTTCGCAAGCCAGGGCAAGCCCGGGACAAGAGGGGGCCCCATACCTCACCGTACCTCACCGTACGGCAAGCCAGCGCTAGCAGCCGTGCATGGAAAAGGGGTCCCGGAGCTGCTGTACGCGGATGACCTTACGCTCATGACTATGAATCGGGAACGGATGCAATTCCTGTTGGATAGGTTAGCGGAATTCTGTGATGCATTTGGAATGAATTTGAATGTGGGTAAATGCGAGTTGATGGTATTCGCCGGTAGGCAAACGTCCTACGACGCACTTTTGAGTGATGCAGCAGGGTTGCGTTATGCGGGCCAGACGGTGCCAGTCAAAGAGCGCGCAAGATATCTTGGACTGCGATATGGATCAGGTTTTTCGTTCGACTCGTGCCGAATGGAGCTATGCGATGTGGGTCGCAGGGGAGTTTTTGCTTTAATGCGTAAGTTAGAATTAAATCGCGTATGGGCACCCGATCTTATGCTACGCTGTTTTGACGCCCAAATAAGGCCTTTATTATCGTACGGAGCGGAGGTATGGGGACCAGACGCTATTTGGGAAGTTTTAGGAACTAAGGGTAGACAGCGGGTTAGGGAGTGGCAAAGATGGAACCAGCGGGGAGGGTCAGGAGCGACGGGGGAGAATGCGGCGCTGCTTGGCAGATGGGGAAAATGGGTTCGAAGCACAGGTCGTGCGGCAGGTGTATTTGAAAGAGCTCTGGCGGATCCAATGGTCGAGGTACAGAAGATCTTTTTGCGCAGGGTAGTTGGCGCTAGTTTGCCTCCGAACAGGCAACTCTTCGCAGAGTCCTCTCAACTGCCTTTGCATCACTTTTGGGCACAGCAAGTGTTTGGTTTTTGGAAGCGCCTGAGTAAGCAGCCCTCGACGCTCGCACAGGCAGTCTTAGAGGAGGATATTTTTGCATGGTTGGAATCGGATCGCTCGTCAAGCGAGCATGAATATTTCTGGGCTGGTAAGGTGCTGCGGATTCTTGGAGCACTTGGGTACGACTATCGCCAACATGTGAGCGCAACGTTGAGTAATGTGGACAAAGCCAAGGCAATAGCCGCGTTGGAAATCCCGTTTGACAAGGTGCTAGAGGAGTTCAGGCGGCGTTTGCTGCTCGATTGGAACTCGAGTGATATTGTTATGGATCCGCGGGTTTTTCCCGAATTTGCAGCAGGAGACAGTGATCGCGGGAAGCCGGGCGTAACAATGTGTCGCTACTCGAATTGGATGGGCGTTGCATATGCCCCCGACGCGCATACAAAGAAGCTCGATCACCTTCGCGCGTGTATGCCTCGGAAGCATCACACGGCGCTGATGCGTTTTCGTCTCGGCTGTTGGGATCTCGACGTAAGTCGTTTTGCACGTCGGCCGCGTAAGCCACGTGTTGAGAGAACGTGCCGAGTGTGCCGCGGGGATATGGTAGAAGACGAGTTTCATGTTCTTATGGAGTGTCCCGTGTATGAGCCCCTCAGACGAGCTGTAGATTTCCCTACTGGACAGGATATGCAAGTGGTGATGACTACGTGGGATCAGGTGAAACTAGGCAACCTTTTGGCTCAGATACAGAGGGCGCGGACAGAGTCATTAAGGGAATAATCCCGATTTTCTAGTATTAGTTCTTGAAGTGCGCCCTTTGACGGATGTCCGTTATGGGGGGACGCATGCTACTGGCGCGAGCCAGTACGACATGTAATGTAATAAATCGTAGCAGCCGTGGAGGATGGCGTGGGATGGCGGGGCCCGGAGTGGGACTGCGACTCAACAGAAGTGGTTGGTGAAGGCAGTGATATCAGTTATCCCGCATGGAGACGGGCTTCCCCCGTGTAACCAAGTTAGTCCAATCGACAGGAATCGCCTACGTAAGCGGATTGCTTTGCTTGGTCCGTGCCACGGCAATTTAGCGCCCACACCCTCCAGCTCAGCCTTACGAATAGCAGCCTTACGTGACCTCTGAAGGCACAAAGCTTCTCTTCCTCGTGGACCGGGCGGCCTCAGGCAAAGCCACGGACGGAGGCCAGGTCTGAGGTCTCTAGCCTGTCACGACACACAGCGTGCTGTGCAGGGCGGGTGAGCCCATTGAAGACTAGGATTTGCCGCTCCAGAGGCCGCCTGGCTGCCGGACGCGGCACCGACGCGCGTGCGTCGGCTCTTGGAGAGAAGAGGGCGAAAGATTTGCCGGATACGGCCGAGCTATCTACACACTGCGACGTGCAAGTTGCGTGATGCTGCGGAGATATGGGCGGAGGTACGCGTAGTCTTACAGCGATGTGTCAGTACATGGCTGTTTCTTCTAGACTTGTTGTAACGGTTACAGTGGGTTCCAGACCAAGAGGTAGAACCATCGGGCACATCGCCTGACACTGAGAAAGACGGAGGAGACAAAGACCGACATGCACCGGAACAAAGGCAAACCACCAGAACACCAAATCGACAGGCCGTAGGCACACAGAGCAGCAGCCAGTACCCCAGGGGGAATTTGCACTGGAGGCTCCCCTATCAGGAACTGGCCACCAACCAACCTAACAGCCCAGCAACCGACGAACAAGTGAAGCGCCGCAACGATGCGATCAGCGGGGCCAGCCGCCTTTCATCCCAAAAGGCACGGACCCCTAGCAGGGCTCAACGCGCATATAAAGCCGGAGAGTAAAAAACACGGGAAACCCCGCTCCCCAAGACAACCCGGGCCGATCACGAATCCACCAGTACCTCCGCCGGTCCCCCGCACACAAGGCGACTGGCGACAACCCGCAAGAACGGATGCCGAGGCCCCACTGCATCCCAGCCTTTCTGGGGAAGCCCCAACGCAGCAAAGCCCCTCAGAAGGGCCCAAACTCCACAACCCCGCGGCGAATGGCACGATCCAGAAGACCACTTCCCGGAGTAAGAGGGGGACCGACCACAAGCATCCGCCCTTTTCAAGGCCGCGGCCATAAACCGGCGCCCCACCTCCATGGCAGTAATAGCCGCCAGGACTACTACACCCCAGACGCAGGGCTGTACCCCGGGAGGTGCTTGCACCAACCAAACTTGCGCCAGTGTCACCCCTGCACCGAGCTGGGTCGCGAGTTGGGCAATCACTGCTTGAGCCACCGGGCAGAACCAAAAGTGGTGTAGGCGGGGGGTACCCGCCCCTGGATGCTCTCCAGCCGGCACACCGCACCCACAGGGGGCTGCTGCTGCCGTCCGCATATGAGAGTTCCCGAGCAGGGGGATCCCATCCACAGCCAACCGCCACCACCCCTCCTTATAGGCAGGCTCCCACTTCATGCCGGACCAGAGCCGCCGAAACACTTGCTGCAGGGCATTCAAGGCCGCTGGCAGGACAGGCCCGGTACCCGCAAGCGCTTCGCGCACAAACATCTCATGCGCGGCCCGCCGGGCGTCCGCGAACTCGACCAGTTGCACAGCCGTCCCAACCCGAACAGTCGTATCCCGCAGCGCCAGTTTTGGTCACTAACATGCTCCCACCATACATGCTCCCACTGACTCGTCGCATACACCAACCGCCCATCGTGCTGTCCCCAGCCTTTTCGTCAAATAATCCCGGACTTACAGCGACCGTCGCGGCACCAGTCTGGACCAGTATCCATCCAGTCCACTGTTTACAGGAGCATGTTTTTGATCACTAACATGCTCCCACCATGCTCCCACGCACCAATTCCTCGCGCCAACCGCCTATCTTGTTTTCCCCAGCCTATCCTCAAATTATCCCGGACCTACTGCGACCGTCGCAGCATCTGTCTGGACCAGTATCAGGCCCACTGTTGCAGGAGCATCTTTTGTCATTGGCACCCGTTCTGGTGTATTTACAAAGCAGGATCCACACAGCTGTCCATGCCGTCACCCACACCCTGCTGCACACAGCTGTCCATGCTGTCACCCGCCTATCATGCTCGCTCTTCCCAGCCTTTCGTTTAAAGTGGCAATAGTTAACCTGAAAACCTTGCAAATCACATCAAGAGCAGTGCAAAGCGGGGTGGAGTCACATCACAATCTCAGCAGCAAATGGCACCCACTCTACTTGACCAATAGTGCCATGGCCATTAACACACAGCTGCCTGTCAGGCAAAATGTAGTAATCCACACCTGCCCGTCAGGCAAAATGCAATAATCCACAACAACTGTCAGGCCAACATGACTGTTGGGCCAACATGACTGTTGGGCCAACATACTGTAGCATTTCGGCATCACTGTCAGGCCAACATGGCTAACATTCCACCATGACTGTCAGGCCGCATTTTTGGCCATGACTGTCAGGACAGTGTCCCTAGCAGGCAAAACGGAAAGCACCACCACACATGCAGAATAAACCGCCCAGGCAAAAAAACCAAGAAGGCAGATGCAGAGTTGACCAAATGAGGAGGCACGGCACGAGGCACAAGACACCAAAAACCAATACTGTACAGTCAAGCCAAGGACAGAACCCCCTCTCCAAATGTCACGACCTCTAAACAACTGCCCTTCTAGGATCGGCTGGGGACAGCATGATGTATGGGCGGTTAGTGCGAGGAATCGATGGGAGCATGGTGGGAGCATGGTGGGAGCATGTTAGTGATCAAAACATGCTCCTGTAAACAGTGGACTGGATACTGGTCCAGACTGGTGCCGCGACGGTCGCTGTAGGTCCGGGATAATTTGACGAAAAGGCTGGGGACAGCATGATGGCCCGTTGGTAGTGGACGCTGTAAGGCCGGATAATAGCAAGTCTGCAGACTTGCTGTGTCTTTTTCGTTACACTATCGGCATCGGAAGTGCAAGTCGGTTTAGACGGTGCAATTGGCTGCGCTACCGGGCCGGTAGTGGACACAGTAAGGCCGGATAATAGCAAGTCTGCAGGCTTGCTGTGTGTTTTTCGTTACACTATCGGCATCGGGAGTGCAAGCAAGTCGCTTTAGACGGTGCAATTGGCTGCGCTACCAGGCCGGTAATTGGACACTGTAAGGCCGGATAATAGCAAGCCTGTGTGTTTTTCGTTACACTATCTATCGGCATCGGGAGTGCAAGTCGCTTTAGACGGTGCAATTGGCTACGCTACCGGGCCGGTAGCGGACACTGTAAGGCCGGAAATCATGCACAAATCCTGGCACTATTTCTTATACCGATTCTCGCACTGTTGCAAATGTTTAAGAAGCCGTCTTAAAAGGCCGTTAAGACGCGTAAGACCTTCATAAACGTTAACTACTTACGACCTTTCGTAATAGGCCCGTTTCTATGGGCCCGAAACCACGTTCTACGCGAGCTAAGTGTTTCTATGGAGATGCTCGTCCCACCGTAGCGTCGAAAATATTTCTACGAAGCTACGGCCAGTTTGGCCCGTAGATCAGTAGAAAGGCGTAGGAACGGTTATGACTGGAGCTAGTGGAGCTAGTGGAGCGAGCATTTACTGCAAGTTATGCGTTCCCTGGACCACTAAAACACGCGGGCTTTTCTGTTGGTAAATTATTCAGAGCGCGTCTTCAGAGGAAGGAATTGCGCACTTCCGAAGGCCATTTTCAGACATCTTGATGTCCGTGATAATACTAGAAGATATGAGGCCTTGATTCAGTAACCTTTTTTGCCCGACTGCGTAATGGTCCTCTTAAGAGGGATCATAATACACTTCTTAAAAGGGTCATAATACGTTTACGACTTACGAGAAACCTTGTAACCTCTTACAAGACCCTTTACGAAGGCTCGTAAGAAGGCTCGTTAACCCTTTATGAGTGTCTTATTAGCCTATTACGAAGATTTGACTGCCATAGGGGGGCGTTCACATTAATAACAACACAGCGTATGAGGGTTACGTACATCGGCCGACACTTATCTATTCGTTTTTAATAATTACCACAAGCTTTCGGGGGCCATGACTGAACCTGTCTAGGCCATGACTGAACCTGTTAAACTGTTGTCTGGTGTACGCGTGCGACCCATTCAATCAGGGTGATAAATAACGTTCAATTAATGGTAGAGATCATTGGTATTAAATAGGCATGCGTGTATGTGGGCACACATGTACTTCACCGCCAGTGATGACCGGCCCGGTCGTCCGATCGGTCCGACCGGTCCGGTCGACCCGACCGGACGCTTTCCTTGAACACACTCCTGCTCGTGATTATTATTAGCAGAACGGGGCTCACGACCGGGCCGGTCGTGAATCTAATAACGGCATCCTAGCCCACTTCCGCTCCCGTAGCGAAGCCTAGGCGGCGAAAATAAACGCAAGCACAACGTTATATATGGGGTTGGCGGGTTGCCCGCTGATCCGTATGCCGTACGACTGTGCCTAAACAAGGATAAAATGCGCGTGAGGCACTATGGAGGTAATCTGCTTCGCCTCTACAAGGCGAGCTGCAGACATGTACTGTCCTCAAAGAGCATACCGGTAATCTTCTGGGCTTGCTTCAGTCACTCAGCAAAGCCTCGAAGAAGGCGCCAAGCAAGCATCATGTAAGATCGCAACCTAGCATCTTCGACATTCGTGTATATTTGATAAGGAGGGAACAGAGCTCCGCTGTCCTCCGACTTTGGCGGGCTCCAGGCTAAACACATTCCCACATACTGTTGTGCGGACGCGTTTCCTTTTGTCTTCTACCTGGTTGCAGGCTTGCTTTTTCGATCCTGTTGGTGCTTCTAGCGGCCCCTTCCACCTTAGCTGGGGGCCTTCGAGGGAACGTTGGTAAGTAAGAAAACCAAGAAGTATGGCGCCTGAGACCTGAAGCGAATGATTGAGTAGTGGCTTTCAAGTGCCCGCCGCATGGATCCCCCATCCCCCGTCTCCGTGCTACAGGTGCTCGCGTGCTGAGGCAATGGCGCGATGGTGCTGAGGCGACGGACGTGGGACCCGCCCCTTCCCACGCCCCAGCGGCCCAACTCGACATGGACGACGGCTCACCGGGGCACAGCCGCTCGAAAGCCTCATCCTCGCGCCGTAAGCCGAGACCGATGCCACCGAGCCCTAAATCCGGCAGTCCGGGACGGGTGCCACCGAAACGTAAACCCCCCGGTCCGCGACCCCTGCCTTCGAGTCGCGGTCCGCGACCCCTGCCTTCAAGCCCTGGATTCAGCGGTCCGGGACCCCTGCCGTCAAGCCCTGGATTCAGCGGTCCGGGACCCCTGCCGTCAAGCCCTGGATTCAGCGGTCCGGGACCCCTGCCGTCAAGCCCTGGATTCAGCGGTCCGGTACCCCTGCCGTCAAGCCCTGGATTCAGCAGTCCGGGACCCCTGCCGTCTAGCCCTGGATTCAGCGGTCCGGGACCCCTGCCGTCAAGCCCTGGATTCAGCGGTCCGGGACCCCTGCCGTCAAGCCCTGTATTCAGCGGTCCGGTACCCCTGCCGTCAAGCCCTGGATTCAGCGGTCCGGGACCCCTGCCATCAGGGCCTGACTCAAGCAGCAAGGGTCCGGAGCAGCTTCTCGACCTGCTGGGCGACGCGATGAAGGAGCTGGGCCTGGACTTCCTGGCTACCTTTGCGGAGGTGGGGTGAGCGCGCTGGAACCTGGGGACGCTACGGACAGTACGGTTGTACCTTGGGTCGATGCGCTTGGTCGCAGTGCACCTCGTGCCTCTCGAAACTGAACGGGCTGATGGACCTGGCGTGGGGTTGGGCCGCAGCTGCTGCTGCAATAGCTGCTGCGGCTGCTGTTGGTGATACCTAGCCTAGACTTGGAGAAGCAACGTCATTGATTGTGCGGCCGTGACGGCGGCAGGTCCAGCGGCCGTAGAGGTGTGTCAATTGCAAGGCAGAGCCCCAGGCAATGACTCCAGGGGAGTGAGGGTCGATACGGCTCTACGTGACCTCGCGAGCGAGTGGGTTGGATCACATGCCACCAGGTCTCTAGGCGAGCAGCCCGACGTGGTGGTGCTCGTCGGGCCGTCAGGCTGTGTGTTTGCGTATTCGGGCCGCACGCCTCTTGACAGGTAGTCAGAATAGCTGTGTCATACCTAGGCCACCTCCCTGTATCGGTGAAACAAAGGCATCTTACCCACGTTACAATTGATGCCCCGACTCCATGAGCGGATGCCGTACATTCGTACTTTGCATGCAGACCGCGTTCCCCGCGGCACGTGACGTGTTCGCGGACCTCCCTACAGCCGCCAACTACATTTACAAGCTGCTGGACAAGGGCCTGAACTCCGACCTGGCAGGTGAGTGGGTGTATAGGGTGGGAGGGGGGTGTTGGGTAAGTGCCATTCTAGAACCAGCAGGTGGTAGGGAGGGTGGCCACTTATGTGTAAATATAAGGACGGCTGAGATTGGGGGCCGTCCAGGCGGCTGTGTGGCTTGCCTACTGCGCGTAAAGCATAAAGCCTGTGCGTGGAGTAAATCGACATTTCTCTCCGGTGATTCGTCGATCGCCTCAAGATGATTACTCGTTACCGGTCATGTGGTCACATCGTCGCCGCAATTCCGCGCCCTAGCATGGCAATGCCGGCGACTTACTCTGTTACGTCCCTCACGACAGCAATACGGGATGTCATGCCACGTGGGCATCCAACCCGCAGCCGCAGCGGGTCTCCTTCCATCGCCCTTGCCTCAAAGCCTCTGCCCCCGATATCCCTGTCCCCCTGGTTCCCATTCCTTCCCCCAGATCCCAACGGCCCCTGCGCAACCGCGATGTACCGCATTCTGCAAGCGTCTTTCTACAAAATGGCTACAACTGACACCGGCAGCGTCATTGCTTCTCTCATGAACTGGCATTCCATCGATATTCCGTAAGTGAAGGACACGGGAAGGGGGCCCAGGGAGTTCTGCCTGCGTCGCTGTGACCTGCGCCCTGACCAGGAATGCCGCTCTGCCACGCCAACCCTTGCTGCTACTCCGTCTTCGCCTTGTCCGTCATCATCACTTGCGGTTTCAAACCTCGACCATCAGCTCGTGCAGCAGGCGACGCTAACTTGCTCCTTCGTTCCTACCCACCCCCTCCGTCGGGACCCTGTGCTGTCCCGCCAGTACATTGATTGCATCCCAGGACGTTTCCGACGTCATCGCCGTCTTCAGGAAGGCTGGGTGGGGCCCGCGCAGGTATCCTTCCCGAAATGCATACTACGGCACCATGAGTATTGTGGACTCCTTCACGATAATGGTCCAGATCTTGGTCCGGCACGCAAGTACGTTTCTCCCAACAGCCTGCCTTCCGCTGCCACCCATCTTCCTCTCCTCATATTGTCGCCCGCACGCATCATCCACTTTCACAGCAACCCGGCCACCAGCCTGGCCCTGGACGCCACGACGGCTGTGCCAGCTCAGGCCCCTTCCGCCACCTTGCCTGGGTTCAGGCAACCGGCTGCACGGCGCTCGCCACACGCGATAACCTATCTAGCGGGCTGCTCCCTGCCCATTCCCCTAACCTTTCGGCCCCTAACCTTTCGGCCCCTAAGCTTTCTGCCCCCTATCCACCAAGCGGTCCACCCCTTCCTGGCTCCCTCCTACTGCAGCCGGCTCCTGGGGTCGCATTCCTCCGCTTTCCATGGCCATCGACTTCACCGACATGGCCCTTGCGGTGGTGGAGAGCACCGCCGGACAGGCAGATGTGCTGCGGCTGAGTGCGGATGCCAGCTTCCGAATGGAGAGTGACGAATATGGTGCCTTCCTGCGCTTGAGGGACAAGTGAGTAGCCGCCGCGATCTTCCGGACATGGTCTGGGCCTGGGGTTCTGGGCATAGACGCTGGTGTCAATTGCGGCGGCATCGGGGACCGGCATTGGCGGCTGCGAGGCTGGCTATTATCTCGTACGGCTCCGGGTGCAGTCTCCAAACTTTATTTCGCCCTGCGTGCCAGCATCTGCGTGCCGTACGACACGTGCGGCCTGGGGACGGCACCTCACTCCCCCTCCCTGCCACCTGCATCCCATCCGTAACTGTCCCACGCAGCCTCGCTAAGTTGAGCCGGTCCTTGGCGGACGTCAGCGGTGAGTTGAGTTGAGGCGGTTGGGTAGGCGGGGCAGGCAGGCAGGCGTGCAGGCAGGCAGGCGAGGTTGTGGTTATGGCGAGGCGGGGGCTTTTTGCCTGCGTAACCAGGCCATGTGTGTCCGCTGCCGCTGTTGCTCCGAGGACCCTGCTTGCGGCTCACTGCTACCGCCACCCCAGCGAGGGCCCAGGTGGCGTCCAACCAGCTCCCGGCACCCGCTGTCGCCCTGCTGACGCTCCCTGCAGCCACTTGCCCTAGTGACCATACCAACGTCGTCCGCCGGCCTTCCTTCTGCCCCCTCCCCCTTTCTTATTTAACGCAGAGGAACTCAGGGACGAGGACGAGGAGCACCTCCACAGTTCTTCCCCCCCTCCTCCCCCCTACTCGCCCCAAACCCCCCAGTCCCCCTCCAGCCCCTGGTACCCGGTCTGGACATACCCCTCCTGGCCTCCGCAGCCCGCCACAGCCATGGACCAGCTGCTGGGGCACCTCAAGAAGGGCGCCACCGACTTGGGCCTGGACTTCCTGGTCACCTTTGCGGAGGTGGGTGGGGCAAGCGGCAGGGACAATGCCGGGGCTCACAGGAATGATGCCGCAGTGGCAGTGTCACGACCCATCTCGTGTCGGACAAGCCATGTGCTACGCGGCGACACTGAGTGAGCAGCTTGTTGATCGAGCACGCGGAGCCCCTTACGTACCGCGCGATGCCTGTTACCACGCGGTAGTCGGGCAGCACCGGTCTTGTTCTTGAGCTTGTGAGGATAGCTACGGCTCACCAGTTGTGCATGTTTGGCAAATACTGGGCACAAATAGCGCGGCCGAGACCCAATGGCTTACACTCTTGTGCTCCCGTGAAGAGAGCTATTGCGTGGACTAGACGTCCTACAACATTGAGTTACTTAGCGACCAACAAGCTGCTCACTCAGGTGAGCAGCCGGCCTACTTGCACCGACGACATGTACAGCTACACATGGCATCCCTGGAGTCTCACCCCCGCAGATGGAGTGATGGATGCTCTACTACCAAAACGCTTGCAGGAGCGATACTGTGCTACCGCAAACAGGACTAATACAACGGAATAGTAACTAGTTCATGTGCAGTACTATCGCCCACGACTCAGCGACAGTTTGGCTGGTCACGCGATGGACATATGTATGCATGTCACACTTTCTGTCGCGTCAGCAGTGCGTGGTGGTCGCGGCGGTGCGTTATGACGCCGAGGGGCAACAGTATCGTAGTGGTGGGCGAGGAACGAGGCGGGTATGTGTTAAGAGAGGACAGCCCTTACTACTTGGGTCCAGGGGGTAGGGGGATGCTACATTATAGAGGGTGAGAGTCAAGGTGGGCGGGAGGAGGCGGGACTTTGGGGATGGGGGGGACGTTGTCGTTTACGAGCGCGGGGTCTCAACGCGTGCTTCGATTGTGAGGGCTGTGCTAGTCGTCAGGGGACCGGCAGGTGGAAGCAAGATCGGAAATGGTAGGTCTGTGCGGCGCTATGTGCCGGCGCTCGGGAGTGAGGTGGCGGTGGTGAGGGGGGCCCGGAGGCCGCACCGAGGTGTTCCCCATGTCACGCAAATCGCGAAGCGTACAGCAAGCATTCCAGCTGCGCTGTGCTACGGCGTGCTGTGTGCTGTGCTGTGCTGGGTTGCTGCCCGAACCCTGCAGACCTTTGCGCCCGCCCGTGCGGACCGTTGATTTGGGATGCCGAACATCGTACTGTCGCGCCTTGCTTTCATGGTAATGCACGCAGGACGCGTACCCCACCGTGCGTGACATAGTCGACGACATCCCGACCGTCGCCAACTACATTTACAAGCTGGCGCAGAACGGCCTGGACCCACGGCTGGCAGGTGGGTTTGGAGGGTGAGGGGGGAAAGGAGGAGGGTAGTGGTGGGAGCTGTGCGAGGAAGGGGGAGGGCGCGGATGGGGAGTTAAAAGAACCGGTAACGTGACTGGGGAAATGTAGTGGGTGCATAGCCTTCGGACACCGGGACGCACGCGCGCGCATGCTACTGGACTAGGGTGGCCGGCCACACATACGGACGCGACGACGGTGGAAGAAGTGGGCGACAGCGAAATGGGATGGTGAACGGGGAAGCCGCGGGATGCACTGAGGGCTGGAGACGGCCCATCCCGTCCCGGAGACCGATCGTTACCTTTGAAAAGGAGACACGTTACCGATGTACAGTGGCGCGCGGCCGCTGCCGGCGAGTGGCTTGAACCGCGCCGCCTTGCTAGGGAAACCGCGGCGGCGATACGAATGGCACCGAACGCACGCGAGCGGTCGCTAAATAGGCGCACAGGATAAACGAAGTGGAAGTGCCGGTCGCGGTGGAGGACTCACCTGCTGACCAGAGCAGAGAACCGACGACCAGCATCGCGAAGTATGCGGGAAGGGGAGTAGCGACAAGCGTTAGGACCGGTGTGGCAGATGACAAACAAAGTACAGGGGTCAAAGCGACGAAGAGTCGGAGGCGGCGCAGCGAAAGAGAAATAGGGAAGTCGCAGGGCGCCTGATATGGTCGATGTGGTACGGCTCGGGGCGATACGGCACGAGGCGATACGACACGACGGGGATGGCCGGCAAAAGTCATGGAAGATGGCAAGGGGAATATTGAGGAAGGAATCAGGTGTGGTGGGGAGTGCGCCGGATGCAGACCGGCCAGTGCGGGGGGGAAGTCGGCGGAGGGACCAGGGACGAACGGTATGGGCAGGGGTCGCTGGACGGGGGTTGCGTGCAGTGGGAGACGGATCCCCACGACACTGCCGAACCGGGTCCGACGCCACTGTAGTGTAGGATCGAGCGGGGGGCTGTCGGTGCAATCCGGGGCGGGGCCGTGCGGGTACGCGTGCGGTGGGTCAGCGAGAGACGGGGGAACGGGCAGGGAACATCGTTACAGGAAAGGGGCGGTCACAGGTGGCGTCGCGCTTCTCTGAGGAGGTCTAGACCGTCGGTGCGACGGGCGTGATGGTAGAGGAAGGGCCTCGACGAGGGTATGGAGTTGTGTGACCATGCGCCGGCGGGAGTATCCTTGGGCGTGGAGTTCCTTGATGACCAGGGCGATTTCAAGGCAGGAGTTATGGGGGTCCGTGATAACGCGCTGGAGGCGGTGGAACTGACTGATGAAGATGTTGTGTTTGCAGGACTCGTTGACGTTGGGGGTGAAATGGACAAACCGGGTGAGGCGGACGGGGGCGAAGGCGGGTTGGACGTACGCGTTTGTCATATACGCAAGCACATCGTCTCCCCCCACGAGCCACTGTGGGCTGCGGCGGGCGGGCCTCACTACCTCGCTAGTCCTTTCGTGGCTAGAGGCACGCAAGCTTAGCATCTATCCCCAAAAGCCACTGGAGGCTGCGGGCGGTGCAAACTGGCCCACGAACAAGGCCCAGCAGGAGCTCCTCGAGACGTACGCTGACGTGGGTAACCTGCTATCGATGAAGATGCTGGGTCAATATCGAACTATGAGGAGGCCAGCCGACTCAACGTCGGGGTTGGTTGGGGGGCCTGCCGCGGTGCCCGCGGTGTGTTTTGGCGGGGAATCTGCCTTTAGCCACAAGGATTAACGTTGTCTTACAATAACGGTGGCCGAAGGCGGGTGTTGGCACCCTCCAAATAATGTTAGCAAGCGTGCAATACAGCATTCCGAGCTCAAGCAATGCCCCCCCTACCGTATTAGCAATACACCAACTGCAGCCCAAGCATCCCCAGTCATCCCCTAGATCAGAACAGCCAGAGCGCCTCAACAAATCATGGCGATGTGCCCGATGGTTCTACCTCTTGGCCTGGAACCCACTTTAACCGTTAGACAGGAAATCATGCAGAAGCTCCCACCTGAGACCCAACAAGATTCCGTCACAACAGGCCAGCACCCAGCCCGAGCTAAGGAGGAGCAAAAAGAGAATTCCCGCAGGAGCACCGGCCGGACGGGGCCTTCTCCGAGCCCTCACAACTGGGCGCCCGGTCAACATGGCCCTGAACAACCCGCAAGAGAGGGTGTTGGGTACCATCCCCTCCCCAGCCCTTGTTCGGGGCAACTTCATAGTGCCACGAAACCCCGCAAACGGGACCCAAAGTCCACTACTAAGGTGTTCAGACATTCTCTGCTGTATTACAAGTCCAGCCCCCCAGGTCGAATACAGTCATGTGCCGCACTCGGGTTTCTGCCTAGGTCACAGGTTGGGTGAAGTAGTATGGTTGCCAAGCCCAATGCGTCAGTTGGTGCGATCAGGCTCTAAAAAACATGGCGAACAGACCTCGAGTGACAGCAGGTATATCCCAGCATGAAGGCATGTGCGTGGGAACGGGCTGGACGTCAGTGGGCATAACAGCAGGAGCAGGGTCTTTCCCAGTGTCAGGCGATGTGCCCGATGGTTCTACCTCTTGGTCTGGAACCCGCTGTAACCGTTACAACAAGCAGGAGGTTTGTCATGCCCCACATACAGCAGGCTTCACCTGTCGCCGACACCAGGTGTAACACTTCTCGACCTGTTGCTGGGTGGTGCGGGCGCGCGGCACCACAGCCCCGCGGACTGGCGCTGCTGGCAGGCGGGCTGCAGGTTACCAAGCTGCAGGGTCTCAAGTTCCAAACGTAAAGGCGGCTCTGACTGCGGCTGCGTCGACCTCGTGACCTATTCACGCAGCAAGGAGCCGCGGGCGTTCTTCGAGCGCGGTGTGTTACATTGTGTGAGCACAATCAAAACAACCAAGCAGAAGAACCACGCCGAGGAATGAGGCGTGGTTCCGCTACTCTGCGGCACCAACGGGTTTGGTCAGAAGGGCCCTGCGCCCGACCTGAATCGCGAGATTCACACGTGTCCCCATCGCTGTCGGAACGAGTGGAAACCGAATCCATGACGCAATCAATCCTAACAGCAACAGAGGCGCTGCAGTTACGGCAACAGCATACAAGCGGGAACGCAGATGTCCTGGCTCCGGAACCAGTGCCGGTGAACCGTACGTGCCGGCGCTGGGGCGTGGCACGTTAGCCGCTGCATCAGGACGAGCACAGCATGTTGGGGTCCGGGACCGTGCATCCCACCGCTTCGAGGCTTGCAACAGGTTTTGTATTTCAATGCGTTAGACCGGAAAACGGTTGCTAATTACACAAAATGCAGTCAAAACGCACAAGGTATCTGCGATGATTTTCACAATATGTTGGGCAGCTGTAGCAGTGAGACGCACGAAACACGTGTCTTCATGACATCCGACATAACCTCCCCCCCCCGTCATAACCCTCGTCATGGCGCCCCCCAGCCCCAGACGGTTAAGGATTCGCCGATGCATGTCGCTTCCAGCCGTTCCGCCCCCCACAACGGCAGCTGTCTCCGCCGCCGGCGCATGCACTGCGCCACGCGCCGCACATGAGCCCAAGCTGTATGGCAGGCAGCCAGGTGGGATGCCACGTGGGAGAGGCATGACGCCAACCCCGTAGTGCGGCCCTCGATACGATCCACTCCCGGCAGGCAATGCTCCACACACCCACACCCACATACGCCCAATGGTTCTACCTTCTGGTCTGGTCAGCGTCGGCGGGCTTCTGCTGATGCAAGCCAAGATTGCCGCCATCCAAGCTATACAACCACCTTCGAACAACACCAAGCTGTTGAGCCTTCTAGGGCTGATGAACTACTATCGGTGCTACCTACGTACCACGGTAGAGTGACCTGACGTCGCCTCTAATGGCGTTCACTTGCAAAACCGTCGTATGGGGGCCTGATACGTGGCAGCCAGAGCACCAGGCTGCTGTGTTGGAGACGCTCAAGAAGGAGTTCCATCGTGATGATTTGCTGCTGCGAAGGCTGCATCCCTATCGACCCATAATGCTTGCATCGTTGCGGCGCTTCATTGGTTCGTCGGTTGCTGGGCGGTTAGGTTGGTTGGTGGTCGGTTCCTGATAGGGGAGCCTCTAGTGCAACTTCCCCCTGGTTGTTGTAATCGTTACAGTGGGCTCCAGACCTTAAAAGGTAGAGCCATCGGGCGCATCGCCCGACACTGAAAAAGACAAGGAAAGCAGAGAAAACCCTGGTGTACTGGCTGCTGCTCTGCGTGCCTACGTCCTGTCGATTAGGTGTTCTGCTGGTGATTTGCCTTTGTTTGGTTCTACCTCTTGGTCTGGAACCCACTGTAACCGTTACACAAACTTCATACGGATTTCTCATCGGTTGGCATCAGTGCCATACTGGGTCAGCTGGATGATGAGGGCAACGAGTACATGTGTATCTGCGTTTCTCGGTCGCTCAACGTGCACGAGCGCAACTGCATTTCGTACAAGGGGAGATGCTGGCGGTGTGCTGCTGGGCGATGAAGACCCTGCTGCCGTACTTGCATGGCATGCGTTTCACACTCGTTACCGACCACGCGCCGCTGCTGTGATTGATGGAAAATCGTACGCTCACTGGCCAGTGCGCGTGCTGGGCCCTGCTGATGCAAGAGTGCGATTTCGACGTGGCTCACCGGCCTGGGGCTCTGCACCGCAATGCGGATGCCCTCAGCCGCAGCCCTGAGGAGAGCTCCTGGGACGGTACCGGAGCTCGCCTTGACGAAGATTCAGACCCGAAGCCACCAGCACCGAAGCTGGTCCCCTACACGCCGAGGGCGCTCATCACCGGATTGAGCGGCTGTCTGAACGACCTGATCAACCTAAAGACCGCCGGGACGTTGCTGTCACAGCAACATCTAGATCAGTTGGCCGCCGTGCTGGCCACGGCTTCCAGAGTGCTCGTAAGCCCGAGGAGCTGCTGGCGGGCGGCAATGGGAGGCTGACCGACAGCCTTGAGCGGCCAACCGATAGCACGATGACGGTGGCGCAACAGAACACGGCGGAGCTGCAGCGGACTATGCTGCAGCTGGTACGAGACCACCGTGTTGCCCTACGAGCTGCGACCTGCGAGCTTCCAGGCTACCTCGTCGAGAGAGCGGAGAACAATCTGGTGGCTTTTGGCCGCAACCTCCAGCTCGACCAGGCGCAGTTTGGGCGCCCGCCCAGCCAGCAAGTTTACAACGGCTTGAGTCACCGGGCAGCTCCATAATTGATGCGGCTGAGGGGAGGGCCCACCTGGCAACGCACCAGGGTACTCATCACAACCACAAGGCCAGGTGGTGTTGGACAACTCGGCCGTTGGCGGTTCTGCAAGACATCACCAACCCCATCACGGTAAATGTTAGACATGTGGCCGCGTAAGGGACAGCTTGAGTGCAGTCCACTCACGACTGCCGCCGCCGCTGGACCCGCCACAGCCCCCGCCGTGAGTAGCACGGGCAGGCCCCGCCCCGTCCATCGGCTCCGTTGTCCCAGTGGCTGCGGCGCCATCATCAACCTCCATCGGATTTTCCGGCTGTGTTTCAGAACGGCCGGGAGCCACAGACTGCTGGCCGGAGCCTCCTGCTACTAGCCCCTTCTCCAGCTGTTGTATCATGCTCTGGACTGAGCGTGACCGCGAATGGTCGGTTTCCCGCCAATTCTGCCTGTTCGACGTACACTACTGGCGTACGTCCGTGAAGGCCGTAACTCTGCCGTTACAGACTGGAACTACGAATCTGTCACAGTTTGGAATCTGTCCCGGCGCGGCGGGCTGACTGTTTCGGTATCGTTTGGAGAACTGGGCCTAATGGCGGTCTGCCGTTACCCACTGAGCCCGCTGTCGTACCGCTACAGCACTGTCAGTGTTCCTAAGCACTTGCTGTTTCTCTAAACGGTACCTGTTTCCCTAAACGGTAGTTCTGACTGCCCCCAGCAGTTGGACTTCAGCCTACAACACCTGCCGTTGCGCCGGCGTGTCGTCTGCTGCCGGTGCTGCCACAGTCCCCATCGCCACCACCAACTCCGCCACCTCTCCGGCGGCGCCTCCACGGGCCACAGCGCCTGCGAGCCCAGCAGGCCCCGGTGCAGCCACCGCTGTGCGCCAGCACTTGGGATCACATGGCTCTCTGGCAGTGTCCGTCGGGAGTGGGGCCTGGCACTGGTGCGGCTTCACGTGTCCACCGCCTGGCATGTGGGACGAGTGGGACGGGGGCATGGGGATATGTGAGGAAAGCCCGTGTAATAGGAAGCCGAGTACACGCTCCACCCGCCCCGCCCCTCCATGGGGATACAGATGGAGGGACGGGGATCAATACGGCGCGGGTGTTTTCAGGGGTGCCGATCAACACGGCACGATAGGACGGGGACGAGAGGAGCTGCGAAGCGCGAAAGTGCGAGATAATAGAGGTGCAACATGGTGGACCGGGCCAAAGCATTGGCTTGACACCGCGCATCCCGTCATGTATGACAACGTCTTGCATCACGTGCTACAGCCGGCAGCCGACGTCAGCACGGCTCCCGTTCCCAGCCGCAGGTACTGCTCTGGATCAAGGCGTAGCAGCGCCCTCCACCCCATGCATCAAAGGCGTCGCAGCGCCCTCCACCCCATGCACACCACACTGTCTGCGCTACGCACGCGGAAAATCTCGTTCCCCGGTTTGCAATCTTCGTTTTGCATCCTTCGTTTCGCAGCTTCATGGCTGCTTAGACGATCCGCCCAGGTGACTCTCGTTTTGCTGGGACTTGGGGGAGCGTGTTGAGCCTTGGGCCGTTGTGTACGGTTGCACAGTTCACTATTTAACGATGCGAAGTAATGATGTCGGCTTGCGGGATGGAGGCGCCACGAAGGTAGGATCGGCGAGCTGCCAGGTAGAAGCTACGCAGTTCAGCTGCCGCGAACGCCGGTGTGCACGATATGTGTGTGCAACTATCTGATAATGGAAGGTTCTCGGCTGTGCAATGGATACATGGCGATGATAGACCTTACATTTCTCTTCCGCTAGGCCGGTCCGCAACCTAACGAAAGGGGCCTACTAGTTGCTCAACGGATGATGCCGAAGCAAACCGAAGAGCAAAACGAGACTAAGGAACATACCTTTGGCTCAACTCCTTATACTCGAACCAAGCGTACGACACAGATCTACGACCAGCATAACCGCACACAGGACAACGCCAACAGAAACCACGGACAATTGCCACTCAGCTCGTAAGCTCAAAACAGCCCCATTTCATATCCCAACAGCCGTCCTTGCAACAACTAAATAACACTATCATAAAGCCTTCAAACCGGCCCGGTGTCGAATCTCACTGTCGCGTTCTTTTCCGACCATACCTGACCAAGCCGCGCGCCCTTCCCTTTCCGACCAAGCCCCGTTTTCCTCGTGCCAGCTGACAGCTGTCACCTGTCATCCGCCTCCTGACAGCTGTCACGGCACCCAATCCATGACACCTGTAGAAGGAAAGTGATGGGGACTCCCGCTTATAGTCTGACCCTGTACGGCCTTCCATGTAATTCATGACGCCCCACGCTGGCTGCTGGCTACCATGCCTTTGTGCGTTATGGCAAACGCTTCCATCCTCTTCCTTCATACTTCCGCTCATTACCTACAAACAAACTCCTTACATACCCCTTCCACATCTCCCACCCCACCAAAGGTCCGGTGCTTACATCCGCACGCGTTCAATTCCAACTTGCGCCGATATGTTCTATGCACATGCCCTACATTCAAAAACATTCACCATAAAATTGCGTCATGTCATATTTGAACCTCCACCCCTGGCCCCTGACAGCTGTCACGACACCCATTTCCCTGACATCTGTCATTCCTCACCATCCAGTGTCGTGACAGCTCTCAGGGGGTAGGGGTGGAGGTGGTGAAATAACGTGACAGCTGTACAGTTGAACTTACCTTACGTTTTGACAACCAAACTCTTCGATGTTGGTGGTTCGGCATGTTTTGGCCCAGCTCGCCTGACTCGATGCGCTTCTCTGCATCTCGGTCTTTCCTATCGTTGCTCTCCTTCTATCCCTAGCTCTGGGCTATGGCGGTGGCTCCGCGTGGGCCGCGAGTGGTCGCTCCGCGGCGCGTCGTTTCGCTGGCCGAGGCGCGGCCAGTGTTTGATGCGCATTCGGTGCTTCGCGCCCGCGGCTTCAACGCTGCCTATACCTTTCAGTTTGGTGCTGGCACCAGGGCGCCGCATGCGCTCGCGGCGGTCCGAGCCGCGGCGCCAATGCTGCGCGACTTCTTCCGGACCAAGCTGCCGGCTGGCCTGCAGTCCGCGGCCCACGTGGGGCTCGGACCGGTCATCCCAAGCAAGGTTGCGGAGGCAGGCGCACCGCTTGGCGTCGAGCTCCAGGTCTGGCTGTCCGCGTCGGCGCTGGCGGCGCTCGGGAGTCGTCTGCCCCCCTCCGCGGTCGCCCTGGCCAGTGTGCCAACCCAGCTGCTGGGACAGCCGGGTGACCCCCCATTGGTGGCTGGCTTGCGTTCAGTTGACGTCACCGCCACGGAGGCGGTGGTTGCGGGGCTTCCCCCCTCGGTAGCTGGCTGTGGAGACTTCGAGGCGGTGCTGGCATTCCTGCGGCTGGTGTACGGCCCGCAGCTGGGCCCGCAGGTCCTGGAGGTGCTCGGCGTCACTGATGGCAGTGTCAGCCTGCTTGTGCAACGGCGGCACAGCCTGCCGCCGGTGCAGCCAGCCACGGTACCGCTGATGGATGGTCGTGTCTGGGATGGTCAGCTGTCCCTGGCCCACCGCCCGCGGTCCCTGCCGCCAGAGTATCCCGTCCTTCGCCCGCCGCTGCCCACCGCGCCGGCGTGGGCGCCCCCTGTGCCGGTGGGCGATCCGCCGCCACGGTCGCCACCGCCGCCGGCCGTGGGGGCGCCGGCGTCCATGCCGGAGACCGCTGGTGGGGTGCTTCCGACCCCGACCGCTGAGGCCCGGGGTGCGCCCTCGGTGCCTGCCGTCAGGGTGGGGGTTGCGCCCGTCGTGGCTGCTGCCAGGGTGCCGCCGCCGCCTGTGTTGGCCGCGGTGGCTGGCGCCCCTGGCGCCCCCAGCGCCGCCGTGGCCCCCGTGGTGTCGCAGGCTGGTGCGCGGGCTGCTCGGGCGGCGGGCGCGGCAGCTCGTGCCGCCACCCGCGCCGCGCCGGTGGCGGCGGCTGAGCGGGAGGTGGTGGTGCGCGCGCTGGTCGCGCGCATCGTTGCTCGCGTGGCGGCTCCACCCCCTGGACTGAGCGGCGGTGCGGCTGCCGCGCTCGGGTCTGTGGCGCGCCTCCTGGGGCGGGCTACGTCGCCTCGCGGGGGTCCCTGTGGCCCCGCCGCCCGCAGCTCGGGCCGTACCCCGTCTGCCCCGCGGGGCTCCCGCAGCCCCGCGGCGCGTCGTCCCGGTGGTGGCTCGCCGCCCCAGCGCGGCGTGTCGCCCCCCCGTGGGCGCCCGCCCGCCCCAGCCCTGGAGCGCCGCGCGCGCCGCGACCGGATGGAGGTGGACGTCAGTTCAGTGCTGGGCCGCCGTGGCCGCTCGGGCTCGCCGCTCTCGGTGCGGCGCAAGCCGGCCCTACCCTCGCCACTTCTGCTGTTGCCGCCGCCGCCCGTGGGCAGTGGCGACGGACCCTCTCCGCTGCTGCTGTTGCCGCCGCCGCCCGTGGGTGGTGGCGACGGACCCTCTCCGCTGCTGCTGTTGCCGCCGCCCCCCGTGGGCGGTGGCGGCGGACCGTCGCCCGCCCAGTAAGGCCCATGCCGGCCCGTGGGGGGCGCTCCGCCCCGCGGCCCTGCCGGCCGCTCCGTGTGGGCTCACACAACTTGGGGGGCGTGCGGTCAGGCGCCGCTGCTCCCAAGCTGCATGCTGCTCTACTGCTGTGGGCGCAGCTCCGGCTCGATGTCGTCTGTCTCCAGGAGACGCACTTGTCTACGTTTGGAGATCGGGGGCTATTCGAGCGGCGTCTCCATGCGGCCGCTGGTCACCTCCATGTCGCTCCCTGGCGTGTGGTGTCGTTCCGCAATGCTACGCTGGCGGACCCCTGTGCTGGCGTGGCGATTCTCGTTCGCTCGGACCTGATCGCTTCTGGCCGGCTGTTGGCAGCGGCCTCACCACTGCTCCCTGGTCTCGCGGGTGATCAACCTGCAGTTGCTGCTTCCTCCCCCCCCTCTCGTTCCCTGTCACCGCCGCCCCGCTCACCGTCCCCTGGGCCGGCCGCCGACGCGGGTCCCTCCGCCGCCGCCGTGTCCGTGGCGGCGGCCTCGGGGGTGGCGGCCTCGGTGGCGGCGGCCGCCGCGGCCGCGGCCGTGGCGGCCACGGCGGCGGCGGTAGCCTCGGCCGCCACGGCGCCCCGTGGTGGGGACGCCGCTGCGCCTCCCCCCGCCGCGGCGGCCCTGGAAGGGGCCGGCCTGGCCGCGGCTGACCAGCCTCCGGCGGTCCCGGCCGCGTCCTCCTCCGCAGCGGGGCGCCTCGCCACCTACTCCTTCACCTGGCTGGGTCATCGCCTGCACCTCACCAATGTTTATCTGCCCGCTAGTAGCTCGGCTTCACGCGCTGCTTTCCTCCAGCAGCACCTGGCGCCTGTGCTGGCGACCAGCACCCCGGGCCAGCATGTCCTAGCCGGCGACTTCAACTTCGTCGCTGGCCCGTGGGACAGCAGTGCGGGGTCGGCGCGAGTGGTTCGCGACCGCCCTGCCGCTCGGGTCCTCGCGACAGTGGGCCCGTCGTTGGCTGATGTGCATCGTGAGCGCTTCCCCACCAGCACGGATTACACCCACCTCTACTCCGCCCCCTCCCCCGGTGGTTCCCGCATCGACCGCATCTATGTGTCCCGCTGCCTCCTCCCCTTCGTGGCGGGCTCCGCCATTGAGCTGGGCTCGCCTTCCGACCACCGCGTCCCCTGCATCCAGCTGCTGCCCCGGGTTCCTGCCTCGCGCGGCCCCGGCCTCCGTCGCACCCGCATGGCCTTCTCTGGCCACCGCGACCTCAAGGATCAGCTGCAGGCCTGGCTCGACGCGGCGTTCGCGGCCATGCCGGCTGAGGGGGAGCACGCTGCCCTGCTGGCGTGGTGGCCGGGCTTCAAACGGCGGCTGGCGGCGGTGGCGGCGACTCTCAATCGCACCGCTCGCTCTCGGCGCCTGGCCTCGGGCGCGCAGGTGGAGGCAGCCCGAGCCGCCTTGCGGGCGGCCCACCTTGCGGCCGCGACGCCGTCGGCGGCGCCCGAGGCCGTGGGTGGTGTGGTGGCCGCCCAGGCTGCCTTGTCGTTGGCCTTGCGTGTGGCGGCGGCGGGCGAGGCCGCCCGGGTACGCGTGGCGTGGGTGCGCGAGGGGGAGCGCCCGTGCCCCGCACTCACCGCCATGATTCACCCACCGCGGTCGTCCCAGGACATTACCGCGCTGCGCGACGCTGCTGGGCGCCTCGTGACCGACCCGCGCCAATTGCCCAATGTCGTCGCTTCTTTCTGGGAGCGCATCAGCTGCCTGCCGTCAGGCCTGGACTCGGCGGATCAGCAAGCGGTTCTGGCAGCTGTCGACGCCCACTCTACTCCGATCTCGCCCGATCTTCGCCCCGAGTTGGGCTCCATCGCAGTCTCAGCAGCGGAGGTGGCGCGGGCCCTGCAGCAAGCCAAGCCTGGCACATCCCCAGGCTGGGACGGAATCCCTGTGGATCTCCTCCGGACCTACAGTGGCTGCTTTGTGCCGGCACTGGCCCGCCTTTTCACTGCTATCGGCCATCTGCGCGCCGTCCCGACGGGTTTCCTGAAGGGTGTTATATCCGTCCTTTACAAGGGCCATGATGCGGACCGGGCGGCGGCCGGCGCCTACCGCCCCATCACCCTGCTCTGTACTGATTACCGCATTCTGGCGAAGGTCCTCGCCAACCGCCTCAGCCCTGGCCTTTCCGCCGCCATCCCCCTCGAGCAGTCCGCCTTCCTCCCCGGCCGCTCCATTGGCGCCAACACCCGCTTCCTTCGCTGCCTCCCCCCCCTCCTACACCAGCAGCAACGGAGTGCTCTCATCGCCTTCTTGGATTTCGCCAAAGCTTACGACACCATTGACCGCTCCTTCCTCTTTGCTGTCATGGAGCGCATGGGTGTTGGGGCCGGTTTCCTGGGATGGACGCAGCTCCTGTTGGGCCGTACAGTGGCCATGGCGTCCGTCAACGGCTACATCTCCCGCTCTGTCCCTATCCGGGCCGGCGTCCGGCAGGGCTGTCCCCTTGCCCCGCTCCTCTACCTCTTCGTGGCCCACGCCCTCCTCTGCTGGCTGAAGCGGCACGGTGTTGGCGTGCCGCTGGCCCCGGCGGACCCGGCCAGCCTGGTTACCGGCGTGCAGTTTGCTGATGATGCCCAAGTCGCGCTCCCAGATGCAGCTGCAGTACCGCCATTTATCGCCCTCATGGCGGCGTTTGCCCGCGCCTCTGGCCAGCACCTGAATCCCTCCAAGGTCGAGCTGCTGTGGGCTGGTCGCCAGGTGGCGCCGGCGCCCGCCGCCCCGGCTGCCGTCCTTGCCGCTGCGGTGGCGGCCGTCGCCGCCCCTGCCGCCGCGTGGACCGCTGCGGGCGGTGCCGCAGCTTCACCCGCCGCCCCGAGCGCCGCTGCTGCCGAGGCGCCGGTGGAGGCCGCCCCGGCAGGCGCTGGCGCCGCCGCCGTACCTCCTGACGCCCCGGCCGCCGCCGCTGCTGCCGCTGCGCCGGTGGCTGCCGCCCTGGCCGCCGCTGCTGCTGCCCCGCAGGCGGCTGCCGCCCCGGCCGCCGCGGCTGCCGTGGCGCCGGCGGCTGCCGTCCTGGTCGCAGTGGCCGCCGAGGCGCTGGCGACCGCCGGTTCGGCTGCCGCCGGTAGTCCTCCTGGGGCGGCCGCGGGTGCCGCGGCCACCACGGTGCTGACGACCGCAGCCCCGGCCGCCGCTGGCGCCGCCGCAGCGTCTCCCACGCCTCCTGACGCCCCAGCCGTCGCGGCTGTCACTGCCGCCCCCACTGCCCCGGCCGCCCCAGCCGCTCCAGCCGTCCCAGCCGCCCCTGCTGGCGCCGCCAGCTCCCCCGTCGCCCGTCACCCGCCTCGCCTGGCGCGCCCACCAGGGCTGGCTCGCCGCGGTCGTCGGCGTCGTGGCCGCGGTGCTGCAGCTGTCGTGGTCGTGGGCGCCCTCGCCGCAGCCGCTGGCGCCCTGGCCGCCCCGGGTCCCTCCACATCGCCGTCCCTTGCCGCCACCGCTCCCGGGGTGCCTCGCCCCTCCCCTTCTCCCCCGCCCCCTGCCCTCGCTGGCCTTCGGATCGTGCCCGCTGCGGTGGCGCTGGGCATCCCCTTCACCAATCCGCCTGCCGCCCCCGTCCTCGATTGGGCGTCACGGATGTCGGAGGCCCGCCGCCGTCTCCAAAAGATCTCCCGCATGGCCCTGTCGATGTTCGGCCGTGCCACTGCGGCTGCAGCTTATGCTCTCCATATGGCGACGTACCACATGGAGCACTCGGGGCTGCCGCCGGCGGAGGTCCTTGCTGGCATCATGGCCCTTGTCGCAAAGCTGGTGGATCGGGAGCTAGGCCCTGATGACGCCCAGCGCCGTTTCACTGGTGTCCCCCTCCGCCTGCTCTCCGGTCATCCCACCATCGGCGGCTTCGGTGTACTGCCCCTTCGGCTGCATGTCCTCAGCCGGCATGCCAAGTGGAGCCTGACGGTCGCCCGCTCCGCGCTGCAGCCCCCGGCGGCCCGCGCGCCGTGGATCCGGATTGCGGTCTCCTTCCTCTCTACCCTCCACCCTGCCTTCCGCCCGCTGGCCGTCACCACAGCTCGCCCGGATGGCCCGTGGCTCGGTGCCCCCTTCAGCTTGCCCCCGGACATCCACCGGCTTGCCACGAGCCTCGGTCACCTCCCCCCCCTGTCTGACGTCGCGGACCCCCCCCTGGAGCCGGGCGTCTGGTGCTTCAACGCGCCGCTGTGGGGCAACCCGCTCCTGCCCAACGCGGGGGCGCCGGGCCGGCGGCCGGGGTTGGAGGCTATCCATGGCCCCCTCACCATGTGCCGCCGCCTGCTGACCGTCGGCGACGCCGTCCGGGTGCAGGACGCTATGACCGCGTTTGAGGTGGAGCGCGCCCATGCCCTGGCGACGACGCCGGGCATGGCCATCTTCAGCCGGCTGGCTGAGCGCTGGACGACGCTCGTACGGCACGAGCTGGCGCCCTCCGAGCTGGCCATGGGTGCGCTCCAAGATCGCATCGCGGCGCGGGCTGCGGTGGCCGCTCTCCTTTCTGACATCTCGCCCGCCTGGCTCGCTGCTGCTCGCCTGGCGCCCGATGGCCCCGCCCCGCCGTCGCCTGACGAGGTGGATGCTCTCCTCCTTGCTCGCCTGGGGTGGCGGCTGGGTGTGGACGCCGTGCTGCCCCTCACCTCCTTCACCGTCAAGCTGGGCACCCTGCTCCAGGCGGCGGAACTGGAGCGCCCCAGGCAGGCCTGTCATGCGGCGTATGTGCGGGAGGCGCTCGGGCTGTCCCCTGCTGTGGCTGTCACGCCCGAGGCGGCCCTTGTGGCGTTACGCGCGGTATGGCGGCGGTTGTGGAAGCGTCTTAAGTGGGAGCCGCGGTGGAAGGAGGTCCTCTGGCGGCTGGCGGTTGACGGGGTGCCCATGCCGGGCTCCTCTCACCTCCCGCTGGTCCCACCCGAACCGTGTGCTTGCGGCTGTTACCCCGCTGCAGCGGGTGTGGCCGAGTCGCCGCGCTTGCATCACTTTTGGTCTTGCCCCCTCGTCCGCCCGCTCTGGGATGAACTGGAAGTCTGCTGTGGGTGCGGGGTCACGCGTGAGCATGTGTGGTTGTGTGTGTCGCCGGATCCGACCACTGTGCTGCAGTGTGTGTGGGATGTGGTGGCGTTGGCGGCGCTCAACGCGATGGAGTGGGCGCGCCGGTACATACACTCTCATCGGCTCTCCGGCACCACCCTCCCTGCTGCTATGCGTTCTGGCCTCCTTGCTAAGTTCTGGGCCTTGCTGCGGGACTTTGCGGGCTTGGGTTTGCCCCGCAAGGACTGGGGTGACGTGGGGGTGGACCACCCATTTTTGTTCGTAACCGGGGGTCGGCTCATGTGCGCCGTGCCGCCCTAGCTAGCCTGCCTTGGCTGCTGTTTGTTCTTTCGTTCTTTCTTTCCTGGTGCCACCTTTGCTGGTTCGAGATACGAGTGGTGCGGGTGATGGGCAGGTGAGCCAATGGGGGCTTTTGTGGTGGTTTTGACGCGTAAGGGTGGCCTGCATGGGGCCGTGTCCTGCCGTCGCTTGTGCTGACTTTGCATGATGCTGTTTGCCTGCTGTTGCCCGTACCCGACCTTGGTTCCGTGTCTCTTCCGCAGTGCTTTCCCGCCGGGATAAGGGCGGGTGCCGCCTGTCGTGCGGCCACTGTAACGCGGTCTCTCTCTCTCTACAGCTGCTCATCGAACTAGAAGGAATATGTGACGGGTGAACACTAGTCCGGGTTAGGCACATGATTTGTTCGATGAGCAGCTCTCTCGTGTGACAGCCAAGGCTGTGGAGCTGCTTCAGAGGATCTTACCTGCAGACCGTGGCTGGGCGGCCCCGCCAAACCCGTCCTGCCAATCACTCTCATAGCATAGGCTGCAGCCTTGGCTGCCTTGGCTCACGTGATGTACGGTTGAGGAAGATCTCCCCTGCTTCAGGTGAGCCAGCCTCCCCTGCCCTGCTTCATTGGAACCGGCAGGCAGCTGAGCGACAGTAATGCCACCCCGCCTATGGGGTGCTGTGCTGTAAGAAGTCACCTTGATATACCAATGGTAACGAACAGGAGTAGTGCGGAACCATGGCAACAATCCAGCACCTCGCAAGGCATGTGCACTAAGTTGTCCGCGGGATCTCAAGGACTGGACCTCTACATCTTCAGTGAACTTCCTCGATACATATGCATGTCCGCCTCTGTATGTCCGATACCGGTCTGACATGGTCCGACTGCTGCCTATCTTATACTAGTACGGAACCTTGCCCAACGCAATTGTACTATTCCTGTGTGAATATACATGTACAATTTGACGCATGTACATGGCATCAAGGTACACCTCCTCTGCGCAACGCGGCGAACTTCCGTCAACGGGCAAGCGCGCACATCGGGCATCGCCAAGCTATGGCTTGTGTAGCAATGTTTTAGCACCTTAGTTGCCTTCAGTTGCAAAGCACGTTTTACCCATGGCAGCATCAGGAGGCGCCACCAATGACAAGTTCTCATACCAGCACAGGACATGCCCCTCCCCGCCAGCCAACAGGCTGCGGTGTATATCGGTGTAATTATGCGCAATTCGGCAAACCAATCCGCGAGTTGTCTTTACTTTGCCGGACAAGACGGCACTGTTTGTGACGGAGCGAAACTGCAAAGCTTAAAGGCAGACCGGTACAAGGTAAAAGCTCCTAAAGACGCTTCGCAGTAAAATATTACATCGATATACAGCAATTTGCAAGCCCATCACCTCATCGCAGCCTGTAGGCTGGATCCCGTTTCCGCGGCCAAGCGTTCCCGGGTTGGGTGCGGCAGGGACCACCTTCCTTGAGCTTCACACTTTCTTCTGGCGCAATCGTTATCCTATGCCAATGGAGACAAACATGGTGGGGCTCTTAACCGGTGCGGCTTTCTAGCCACACCAAACTAAAAAATGGTTTTATATTCGCGTCCGCAACAACATTTTTGTCTTTGCCAAATGAATATGGGTTTCCGGGCCGAGGATATATGAAGAACGTTTACAAATAACGACGGGTACATATAAAGCGCCTCGTTCAGCCAGGTCGTATCGCGGTATCGGGTTGGCGGGTAGCCCGCTGCCGTGACGTTCCGTACGACTGCCGAATACAAGAATATAATGCGCTTGACGCGCTTCGTAGGTAGACTGCTTCGCCTCTATAAGGCGAGCGCAGGCAAGTACCAGCCTCAAAGAGCATACCGGTACTCTGCAGGGCTTCAGTCACTCCAACGCCTCGAAGAAGGCGCCAAGCAAGCATCATGTAAGATTGTAAACTAGCATCTTTGGAATTCGTTTATACTTAACAAGGGGGGAACAGAGCTCCTCTGTCCTCTGACTTTGGCGGGCTCTAGGCTAAACACACGTACTGTTGTGCGGACGCGTTTCCTTTCCTTTTCTGCTTTGTTGCAGGCTTGCTTTTCCGTTAAGAACACCGTTGGTGGCGATCCTGTTGGTGCTTCTAGCGCCCCCTTCCACCTTAGCTGGGGGCCTTCGAGGGAACGTTGGTAAGTAAGAAAATCCAAAAATATGGCGCTTGAGACCTGAAGTGAATGAGGTTGCAGAGATAGTTGACGACTTGCGCAAGATTCATGCTACGCTAACTCCCATGACCAGCGCTGGAAGCCAGACAGGCAACAGCACCGTCGTTTATAGGACTGCCAAGGCTATTTAGCGGCATTGATTTCCATTGTTGTCTGCTGCTCGGTGTCAGGACACCGGCGAATCTGCCGTGTCTGGCGCCCATCAACGATTGCGTAGTGGCTTTCAAGAGCCCGCCGCATGGATCCCCCCTCCCCCGTCTCCGTGCTACAGGTGCTCGCGTGCTGAGGCAATGGCGCGATACGCCGTCCATCGTGGACGTGGGAGCCGCCCCTTCCCACGCCCCAGCGCCCCCAGCCGACGTGGACGACGGCTCACCGGGGCACAGCCGCTCGAAAGCCTCATCCTCGCGCCGTAAGCTGAGACCGATGCCGCCGAGCCCAATGCCACCGAGCCCTACATCCGGCGGTCCGGGATCGGTGCCATCGAAGCGTAAATCCCGCAGTCCGCGACCCCCGCCGTCAAGCCCTGGATTCAGCGGTCCGGGACCCCTGCCGTCGAGCCCTGGATTCAGCGGTCCGGGACCCCTGCCTTCAAGCCCTGGATTCAGCGGTCCGGGACCCCTGCCGTCAAGCCCTGGATTCAGCGGTCCGGGACCCCTGCCGTCGAGCCCTGGATTCAGCGGTCCGGGACCCCTGCCGTCGAGCCCTGGATTCAGCGGTCCGGGACCCCTGCCATCAGGGCCTGACTTAAGCAGCAAGGGGCCGGAGCAGCTTCTCGACCTGCTGGGCGACGCGATGAAGAAGCTGGGACTGGACTTCCTGGTCACCTTTGCGGAGGTGGGGTGAGGGCGCTGGAACCTGGGGACGGACAGTACGGTTGTCCCAGCTGTTGGTGATACCTAGTCTAGACTTGGAGTAGCAACGGGATTGTGCGGCCGTAACGGCGGCAGGTCCAGCGGCCCTAGTTGCAAGGCAGAGCCCCAAGCAATGACTCCAGGGGAGGGAGGGTCGATACGCCTCTGCTCGACCTCGCGAGCGAGTGGGTTGGATCACATGCCAACAGATCTCTAGGCGAGCAGCCCGACGTGGTGGTGCTCGTCGGGCGGTCAGGCTGTGTGTTTGTGTATTCGGGCCGCACGCCTCTTGACAGGTAGCCAGAATAGCTGTGTCATACCTAGGCCACCTCCCTGTATCGGTGAAACAAGTGCATCTTACTCACGTTACAATTGATGCCCCGACTCCATAAGTGGATGCCGTACATTCGTACTTTGCATGCAGACCGCGTTCCCCGCGGCACGTGACGTGTTCGCGGACCTTCCTACAGCCGCCAACTACATTTACAAGCTGCTGGACAAGGGCCTGAACTCCGACCTGGCAGGTGGGTTGGGTGGGTGTTAAGGGTGGGGGCGGTGTCGGGTAAGTGCCACTCTAGAATCAGCGGATTGTAGGGAGGTTGGGCACTTATGTGTGAATGAAAGGACGGCTGAGATTGGGGGCGGTCCAGGCGGCTGTGTGGCTTGCCTACTGCGCGTAAAGCATAAAGCCTGTGCGTGGAGTAAATCGACATTTCTCTCCGGTGATTCGTCGGTTGCCTCAAGACGATCACTCGTTATCGGTCATGTGGTCACGTCGTCGCCGCCGTTCCGCGCCCTAGCATGGCAATGCCGGCGACTTACTCTGTTACGTCCCTCACGACAGCGATGCGGGATGTCATGCCACGTGGGCATCCAACCCGCAGCCGCAGCGGGTCTCCTTCCATCGCCCTTGCCTCAAAGCCTCTGCCCCCGATATCCCTGTCCCCCTGGTTCCCATTCCTTCCTCAGATCCCAACGGCCCCTGCGCAACCGCGCTGTACCGCATTCTGCAACCGTCTTTCTACAAAATGGCTACAACTGACACCGGCAGCGTCATTGCGTCTGCCATGAACTGGCATTCCATCGATATCCAGTGAGTGAAGGACACGGGAAGGGGGCCCAGGGGGCTCTGCCTGCGTCGCGGTGACCTGCACCCTGACCAGGAATGCCGCTCTGCCACGCCAAGACTTGCCTCCACTCTGTATTCGCTTTGTTCGTCATCATCACTTGTGGTTTCAAACCTCGACCATCAGCTCGTGCAGCAGGCAGCGCAAACCTGCGTTCCTACCCACCCCCTCCAACTTCGATATATTTTTACCCCTCCACCTGTGCCCTGTGCCGTCCTGCCAGTACATTGGCTGCATCCCAGGACTTTTCAGACGTCATCGCCGTCTTCCGGAAGGCGGTCTTTTCGCAATGGTTTGACGCGCCCTGGCATTCTCCCCGAGATGCAGACTACGGCGCCGCCCAGATTGTGAACTCGTTCACGTATTTGGTCCAGTCCCTGGTCCGGCAAGCAAGTACGTTTCTGCCAACTTGCCGCCCGTCTTCCTGCCCCCGAGTTGCCGCCCGCACGCATCATCCACTTTCAAGGCAACCCGCCCACCAGCCTGCTCCTGGAAGACATGACGGCTGTGGCAGCTCAGTCCCTTTCCGCCACCTTCCCTGGGTTCAGGCACCCGGCTGCACGGCGCGCCCCACACGCGACAACCTAGCGGGCTGCTCCCTGCCCATTCCCCGAACCTGTCTGCCCCTAACCTGTCTGCCCCTAACCTGTCTGCCCCTACCTTGTCTGCCCCGAACCTGTCTGCCCCTACCTTGTCTGCCCCGAACCTGTCTGCCCCTACCTTGTCTGCCCCGAACCTGTCTGCCCCTAACCTTGTCTGCCCCGAACCTGTCTGCCCCTAACCTTTCGGCCCCGAACCTGTCTGCCCCTAACCTGTCTGCCCCTAACCTGTCTGCCCCTAACCTTTCGGCCCCTAACCTGTCTGCCCCTAACCTTTCGGCCCCGAACCTGTCTGCCCCTAACCTGTCTGCCCCTAACCTGTCTGCCCCTAACCTTTCGGCCCCTAACCTGTCTGCCCCTAACCTGTCTGCCCCTAACCTGTCTGCCCCTAACCTTTCGGCCCCTAACCTGTCTGCCCCTAACCTTTCGGCCCCTAACCTGTCTGCCCCTAACCTTTCGGCCCCTAACCTGTCTGCCCCTAACCTTTCGGCCCCTAACCTGTCTGCCCCTAACCTGTCTGCCCCTACCTTGTCTGCCCCGAACCTGTCTGCCCCTAACCTTTCGGCCCCTAACCTGTCTGCTCCCTGTCCACCAAGCGGCCCACCCCTTCCTGGCTCCCTCCAACTGCAGTCTCCCCCTGGGGTCGCATTCCCCCGCTTTCCATGGCTATCGACTTCACCGACATGGCCCTTGCGGTGGTGGAGAGCACCGCCGGACAGGCAGACGTGCTCCGGCTGAGTGCGGACGCCAGCTTTCGAATGGAGAGTGACGAATATGGTGCCTTCCTGCGCTTGAGGGACAAGTGAGTAGCCGCCGCGATCTTCCGGACATGGTCTGGGCCTGGGGTTCTGGGCACAGACACTGGTGTCAGGAGGCGGCAATTGCGGCGGCATCGGGGGCCGGCATTGGCGGCTGCGAGGGCTGGGGAGTATCACGTACGACTCCGGGGGCAGTCTCCAAACTTTCGCCCTGCGTGCCAGCATCTGCATGCCGTACGACACGTGTAGCCCAGGGACGGCACCTCACTCCCCCTCCCTGCCACCTGCCTCCCATCCGTAACTGTCCCACGCAGCCTCGCCAAGCTGAGCCGGTCCTTGGCGGACTTGAGCGGTGAGTTGAGTTGAGGCGGGCTGGTGAGGCGGGGGCTTTTTGCCTGCGTAACCAGGCCATGTGTGTCCGATGCTGCTGTTGCTCCGAGGACCCTGCTTGCGGCTCACTGCTACCGCCACCCCAGCGAGGGTCCAGGCGGCGTCCAACGTGGTCACCAGCTCCCGGCACGCGCCTTCGCCCTGACGCTCCCTTGCAGCCACTTGCCCTAGAGGCCATACCAACGTCATCCGCCGTCATGGCCCCTGCCCCCTCCCCCCCCTCTTATTCAACGCAGAGGAGCTCAGGGACGAGGACGAGGAGCACCCCCACAGTTCTCCCCCGCCGCCTCCCCCCTACTCCCCCCAACCCCCCCAGTCTCCGTCCAGCCCCTGGTACCCGATCTGGACATACCCCTCCTGGCCTCCGCAGCCCTCCTGGCCTCCGCAGCCCGCCACCGCCATGGATCAGCTGCTGGGACACCTCAAGAAGGCCGCCATGAATTTGGGCCTGGACTTCCTGGTCACCTTTGCAGAGGTGGGGGGGGCAAGCGGCGGGGACAATGCCGGGGCTCACAGGAATGATGCCACAGTGGCAGTGCCTGGTGGTCGCGGCCGTGAATAATGACGCTGAGGTGCAACAGGGGTGGTGGGCGAGGAGCGAGGGGTGTGTGTGTTAAGAGAGGACAGCCCTTGGGTACAGGGGGGTGGGGAGAAGACCCGGTTACACGATTGAGGGCGGGAGTCAAGGTGGGGGGGAGGCGGGGCTTTGGGGTTGGGGGGGGACGTTGTCGTTTAGGAGCGGGGGGCCTCAACGCGTGCTTCGACTGCGAGGGCTGTGCTAGTGGGGAGTCATCAGGGACCGGAAGGTGGAAGCAAGATCGGAAATGATAGCTCTTAGTGGCGCTGCGTGCCGGCATTACGGAGTGAGGTGACCGTGGTGCGGGGGGCCCGGAGGCCGCACCGAGGTGTTCCGCATGTCATGCAAATCACGAAGCGTACAGCAAGCATCCCAGCTGCGCTGTGCTACGGCGCGCTGTGTGCTGTGCTGTGCTGGGTTGCTGCCCGAACCCCGGGGACATTTGCGCCCGCCCGTGCGGACCGTTGATTTAGGGATGCCGTACATCGTGCTGTCGCACCTTGCTTTCATGGTAATGCGCGCAGGACGCGTACCCCGCCGTGCGTGACATGATCGGCGACATCCCAACCGTCGCCAACTACATTTACAAGCTGGTGCAGAACGGCCTGGACCCACGGCTGGCAGGTGGGTTTGGAGGGTGATGGGGGAAGGAGGTGGGAGGTGATGGGAGGTGTGCGAGGAAAAAGGAGGGCGTGGATGGGGGGGCGCACTCAAGCGCCGCTGACCCCAGGCGGGGGTGGCGTGTGCAGTGCCGGCTAGGCGAGTCCCGTGGACAGCTTGGAGCAACACCGGCAACGGTGCCGGCGGGGGTGTCGTATCTGCCCGTAATCGCGTGAGGCCTCAGGTGCCTGTAGCACCGCAAAGGGAGCTGGGCTTGAACGCCTCGGTCAAGCTGCGGTCGCTTGCCCCTCAGCCGCCTTGTTAGGCACCTGCCCCTCAACTGTACGTAACGCCACCACCCCGCCCCGCAGACTCCCATGGCTCATCGGCGGCGTCGCTGTACCGCATCCTGAAGGCCATGTTCGCCAAGCTGCTGTCGTCAGACACGGGCAGCATCATCACCGCCTTTGCTGCGGGTTCGCACGACGTGGACATCTAGTGAGTGCACGGAGGCACCTGGGGGGGGGGGGAATGCATCAGTCATGTGCTTGCCCGCCTACTCCAGTTGAAGTGCCCTCACATGGTAACCGGCGGCGTTATTCTCCCGCCGCACGGACACCAGTGCCGGTGGCGACAGCCCCTCTCCCCCCGCACCACCCCCCCCAACCCCTTTCACCTCCGCCTCCCCGCCTCGTCCGCTGCCTCCCGCCCCTGCAGCGCCCTGGCTGCCTCCCAGGACTTCCCCGAGGTCATCTCCATCCTGAGTGAGGCCAGCTGGTGGCCCAGCTGGTGGGGTTACAGCAGCTCGGAGTACGGCCCGGTGTCCGTGGTGGGCAGTGTGGGCAACCTTGTCAGAGAGCTGGTCCGGCAAGCAGGTGGGTCCGCGCAGAGGGGAAGACGACCGCATGGGAGGGGGAGCTGTCCCGTTACATGGTCCGGAGGGCTCGGGTGGCGGTTGAGAGCCCACCGCACGGCGTCATCCCGCATGCGAGTAGCCGCTGCCTGGCTCCCACTGCACCAAGCACGCTGCCCCACCGAAGACATACACATTCGCGGTGAAGCACCATACAGGCGTCATGTACATTTCTAATGAAGTTATATACCCCTCAGGGAAACGTACTGTGTAACAATACGGATACCTCGAAGCGGATTTCTTTTGTGCCTGGAGTCTTTCTGTAAGTTGACACCCGCCCTTACCTCCCCCCCCCCGCTGCCCCATTCTTGTGACCCGCTTGCGCGCGGCTGCCTCCGCTCAGTGACCCCCTGGGGTCGCATTGGTCCGATCTCCATGGCGTTTGACTTCACGGATTTTGCGCTGACTGTGGTCGGCAGCACTGCGCAGGAGGTTTCCTCGCTCCAGTCGGACGCGAATTCAGTGCTCTACATGAGCGGCTCTGAGTACTCGGCCTTCCTGCGCATGCGGGACAAGTGAGTGCCCACCGGCCAGCACCTCGCTCTTGCAAGCTGGGCATAGGGAGGGGGCCGGGGGGGTGGATAGGGTTACCGATAGTATCTGCGGGGATGATGCGAGCGGCAATCACGACCGGAGCGATTGAGTCAGCGGGCTCTTGGCTTGCGGACATGGGTTGTAGCATTTGGGGGGGGAGCCCGTAGGTCAGCACTTCAGAGGGGGTAATACGTGTCGGGTTGTCTCTTCGTGGTTTGGAGGGGAGAAGGGAGGGAAAGGAGAGAGGGAGAGAAACGGGGAGCCGACCTGACAGGCTGCGTCGCCGACTAAGGGTGGGGAGTGGGTAGCTACGGGCGCTGATGCGGCGGGCGTTGTTCGGATCACATTGCCGCTGTGAGTAAGTTAAACCTGGCGGCTTGGCATCAACACGGTTCGACTCGGCAGCAATTCGCTGTAAGGCCACTTGGGGCTTCGCGTCAGTCAGCTTGGGGCTTCGCGTCAGTGCAGCCTGATCCTGCGCACCCCCTGCCTCCCCCCCTGACGTACAACTCTTCGCCCCCGCCCCTCTACCCCCCACCTGCCCCACCTGCAGCCTTGTCGTCCTGCGCGACTCCCTGAAGGGGCTGCGAGGTGAGGGAAGGGGGGGGGACCCGCGGGGCGATGGGGTCGCCTCTCGCAGGTATTGATGTCTGCTTGCCAGCCTGCTGTCTTGCTCTCACATGCCCCTGCCGCTGCCGTACAGCCTGGCCCCAGGCGCGCATATTGCACTTCGTGAGGCCATCATTTGACGGGGTGACACCGCGGCCCCGCCCCACCCACGGTCCCCCGTCTGTCTCTTCCTCGTGCTGCAGGCGAGCTGAGGGACCGGGACGACGATGCAGGCGGCGATTACGAACCGGTTGCAGCGCCGCCCCCCAATCGCCCGGCGTACCCGCGATGGCCTGATTGGTCCAAAATTCCGAGCCAGCCCCCCTCCCCCCCGTATCCCGCATCTTCCGGTGACGGTCCGGATAGCATCCTGGACGCGGCGAAGAACGCCGCCAACAGCCTGGGCCTGGACTTCCTGGTATCCTTCTCGGAGGTCGGTCTCTCCTGCGTGGGGGAAACTGGGGCCTGGGGACTTTCCGGCGGCGTCCTCAACAGGTCGGGTGAGGGCGGTAGAAGCCGGAGATGCCAGGATGCAGTCTGCGCGCTGCTCTGGCGTCCAGTGGGAGCATGGAAGCAGCACCTGTGGCCGCAATTGGTGCTGGGATGGTAGTGGGACCTTCGCACCTGTTGCTGTCAGGGTCGGGCCCCCGCCACTTCACGCGCCACTGCACCCCGACAGCGGGTCTCGGCTGAGGGCCTAGGACAATGCACCAGTACGAGGCTGTCTGCCAGTGTGCGGCACCCTCCTCGCCTCCTGCGGCCCCCTCTCTTCCTGCGGCCTTCTCGCCTCCTGGGCCCTTCTCGCCTCCTGCGCCCCCCTCGCCGTCCTCCTGTGATGTCGCACACGGTGTGGCCACACGGTACCCCCCTCCCTCGCTGGCGCACATCTCACTCCACAGAGCGCGTTTCCCGCCGTGAGGGACGTGTTTGCGGACATCCCGACAGCCGCTAACTACATCTACAAGCTGCTGCAGCACGGCCTGGACCCACGACTGGCAGGTGGGGGTATAAACGAAATCCGCGAATCCACGGCCGACAAACCAAGGGCGACGAAGGTGGGGTTCCAGAAGAGATGATTGGCTAGTACACGGAAGTGCTGTGGAATCGTAAGAGAACGGTCATGAAGACTAATATGGAAAAATTGGTGCTATCAAGGCGACTAAATGGGGAACGCAGTAAAGGCGGCTGGAGGAGAAGCTGGTCGTAAGAAGTAAACACTGGTCGAAAACCGTGGAGCCAATGGCCGCGACAACGTCTCAAGCGGAGAGCGGCCCGGTAACGATCTGCAGCCCGATAATGCGAACGAAAAGAGCAACGTGCCCGGCACAAGGGAACCCGCCCCGTTACGTGTGAAACGTGGGAAATGTAGACTAACCCAAGGAAAGACCGAGGCGATCGAGTAAAGGTGGCGGGCGTCAGGACCGGACCGCGAGGATAAAGGCATGCGACGGACAGGCAACGGCAGAAGGGATGGGGTGAGATGTGCAACGACTATGATCTACTACATGTGAATATGGGAAAGAAGGAAAGGAGGAGGGTATGGCGGGGGACAGATACGGTGCATGGGTACGGCGTGGAGGGGCGACGGATGACAAGCCAGAACATGGGGATGACAAAGCAGGATGCGTGTGGCGTGCGGGCTCCCAGGAGCTCCCCACGCTGTCCCAACGAGCCAGCGCATAGGGGCCCGCAGGGGCACTGTGGGCAGGCACAAAGCACGGTCGGAGGAAGGCGGGGATGGTGAGTGCAGATTGCGGTCGTGATGGCGGTGGCGGTGGTGGAGGGGTCGGTGGTGGTGGTGGTGGTAGGATTAGCGGGTCGGTTGCTGGGGAACAGCGAGGCGGGCCCACAAGCAATCATATCTCGCCGTGCGGAGGCGGAATGGGCGTAAAGAGGGAGGGGCGGGCGCCGACGGCACCCGACCCAACCCGCCACCCGGTAGGTGGGGGGTGTAGGGGGTTTGAGGTTGCAAGGAAAAAGGGGTGGCATTAAAAAGAGGTGGGAGGCAGGGCGAAGGGGGGGTGTCAGGCAAGAACCTCTAGAATCGGCGGCTGGTGGGGAGGATGAGCTGTTGTGTTTAGATGTGAGGCAAAGCTGAGGTTGGGGCCGGCAAAATCGGTTGTGTGCCTTGCTAACGGAGCGTAAAGCCTGTGGAGCCAATCGACATTTCTCTCCGGTGATCCGTCGATGGTTACTCGTTATCGGTCATGTGGTCACATCGTCGCCGCTCTTCCGCGCCCTAGCATGGCAATGCCGGCGACTTACTCTGTTACGTCCCTCACGACAGCAATACGGGATGTCATGCCACGTGGGCATCCAACCCGCAGCCGCAGCGGGTCCCCTTCCATCGCCCTTGCCTCTCGAGTTCCCCTGGCCCCGATACCCCTGTCCCCCTGGTTCCCATTCCTTCCTCAGATCCTAACGGCCCCTGCGCAACCGCGCTGTACCGCATCCTGCAACCGTCCTTCTACAAGATGGCTACAACCGACACCGGCAGCGTCATTGCTTCTGCCATGAACTGGCATTCTCTCGATATCCAGTGAGTGTAGGACACGGGAAGGGGGCCCAGGGGGCTCTGCCTGCGTCGCGGTGACCTGCACCCTGACCAGGAATGCCGCTCTGCCACGCCAACCCTTGCCTCCACTCTGTATTCGCTTTGTTCGTCATTGTCACTTGCGGTTCAAATGTCGACGTCGGCTCGTGCAGCAGGCGACGCTAATTTGCTCCTTCGTTCCTGCCCACCCCCTCCGCCGGGGCTTTATGCCGTCCCGCCAGTACATTGGCTGCATCCCAGGACTTTTCAGACGTCGTCGCCGTCTTCCGGAAGGCGGTCTTTTCGCAATGGTTTGACGCGCCCTGGCATTCTCCCCGAGATGCAGACTACGGCGCCGCCCAGATTGTGAACTCGTTCACGTATTTGGTCCAGTCCCTGGTCCGGCAAGCAAGTACGTTTCTGCCAACTTGCCGCCCGTCTTCCTGCCCCCGAGTTGCCGCCCGCACGCATCATCCACTTTCACAGCAACCCGCCCACCAGCCTGGTCCTGGAAGACATGACGACTGTGGCAGCTCAGTCCCTTTCCGCCACCTTCCCTGGGTTCAGGCACCCGGCTGCACGGCGCTCCCCACACGCGACAACCTAGCGGGCTGCTCCCTGCCCATTCCCCGAACCTGTCTGCCCCTAACCTGTCTGCCCCTAACCTGTCTGCCCCTAACCTGTCTGCCCCTACCTTGTCTGCCCCGAACCTGTCTGCCCCTAACCTTTCGGCCCCTAACCTGTCTGCTCCCTGTCCACCAAGCGGCCCACCCCTTTCTGGCTACCTCCAACTGCAGTCTCCCCCTGGGGTCGCATTCCCCCGCTTTCCATGGCTATCGACTTCACCGACATGGCCCTTGCGGTGGTGGAGAGCACCGCCGGACAGGCAGACGTGCTCCGGCTGAGTGCGGACGCCAGCTTCCGAATGAAGAGTGACGAATATGGTGCCTTCCTGCGCTTGAGGGACAAGTGAGTAGCCGCCGCGATCTTCCGGACATGGTCTGGGCCTGGGGTTCTGGGCATAGACGCTGGTGTCAGGAGGCTGCAATTGCGGCGGCATCGGGGGCCGGCATTGGCGGCTGCGAGGGCTGGGGAATATCACGTACGACTCCGGGGGCAGTCTTCAAACTTTCGCCCTGCGTGCCAGCATCTGCATGCCGTACGACACGTGTAGCCCAGGGACGGCACCTCACTCCCCCTCCCTGCCACCTGCCTCCCATCCGTAACTGTCCCACGCAGCCTTGCCAAGCTGAGCCGTTCGTTGGCGGACTTGAGCGGTGAGTTGAGTTGAGGCGGGCTGGCGAGGCGGGGGCTTTTTGCCTGCGTAAGCAGGCCATGTGTGTCCGCTGCCGCTGTTGCTCCGAGGACCCTGCTTGCGGCTCACTGCTACCGCCACCCCAGCGAGGGCCCAGGCGGCGCCCAACGTGGGCACCAGCTCCCGTCACGCGCCTTCGCCCTGACGCTCCCTTGCAGCCACTTGCCCTAGAGGCCATATCAACGTCATCCGCCGCCATTCCCCACCTCCCCCCCTCTTATTCAACGCAGAGGAGCTCAGGGACGAGGACGAGGAGCACCCCCACAGTTCTCCCCCGCCTCCTCCCCCCTACTCCCCCCAACCCCCCCAGTCCCCCTCCAGACCCTGGTACCCGGTCTGGACATACCCCTCCTGGCCTCCGCAGCCCGCCACCGCCATGGACCAGCTGCTGGGGCACCTCAAGAAGGGCGCCACCAACTTGGGCCTGGACTTCCTGGTCACCTTTGCAGAGGTGGGTGGGGCAAGCGGCGGGGACAATGCCGGGGCTCGCAGGAATGATGCCACAGTGGCAGTGCCTGGTGGTCGCGGCGGTGAATAATGACGCTGAGGTGCAACAGGGGTGGTGGTCGAGGAGCGAGGGGGGTGTGTGTCAAGAGAGGGCGGCCCTTGGGTACAGGGGGGTGGGCGAGGAGCGAGGGGGGTGTATGAGAGGATCCAGGGGGATGGCGAGAAGGCCAGCTTATACGACGGAGGGGAGTTATGGTGGGGGGAAGGAGACAGGGCTTTGGGGTTGGGGGTTTGATAAGAGAATCCGCGGATCCACGGCCGACAAACCGAGGGCGGGGAAGGTGACGGTCCAGGGGGACGTTGTCGCTTAGGACCGCGGGGCCGCAACGTGTGCTTCGATTGTGAGGGCTGTGGTAGTGGTGAGTCGTCATCGACCGAGAGGAGGAAGCAAGGTTGGACATGGTAGATTTGAGCGGCGCTATGTGCCGGCATTTCGGAGTGAGGCGGCCGTGGTGCAAGAAGGCCGGAGGCCGAACTGGTCTGTTCCGCCTGTCATGCATATCGCGAAGCGTACAGCAAGCATCCAGCTGCGCTGTGCTACGGCGTGCTGTGTGCTGTGCTGTCCTGGGTTGCTCCCCGAACCCCGGGGACATTTGCGCCCGCCCGTGCGGACCGTTGATTAAGGGATGCCGAACATTGCACCTTGCTTTCATGGTAATGCGCGCAGGGCGCGTACCCCGCCGTGCGTGACATGATCGGCGACATCCCAACCGTCGCCAACTATATTTACAAGCTGGTGCAGAACGGCCTGGACCCACGGCTGGCAGGTGGGTTTGGAGGGTGATGGGGAAAGGAGGTGGGAGGTGGTGGGAGGTGTGCGAGGAAAAAGGAGGGCGTGGATGGGGGGGCGCACTCAAGCGCCGCTGACCCCAGGCGGGGGTGGCGTGTGCAGTGCCGGCTAGGGGAGTCCCGTGGACAGCTTGGAGCAACACCGGCAACGGTGCCAGCGGGGGTGTCGTATCTGCCCGTAATCGCGTGAGGCCTCATGTGCCTGTAGCACAGCGAAGGGAGCTGGGCTTGAACGCCTCGGTCAAGCTGCGGTCGCTTGCCCCTCAGCCGCCTTGTTGGGCACCTGCCCCTGAATTGTACGTAACGCCCCAACCCGCCCCGCAGACTCCCATGGCTCATCGGCGGCGTCGCTGTACCGCATCCTGAAGGCCATGTTCGCCAAGCTGCTGTCGTCAGACACGGGCAGCATCATCACCGCCTTTGCTGCGGGTTCGCACGACGTGGACATCTAGTGAGTGCACGGAGGCACCTGGGGGGGGGGGATCCGCCTCTCGGTGGCCTTGCATCAGTCATGTGCTTGCCCGCCTACTGCCGGCTGGAGTGCCCTCACATGGTAACCGGCGGCGTTATTCTCCCGCCGCACGGACACCAGTGCCGGTGGCGACAGCCCCTCTCCCCCCGCACCACCCGCCCCAACCCCTTTCACCTCCGCCTCCCCGCCTCGTCCGCTGCCTCCCGCCCCTGCAGCGCCCTGGCTGCCTCCCAGGACTTCCCCGAGGTCATCTCCATCCTGAGTGAGGCCAGCTGGTGGCCCAGCTGGTGGGGGTACAGCAGCTCGGAGTACGGCCCGGTGTTCGTGGTGGGCAGTGTGGGCAACCTTGTCAGAGAGCTGGTCCGGCAAGCAGGTGGGTCCGCGCAGAGGGGAAGACGACCGCATGGGAGGGGGAGCTGTCCCGTTACATGGTCCGGAGGGCTCGGGTGGCGGTTGAGAGCCCACCGCACCGCGTCGTCCCGCATGCGAGTAGCCGCTGCCTGGCTCCCACTGCACCAAGCACGCGGCCCCACCGAACACATTCGCGGTGAAGCACCATACAGGCGTCATGTACGTTTCTAATTAAGTTATATACCCCTCAGGGAAACGTACTGGGTAACAATACGGATACCTCGAAGCGGATTTCTTTTGTGCCTGAAGGCTTTCTGTAAGTTGACACCCGCCCTTCCCTCCCCCCCCCGCTGCCCCATTCTTGTGACCCGCTTGCGCGCGGCTGCCTCCGCTCAGTGACCCCCTGGGGTCGCATTGGTCCGATTTCCATGGCGTTTGACTTCACGGATTTTGCGCTGACGGTGGTCGGCAGCACTGCGCAGGAGATTTCCTCGCTCCAGTCGGACGCCAATTCAGTGCTGTACATGAGCGGCTCTGAGTACACGGCCTTCCTGCGCATGCGGGACAAGTGAGTGCCCACCGGCCAGCACCTCGCGCTTGCAAGCTGGGCATAGGGGCGGGGGGCTGGGTAGGGTCACCGATAGTATCTGCGGGGATGATGCGAGCGGCAAGTGTGCCCGGAGCGGTTGAGTCAGCGGGCTCTTGGCTTGCGGACATGGGTTGTGGCATTTGGCGGGGGAAGCCCGTAGGTCAGCACTTCAGAGGGGGTAATACGTGTCGGGTTGTCTCTTGTTGGTTTGGAGGGGAGAAAGGAGGGAGGGAGAGAAACGGGGAGCCGACCTGACAGGCTGCGTCGCCGACTAGTGCAGCCTGATCCTGCGCACCCCCTGCCTTCCCCCCTGACGTACAACTCTTCGCCCCCGCCCCTCTTATCCAACCCCCCACCTGCACCACCTGCAGCCTTGTCGTCCTGCGCGACTCCCTGAAGGGGCTGCGAGGTGAGGGAAGGGGGGGGACCCGCGGGGCGATGGGGTCGCCTCTCGCAGGTATCGGTGTCTGCTTGCCAGCCTGCTGGCTTGCTCTCACATGCCCCTGCCGCTGCCGTACAGTCTGGCCCCAGGGGGGCATATTGCACTTCGTGAGGCCATCATTGGTCGGGGTGACACCGCGGCCCCGCCCCACCCACGGTCCCCCGTCTGTCTCTTTCTCGTGATGCAGGCGAGCTGAGGGACCGGGACGACGATGCAGGCGGCGATTACGAACCGGTTGCAGCGCCGCCCCCCAATCGCCCGGCGTACCCGCGATGGCCCGATTGGTCCAAAATTCCGAGCCAGCCCTCCTTCCCCCCGTATCCCGGATCTCTCAGTGACGGTCCGGATATCATCGTGGACGTGGTGAAGAACGCCGCCAACAGCCTGGGCCTGGACTTCCTGGTATCCTTCTCGGAGGTCGGTCTCTCCGGCGTGTGGTAAACTGGGGCCTGGGGACTTTCCGGCGGCGTCCTCAACAGGTCGGGTGAGGGCGGTAGAAGCCGGAGATGCCAGGATGCAGTCTGCGCGCTGCTCTGGCGTCCAGTGGGAGCATGGAAGCAGCACCTGTGGCCGCAATTGGTGCTGGGATGGTAGTGGGACCTTCGCACCTGTTGCTGTCAGGGTCGGGCCCCCGCCACTTCACGCGCCACTGCACCCCGACAGCGGGTCTCGGCTGAGGGCCTAGGACAATGCACCAGTCCGAGGCTGTCTGCCAGTGTGCTGCACCCTGCTTGCTGGCTGTCCGTGTACGGCGGGCGCATGTACTCCCGCAGCAGCAGCGCCCTGGGAATGACTACCCAGCCCCGCCGCAGTACGGCACCTAAGCGCTTTCGGTTGACGGCAGCCGGGTCAAGCGCGCCCGCCTGCCAGCTGCGCCCTCCTCGCCCCCTGCGCCCTTCTCGCCCCCTGCGCTCCCCTTGCCGTCCTCCTGTGATGTCGCACACGGTGTGGCCTCACGGTACAACCCTCCCTCGGTGGCGCACATCTCACTCCGCAGAGCGCGCTTCCTGCCGTGAGGGACGTGTTTGCGGACTTCCCGACAGCCGCTGACTACATCTACAAGCTGCTGCAGCACGGCCTGGACCCACGACTGGCAGGTGGGGGTTGGGAGCTTCCGTTACTGACCGGCCTGGAGAGCGCTGCCAGCCGTCCGCAGAGCCCCTTCGTGGGGCAGCCGCATGGCAACATCGAGGCATTCCTAAAGCATTAACCCGGGGCGTGCATTTTGCCACGTGTTCTCCAGTCGGGTCGGGGGCGCTTCAGCGCAAGGGTCGTGGTGGAGTCCTCACGGCCCTGCTGCTCGTTCACATATCACACGTGGCGGTTGGTGCAGCGGGCGCCGTGGCTGCATGTCGTTTGTCGCGATGCCGCTGTATCGTCCTGATGCCGTCCTGACGCCCCGCACACCACGCCCCCCTCCGCCGCAGATCCCGGCGCCCCGGCGGCCACGTCGCTGTTCAAGATCTTGCGGGGTACCTTTTCCACCATCGTGAAGACCGACACGGTCGGAAACGTCGTTGACATGGCCTTGGCCAACCACGACATCAGCATCTAGTGAGTACGGCGGCGCGAAGCGAGGGGAGGCAAGGGGCTGTATGTGTATGCCACCCCTGCTGTGGTCCTGGTGTCCATCTGGCTTTCGAAGCGGCCCCACTGTCCACCACTCAGCCCCACTGTCCACCACTCAGCCCCACACTCAGCTACTGCTCGACCGGCACAGCCAGCCGGCACCGGTAAGGCTGCCCACCCCGGTTGTTTAGTTTCTCAAGCTGGACACGCGCGCAGTGCCGCCGATTGCTATGTGGCTCTGCATCTGAGTCGCTCGCCCCCGCGGGCACCGGTACTTTTATGTAACCCCAGCGGGCAGCGAGCAGCTCGCAACGGCCTCTTAAAGCACCGACCAGCAACGGCCCCCATGCCGCCGTGCCCCGGCTCAATCCTGCGCATGTCCGCTTCCCCGCCGATCCTCTCGCATCTGTCTCCCAGCCCTCACGCAACACACCACCTTACACCTGCCTCCTCACTCGCCTGCACCCGCCGCCCCCGCCGCGCCCTCGCCTGGCTGATGTCATGCCTGCAGCGCCCTGGCCGCAGCCACTGACTTCTCCGAGCTGATGTCCGTCCTCCGGAGGGCCTCGTGGTTTCCGAACTTCGGGGCCGGGCATCCCTATGACGACTATGGCCCAGAGCGGGTGGTGTCCTCCGTCACCTACATCGTCCGGGAGGTCGTGAAGCAGGCCTGTGAGTGCCAGTGCCGGTAGTGTCCGGGAGTGTCCAAGTGGGGCGGGGAGCCACTGGCGCGGTGCCCATTGGGCGATAGAGGGGCAGCGCGGTCGCCTGGGTCGCTGCGTGGGTCACTGCCCCCGCCGCCTGCAGCCCTACACACGTCCCTCGCCGCTGCAGCCGCTGCTGCTGCTGTCGCTGCTCGCACCGACGTTCTGTACACACACACGCGCGTACCCGTTGCGCCTTATGCCTTACCCCGGTGCGCTCAAGCCACTGGGACCACTCGCACCCGCCCTGACCGCACCGCCCATGTGAGCCGCCCATGGCTCCGGAGCGCACGGTACGACGCTGACCGCGGACCCGGCCCCTGCCCCCGCAGTCACCCCAGGGGGCCGCAGCACCCCCTTCGGCCTGACTGTGGACATTGTGGACATCGCGACCTCGCTGGTGGGCAGCACTGTGCAGCAGGGGTACACGCTGAGGGGCATGACGGACCTAGCGGTGCGCATGAACGACGAAGAGTACTTCGCATTGGCTCGTCTGCAGAACAAGTGAGTACGAACCGTACCAACCGTCTGGACATAGCCGTACTAACAACCTCGTCCGTGCTGGTTGGGTCCAATGCGTGGAGGGCAGGGCGGCGCCGGTCCCTCGACATCGGGGCCGCTGCTATATCCTTATGTCCGCCGTACAAGATCGGCCCAGTGTGAGGGTCCGGACGAGGCAACGACATAGAGCCTTTGGTTGCCTGCGGCGCCCCGCCTTCTCCCCCGAGCCTCCCCTCACGCCTCCCCCCACGCCTCCCCCCCCACGCCTCCTCCCCACGCCTCCTCCCCACGCCTCCCCCCGCCGTCCCGTGACAATCCCCCCCCCCTCCGCCTCTTCCCGCTCCGCCCCTCCCCGACCTGCAGTCTGGGCCTGCTGCAGAGCTCCCTGGGGGCGCTTCGAGGTGAGGAGGGAGGTGGAAGGGAGGGCTGACAGGGGATGTGTGTGCCTTTCGGGGCCTCCCTCCCCCCCTCCCCTTGCACCCTGCCGTGACCGCCCTTTGTATCCTCACGGGCGCCCCCTGGCTGCCACGAGACGCCGGAGACCCTCTAGGCAGACCGATGCTTTTGTCGACTTGTGTGGTGCTCGCCCTCATGCTTCCGGCCGCCTCGACACGTTTCCGGCGTGCAACGCCTTCAAGCCCCTTCCTCAGCTACGGCAGTAGTACCTCCCCTCCTTTGCAAGCTCACCGTTTCTCGACACCACCCAACCCGCCACGCTGTTTTTCCTCCTTACACGGGTTTTCCTCGCAACCCGCCACGCGGCTTTCGGATTCACTCCTTCCTTCGCGTGGATTATAACATTCGTTTGTTTGCGATACCCGCCATTCCTTGTCCCGCGCTGCAGGCAACCTGAGTGACATGCACGGCGGCCGCGCACCCTCCCCGGGAGGGGACGACTATGATTATCATAGCAGATACGATTACGACTACGATGATTATGACTACAACAAGTCCCCAGCCGGGCCGGGCCCGTGGTACGGCGGCGAACCCGACGGCTACCGGACTGGCACCGTGCAAGCCCCCTCGCTACCGCCCACATGGTCCGGCGGCGAACCCGACGGCTACCGGACTGGCCCCGTGCAAGCCCCCTCGCCACCGGGCACATGGTACGGCGGCGAACCCTCCTGGCCCACGAACTGGTCGCCGCCCCGCAGCGGGCTGGGTGACGTGATCGAGGCGCTCAGGAACGACCCGGACCTCGGCTTCCTGATGACGTTTGCGGAGGTGGGTGGCGTAGAAACGAGTATTGTTGCACTGAGGCCGAGGTCATGGGGGTGGGTGGGTAGGAGTGGCGGCCGAGGGCCCGGGGGACGCATGGGGTGCGCTGGTGGCTGGTGGCTGCTGTTGCTATTCACCAGAGGAGAGCATCGTGTCCATCAGCCAGCGTATCGGGAGCTGCAGGGCCCTGAGGCCGCCAACAGGCGCGCGTCGATCGCATCGCGTCGTCTTCGATGTGCCGTGGCATGAGTGAGGGTGGCGGAGGGATGTCGTCTGCCTCGCATTCCGCAGCTCTTGCGTATTGCACGGATTATTATAGAGCCTTGCCTGCCTTGAGTATGGCGTTGCGATCGCCCTGCTGTTGCTGCTGCTGTGGCGGTGTCCTTCGGTAGCTGCCACCTGGGGGTCAAGCTGGCGGCCATCCGGAGGGCATGCATCGCCGCATCGCAAATGCTCCCCGCTACCTGACTTGATCTGTCTTTTGCTGTGTGCCGTACACGGTGTGGTTGCGCTTTACGTACGGCACATGCAGGACGCTATCTCCTCTATAATTGACGTCAGCGTCGACATGCCCATGGCCGCCAACTACATCTTGAAGCTGTTGAAACACGGACTGGACCCGCGAATGGCAGGTGGGTAGCTTGGAAGCACGTTTTGATCATATGAGGCAAAGCATCGGATAGGTGGGTGAGGCAGCGCCGGGGGGGGGCCGGATGCGCCGCTCGGGATGAACTAGGGCTTGAACTCAGATCTCCAGGTCGTACACCTATGTCTGTACAGCAATTACCGGTGCCCCTAAGGCCGCCCTCAGTCAACCCGATTTAGTGGGCCCAGCGCGGGGTGGCATCGCAATCGCAGCTGATCCGCATTTCTGCACCCGGCAGTTGTACGGGTCATAGTAGCACCTTGATCACATCATGCGAAGTCGGGGCTGTACCGCGGGCTCTTACCCCCACTCAGCCCCACACCTCGCCTCACTGGGTTTTCTCTGCCCGCCCCTCTCTCCCCGCCCCAGACGGCAACGGAGAGGCAGCTACCGCGCTGTACGACATCCTGCGGCCCTTCGTCGCCTCCGTCACTGCAACGGACAGCGGCAGCGTAATCGCCAGTGCGGCGTTGAGCTATCACGAGGTCAACTTATAGTGAGTACGACAATGCGAAGGCGTTGTACGCGTATGCAGTGCGATTGTGTGGCCGGGGACGATCATGGTGTCCCCTTCCGCCTCCGGCCTCTCCCGGACTACCTCTTTCCTGGGCTGCCCGCACGAGGCCGGGCTGCCCGCACGCGGCCTGCCTGCCACTGGTTGGTATTCATAATGCGGTGCTACATGAGTCATGGGCAAATCGATTACCGTAATCCCGATGAGTACGGAGGTTACCCTCCTCACCGCAGTCCTCTTCTTCCGCCCTCCTCCATTTTCGTACCGCCAGCGCCCTGGCTGCCTCCCAGGACTTACCCGAGATGGTCTCCATCCTGAGTGAGGCCAGCTGGTGGCCCAGCTGGTGGTTCGTCGGCTCCCCGGGCCCCTCGGATGACTACGGCCCCACCCGGGTGACGTCCACCGTTTTGTACTCTATCCAGGAGCTCGTCCGGCAAGCCTGTGAGTCCTTCCACGTTCTACCGTATGCCTCCGCTCACACCCGCGCGCAAACGGTGGTTTGCCCGCAGCAACGTCTGTCTCGAGCTTCCCAGGTTTGGCCAGGTTGCTAGGACCTGAGCTTGGTGCCAGCCGAGTCCCCCACATACACGTGTCCCGACCTCTGTAAAACCCTGTGCCCAGCGCGTCCTTCCTTCCATCTGCCGCCGGCGGCCCACTGAACCCTGCACCACTCCCAGCACCCGCTGCCCCTCCACGCCGCTCCCCCGCAATAAACCGACCGAAGCTCCGTAGCCTGTTCCACTAATCACGCACCATCCGTTCTACCACCCCGGTTGGGTCCCTGCCGTGTGCTGCTGCAGCTGGCCCCGGGGGCCGCATCAGCCCCGGTACCATGGCTTTGGACTTTGTGAAGATGGCGCAGGCGCTGGTGGACAACACGGTCCTCCAGTCGGACACGCTCCGGAACAATGCGGGCTCTGCACTGTTCATGAGCTACGAAGAGTACCTCGTCTTCGAGCGCTTGAAGTCCAAGTAAGTCTCCATCATGCGCTTGTGGCACGCCGCTGAGGGTCGGACGAGGCTGCAAGTTTGTTCCTTGCGTTTGGGGTTAAAGCCCGCAGCAATGCTCTGGTGGCCGGGGCGTGTGGCGGTTTGGGCTTGTGAAGCTCACGTCGGATCAGCCCTCAGAGGAACGCTGATGGCATTCAGACCTCTTGCCCCGCCGCGAGGGCTGGGGAGTATCACGTACGACTCCGGGGGCAGTCTCCAAAGCTTCGCCCTGCGTGCCAGCACCTGCATGCCGTACGACACGTGTAGCCCGAGGACGGCACCTCACTCCCCCTCCCTGTCACCTGCCTCCCATCCGTAACTGTCCCACGCAGCCTTGCCGTTTTTGGCAGCGCTCTGGGGGCCCTTCGTGAAAACCTGTAGATCTTAGATCAGAATGGGATCCAGCGCGGCCAGCGGTGCCGCCGCGGTTGCATGCCCATTGCGAATTGCGGAGCTGTCTGCAGGTGGGAACACCGACGCACGCGTGGGACCTGCGTTGACGTGGCATGTGCATATGTCGAGCTTAAATTGTACAGTGAGCTTTCTTTGGATCCATATTCTCGTGTTTATTAACCGCTACCTGTTGGCGTAGCTTTTACTAGGCCTTCCGGCTTTGGCGCTTTATCATTGCGACCAACATGATGTTTCCATTACGTGCCACGTATTGAGGGCTGGCGGCAGGCGACGAGTGTCTCACAGCTGCGATGCCAGTGGCGTGGGTCGCTCGGGCGGCGACTTGGGTTCACGAGCAGCCCCGCGGCCGCGAGCAGGGCGTTGCCCGATCGTTTGCAACTAATTGTTCATTTACACCGGCTCTCTTTGAACGAGAACCATTTATGGCAGCGTTGAGCGAGAGGACTCGGCGTGTGTATTCGTCCCGAACAACGTTTCTTGATTGATCGCGAAACATCAGGCCATCGGTATCCGACAGGTCCGACAAGTTTGGAGTTGAACAAGGATTGCTGTATCGAGTGGCTTTTGGGTCGTTGAGGATGAGTGAGCAGTTGTACGCAGTCTCATGGCTGATCAGTACGTCAAGCAGTACGTTATATTGAGGTGGTATTCACCTTCCCAGCTTCGCAAGGAGATTCTTGCGCGAATGCTGCGGACAGCCAATTGATCACGTGCTTTTCCGTGTTCCCGTCCCTGGGCAAATGAAGAATTGACGTTTAGGTGGGCCGAAACTGTTACAGAAGTGAGCCCCAGACCAGAGGGTAGGGCCATCGGGCGCATCGTCTGACACTGAAAGAGACGCAGGAAGAAGAACAAACCAATCGACTGAGATATGGCAAACCACCAGAAACCCCGAACACGGGGTCAGAGAAGAAATATCGGCTCCAACCACCCAGGGGAGAGTAGCCTAAGTGGCCCCTCCTATTAGCAATACAGCAACTGCAGCCCAAGCAGCAGCCCCTCGATCAGAGCAACCAGCAGAGCGCCTCAACAAGTCGAGCAGAAGCCCCCCACCTGAGACCTAAGAAGATTCCTCCGACACCGGACCAGCCCAAACTAAGGAGGAGCAAAAAGGCGCTCCCGCAGGAGCACCAGCCAGCCGGGGCCTTATCCGGCCCCTCGCAACTGGGCGCCAGGCCAACACCACACTAGTCAGCCCTGAACAGCCCGCAAGAGAGGATGTTTAGGACCAACCACTCCCCAACCCTTGTTCGGGGAAACTAGTGCCGCCAAACTCCGCAAACGGGACCAAACGTCCACTATCCGCGTGTTCAGACATTCTCCACACAACGAGCCCAGGCCCCCAGGTCGAACACAGTCGTGTGCCGCACTCGGTTTCCTGCCTAGGTCGTAAGTTGGGTGGAGTATGGTTGCCAAGCCCGATGCGTCAGTTGGTGCGAGCAGGCTCTAAGAACCATATGGCGAACAGGCCTCGAGTGTTGTGACAGCAGGTAAGTCCCAGCATGCAGGCATGTGGGAACGGGCTGCACGGCAGTAGGCACAACAGGAGGTTAGCCGCTGCATCAGGACGAGCATAGCATGTTGGGGTCCGGGACCGTGCATCCCACCGCTCGTGCTTTCCTTGTCTCTTTCAGTGTCAGGCGATGCGCCCGATGGCTCTACCTTCTAAGGTCTGGAGCCCACTGTAACGAGTACAACAGGTTTTGGATTTCAGTGTGGTAGGCCGGAAAACGGTTCCTAATTACATAAAGCGCAGTCAAAACGCACGAATTACCTGCGATGATTTCACAATACGTTGAGCAGCTGTACGCAGTGAGATGGGCCAAAGACGTGTCTTCATGACATCCGACATAACTCCCCCCGTCATAACCGTCGTCATGGCGGCCCCCAGTTCCAGACGGCTAAGGATTCGCCGATGCATGTCGCTTCCGGCCGTTCCGCCCCCCACAACGGCAGCTGTCTCCGCCGCCGGCGCATGCACTGCGCCACGCGCCGCACATGAGCCCAAGCTGTATGGCAGGCCAGCCAGGTGGGATGCCACGTAGGAGAGGCATGAAGTGCGGCCCTCGATACAATCCACTCCCGGCAGGCAGTGCTCCACACACCCACACCTACGGACACCTACACGCGCAATCAATGTACAAGTCTCTTACGTACGCAGCTGTCAACCCTTTCCCTTCACACCTCTCATTTAAGTCTCTCTCTCTATCCCCTGCTCTATCACATAGCAGTCGTACACAGCTGCCACGGACTAGGATGGACTAGGATGCCAAGCTGCAACACACAATACGTACATCAGCCGCATCAGGTTCGTCTGTTCTGCAAACATCTGTCGTTAGTGCCGTAACGTGTGCCGTGTGCCGCTCCCGCTCCACACGCATCCCTTGCAGCAGCGCCAAGGACCAGCAGCGCGCCGTCACCCATCCACCCGCACCACCGCTCTAGCTGCACACGCTAAACAAACATCCTGGCTCACTCCGGGAACACGTCACTGCGCCCCCGTGCCCGGCGGCCCCTGCAGCCCCCACCCGTCCTCCCCCTTCATACCACCAACCAGACCGGGAGCACATTATCCGAATCGTATCCCGAGACGAAGCCGCAGCCACCTTTCCGCGTGCTGTTGCCCGGCAGCTCCCACTGCTCGTCGTCCCCCGGAGCCACGGCCCGCGTCCCGGCCACGACCGCGCCTCCTCCGTTGCCGTCCCCGCCGGTTTCCCCCTTCGCGGCCACTGCTGAGTAGCCCGACCCTAGCCCCGCCTCGCGCGCGACGTCAAACACAATAGCATCCAGCAGGGACAGCAGCGAGCCGAATCGGTACAGCTCCAGGTCCAGCTGGTTCCGGAGCAGCATCTTCTGCCACTCCTCCGGCTCCGGCAGCCCTTGCCGGCCCACCTCGTGCACCTGAGTGCTTGTGCGAGCGTGCACGGCTCCGAAACCCAGCCCCCAGCCCACTGCCATCTCGTACAGCAGCTCATTCATCGCTGGCTGCTCCAGCAGCAGCAGCACGTCAAACTGTGTGATGGCGAGCCGTGCGGCGGCGAGGTGCGCCTGCGTGAGGTTCTCAGACGGGAGGAAGTATACCGCCTCTCCCAGCAGGGACCGGACGTAGTAGTTGTCGGTGGCCGAAGGCATGAGCGCGTGCCAGTGGGCGGAGCCGTGCGCGGGGAAGAAGGCCGAGGCCTGCTCCTTGAAGTGGTGGTTGTACAGCGCCCACACCCACATGAGGTGGGAGCGGAGGCGCGTCTGGGGGTGGCGGAGCTGGAGCACGTTGAGGTGGCCGGGGCAGACGTGGGCGTTGCGGGGCACGCGCGAGGCGCCGTACGTCGTGAACTCGTTGGCTAGGACGTTGTAGCGGTGCCGCAGCAGGAAGCGCTTGCGGATGTGGCACGACACCGTGTTGCGCTGCTTGGTTCCCCAGTTGGCGAACCAGGGCGTGCGCAGCCCCGGGGGCGCGAGGGAGATGTGCAGCGAGTTGTTGACCCAGCGCGGCACGTCGTCAAACTCCCGGATAAGGCAGTTGCGGCGGGCCGCAAAGGACTGCGTCCTGCAGCCGTTCAGCTTGGCGAGCTGGCAGAAGGTGGTGCCGCCGGCTTTTGAAACGTGGAAGAAGTCGATGACTCCCTTCCGCGCGGCGGCCTGCTTGTGCAGCAGGAAGAGGCGCACGCAGAGGCGTGCAACGGCGGCGTGCGCCGCTGCGCTGAACTGGCCCTCGTTGAGGCGCCGCTGCACCAGTGCAGCCAGCACAACGCGCCGCAGCACAGGCCAGCAGAGATGATTCGGTAGCTGAGCCACTTTGCTGGTTAGCGCGTCCAACTGTGTTACGACGTCGTTGGCGCCGTCGTCGAGTCCCGAGAGTCCCCTCGCCATAGTGACGACCTCCCAAAACACATCGTACTGCAACTCTGCGACCATGTGGAAGGTCTCATTCAGGCTGGTGGGCGCCTCAAACAGATGCTGGATGGTTTCTATGATAGTGTCCATGCGAACCTCCACGATGTCCGTGGCGTTGCTGGTCTTCGTGTTGTTTAACATCAGTCTTCGAAGCAAAATAGCCTCAAAGTCAATAATTGGTTGTGTGTTATCATACTGAGCAGCGGCCGCATCCACTGTTGCACGGCTGCAGCTAGTCAGCGCCAACAGCACGGAGGTCGCGATCAGCAGCTTCGCGCATTTACGACACAGCTCCATAGCCTCCCAATCCTGTTTTATTACTCTTCAGCGTGACGGGCGTCTTCCATCGGGACTCGCTAAGCCATCCATAGAACATACGCCAATAACTGGATCAGATTACCACTCGTGTATATCATGAAGCGTAATCCTAACAAGTGATGAGGCTAACGGTCCATGGGCTTTATCACAGGCAACGCTGTAGCTGTCGTGTGAGTCGCTGTCCGTTCGACAGTCCTGCATGGTAGAAAGCGGTTGACGTACATCAGGTGGCAGCTGATTAGAAAGCAGACTCCGTTGTTTTTGGTTTTGCACTAGGCCTGTACGGCTCGCTTGGTCTCGGTGCACGTTGATGGTGGATCGGGGCCGCAACATGGTATCTGCCTTTCATGAGCTTTACGTCGTTATGTGGCCGACGAAATTAAGCGACAAGTTGCCAATTTGTTACAGGTGCGGCATCATAGCTGTTGGCTCGGAACATGGCAAGGAACTGTGCGGTTAGTGTGCAAACAGCATGACAAATTTATATAGCCGCTATCCCGATTCGCCAAATCACTTCACAGTCCTCATCATCGAGTCAATGGCTCCCATACACACACGGATCTCTGCCGTACGTTGCACCGGCCACCGGGAAGCCCTTGCCCAGATGTTTTTGCTGTTTTTAGGTGGGCCGCGTCCATGGCATCGAAGTGGTCAAGCTCAATTGCCGAGACCCTATGACTGATCTTTGCAGGACGCGAGTGTTTACTGTTGAGTGCCAATGGCTAAGGCAAAACCGCGCCAAGATGGCTCGTTTTGCCAGCCAAGTTGTTGTACGTTGTATACCAGCTTACCTGGCCGTGTGTAGTAGCAGGCGCGTCTGTTACAGTGGGATCCAGACCAAAGAGTAGAGCCACCGGGCACATCGCTTGGCGTACCCAGCGTGCATATTTGCCAGCATGATGCCGTATATCTGTCTGCGCCTGAGCCACGAACAATAGTAGCACTACATTTAAGGAGCGCCGACGTCATCAACATCATCATCACTATCCTGCCACCTGTCAAACCATTGCGCCACGCGGCTAGGCATTTTTGAAAGCGTAAGCGTACGATAGGTTTGCGTCCAGTGCCACAACGCAGGTAAAAGCACCGAGTACCGCTTGTAGTCGATCCAATCAAGTCCACGCGGCTCAGTTTGCGCAATCAAACTCAGGGAAAACAAAATAGGTCCGCCAAAATGTCTCGCTCCGAAACGACACCAACGCAAGGCACCGTACACTGTCCAAGAGGCCGCTTCAGGCTCTGGCGGCTGAGCCCCCGAAAAAATGCGCAGACGCAACCATAAGTCAACTAATGTAACTGGAGGCACCAGCAGGCCCAACCTCTACATCAGTGTGCTGCCGCCACCACGTCGCGCTCCGGTAGGTTCCAACTCGTAGGCGGGCACCGAGTCTTCACCTCGAGAGCTCCCGGGCGCGGGGTCCGATGGCGGGAGTACCGTAACCCCCTAGGTTCGGGGTCCGATGGCGGGAGTACCGTAACCCCGCCTCCCTCATGTCACGTAAACGGTCCTTTTTTTTGCAACGCTCCCTTTGAAAAGTCCGTCGCTCCGCCCTCAGGACACTCCGTCGCTAAGGGAGTGGAATAAATCCATGCTCATGGAAGGCGGCCATGATCAACGGAGCTCTCGTCAACAGACCCCCACGCTGAACCCCCGCCCGCCCGCAAGCGGCGGGTTTCCTCTCTAATCCAGCAGCCAGCACCCACATGTACGAAACACACACCCGGCACTCACTCTACCCCTCCCACAACCAACGCAGCCCCCAACCCTGCCCTCTCGCGCACCACCGCTGCCGCGCTGCTCCACCTCAGTGGCGTCCAGGGCGCCAACTCCGCTCTGTGAAACGCGCAACCCCAGCCGCTGATCACCTTCCCCACCCTACACTACCAGACCATAAGCTGCAGCGGCAAGCAGCCGCGTTAGCAGTGACCCCCGCCCCATCGGCACCCGGCTACGCCGCCCCTCCGCGACCTACCGTGCGCTGCCGCTTTGTCCGCGCCGACTCCCGCCCTCCCGGCTCCTCGCCGCATCCACCCGGATCCCCCGCCGCTTCGTCATCACCCAACCCGCCCCACCTCGCGACCAACGCCGACGGCCCTTGCGTCGCATCAGGCCGGATCAAGGCGCGCGGTGGCGTGGACTCCACGGCACCGGCGCCGTAACCACTGCCGCCGCCGCCGCTGCCTCCCCCGCCGCTGGCTAGGTGCCCGTTGCCGGCACGGGCGGTGGCCGCTCCCGTCGCAGCCGCGGCAGCCGCCGCCACTCCGCCCTGCTGTATGCTGTCGGCCACATGGTTCACCAGGACCTGTGGCTCGCGAGCGTGCGTCCAGGGAGGGGACTCCTCGTTAACGCGAAGCTTGTCGACCCCGGGCAAGCACGCCGCCGTTTCTAGCGCGCTCGGCGGCACAAGACGCTGGACTGCTTGCATGCGCCGGATGCCCTGAACCCCTGGATGGCCATGACAGCAGTCGTCCCTTCACCGCCTGGCCCTCTTCCCCACGGCCGCAGCGACCCCATCTCCAGCCCGCAACGGCCCGTTCCCTCACAGCCCCTACCCGGTACTCTCACTCTCCCATAGCACTAAGATGGCTTTCCCGCGCGACCCAGATCTAGCACCCTCGTCCCCCTCCCCGGCCGTAACAAACACCCCGCGGCACGACACCTTACCTCGCGCTGCAGCACGAACCGTGGGACACTGTCCGCCTCCGTCCCCGGGGGCCGGCGCGGGCGCACCGGGGTCGCCAGCTGCGCCGAGAAGCCGAAGTGCTTGCTGCACCAGCCGCGGAGAGCGTCCTCGATGGCGCGGACGTAGCTCTCCTCCTGACGCGGAGTGAACACCCGGAGGACGCGTTCCTGGTGGGAGTGGGGAGGGACAGGAGCATGAGAGGCCGGGAGGAGGGATGGGCAAGAGCATGAGAGGCCGGGAGGACGGCGGGGAAAAGGTCAGTAAACTTTTCAAGCTGCAAAAGCAATCATAAGACACTTAAACCCTTTTACAATCCTTAACGCGTGAGGCATGAGGTAGGGGTTACGAACGCCACCCGCGACTGGCCTTCGGCCGTTCGGACGGCGCCTCGCTCCGCGAGCCAGGCACCCACCTGGAAGAAGTGCGGCATGATGCCCACCACCTGGTTGGTGCCGATGTTGAACTTCTCGCGGCTGCCGTTTCGTTTAAAGAAGCCAACCTGAGGGGTGACCGGGCGGCCGGCGAGGCGAAGCCCGCACCCGTGGGGTTGCAAAAATAAACCGGCACCCGCAAACCCCGTTGGGGGGGGCGGCACACCGCGGAAGGGACCAGGTGACAGGCGGCGCCGCAAGTGCAAGGCGGCGTGAGGCCGGGCCGGGGGGGACATGCTCTCTTCGGGGCGAGGGGACATCCGAGGTCGGTGTAGAAGGCAGGGGCACTGCCGCACCGCGGCAAAACCCTGCGTTCCCCGACCTCCACTTGAAGGCCCTCCCCGCGCCCGGGCAGCGATAGGTCTTGCACGCGACACGCGCCGCTTCCCACTCCGCTCGCTTCCCTCCCCACCAGCTGGCCGCCTGTGCCGCCCGCCCTACTGGCCCCGCCCCGCGCTCACCCTCTCCACGGGGTTCCGGCCCCCCATGGTGTGGTCGATCTTGTTCTCGTCGCAGATGATGTCCGCGGCCTGCAGCCCCGCCGGCAGGTCCGAGCCGCTGTAGCAGGAAGCCACCTCGGCGGGCGTGAAGTAGCGCCGCATGGCCTGAGGTGCGGGCAGGTGTGTGGATGGAGAGTGGCGGCGGCCGGGGCTAGGTGTTGGTGTTGGTGGTGTTGGTGGTGTTGGTGGTGTTGGTGGTGTTGGTGGTGTTGGTGGTGTTGGTGGTGTTGGTGGTGGGATGGGTGGGCAGTGAGTCCGCCTCGCGTGACCAGCCCATTGGATGAGGAGCGGAGGAGCTTGCTCGCATAAGGCCCGGGAGCGGCCGGCGGCGGGCCTCGTCGTGCCTGTCGTCCTCGATCGCCAAATACGCGCATTGAAAGCAAAGCACAACCACCCTCAGATCAATCCCTACGAGCCGGCCCCTCCGCTGCCGCCCACCCACATCCGGCTTCCAGCCCACGGCACCCAGCTGGGGTTCTCCGCACGCAAATTTAAGCACCACTCAGGGCTCCCCCCTGGCCCTAGCCATCCGCCAGCTCAAAGTCCTACTTTCACCGTGCCGTATTGGGCAGGCCCCGTCCTCAGGGTTCAGCCAGCCAAAGCAAGTTACTCTGGCAACCTGAAACACGTTTTCAAAACCGGTCTCCAACCCGGTCTCCAACCCGGTCTCCAACTAGGTCCCCAACTAGGAGTCAGATGCCTCCTTCCTCGTGTCGCGAATACGTGTTTCTTCGATACCCCAAGCCACCCGGCCATGCCCCTACCCCCCCCCGCTGCCCACCTCCCATCTGTTGTCCGCGAGGCAGTCGGGCGGGACCGTGAACTGGTTGCCGAAGCGGTAGAGCTGCCGGTTGCGGATGCGGCCGACGATATCCTGCGCTGCTACCAGGGCCGGCTCCTCGACGTCATCCAGCTCGCCCCTGGGAGCGGGAGGTGGGCGACGGCACCGGAGGTAAGTCCGAGGCGGAGTGGAGAGCTGGAAGCAGGCAAGCGGCTGAGGCTGTGGCCCGATGGTGGGTTGGGTGGTTAGGTACCGAGGACAGCCGCTGAAATGACGTTGGTGGGTCGGGTGGGTAGGTGGGTGTTATCGGGGCGCAGAGGCTCCCGAAACTGGTGGCGATGGGAGCTGGGTGGTGAGTAGGGGAGGTGGGCGGGTGTCAAGGCTCGTGGCCGGCGTGCAAGGGGCCGCTAGCAATGCGGAGGGTGCACCACGTCGCGAGTGCGGCCGCACTTGCCGGGGGGGGTGGATACGGCTGAGGGGGTAGCTGGGCGCACGTGCAGGGCTGGCGGTGAAACGTGCGAAGCACCCGGCAACATCCGGGTGCAGATGGCGGTGTTGGCGCATGGGGGGGGCCGACACTCCGGCACGGGGGCAGGCCAGGGCCGGCGGCTGCGCCCCAGGGGACGGCGGAGGTTAGCGGCGGGCGGTGCGGCGCATGTGGGCTGGCAGGGCGCACCTACCGCCGCACGGCGAACCTACTTGTAATTCTTGCGGTAGTGCTCGATGGTCTTCAACAGCGTGAGGGTAGAGGGGTGGAGGGGCAAGGGGGATGAGGGCAGGGTTTCAGGGTTTAGGTGAGAGGAAACCCGTAGATCAGCACTTAAAGGGACAAGTACAACCCCCGACCATAAAGAGCTTGGGACGCTCGTTGGAATTGCATGCCGGAGGATTTGGTTCAGGTAACTACATCCGGAGGCGGTTCACCGCCCTCAGCTACTGGGCTTAGACGAACAACACTGGCAACCCCGCAATGCAGGTGCAGGGGGAGGCGTGCTGCAGTGTCAAGGCAGGCGAGGCAGCAGACTGTCCGTCCGCCGCCACCGCTGTGTTCCTGACCTCCTACGCCCCGGCCAGCCAGCCACCCACCGTAAGCAAGGAGTCGTCAAGGCTGATGAAGTCCTGCGGCCCCGAGGAGAAGCAGCAGCAGGTGTGTGTGGGGGGGCCGGGGGCGTAAAAACCGGGCAGGTGGGCGGGAGCAGCAAGGGTGGGGGGTTCGAGGGAGACCCGTGGGTGGGGGGGGGGAAGGGGAGGAGCGTACGAACTGGGAAAGGCATGTTGGCCTCCGTCCTGACAGCGGCATCAAGCCACAAAAACAACCTTCCAGTAATACCCACCATCAGCCCAAACACCGGCGCGTCCTGCGCCGCTCGACGACCTCAGCGGGTCCCTGTCCCCCCCCTCGTTCCCCCCTCCCGTCCCGCCTCGCGGCACCCACCCGCCCATACGGGTTTCCTCGCTGCCCACCTGACCCCGAACCCCCCTCATCCCAGGGGGAGGCGGCTAGCTTCTGTCCCCCGTCTCCTACGTCATGTAGCCGGGTCATCTCGCGCCCCCGCCCCGCGCACCGTGTCTCGCCTCACCATGTCCCATTCCACCAACTCGGTTCTCCGTCTTACGCTTCACACGCTACCGCTTGTTTCCTTTCATTTAAACGGCTGCTGACGGGCCACTTCTACAGGTTTCTAGATAGCCAATCCAAGCGCTGCAGCATGCGCCCACGTCCGAAGGCAATGCGCCAGCTATGTGTCCGAAGACAATGCGCCAGCTATTATACCCATGTCGTGTAACCGGTTTTAATGCCCCCCATGCATGTCGTGTAAACAAGTCTTTACGACACACACACACACACCCCTCCCCGCTTCCCCACCTCAGGCGAGTCCAGCCGCTCCGACAGCTTGAGCAGCGGGTCTGCGGCCACCAGGGCGTCAACCGCCATCAGCTCCACCGCCTTGCACTTCCTGGGGGTGGGGGGTGGGGTGGGTGGGAGGTTGGCCGGTTGCCGCGAAGGAGGCGGGGATGTTTAGGGAGGCCGGGAGAGGCCGGCGAGGCGAGGAGCACAGTGACAGGTAGCGGGATGGCCGCGGCGACCGGCAGGTGGTCGCAGCCCCCTGCCCCGCCCCCTCCCCGCTCCCCCTGCCCCGCCCCTACGGGTTTCCTCTCAAACCCCTCCCTGCCCCCCCTCCTGCCTGTTGGTGTAGACCTTCCGGTGCATCGCCTCACGAGCCCGGAACAGGTCCAGGATGTTGCTGTACTCGCTCCAGGGGTAGCACACCTCGTCATCCAGGACCTGGTCTCGGAGCAGGGGCGAGCATGAGCACGTTCGAGCTGCCGCCGCCGCCGCGGTCGGCCCAGCTGCAACAGACAGCAAACGGTTACGGCCCCTTACGGCCCCCTCCCCCAACGTGTCGCCCGGGTCCTCCCAGCACCTCACCTTGATGAACTTCCTCTTGAGCAGGCGGTCGAAGTCGCAGCCCACCTTGACTCCGCACATGGCCGCGTCCCGCTGCAGGTAGTCCACCTTGTCCACGTCCACACTGCCGGGAGACGGGAGCAGGAAGGGAGGGGTGGAGGGTGGGTGGGCGTTAGGGGTGAACTTCTACATGCCGTAGCGAGCGAGCACCTGGGTGCGGAAGGGGGATGTGTCAGGGCTCTGTTGATGGGAGCTGCGCTGATGGGACGTGATGAAGATCGACTACTGGGTTCGGGGTTGGGTCATGGGCTATGGGCGGCAGCGTGCCATGTGGCCGGCACGGGACAGGTTCAGCGTCCGGACGGGGCACCAGGCTGGCCGCGCGGAGGGCAGCGACGTACTGAGGCAGGGCGCATGTGTGAGAGCCACTGGAGTGCTCCAGGGAGGGGCCGTCGGCAGGGACGTGGCGGCATCCTGCGGCCCCGCAACGCTCCATACACGCACGCACGTCCCCAGCGACCGCACCCACCCGTTGCGCTTGTTGGCGACGATGTCGTATAGAAAGCGGCGGCCCTGGCGCCACAAGCCCCCCTCCTGCCGGCGGTGCTCTTCGGGCATTCCGTGGATGAGGTCGGTGATGCGGTGCAAGTCGGAGCTGCAGGGAGGGGGCGGGGGGGTTACATAAAAGAACCGGGGGCGGGGGGGGGTCGTCGGACACGCAGGGGGTCGCCTGGGCTGATGCCAGCCCAGCAGCGCCGAGCGCCGGGAGGCCCCTGCTGCGGTACCCCGCTAACACCGACATAACCCACCGCCAGGGGAGGCCACACGTAGCCGGCCAGGCCCTCGGCCCAGCTGGCTCGAGGCCTTCCCCGTCGCTCCCCTCCCCGCCTCCTCCTCCCCGCCTCCTCCTCCCCGCCTCCTCCTCCCCGCCTCCTCCTCCCCGCCTCCTCCTCCCCGCCTCCTCCTCCCCGCCTCCTCCTCCCCGCCTCCTCCTCCCCGCCTCCTCCTCCCCGCCTCCTCCCCGCCTACTCCTCCCCGCCTCCTCCTCCCCGCCTCCTCCTCCCCGCCTCCTCCTCCCCGCCTCCTCCCCGCCTCCTCCTCCCCGCCTCCTCCCCGCCTCCTCCTCCCCGCCTCCTCCTCCCCGCCTCCTCCCCGCCTCCTCCTCCCCGCCTCCTCCCCGCCTCCTCCTCCCCGCCTCCTCCTCCCCGCCTCCTCCCCGCCTCCTCCTCCCCGCCTCCTCCTCCCCGCCTCCCAGTTATTGTTTTCTGACCGCAAGCACCGGCCGCCTCCTGGGCAGCCCGCACCCCATCGCCGCGACGACCATGCCCTGACGGCCGGTCGCAGTCCCCCTGACACACCGACCGCAGCCTCATCCTGCTTAACCCTTTCCCCCGTTGTGGTCACCCACCGCTCGATGTCCACGTTGCAGTTGTCCACCAGGTGCTCCAGGATGCGGGCGGACATGTCCTCGTGCCGCCTGGGGAGCAGGGTGTGTGTGTGCGTGTGTGTTTTGGGGGGGGTCTAGGAGTCGAAAAGGGGAAAGGAAGTGTCGAGAGCCGCGGGCGGGAAGGCCTTTCATCCCTGCCTGGATTGAGCAGTAGAGCGCGCCGGGCTGCAGTGCGGGCGCACATGTGGACCCCTCGCGTGGGTCCTGGGGCTTCCACTGCCAACACACGCGTCTCGCCACACATTCGCCACGACCCCCAGGTCAAATAACGCCCACACCACCCCTCTACTTCCCGCTTCCCGCCTCCGCCCTTCCCGCTCCCCTCTCCTCCTCCACCCTTCCCGCGTGCGCTGGATTACCAGTTCGTGATGCCCCGGCGCTTGACGAAGTTGTCGAAGGGGTGGGACAAGGGTCCGTGACCCAGGTCGTGGGTAAGGCCTGCGTGAGAGAGGGTCCGGATCCGCTAGTTGGGCTTTTTACCATCCAGGTGGAAGAGAGGTGTGTGGCAGTGCCTCGTGGCGGCGACGAGGGGCGTGGGGCTTAGCAACCCCAACCACTAGGTGCCCATCAACCCCGAAACCTCCCCGATCCAACCTCCTCGTGACCTTGTCTGTCTCGTCCGTTCTGATTTGCCCCTTGGCGCGTGCGTTTGCGACCCTTGCTGTTACCGCGGTTTCACGGCGGCGCAGCTCAAGAGGCGGGACGCTTCAAGCCCCGCTCTGCTGGCGTTCTACACCCATCTGGTAATCGTTTCCGACTCTGGCGCCAGGCTGCACCCGCCCCACCGCAACCGCTGCCGCCCGCCGTTTCCTTCGTCGTCCGCACTTCGCGTCGCTGCCATTCTTTCAAATACGTCCTCTTTTTCCTTTCTGCAGCCCCAAGAAACTGGCTCCACAGGTTTGCCGGTCGTCCATCCCATTGCTCCAGCATGCGCCCGCATCCTCGCTGTCCGCCGACCATGCGCCCATTATCTTGTCGTTTTTCGTGTCACCGGTCTCACACCACCACCCCACCTGCCAGCGTGACGAACTTGACGTCTATGGCCTCCATGTCCACCCCCAGCCCCTCCGCCAGGGCGGCCCGCTCGCCACCCTGCTGCTTCAAGATGTGGCGAGCCACCTTGTGCGCCTGCGGGGCGTGGCGGGGTGTGTTGGTGCACCGCTAAGCCGGGGGCGTGGGGGGTGGAGAATCGCGCGGTCCGCCCCAATGACCCCCCGAACTACATGCAACAATCCCTCTAAGCAACGACCCGCATCGCACAGTGCACGCAAGCACACAACTGCACCAAGCACGCCCGCACGCCCAAGCTGACTCCGCCCCCCACCAATGCCGTCCACGAGATTCGTCCCCACCGGGCCCCCCAACAACGCCGCCCCTCGCCGGTCGCCCCGCACACCTTGTACGCCACCCCGAGCGAGTGCTCGAAGCGGGTGTGGACCGCGCCCGGGAACACGAACCGCGTGACCCCCAGCTGCGACAACCCGCGCAGCCGCTGGAAGAAGGGCGTGTCGATGATGCGAACGCAGTAGGACTTGAGGCTGCAGGAGAAGCGTGGGGAGCATGCGACTGGTCGAAGGAGGCGTCAGGGTTGTCGACAGGGTTACACAGGATAAGCAGAAGGGTATACAAGCGCAGGCGTCGGGTGAAGTGCGTGAGCGAGGCGACGCAAGGGCGATAGCAGGGGCGACGTTATGCAGTCGTATGGTGCCGATCTCACGGGGCGGAGAGGTGGCGTGCGCGCGCAGCAGGCGCCCAGGCCGGGGATAGCGGCGTGCGGTGGGATGGTAGGGGATAAAATTGGGGTGGTAGGAAGTAAACGTGGTTTTGGAGTGTGTCGATTACCTAATAGTGCCATCGACTGTATCCGTAAAGACGATGGTGTCGTCCTCGTCGTGGCAGTCGGCTCCAGTGCAATCCATTCGCCTTAACTTGGAGTTACGCCAGGTTCACCACCAAAGCTCCTAGCAAACCGCACAGTTGATCTATCTAGATGCCATATTAGCGACTAGCAGGGCCCACTTGCTAAACGAGGCATTGCTGCAAAGTTCGAAAATGGTGTGCGCAGCTTTCGCGTGTCAGCCACAAAAAAATATAGGAAAAGTATTAACGTTGACGAATCGTAAGGAAATGCAAAATGGCCATGTGGCTGTTAAACAATTAGCGTCATGCTCCGCGACCTGGAAACTGTCATTAAGTTTAATGTAGGCCCTTGCAGCAGCACTGAGCTTCGAAAACAATAACGCATTGATGGAGTGATATTGTTGTTGCAACAAATCAGTCATGCGCTTGCACCTATGCTCGTGATGTACACAATTGAACGGCGATGCGTGCCCGCCATGTTGCATGAAGGAGCCTTACGACCGTCTTACAAATACGAATAGGATACTCCTGATCTTTGGCTCAGCTCGGCGCGGCATGCACAGCGATGCGCTGTGTCACACCGGTATTGTCAACCACCTTCAGCGTTCAGCCCGTGCAGGAAGTGCATCTGGAATCCGCGTGTTTTCCGAACATGTACATCATCGAAAACAAATCAAGCGTCCGTGAGCTTCGTGAGTAGGGCCAAACAAACGACACAGGTGGTCGTGCAGGTGCAGTGTGCTTTCTATCCCTCCTCCTGCACATGGGCAACGCAGACAATGCTCGCAACTGTAAGCCAAGCCGTGTAATATGCGGTTTTATCGGCCCCGACAAGGGCAAACCGAAATGGCGCGCCACGGCTCCACAGTAACGTTCTTGTACGACTATTCGGAGCTGGTTTAAAGCAGTCCGCCCGATACCATTCTGGGTATTCTTAGCTTCCTGTCACAACGGCACATGTGTGCTTCTTTGTAGTCCAGTGCCTAGTTCATCTTGCTTGCTAAAAGTCCTTGATTTAATTGTCCCGCCTTTTGTTACGCGTGAGCGCTGGGCACAGTGACTTGCCGTTTAAAATCCCTTAACAAGGCATAGAGGATGGAAAATTAGACTTAATTCCGTCTGCAGAGCAGACCACGCAAAGGACGCAATGTTAACAGATTGTGGCGATGCAGCGGAGGTAGTTCCTGGACAACGCAATCGAGGCCTGTGCCACACCTCAACACCGTCCTGTCCTTTCACTGCTTTGCAACGCCGCGCGTGCGTGGCCGCGCAACTTGGCCTCCCCGCACATGCCCTGGCTGGTCTTTTGCACAAACAGGCAAAGCACCGTCTCATCCAAGCCCAACGGCAGGCACAGATGGCCAGCACCTATCGTCCCCATCTACGGGCTGCCGCCACGTCTCAGGCAGTTGGTGCAAATGATGAGCTCGGCCCTAGCCGTAGCAACATGGTAGCAGCAATCCCCAACAGCGCTACCGAAAGTCGTCGCACCCTGCTGAGCACGGAAGGCAAGCCGCAAACCTGTGGGCTGCTCAGCGGGCCTTACATGGCCACGGCAACGGGTGGCCCTCAGCCGCAAGAGGCTACCCGTGCAGTAAACGGCGACCGGGACGTCCGCACCAGTTGTGTGAACGTCTCGGCGCCAAGTGCGCCCCCACAAGGCGCCGCAGGACGCGCCTCCCGCTCTACAGGAAGCGCCGACAGAGCCGCAAGGGGCGCTGCTGCTAGTGGCCACCAGGGTTTCGACCTGGTCTCGTACCAGCGGGAATGTTCGTGGATCACATTTATGGGAAACATCGTGCGGTTCCACCGGTTGATGGAAGCAAAGGTGGGAATGTCCGTCAGCAGAGACCGCCAGGATGAGGACGAGGTTGCTCGGCGGAGCAGCCGCGCTGCCCTGGATGGGAAGTTCCAGGAGGCTCGCTCGCTCATCATTAAGGACCTCGCCGAGCATTCCGTAACCGACTTGGCGCAGCGGTTGGCTTCGTCCTGCCCCTCGGCGCCGGCAGCTGCCGGCCGTGCCTGGACGTTGCAGACCGTGTACACCGGTGTCATGGTGGGTCAGATTGCGGCTCCGAAGCCAATTATGGCTCCGAATTACGACTCCAGGCCATTCCCATCCATTATTCGTTGCCGCCAAATTTACGTCGCAACTCCCCACGTGACACTGCCGAAACCGATATCGTACCCCCGCCGTTGGACCCTGCCTCGCGACAGGATTTTCGCACTACCGGGTACGATACACTCCCCGGCCGTGCCGCCGTACTCATCGGGCTTCACGGCGCCCTGGCGATGGACCTCGCGGCGGCTGTCTCGGCACACGACGACGTGACGTCGTGGCCCAAGGGCGGTAGCAGCCCGGATGCTGCCGCCCAGTGGTCCAAGCACATGGAGGCGGCGGTGTTGCTGACGGATGCGCTCCTCCGAAACCGCGGCGAGGCTACGCTGCCGTACAACGAGCTCCGCTGTCTTGCTCTCGCCATCGCTGCGGTACAGGTGCGCGATTGCGGAGGGTGCCAGGCGGCTCCGGAGGGTGCGGGTGGTGTTTCGGTCGCTGCGGTGCGCGAGCGTCACACCCGGATGCTCTCGTGCGCAGAGCTCGCGGCATCCCTGCTAGCAGGGTACAGCGGGTGCAACGCTTCTTTGCCATCAGGAGGGACGCGGTCAGATGCCCGGGCTTTGGGGGCCCCGAATCTGATTGAAGGGAATTCAAACACTCGACCTGCAGCCTCACGCACGGGCTCTCATGCAGGGGCTTTTATGCACGGGCTCTCGTGCACGGGCTTTCATGCACGGGCTCTTATGCACCGGCTTTCATGCAGGGGCTCTCATGCACCGGCTTTCATGCACGAGCTCTTATGCATGGGCACAAACGCAAGCACAGACATGCACGCTCGCCATATCTCGCACGCCGCAGTTGAAGGCATGCGATTATGGCCACTTGCTGCTTGTCGCCTGAACAAGGCGCGGTTCATGCCATGTACGCTACTTTCTCTTTGCTCTGTTCTGAGGCGCGATGAGGGCACACAAGACTACAACCCCACCTGAGCACAATTCAGTGCCCACTCGCACCCAACTCCTGAACGCAGCCGAGGGTTCATCTGGATATTTGGGGCGCGGCCGCGCCTGGACCCTGGGCTCAGATGTCCTCGCTGGACTTGCTGATTCCCTTAGCTCGGGAGATAGCCCGACACTCCTTGATGCGCAGCTGGGCAATCGATGCTCAAGTCTTCATGGTGGCAAACGTGATGATGTTTCACCAGACTGTTGTGTTGACGGTAACGGACGCCGATGTGTCGGCGACGGACCCACGGGCCTTCGTTGAAGCCTACCTGCGGAAATGCGCCGAACTGGCGGCTCGCCAGACATTGGTTGAGGCGGGCAGCAGGCGCGTCGATGACGATCCAGATTATTCCGATGAAGACCGTTCCCCGACGCATATCTGGGTCCACCGACGCCTTGCCCAGGAGCTCTTGCCCTCTGTCACAGGCCGCGGCGGCAGGGCCAGCCGCGGGGCTCCGCTTCGATTGGCCGGCGCTGTGCATCAGCAAGAGCCGCAGCGGATGGAGCTGCTGCGAGCATTGCTGGCAGCTGGCGTGGACGGGGTAGGAGAGCTCCATGTCGGGGTGGCCGATCCGTGTTGGGGTCGGGAAATCATCAGTGAGAAATGTGGCAGCACGCAGAGGCCCTCACAACAGCAGGAGCCGTAGTCGCTTTTTGATTGGGTTCCATGGCGGGAGGACCGGGCCTGAGATCATCAGCAGGTGCTGTTGACGTCATTCCAACGCCCAAAGACCAACCGAATGGCGGTGGCGTTGATGTGACTAAGAATCCGCACGGTTTACTTCATCCTCGGACCTGCTCGCTGGCATCCTTAGGGTTGCTGGCATCCTTAGGACATGCCAGCGAGCAGGTCCTCGGACCCGTTGGGCTTACTCCCGTCCATACCCGAGCCACCCGGCCGAACATGTCGCGGCCAACCTGCATTGCTCTTGTCGTGCACACAGAAGACTCCTACTGCATTGTATTCTAGCCAAATGGATTGAACACTTCGCGTTCAAAAGTCGCATAGCAACTCAGGGTCCCTTACCGCCGCTGCTCCGCCTCCCTCCCCGCCGCCAGTGCTCTCGGTCTGCGATTGCTGTGGGCGGAAGCGCGATGAAGATGGTCCTGGTACATGCCGCAGTAATGGGGTACCTACGCTCCGAGACCGCTCAAGCGGCAAGGACCCTCTCCAGCACTGGTCACGGGTCAGGGCGGCCAACGATGAGTGGATCAGGTGGAGCCACCCTACCCTGCGGCGGTGAGGTCCCGCTGGGCGGCATGGACGAGGGCGACATGGCGGTGCGGCTGATGACCAGCCAACAGCTCGTACGGCAACACAGCCTACGAAGCTCGGGGCCCGCAGCCGCCGCCGCTGGGAGCACTGATGTCGTCACAGCGCAGCCAGCTGGGCCTCCAGCCATGCAGGTGTGTGCCCCGTCGCCCGCCGCTTCCCTCCCCTGACGCCAGACCAGAGGAGGCTCACGCAGGGCCTCACCAAGCCCGGGGCCTCGCTCGCTTGCAATGCGCTCCGCCGCCCTGACGAGTCCAGTCCACCTCACCCCCTGGCCCCCTGCAGCCCGGGGCCTCTTGCTGCATCTGCATCCCGCCTGCGCATTTGGTCACCGGGGGTTCACCTGCGGTTCGAATAGCTCTGAAGTCAAATTCGATCTGGATCTCGTCCAGGAGGCCAGGTAGCTGCATATCGGGGTGCCTCGCATTCCTGACTCCAGCCCTCGGAACCACACCAAAGGCCCGTCCACTGCCGCGCATACCCTTAGCTCATCCCTGTCCTCGGCGCCCGCTGCAGCCTGGGTCGCATGCGAACACGACCTTCCTCTAGCTCCAGGGAGCGGAGCCCGCATGCCGTCCGAATGCAACTCCCCCACCGCTAGTGCCTTGTTTAGCCCTCCTAACCGTACATCGTCACTGCCATTCGCGCATTCTCTTCCACTCTTCGCAGCAGCCGCTCGACCCGTTCTCGCTGCCAAACGGCGTGCCACCCGTGGCGGCCGTCACGCTGTTGCCTCTCCCAGCGGGGCTGAAGGAGCACGTGGCGCAGGCGCGTAAGGTGGCGCAGGAGATATGCGTGCTTCCAGGTCGATTCCGTTCTGTTGGAGAGGCGCGGGATCTGCGTCAGAGCTACGTGCAAATCTTGGCGTACGAGCTGCGACAAAACCACGCAATGCGCCTGTCGGCCTGTTCGATGGAGGCAATTGAGCAGGCGGTGCTCGTCGTTGCGCAGGTGTGCTGTGGGATGGCCCGCAGCGAGGCGCAGAGCTGTTTGGTGGTGTGGCGGGGCGCTGTCCTGACGATGGGGATCCGCGAGCCGAGCACAACCAGCCTGCGGCTTAAGAGTGCACTGAACACACGCCTTTCCAGCAGGTTGCGTGCTTGAGCGCATCCCCGAGTGTGCCAATCGTGCTTAAGGCAGCCTCAAACCGTGTGCCCCAGGGACCGCGAACCGTAGTATTGTACCCTATGCAGCGCTAGCGCGATGGCCGCGTGTCTTCAACTGACGGCAGGTGCGAGGCTCGGGTTAACGGCCCGGCTCATCCCGGTGCGCATGCAGGTGCACAAAGATTTCCTGGAGTCCAATCTCGACGTGGTAGTGGTTCCGGAGCTATCGGAAACATCCGAAAGGGTACGTCTCAGTCGTGCGTTTTCGTCGATTCTTGGAAAGATGGCAGAGAAGCACCGCAGGTGCCCGGAGACAGCGGTGCCAGGGGCGTCACCTCCTGCTGACCGCTCTGGACCTGCCGGCGGCGATGCCGCGGCGACGACAGCCGAACCGCTGCAGCCGATTCGGAGTCTGCCGCCGGCAGGTGGCTGCAGTGACAGCAGCCCGGCTGCTGCCGCACCTGAATTCCACGACGCGGAGGAGCAGGCCGACAGCGACGGCCGGGTGTACATACGGCTGGTGCACGCAGGTTCTGCTACTGCTGAGTGCAGCGACAAAAAATCACAGCTTCAGCAGGCGGAGGCGCCGGCTAGCCTGCCGTGGCACCTGCGCGATGATTGGGGCCTGCAGCGCCGCTGCGGCATCATCCGTGCGGTGAGCGCCCTCATGGACGTAGCCGGTGTTTCGACGTGCGATGACGAGGAGGGGGAATGCCGGAGGATCAATGCGTCGTTCGCAGGCGCCTGGAATCTGGGTAGGAGCCTCGGTGCCATGGAAGCCGACGCGTGGCGGATGATGGCGGATGCGGCGCGCGCACCTATGGAAGAGCTGCGCCGTGACCGAGAAGCCCTGTGCGAGAGGATCGGTATGGTGAGGCTGCATCTGACGGTGTTGGTTTTCGAGCGGGGGCAAGCCGGGGGACTGGGCAGGCCCTTGCCGTTGACAGCACTGATGAGGCCGGCGGCCACTGCTGGAGGCTTGCCATGAGCTAGCGGCGGTCCCCAGACGTAAGCGGCTATATATACGTCTTAAAACGGGGTGTGGTGGCTGGAGTAACGGAGTATACGGGCGGGGTCAACGAGGAATGTGATGACTGGGGTGGCTGCGAGAGACTACCGGGCCACGTGGCTGCACCGATGGATGTTGCCCTGATCAAGGAAAAGTGTGATGTATGATTGGGAGTGAGGTACAGTACCTATCGATCCTCTATGTGCCAATTCCTGCTGCTTGGATGCTTTGCGTCCAGCGACCGTGGGTCTTGCAAGCCGCAGGCTGATGCGGATGGGGGGAGAGGGGAAAGCTGCGCCGAAATGTGTGTTTCCTTCATGTGAGGCAGGGCAGCTCCCCCATGCACAGGTACCGCCGGGCCATTGCCTGATTGTGGGCATGCTGTCAGGGATCTGCAGGTTGCGTGTTCGTTCTCAACATGATTTATTGTGCCAAGGTTCCGGTGCGGGACGGTTATCGGGATTGCGTGCCGGGCCGCTCTCGTTTAGGAGACGCCTGAAGTCTTGTAGCGGATGGCTTCGTGTCGCCAATTATTGCGCACCGACTGTTGGTGGGCTACGAGCAGCATGGGAGCTTGTCTGCCAGGAACCAGCATTCCCAATAAGGCACGGGTTTTGGCAGGGCGCTGCCGCCCCCCAGCCCCACCAGAGCCTGCGGCCTGGTGATCATCTGCGTGCCTCAAACCCCGTGCTGCAAGAGTGTCTCGCCCCGCGCCCCACCCACCTAAGCAAGCAATACCACGAGACCGAGCAGTGCGGCAGTTCTGAAGGACATGGGCTACCTACTGCGCACATACCTCTCGTGCCCTTGTTGCTCTTGTATACCTCCCCTTCGATGATCCTGGCCGTCGCGAACAGGGGTGCCTCTTCTGATACCGCCGCCAAGCCCTTTTTGTTGAAAAGGGGGCGCGCAATCGATGGTTGCAGATCGTAGCCTGAACGTAGCGAATGATATTTAGGTTGACTTAACTCCATGATTGCGGGCCGAGGCGGGTTCGCTTCATCGTGATACCACAACAGCACAGAATGGTGGTTCCCGCTATGGACTCTGGTAGCTTGGGCGTGTTTGAATCACCTGACTACCTGTTGGCTGCCGTACATGTACATGACCCGCTGCCCCAGACCCAGTAGATTACTGCTCGCAGCGGCTTGCTTGGCCAGAGCGGGGCGTCATGCTTGCCAGGCATCATTTCTAGTATCAGGCAGCAAAGTAAACCAAAACACTACTGCGTCTATGCTAGGTATGGATGTCGACGATCTTATTGCAGAGGTGCCACCCAAGAAACGTTTAGTTGCAAACGCGCTTTCCTTCCATTTTCACAGGCCCCGCCGCATGACTTCGCTGTCGGCCTCGAGGTTGTTGTTATTGTAACGGTTACGTCCTCGAGGTATGCGCCCGCATTGCATACTGTTGGGCCTATCAACGTACGAACGCTGAGGGGGGGTGGCCTGACACGGCTGACACGGCGCCCTCACCGGCGAATGCAAGCACATGCCTATCTTACCAGATACACTGCTGGAACGCTATCTCCATGCAACCCAGGCGCGCCGATTCTGGGCCTCGCTGTCGTCGCCGAGGGCTGTACACCAGCGACACCAGTGCCTTTCAGCAGAGTTCATGCCGATCCTCCTACCTCTTTCCATTTGGGCGGGGCATGATCGCAGGGGCCACTACACTTGCGTACCGGGCTCAGTGCATTTGTTCTCCCTGGACACTGCGCAAGCCCTACCTCCTCATGTACATCATGCGCCCGTGTGGCCACATGCAGTCCTCGCACTACACGCAAATCACACCACCTTTAATCGAGCCCTTTGCACGCAACGGTAAAGCACGCTACTAGACGCCCACAAAGCACCTCGACAGCACACGACCCGGCCCTACTGCCATGCGCACAAATGCATCCTGCCTCCTTATTCCTTTTAACACAAAGCCCATGAACGCGCTACACATATAACACCGTGCAGCATTTAACTCCACATAAGGCACACATACACGAATTACGCAATCCTCATACCGCGCCTTTACTTCAGTCACACTCGCCAACCCTTCGCCCGCACCACTTCTGGCATTGCCCTGTGGCTCATGCAGTGATCGGTGTGCTCAAAGAGCACCTTCATTGCGGTAGTGCCTTCCCACGGGCTGGGCCATCGGGCGACTGCGGGGGCGCTGCGAGCTGCCCTGCTGCATGGTCGGCCGGTAGCTGCCCACGCTAGGTTCGGCTGCTGGCCCGTGTCGGGCTGTGGCTGGTGCAAGCCCCCCGTGGCGGTGAGCAGTGTGTTTGGGATGTCGTCGCCCTGGCCGCCCTCAGTGCGATTGACCCCGGCCGCTTCACACGTCGGGCTGTACCGCACCGGCCGGTGGTGCCTTGGCCCCCTGCGGGGCCCGCCTGCTGGCTGGTGCCGTGCACTCGCGCGCTGTTGGCGGCAGTTGATGGCTTGCGGGCAGGTGGTGCCTTGGACGCGTTGCTCCGTACTGTTTGTCTGCTCTCGTCGTTTTTTATGGCGGTGGTCCTTGGGGTGCCCGGGTGTTTTTTTGTTGGGGCTCGGCCGCCTTCGGCGTGGTGGGATGTCTTTTTATCATGTGCCTTTCAGTTTGGGGCAACCGTTGGCTGCTAGCGCTGGTGTGGCCTCGTTTTTATGGCTCCCCCTCTTGTCCTGATTTTGCCCGCATTTTTTGTGCTTTCCTAGGCTTGCCTGTGCCCTTGGGGGCGTCTGCTGGGTTCAGCCCCGGCTGTAGCATGGTGAGGCCCAGAAGAGCCCTTAATATGAGCGGGAAGTCTGTGGGAACACGGGAGAGATTTGTGGGAACACGGTGCGTGTCATGATCCTTGTAGGCCGTGTTCCTGGCGTTGCTAGTGTTAGCGCGCTTCACAGCAGCGCTGATATAATGCGCATGGGTTGCGATATGACCTAGGCAAGAGCATTATGTCTATGGGAAAAACGAGAACACGGCTGCTGTATTCCCATTGCCTGACGCTAGAGGACTCGATCCCTCGGCCTGAATCCGGCCCGGCAACTAAATGTACGTTGCTACCGAAAGCCACCGATTACTTAAACTGGTTATTTCACTTCAGTTGTAAATCAACTTCATCGAAGGGTCAGCAAGGGAACGGAACGGAACGGAACTTACCGGGTATTCATTAATAACCAGGATGTCGAATCGACCAACACGCGCCACTAGGACGTCCACTAACATAATATATGTAAACAGTTGTGGGTTGGGTGTGTAGACAACAATATTTATTAACATACCGGGGCACGACCTAGCCAAGCTCATTTTAGGGAAAGCGTAGAACGAGCTATACCTTCACTTTGTACAATATTAATTTTGTGCGCCCTTTGACGAGAGTGCGTTGTGGCTTGTGGGGGGACACATGTTATTACTGGCGACAGCCGGTACGACATGCAATGAAATCTACTAGTAATCTAAATCTATGTTTTTTTACAAGACACATACTGCTTGGTAACCGCTTACCATTTTTGTCTGCGTAAGCTAAGGTTGCTTGCGGTCCGTGTGCCTCCTGCCTGGATGGCGGATTTGCTTGCTCGGGCCTTAAAAGCTCATAGAAGTCTTCAATAGTCATATACACAATATGTCATCATCCATGGTCGCCATGGCCTGGATAGCGGCAGCATTTTGGCGAAAAAAAGGCTGCTGCTTGTGCAAGCCACACATATGAGTGCTTCGACCGCCTTGGGTGTCACGCACCTCGGCTGCACGATCCTACCATATGTCCGAAGGCGCCAAGGCCTTGTGTTCATCCCAACGTTTTCATTAAGCTCCGTTCATGGGCCTGAATGTTCGCATACTAATACGCGTCGAGGGAAGCCTTGATACCGCATTCGTTTGCGTACCACATTCATACGCGTCCAGCAGGGAAGCCTTAAAATCACATATTTGGTACTCTTTACCTAGCAAGCCCCATTCGTCCAGGCAGTGCATTTGTTTTTGACTTACTTCTTTGGAGCGTAGTTGCCTTACTTTTCTGAACGTCGAGGAACTGACGTCATTTGATATACGCGTTGGCCTGCTTCCATTGGTTGCCAACGCTGATATGGTTAAACCTAAAAACTAATTGTTGCCTACTGCTACGGACAGGCAAATGCACATTCTTTCGCACTCAGCCTGGCGAACTTTGTTCTTATACTAACTAATGTGTGCATTTTTCTACGTACTCCTTCGGTAATTATGCCCTCCTGCCTCAGAGTGATCCCGACTGCCCGTTGATTGCGTGAAGACGTGCGTACTCAGGTTGTTTAGATACTATGTCTCGTCCTTCATCATCATCTATAATATTATTGCATTTTGCATAAGCGAATCGATGCTGTGCAGATAAGGCTTGCGGTAACGGCCCCACGGAAGCCCATGCTAGACCCCTGCGACCCCCGTGAACTATGGGGCGCAAGCCCAATTTATAGAACACAGGAAAGACTTCGCTGTGATATGAAACTCGATGCGATTTTTTTGGGGGTGCCAACCACTGCCTTAACGCCATGGGATCCTGGTACGCCATGGGATACCTGTTGATTTTATTTTTCTCTTGTGTCCATTGCCCCCTGGCTTGAGAGGACGCGTGCCGTATGAATGTACGGATGTAAAATCGTAACATCCTGACATCAGTACGACAGCCATATCGGGTAGATACAGCATGCCCTCATACCAAGAGGGCCCATTACAATGGACATCCGTCATAAACTGTAATACGCACTTTAGGATTGCACTGTTATTTTCCGCATAGGCGGGCGGTGATTCGAAGTACTTCCTGAAGAAGTGCAGAACAAACCTGTTAGCAAATCCGTATGCGGGACTTATGAAGTTTCACTCCATTGCTATACGACCTAGTCATGCCAAATTCTGAAAGCCAAGCGACGTCGCTCCATGGCCATTCCTTCAACCCGATGCGGGAACATCCGCCAGAAATAAATATCCTCGCCGCTCAACAGCGGCGTTTAAGAGTTTCTGCGCAGCTCGGCATTCCCGTGCACCTTTTGGCTGGGCAAAGGCACTTGCAGGTGGGACACCGTGCAAAGCTTGCCAGCCTCCAGGCCAACCGAACATCAGCTTTTCGGCCACGAGCACTGGCACAGCCTACACAGGATTCGGTTGCTTTCTTCGACGCCGGTCTCCGCATGGCATCGACGCCAGCGACTATGGAAACTCTTCTTCAGCAGGAGGCACATGCCAACTACGGCGGCTCCACAAACGATCCCCTTACCACCTCTGCGGACGCCTTCGACAAAGCTTCATTAAGGATTATTTCTCCTCCAGAAGACGCTCCCGCAGACCCGCTCGCCCCCTCAAGCCCTCGGCCGGTGCATCCGCCAAGGCGCCCGCACACGCCCCCCGAAGATCCCCTGCCGGAGGCGCCTGATTGTGGGGGCGCGCCCAAAGCTGACGGCGATGTCAGGACACCAGCAGTAGCAGGCTCGCTGGCCCAAGAAGAGGAGGACTGGCTGCAACTCCTTTCCGTGGCGCTGCAGTACTGGAAACAGGCGGACCTGTTCGAATCCACCCCTGAATTCTCGCCTGAAGAAGCCAAGGCCACCAGGGCGATGCAAGATTTGCGCGGAGAGCTAGCGGCGGCGGCCAACCGGATTGACGTCGTACGGCTGGCGGAGTCGCTGGCGTCTGCGCGCCCAGCGGCAGCGGCGGCCATCGCTGCCACTGGCAACAGCAGTAGCATCAGTGCGGAGACAGTGGCTATTGCTGCCTTGAGGCAGAAGAGAACACTGTTCGGCCCCTTTATGGTACGATGGACGGGTGACGGCAAGGTGATGCTATCATAATATACGTAGTGGCAAAGGTGAATAGACTCCGTCACCCATTCACCCACCCGTCCATCCGTGCCGTGCCGTGGCACTTGTCTGTTCCTTGTGCCGTGGCACCGGCTCGAAACTCTAGACGCCGCCCCAGCCCTTCCCTTCGCACATTATCAAGCACCATCTGGACCCGCCGTCCTCCCACCACCCTCCCATTACCCTTCCATCAGGCGATACCCAAAGCCAGCCAGCGGCAGCAGTGGGCGGGACGGCCAGGCGAGCCTCCCGGGCCTCATCCTGATTTCCTGGTGGCCCGCGCTGCGCTGCTGCTGTCAACCCACGTCAAGCTGTCGTCCCCGGTCCCAGGCTTATCCAGGCTGCAGGGTCGGAGCCCGGGTCAGGGCCAGCAGGGGGTCACGGGATCCCGTAAGACGCAGGGGTCGAAGCAGCAACAGCAGCAGCAACAGCGCAACAGCTCTGAGACTGCGGGTGGTGAGGGCAGCGGAAGCGGAAAGGAAGTTGAGGCCGACATGCAGTGGCACATGCACTCGGCAGCGACGCTGGTGGACGGACTGCTGACCCACGCCGGCATGCCGCCGCTGCTGTACCCGGAGCTGCAGCTGCTGGCGCGGGTCATTGGGGGCATGCAGGTGCGCTCCAGGGGCGGGGGTGGGGATGGCTTCGGATGGTAGGGCGGGGTGGGCGGGGTGCCGGGAAGGTGAAATCCTGGGGAGCAGCAAATCTCCCCGCCCTTGGGCGGTTGGCTGCCATGCCTCTGCCACCCTGTTGAGGAGGTATCTCATTAGGCCGGCGCTGAGGAGTCGGAGCGAAAGACCTGAGCCCCCTTCCGATCTCGACATTGGCCGTGCAACTGCCTACACGCTACACACCTTTACACCCACGCACGTACGACCGGTCACCACGCAAGGATGCAGTTAAGGTTACCTGACGCAAGGCGAAACAAGGCTAGACAACGAAGGAAACCCTTCCCTCCTTTCCTCACCTGGCTCTTCCCCCCACCTTCATTCCGCCTCTACCGATACCGATGACGACCACGGCGACGGCTCCTGCAGGCGACAGCAATGTCCATGAGCACGCTAGTCAACGGCGTGGCGGGCGTGCTGGCGGAGTATACCTCCCTGGAGCGGCTCTGCCGGGTTACGCGCTGCATGTCGGCGGGCTGCGCGCCCCTCCTGATGGTGAAGGACGAACGGATCGAGCAGCTGCAGGCGCTGTACATGCACCAGCTGCCGCGAGACCACTGCAGGGCCCTGTGCAGAGCCGTCGCGAGCGGCCCCCAGCGCGGCAACGTGAAAACCAGCCTGCAGGAGCTCTACTCTGAGGCTCTCATGCGGCAGCGGGTGAGAAAGGAGTCTGACGCGTTTGTGTACGAGCACTTCTACTCGGCTCTGCCGCATGCCGCATTCGGCGAGGGCGCGGCCCCCGGCTCTGTTGTCCGCAGCGAGGACCCCAACGGCACCACCCGGCTGGGGGTGCCGCGAGCACTCCTAGCGGCGCTGGCGGCTGAGGAGGAAGGGGCCACAGAAGGAGGAGCAGGGGTGAGCCGGGCAGGGTAGGGCGCTGCTGCGGCGTGTTGTTTGGGACGGCCTGACAGTGTGCCGAACAGTGTGCCGGTTGTCCTGCAAACAAAGGCAAACGGTCCGATACCGACGCTAGCTTCCAGCCCACACTGCATCGCAGCTACTCGTCTCCCCTTGTTACGTTTACAATGGGTTCACAACTGTGCACCTCACACGGCGGCGTTGCAGCGTATGCGTCCCCGCTCCGTCCCCCAGCATATGCGGTCCCCGCTCCCCAGCAAATGCGGTCCCCGCTCTTCCAGTGCATGCGCCCCCCGCTCCCCCAGCATACGCGGTCCCCGCTCACCCAGCATATGCGACCCCCGCTCTTCCAGTGTATGCGGTCCCCATGCAACGTGAATGGTGTCCATGGCGGGTTACGCGCCCTGTCACTCCCATTCGTATAACTGCCGTTCTTGTGGAAACCAAATCACAACGCTCCATAACAGTCATATCACGTGGCGCATTGAGGCTGCGCCAGGTCGGTTGCCCTAGGGCTTCTCGCCACAACGCTGCTGCTGACATTTCGTCTTTCGTCCACCCACCCGGCCCCACAACTCCCAAGTCTACCTCACAGCTTCTTGGCCCCCCTTGAGCGCACCAATGCGCGCCACGCACCCCTCTCCCCTGCCATGGCACCAACCGCGCCCCAACCCACGGCTGCAGGCCTTGATGCAACGGCATGCAGCCCTCGTGGCTGTGGGGCCCGCTGCCGTGCACCTCGCGCTAACACGAGTCGCGGCGCTTTCCACAATCCGCTGCGGGGTGGCCGGTGGCCTGTGGTATGGCGGCCCAGCTGGCGGCGCAGGAGTGCGTCCGCAGCCCGGAAGCGGCAGGGCAGGCAGCTCCGGCGGCGGCCCAATAATGTTGACCCTAATGAGCAGCTCCAAGCTGGCTTCGCAGCACGTCGTGAAGTCGGACGAGTCTTCAAAGTCTGACGTGCAAAAGCTGCTGGATATGCTCAAGGTACGAAGATGCGGTGCTGGTATCATGGAAGCTATCGGCCCTCCCGTCCGCGGCTGGCGTGCCCACCTGCGCCCACCTCCGTGGCGCCCCATCTTGCTGGAGGGCTGCCTTCCGGTGCTCTAGGCCACGGAAACTGCGTCTGCCTGCTGCGGTATCCCCCATCGCCTGTCGCCCAGCCTGCTGGACAGCACACCCAGCGCATATATATATACCGACACGTCTACCCGCGCGCAGTCGACGCTTGCTCCCTCCAAATTCGCTCCGCCGTCAAATTCGCTCTGCCGTGTGTGCATGTGTGCATGTCGTTCAGCGCATCTCATCCACACCCTTCTACTGGGCCGCTCACATGCCGCCTTTTCGTCCCAAACGCTAACCCTGTTTGCCCCAGAAGCGAGCCCTTCGCACGTTTCCGTACCGGCTGCGCCCTGACCCTCGCGATGGGTCTTCATGCAATCCTTTGTGATGGGACTTGCCGCAAACTGACATGAACTCCCGGGCTCTACGTTGCCTGCCCATCTGCCGTTCTGCCTGCCTCCTTCTGCGCCAAAGGCCCTGTTGCTCGACACCGACCCTGAGGACGGGGTCGTGGCCATGAACTTCACTGCCGGCGGCGAAGGGATCACCAACGCGCTGCGGAGGGCTCTGGCGGAGGCTCCCGAGCTGACCGCGTCAAGCATCAGGTGCGGCCCAACGCCTCAGGCAGGGGGGCAAAGCGCCACGCCATAGGCGCGTAAGCTATGGCAACGTGCGTGGCGGTGCTTCGAGCGTCGGTTCGGCGTGGCGGCTTGCACACGCCTTGAAACACGCGGTGGTACTTCCCGCAAAGCAGGGCACCCGCATCCGCTGTTGTCCGCACAATGTGCCTCGCCTGGCAACAGCCTATCTGTACCCTCTGGGACCCTGCTTGAGTGCCTCCCTCAGCTGTCATCTCCTCGCGTCTGCCCCTGCCCCAACCCTGGCCCAGTGCACTGCCTGGAAACCGGTAACTACGTACCTCGTAACTGTACCGCAGCCAACAACCCGACAGGGTTGACACGACAGCCCCAACTGCCGCCTTCTTCCCGCAGGACCCAACCTATTGCGGAGTTGCGAGAACAATTGGTGAAGCACTTGGACACGTGGAAGGCGGCGGTTGTGACCTGCTCCTCGGTGAACGTGCAGGGGGCGGTCGCCACGATGCTGGGAGCGGTGAGGACTAGGGTGGGGGCGAGAAGGCCCGGTAACACTACAGAAAAAGCGGAGAAGTGGGGGGTTCGACAAAATCTCCGAGCATGGGGATTGCTGAACAAGCCTTGCCTTCATCAATTTCCATAACCGCAAACCACAGCTCCATTCCGCCCCAACTCGTTCCGGCCCCCCCCCCCCCCGACTCGCCCCGCGCGGTCCTGGCACAGCTCAACGTGGAGTTCATACGCAAGCGTCGCGGCATCACGGTGATCCCCGTCCCGCTGGGCCAGTTCGAAGCGGGCGACTACCAAAAACAGAAGGCTTCGGAGCAGGACCGCAAGGGGTGGCCGCTTCGCAACTGCCGGTCTCAGGAGCGCATGGCTCTCAACATTGTGACCTCCCGGCTGCTGTCCGCGGACCACGCTGCTTCGGGTGAGGAAAGAGCTGGCAGCGAGCAGGAAGCAGGCGCCGGGGCCGGTGGCAGTGGCAGCCCCACCGGCCGCAACAACGGCGGTGGGTGGGATAGTGACGGCCAGCTGCGCAGCCTTCATGCGTACCTGGAGGGTTTGGTGGCCAAAGGCGAGCCCGTGCAACTGCTGGTGGCGGAGTGCGCCTTCGGCCAGCCAGCGGCGCTGCTGCCGCTGAAAACACCGACCTCAGGCATGAAGTGGCTCTTCTGGCAGAAAGCGATGTAGCGCCAGTGCCAGCGGCAGCGTCAGAGACTCCAGCACGTGTGAATGCGGCTGCAGTGGCTGCATACTGGGCAGCTTCACATGTGAGCATAGCGTGGCAGGACGGCCTCGGGACAGTTGCTCTCCGCTCCAGGGGCACGCGCCCCTCGCCCAGCTCGAATATGACGTAGCGGGCCCGCAATTATGCGGATGGGGGTCACGGGTCACGAATCGCGCATAAGCCGCACGGTATGTTGTGTTCCAATTGCGAGTCTTCCGGCGTTTCAACAAGTCTACTAGCATGGCATCGCAGCGAAGTTGGGGTCGGATGGATATGTACATAAACGTTATCAGCTGCCGCTGTTTCAGAAAGGGCCTCGAAGCGCATGATTGTGGCTTAGGGATGGCGATGAATTCAGGGTTAGGGCTCGCCGCAATGGGTGATGCAAACGTGAAGAAGTTTGGTGTCTCTGAGCGTCTGAAAGGCATGGATTGGCCGTCATTTCGATGAATTGTCGCGTAACTATGGTCCCGTTCGTGAGTTCCATCGAGGGTCTGTTTAATCGAGGACAATTTGAATTCGTCTGAGGCCTACTTGGACGTTGATAGCCCCTTCCATGTCTGTCGCTTGGACTAATTATTCGGCGTACAGCCGCTGACGACCGTTGAAAACGGCCGAGAAGCTGCGGCGCTGCGACAGCTGCCGTACGGCCATGATGACGCTTGATGACGCCGGCTGGTGCGGCCTGATGCATGTTTTGCGACTGCCTGAAGCTGTCATTGAGCACCGTAGAGGTGCGATGCAACGCCCGGAACGTGAAGGCAGATACACCGATGAGGGGAGCGGGAACCCTCGATGTGCGCGTGCTGAATGTGAATGACCCGCCGGACTTCCGAGGGCAAGAGCTGCTGGGGCTGGGGCTGGTATCCGTCGAAACATGGGCTTTTCGTACATGAATACTGGTTTTGCAAGGAGCCATTGCCGCTGGTCGAAGCGCTTTTCACGGTCCCACTTCATACATGTACGCATCATGCAAGCAAGTCATGAGTGTACGAATGCAGAGCCTTCAAGAAGTGGCGCCGGGAGGTATGAAACGTTAGTTTACAGGGTGTGTGTTGGTCGCCCATGTGGGCCCAGGGGGGGCTCCGAAGTACCGGACACGGCATGACTAAGGCTAGGCTGTGATCCAAAGCCTGGACATACCGACTTGGCGATATTGATTATTCGTGTTGCACGGAGGTTCGATCAGACGCTTTGCAGTTACGCAGACAAGGGGCTTTGCCCAGCGGTAGCCTGGCCCCGCTGCATCCGGGAGCCAATGAAGATGCCTGGCTGGCGACGGTTTCGGTTTCTAGCGAAGCACAAGGCCCATTAAGTTTTAGGAGGTGCGCATTGGTGATGTGGAGAAGTTGGAGCTGTCCTTGTGCGACCTGACGCGTCTCGCATGCCCAGCCTGTTAAGGTGCACGTGAGGCGCCTGTGTGCCTACCTGCATTTCCAGCCAAATAGGTGTGATAGAAAAGAGCAACCCAGGGGTATCCGGCCGTACATTTGACAGTTGGTGCAGTGTGGTGCTGCGCCGGGCGTTTCACCTGTCGAGATTCGACACCTTCCGCAGTCACGGCATGTGCGCGATCGTTGGCTCACCCTAGGCCGCGCCGCCCGGTGGACACGTGCGTGCATTGTGCGTAATGAATGTACGGTAGTACGCCAGTCTGGTGAGACGCTCGCGCTTGAGGTGTTCGGTGGTGCAGCGCAGGCAGGGCTGCCCGGCACGGCAGTGCTCGGGCGCCCCCCAGCTCTGCATCGGTTCTGACCCCACGACAAGGATCCCTGGCAGATACCGGGGCGCGTACGGCACGTCTACGTTCCGAAGGCACCGTACAGCTTTTTGGTTACTGGCCTCCTCTATTTGTTGCCATGTGCTGCTGGCGGCAAGCAAGGCCCATGACCAGAGAGCATGTAGAGAGTAAATTTTCGTTGCGGAACTTGTTGACGCTGCCGTGGCCAGGCAATTGCTGCTTGGGACGTGCACAGTGTACATTATTTGTGATATCGTATGGCGTGTGGGAGTTGCCAAATCCATCATGTTGGCCTTAGGCCGTGATTGAGAGCTTTTCAGATTGTCACGCTTATCGTTGTTTGTGACGCTTGAGGGCATGAAGTTAGCGGGCTCTGGCGTCGCCTCCTCGCGCTCAACCAACTCTGCCCTAGATTCTTGCTATACTTGTCCGGTGGCTTGTGGTTTGCGGGCTTTGCGCAGAGGGCTGCTGTGCCGCATAACGCCTGCGATGTGTCATCCGGTACCGGTGCCAACGGCCCTACACCTTGAACATTTGTGTCCACAATCCAGAGCATGTGTATGGGTGGTAGTAGTAGTACTAGTACAAGTAGTAGTAGTAGTAGTAGTAGTAGTAGCAAGTGTTACAGTGGTGTTATGGGTGGTGTTACCGGTGCCACCCCTGTGTTGTTGTAACGGTTACAGTGGGTTCCAGACCAAGAGGTAGAACCATCGGGCGTGATCTACTAAACCAAAGGGCCCCGAACCAGAGGGCCCCGAACAAAAGGGAACCGAATAAAAGGGCCCTGAACCAGCACATCCGGCCCCGACTCGCACCTGCATCCTGGTAGCTTGTTGGACCCATGTGGGCGCGTCCTCCGTCGGCTTACCAGCCGCAAGGTGTCCTGCCCGGGCCCGCATCCATGACGTCAGCCACCAGCGCCAGCTCCCAGCGAGCTGTCAATGTGTAACACAGCAGCAACAGCGGCGGCAGCACCCTCTGCATGCATGCATCGCCGCCAGTCTCCCTTGCCACCCATTGGGATTCAGGCTTCCGCTCGCTCTTGCGCTTCGACGACTTGACATGCATGGTTCCGGAGCCAGGGTACGTGGCAAGTCATGGTTCCGGAGCCAGGGGTCCGTGGCGAGTCATGGGGGAGTCAGGACCATCTAGCAGTAGTGACAGGCGACCAAGGCCGAGCCCCAGCCCCAACACCAACCTACACCACGCCTCACAGCGGAGCCCCTAAACATGCCAGCTGCACTGTCATTGTTGTAACGGTTGCAGTGGGTTCCAGACCAAAAGGTAGAACCATCGGGCACATCGCCGGACACTGAGGAAAACGGAGGAGACAGAGACCGACGAGCACCGGAACAAAGGCAAACCACCAGAACACCAATCGACAGGCCAAAAGGGCAGCAGCCAGCACCCCAGGGGGAAGTTGCACTAGAGGATCCCTTATCAGGAACCGACCACCAACCAACAGCCCAGCAACCGACGAACCAGCGAAGCGCCGCAACAATGCAAGCATCGGGACCGTCCGCCTCTCATCCCGACAAGCACGGACTGTCACGTCATTTCACCGTCATCGACAAATTACCGTCCAAGCCATCATTAGTCATTAGCGCGTTAGTTCTACTTCGTTTGGGTTGTAGTAGGTCCCTGTGCCGCGTCGCGGTACGAGTGTGATCGTAGCGCGATCGTTTCCTACCTTCCACTTGGCGGGAACAGAGTGTCGCACAAACAGGCGCGCGGTGGGTGTTTTCAGCCCGCTTATCAGCGGGGCTGTATCTGTTGTCTACCTGGTATGATAGAAACGACGTTCTGTGCAGTCGGAGTGTGTCGTTCGTGGTTTCTTTGGACGAGTTTTCATATGTCGGTAAGAGTAGGGCCCTATGTGTCAAACTTTCGTCACGTACGTGTGTTTGTGCTATTTAAAGGCCGAAAGCGGGCCATTATGGTCGCTTTTTGGCTCCAGACTGTGCACTGTAAAGTCTTGAGCTAGACAACAAGCCCCGTGCGAGACTCCTGGAATCGCATGAGAAAGTTCACCCGCAGCACTCTCGCATCGAATTCGAATCGCTGCGCTGGAGCCCGCTGAGAGGTAGGGGGTCGCGACCTTGCTTCTCAACTCGTTCCCAGTAGCGCCTGGCCAGTAGTCTTGTCGGCAGCCGGGGATCTTATCGCCACAGGCGCATACGGAGTGCCTCTGTGGTAGGTAGCCCGCCTGTTGCCGGTGGACCACAGGTCAAGCGAGCCACGTCCGCCACCGCGGGCAGTCTCGACAGACTTGCTGCCCGTAAATCACCCAAGCCGAAAAGCTTGGGTTTGTTATCCCGTCACATAGTTTGTTCATTGTGCAGCTCTCTCGTGTGACAGGACCCCAAACAGGGCTCAACGCGCATATAGAACCGGAAAGTACGGTAAAAGGCAAGGAAGGCCCCAGCCCCCCAAAACAACCCGGCCCGATCACGATTCCACTAGTACCTGAGCCGGTCCTCCGCACACAAGGCGACTGGCGATAACCCGCAAAAAAGGATGCCGAGGCCCCACTGCATCTGGGGAAGCCCCAACGCAGCAAAGCCCCTCAGAAGTGCCCAAAAATCCACCACCCCACGGCGAATGGCACGATCCAGGAGACCACTTCCCGGAGTAAGAGGGGGACCACCAGCCCCCGCCCTTTTCAAGGCCGCAGCCATAAACCGGCGTCCCACCTCCATGGCAGTAATAGCCGCCAGGATTACTACATCCCAGACGCACGGCTGCACCCCGGGGGGTGCCTGCACCAACCAGACTTGCGCCCGTGTCACCCCTGCACCGAGCTGGGTCTCGAGTTGGGCAATCACTGCTTGAGCCACCGGGCAGGACCAAAGTGGTGCAGGCGGGGGGTAACCGCCCCTGGACGCTCCCCAGCCAGCACACCGCATCCACAGGGGGCCGCCGCTACCGTCCGCATATGAGAGTTCCCTAGAAGGGGGATCCCATCCACAGACAGCCGCCACCACCCCTCCTTATAGGCAGGCTCCCACTTCAAGCCAGACCAGAGCCGCCGAAACACTTGCTGCAGGGCATTCAAGGCCGCTGGCAGGACAGGCCCGGTACTCCCAAGCGCTTCGCGCACAAACATCTCATGCACGGCCCGCCGGGTGTCCGCGATCTCGACCAGCTGCACAGCCGTCCCAACCCGAACAGTCATCTTCCTCAGCGCCAGTGGCTCTCCCCCGCCCAACCGCCACCCCAAGCGTGCGGTGAGCATGGACCCCACTTCCTCCACCCCAGGTAGAGCGTGGGGTATACCCTGGGAGGAAACTGGCAGCACTGTCAAATTGGTGTTCTGGTGGTTTGCCTTTGTTTCGGTGCATGTCGGTATTTGTTTCCTCCGTCTTGTTCAGTGTCAGGCGATGTGCCCGATGGTTCTACCTCTTGGTCTGGAACCCACTGTAACCGTTACAACAACCAGTGCCGCTGCTTGCTTCCACGGGGATCGGCACCTCGGCGAGCAACGCTTCCAGAGCCCCCATGCATTCCCGCCACCGACCAATACCCAGAAACGTTTTCGCTGCTCTTGACCGCGGACCTAAGACCCTTACGACGAGCCCCCGCCAGCCCGCTGGCAACGACATCTGCACAGCCGCCTCGGACTCAATCAAGAAGTCCCGAAGCGCATCTCGAGCCGTCAGAACATCGCCCAACGTCTTAAGGGTCCAGCATCCCACAAGTTTTGGGTGCAAGTATTCCAGTCCCGGCCTCCTGCCGCCCACCACCTGCCCAGGCTGGCAGGCTGGGAGGAGCGGGTTGCCCCAAATCGGCACGTTCAAACACCACGGGCCTGGCACCAGCAACCGTTACAACAACCAGCGGCTCACTAACAACATCTTGTTCAGTGTCAGGCGATGCGCCCGATGGTTCTACCTCTTGGTCTGGAACCCACTGTAACCGTTACAACAACAACATCTTGTACCGGCGGCAGGGCCGCCAGCGTCGTGATCACCCGTCGGATATCGTCCGGCATAGTCATGTAGGCAAATGGACGGATAGGCAATACTGGGGCCTAGTCAACTGGCGGCGGACAGAAAGACGGGCAGCCTGCTTCCATCCTGTTTCTTTTCGTCTAGTGCGCCGTCGACGTTCCGCGTCCACAGGTTTTTCGATAGCCAATCCAAGTTCTCTGGCATGTACGCTCAAACGCGTGTCCGAAAACTATTTGTTGGCTTTTTTCAGTCCACCGTCTCCATGTCGTGTACCCGGGTCATCCCGCCAACCCCACCCTGCCCCCCCGACCTACGGGTGTCCTCGCAAGCTCTATATCCCCACACGCGCATCTTCGCCCCACGGGTTTCCCCTTGACGCATCTTCGCCAAAGAGAACTGTTGGAAAACTCTATCCCGTCATCGCCGCCTGCCTGCAGCGCTCTTCCTGCGCCTTAACGACTCCCACTGCGACCCGGATGCTGACCCCAGATGCCCTGAGACCCCTCGGGGGTGTTCCGCCCGGGACACCGCGGTCCCCGGCTGGTCCGACCCAGACGGCGGGTGTGGCGGCGTGGGCCGCTGCCAGGGCGGCCGCGGCAGCGGCCGTGAAGGTGTGGCTGTGCGATCGCTGTCGCTGGGGTGCTCGGTGGAGTGCGGTGTCCCACGTCGTGCCCCGCTGGCGCCGCTGGCAGAGCCACTATGGTGGCGGTTTGGGCTGGCGCTGCGGCGCAGCCTCTGATGTATGCCGCGGCGAATGTGAGTCTCGCGAGCGCTGGGGGATGCAATGGCATCGGCGGGTGTTTTCGGTCCCTCCAGGCCAGTTGTGCAGGAGAGCAAAGCCAGGTCCGCGCCTGCGGCGCTGCCGGCGCTGGGTGAGGGGTGCGCAGCTGAGACCGCCAAGCGGCCGCGCGTGTACACGTAGCAGCGTTGCGCCCGGAACGCGTGTTGGTCAGAGCCCTGCTTTAGTTTACTACTCGGAGAGTGCACGGATGCGCTGAGCTGCAGAGCGACGCGCGTGCGTCGTGGCATCGCGACCAGGTAGGTGTGCAAATAATACCGGCGAGTCCCATGGCACCTTCCTACCAACCTGCTCCATGCATCACTTCGAGCAATCATAGCTGGTTGTCATCCCTGTGCACCTACGGGAGAAAGAGCTGATGGCGACAAGGAAAGGCAGCAGCTGTCCAAGTTGACGCCAGAACGTGAAGCACGTGAAGCTGGGCAGGTAGGAACGGCATGGTGATCTACTTGCCGTCGGCTTGCTATTTGTGTACTTTATCCAAGCCGCACCCGAAGTCCATTACCTGCTTCTGGCACAACCTGAAGTCCATTACCTGAAGTCCATTACCTGCAAGTCCATCACCTGCAAGTCGATTACCGTAGTTCATTACCTGCAAGCCCATTACCTGCTTCAGGCACAACTTTGGCCATTACCGGCTTTTAAAGGCATGGCACAAAAAAACACCTTATCGGCGTTGGTTTGCATTGCATAAGGGCCGTTACCCGGGTAACCGTCACATGTATAGGGTTGTATGTGCGATGTGATACTGTCAGCTGACGTTTTCACACCAGCAGACACCAGCTATGGATCAGCACTCCGAAGTCCCCGTAACCCTCACACACGAGCATACGACGGCTTGTGTACCCATGCCTGCCCCATGCGTATGTGTACTGGTGCTTCAGCGTGCAGGCGCTGCAAAGGCAAGCGGGTCAGTCCCCTGGCCTCCCACAGGACCGCTGCTCCCTGGTACATGCAGCCGCATGCCTATGCTGCACTCGCGGACAGCGACACACAAAGGACGTGCCACTAGAGCGTTGAAGAGCTCTTCCCTTGTATGTGTGGAAGGCGCTGGGTGATGCGGTCGGGGCATGGCAGCCTAGGACAGTCTACCTGCCTGTGTAGGGACTTCACGGCATCGCCATCATTTTGGAAAGCCCTACCTGCTGCATTTTGGTGGATGGGTCCACTTGGATTCCTGAGTTGAACCCATATGACCGATGCCTAAATCCACGGCAAACAAAAGCTGTTCGCTGAGTGCGTGCACGCCACGTGGCGCTACGTCTGACTCATCGGTTTTCCGCGGCACTCTTAACCGCAAAAGCAATCCCTGCTGCATGCCAAGCAATGCCAAAACACCTCACACGTCCATGCGCCTAATAACTTTGGGGCAGACGTCTGCGGGCCAAGGAGCATTCTTTATGGTCAGGTGCAGGGAATGGGAGGTGGCATCGGAGGAGCCATCGCAGACTACGTGTACGCCCAGGCTGGCGAAATGGAAGTCGCTCCTGTGCGTAGAATGCCGCTGGTGACGATGTCAACTACTGGTCGAATGCCTGGCTGCGCAAGCAGTGGCCTGCAGTGGCGGCCTGCTGAACTATGGTGGTCGTTTTCATCGGTGGCTAAGGCCACCTGCCCGTCCAAGTGAGTAGGAACTTCCTTCACTCCAAACGCGACGGTTGGATCGACAAGCTGCTCCAGGTGGCAGGCAAGCGGGCAAACTGCGCCCTACACTGCCTACTCCACGTACATGCGTGGCCTTGGCCTGGTCCCGCGTGTAAGGGAGCCCGGTGCACGGACTTCCCCTTAGGGCCAGTATGGGAGGCCGCTGCCTCACGGAACCATGACGGTGTGTCGTCATCTAAGTTGCGGAACTGTCTCCGCAACTGCTTACAGTCGAAAGGCTGGCGCGGTTGGTTGTTTTGTCTTGCGTTTTTAGGCAACAACACCGTGTAATGTTTGGATCTCGCAAGGATACCGCAGGTGAGATATTCGATTGCAAGGATGAAGGAAGCCCATATTTTACTGGTACCCAGTGATGCAGGAGACGAGGAGAGACGAGGAGAGCGATGTCGTGCTGCGCATCGGCATCGCAGCATGAGTGCGCCAACGAAATTGCATAACTTAGCCATTATAACTAGTTAAAACAAATAAGTTGCACTTCATGTACACATTGGACCCATAGTCGGTGTGAGCCTTTCCTAATCTTGTGGCACCATTAACAACAGACCTTGCGCATTGCAGTGCGCTGCTGCCGAGACAAATGGAAATCATCGACAATGATACCCAGTACAGTGACAGCGTCTCTGAAGACGATCTTCCTCCGTCTCCGCCCAATCCTTGGGAAATGTCATTCCAGCAAGCTCAGCGGAAGCTGCGTGTTGCCACCGAACTTGGCATGCCCGCATATGCGGAAAGAAGCAACCTACACCTACAGACGTCGCAGCGCTTAAAGCAAGCTGCTGGACGGGCCAAGCGTGCCAGCATATTCAGGCCAAAGCCCCCGCTGCGAGTAGCCAGCATACCAACCCTTGCATATTTGGAAGAGACAGATACCGACAGCTCATTGGGAGGCACTTGCGCAGACCATGCCGACCCGGGCTCGACCACAAGCGCCGGTCAAAGCAGCTGCGCCGCAGCTGGGAGCTTCGTGGGTAGCCAAGACAAGCTCTGCGACACCGCCGCACCCATTTCCCCTGCCACCCCTTGCACCTCTTCCATCACCTCGTCCACCAGTCGGGCCTTTGGGTCAGCCGTACTGGACGTGGTGGAGTTGAACGCCGCTGCGTTGAACGCTCGGCCTGCCCACACGCACGCGGCGACCAGCCACGGCGCGAGGGTCCCGGTTCAGGGCGTCGAACCCTCGTCCATCTCTTTCATGCCCACTGTTATGGTCGGGGCTGGTGGAGGGCTAATGGCCGGAGCTGGTAGCGGGCTCAGCCAATCCTCAGCCGCAGAGGGCACGAACGACAACAGCCATTACATGGGCTTTGGTAGCGGCGGCTGTTTACCTCCACAGTTGCAGCTCATGGCAGCTGCGATGGCTTCATCGCTGGCCACTGCCGCACCGCCGCCTGGCGTTGCCTTCACGCTGCCGGTGCCCTCACTGCTGCTGCAGATGGGCTTTGGTCACAGCGGCTGTTTCCCTCCTGTGGCATCGGCGGTGTCCACTGCACCTGGCGCCCCAGATACACCTCCACTGAACCCAGCGTTATATGTGCAGCCGGTAGGGGGCCCGCGTGCGGGCTGGCAGCAGCAGTCGTGCAAAGACAGCCCCGGTGTATTACCCGGCAGCATGCCGCACCAGCAGCGGCACGAGCAGCGGCACCAACAGCCCCTTCCGGCACGCGCCGTCGACCAACGGCTGCCAGCACCACAGTACCAGCAGCAACAACAGCAGCAACAACAGCAGCAACAACAGCAACAAGAACAACAACGACGGCAGCATCAGCATCATCAACAACAACATCAACAGGACCAGCAGTGGCTGCAGGGTGTGCAGCAGCACCACCATAAGCAGCAGCACCACCAGGGGCCACCGGTGGGGCCGACGCCGCAGATGGGCCCAGAGCGCAGGAGTTTGACTCCCAGCGCGAAGGTGTTTGTCCCTGCAGCTTTGCAGCAACAACAGCCGCAACAACAACTGCAGCATCAGGAGCAGCAACGACAGCAACAGAACCAACAAGAACAAGGGCAGCAACAAAGCCGACAGAATCAACAACTGCAGCAGCAGTATGGGGGGCAGCAATATGGGGGGCAGCTATATGGGGGGCAGCAATATGGGGGGCAGCAATATGGGGGCCAGCAGTATGGGGGGCAGCAATATGGGGGCCAGCAGTATGGGGGGCAGCAGTATGGGGGACAGCAGTATGGGGGCCAGCAGTATGGGGGGCAGCAGTATGGTGGGCAGCAATATGTGGGGCAGCAACATGGGGGGCAGCAGTATGGGGGCCAGCAATATGCGGGACAGCAATATGGGGGGCAGCAGTATGGAGGGCAGCAATATGCGGGACAGCAGTATGGGGGGCAGCAGTATGGGGGGCAGCATTTCGAAATGCCACCGATGCCAACGGAGCTGCTGCTGACGGGGCCCTTGGCGAAGGCGACGCAAAAAGCAGGCCATCTTGACATGTCTGTGACTGAACGGCAACCCATGGGTGGCTCACGGGGGCCATTTCCAGCGGCGGGGGAAGCGCAGCAACTGCCCCGTCACCCCGGGCAGCAATATCTACAGGATCAGCAACAACACCCATTGCCATGTCGTGCGCAGCAGCAAAACCCGCGCGAACAGCCAAGCCAGTACGGCGGGTACGGCAACATCAGCGCAGGGGGCGGACGGGGCAACATGGGTGGCAGCAGCGGGCGCTGGAATGACAACACTACACCAGGACGAGCAAAGCCGGTGCGTGTGCTTGTCGTTCCGCTGCGCCTACAGTTTAACCTGGAACGCGAGTGACTGGCAAGCCACAGACAGAACCCCCAACCGAAAGTAGAGCCGACGTCTTAGTAGCGGTAGCAGCCACATGAGAGCGCGATTAGCATAAAGTAGTTGTCTCTACTTGTCTCCCATCCCAAGTGCACCTTCCTTGTGTCTTCCTCCCTCGCGCGGCAGCTCCAAGCTCATGGTGCCCATCCTGGCCGGGGCGGAGGCGGCGCAGCGGTCCAACAAGGGTCCACTGCGCACGGCAGCGGCCACCAATGGTCCGGCCAGGGCCAACAGACCGGGGCCGCTGGTACCGGCGGGAGCTATTTCGCGCAAGCTGAGGCTGCTCACACTGGCCTACCAGGTGCGGTGCGTCGGATGGGGTGCAAACAGCGCCGCTACGCCTTGTTCGGGTCTTTGTGCCTGTAGTGCGGCTGGTGGCAAGGGACAGTGCGTCGATGGTCAGTATTCTGTGGGCATGACTGAGGGCCCTAGGGTCCTCTGCAGCGCCCACGTTTTGCCGCCTTCATACCACTGCTGATGCCGCTGTTGCTGCCCTCCATGGCCGCCCGCCAGGTGTGCGCTGTGGCCCTGGCGGGCCCCAGGGAGCCGCCCCGGTGGTCCCCCAGGCGGACGCGAGCCCCGCGATTACAGCGAAACGCGGCGGGCGCAACAAGAACAAGTGGAAGGGCAAGGGGGGACATACCCCGCCAGGGCCGATGTCAAGTGCGGCGAATGAGGCTGCTCACCTGCTTGGCGGGGCGCCGGCTGGGGTCGAGCAGGGTACTGCTCGGGTGAGCATGGCGGCCGGGCCGGAGGCATGACGGCCGGGTTGGCTGGCCATCTCGCCGGCCGCCGCCTGACACCACCTGGCGGAAGCCTAGTGTACCCGGTAGTGCCTGGCGTGGTGTAGTTCGCGGAACAGGGAGCTGAAACTGCTCCGAGCTTGGGTGCGCGTTAGGAAGCTGGCAGATAAGGCCCGCGCGCGCTGCAGCTCTAGGTACAGTATCCTGGCAGTGCTGAGTTGCATTGCTCAGGTAGGTGTTGGCGAGTGATCCCCAAGGCAACCCCAGTCGCCTCATATCGTTTGTTTCCTGTGTATTTGTGCACTAGTTAATTGATGCCTGTCGGGCTGTGCGCCTGCCCTGTGCCCGTCTCTCGAACTCGCCGAAACGGCAGTAGTGTGGTGTTTTCAGCTGTCGGACAGGCGCCACTTCCAGTGGGCCTTCCCGGCTTTCCGGTGAAGCCTGGATCACCTAGCCTAAGGCGGCGAAACAGCTGCACCAGGCCTTGGTTGCAGTTGATTATCCTTGCGGTTGGATACCGGTATTGAGCAGCCGGTTATTGCCGGAAAGGCGGTCGGGCTGTGGCCTCTGTGCTGCGTTGGAGGAAGGAAGGATTGTAGGAAGGAAGAAGGGGAGCCGAGAGGGACTAGCGTGCTGTGTTAGCCTGTCTGATGATGTCCTCTGGTCATTTGGGGACCTGCGCTGCACGGCCTACCCTGGCTAGGCGCCCACGCTGCGCACCGACAGGCAAGGGGGGTGGGGGCGGGGGTAAAGGCCGTAGGAACAGGGGGTCGCACCAGGTTGCCTCAGCTGCCGCTGCTGGGTGTTCCACGTGCGCCGCGAGTGTATGAACAACATGATGACGCCTCCGGGTCTGCCTCAAAAGAGTACCGTATCGCGGTTAATGCCACGCGCTTGGGGAACCGCTGCCCCTATTGGTGGATGCTGACCCTATCCATGCCTTCGGCATGTGGGTTGGTTCCTCTGCCAGTCCGGTGGCTCGTGGCTCTGTAGGACGAGAGGTCTGGCCACGGAGGATAGCGGGGCGGATGATGGAAGGGGGTGGCGTTCGGGTGTGCATGCCTCTCGCACATCGGTGCTCACAACCGTTGAGAGCGGTAGCTCCCAGCGGGCGCTGCATACGTCTGGCACTGGGGTGTACCCAGTGGCCGTATCTTGCCGTACACCCGGTGCGGCTCTCGGACGCCACAACGCTTCTCGTGGATGCTCCCTCGGATCCACCAGCCTGGAACATCCACTGGAACATCCTTACATCCACTGGAACAGCTGTATTCATCCAGCTCTTAAAAATCAGCAACAACAGAGACCTTCCTTTCAAGGGCACCAGAGACGCTAGCATAGGAACGGATGAACTGTCGGAGATTCAGGACACAGCTTTCGACTCAAAACGGCATCTTGCGGTCCAAATCAGTACGGCGCAACAATGCCCGTCGTTGTTATCCTGGACAGGACACTGAAGGAGCTTACGGAGTGTTTGAAACGGGCCACCCATCGTGCGCACACAATTAGCAACGGCAAGCTCAGCCAAAACCCTCGGTCGGCCTCCCCTGGCGGAGGTCGGGAGCTGCAACCGCGTGTGTTGCCGGTCCGGGACACAAAGTGCTCACGCAAAGGGCACGTGATGACAAGGCGAGGCGTTTACACATGCCGTAACGTTACCATGTGCTGCAGGGCTCGGGCAAGCCGCCTCGCTCGTCCAAACATTCCACTGCCACCTCGCTCGTCCAAACACTCCACTATTTATTACCGCAGCGGGCCTTTTCCGCACACACGCACGCCACCCTGACACCACGGTGTCCAGCAGCTGCTGTACGGTACCCTCATGGCATGTTGCCAGGTATCTACAAAGGTGCACACGCGGTCCGCGCCAGTCCCGGCATACCCGCATACGGCCCCTGACTTGAAGAGGGTACGCTGGGTCCGATGTCCCGCTCTTTCTGTAGCCGGAGTGTGGGGAATACCCGAGGCTACAGATACCGAACGTGAGGCACTTGAGGCCACGTACCTACTCCAGCCAAGTGAACCATGTGCGAAACAAACAAGCACCAATACGACCTAAACTAGACTAACAATACACAGCTGCCTGCACTCTGCTCCTATTCGACTATGCGAAACAGCCTCCTGCGCTTCTACTGTTCCCCCCTTCCCCCGGGACACTTTTATACTCACGTCGTGTAACCGGGTTTTTATGCACCCCCCTCGGGACACAACCGCCAATGGTGCACTGCAACGCGCGGTACGCTGCGCGCGTCAATCCCACTGAAGGGCTCGCGAGCTCCTGGCCAGCAGTCCGCACGCACGCGGTTGGACGTCGACCGGACACCCGCGCACCACCCCAGGCCTCACGGCTCCTCACTCATCTGCCTGGCGCACAGATACCGCTGGGACCAGCCCTCCCTGGAGCACACTAGCGCCCCGCCACACAAACACATCCACCCAAGCGCCATCCACGGCCTCTCGCCGCCGTTGCTGCGTTGCACTGTCCAATCCTCCTGCACACGTCTCTGTTCCACGCATGAACGGTACCTGAACCCGAACAGGGTGCCTTTAAACGCCGGCGGCATCCAACAGAGCCGCCGTTAGAAAAAGATGTCGCCCGGCTCCCATCTCACCCAACAGCCCTTCACGCATTTCTCTTTTACCCTCACTAATGGCCCGGTGCTGTACGAGACAGCGTCGCATACCCTATGGCCACCGCTGCAGCCACGTACACTCCCGCCAACAGCGCGGTGGACAGCAACGCCCGGCCGCCGGTGGCGCGGCTCAGCATCCGCACTAGCCCCGACCTGCCATCTGCCTCCGAAACCGGCCATTCCGCCGGCGGCTCCTCCGGCACCAGCCACAGCGCTCGCTGCCCCCCCATCCTGGCCGCATGCGCAACACACGCCGACAGCACCACCGCCTCTCCGCCCTCCCCGCCGCCGCCCGTCGCACGCCGCCCAGCGCCGGCCACGGCGTGGACGGAGCCGCCGCCGCGCCGCTGCCGCAGCTGCGAGGGTGACCCGCGGGTCGGCTGCAACGGCACCAGCGCGTGCGGCGGCCTGGCGCGCCACAGCAGCTCCGCCTGGCGCAGCAGCTCGTCCAGAGGCAGCCCTACCACCGCCGTCACCGCCGGCCTGCCCGTCCCCGACCCCCAGTCGCCGCCGCCGCCGCCGCGCCTCCCTGGACCCTCCGCCGCCACCAACTTCAAGTTGGTGAGCGCCGAGTGCAGCTCAGGCATCTCCTCGCATGCTAGCAGCGCGGCGCGCTGGCTGCGCATGGCCACCGCGCCCACGTACAGCGGCATGAGGGGGTGCGCGGCCAGGAAGAAGTCGAAGAGCCGCGCCGCAGGCTCCAAGTCGTCCAGCTCGTGCGCCCACCATGTCAGAAACCACGACAGCGCGAAGAAGGGCTGCAGCTCCAGGTCGCCCAGGTGGCGCGCCAGGGAGGGGTCCGCGGCCCGCACCAGGTGCGGCACAAGGCCCAGCAGCTGCACCACGGGCTCCAGGGAGGCGCGGGTGGCATCGCGCAGGTGGGTGGTGGCCAGGCGCCGCAGCAGCGCAAAGGCGAGCAGCTCTCCCCGGGCGAACGGGTGCGCGTCCCCGGAGGCTAGCTGTGGGGCTACGTCGGCAGGGGGGATGCGGACAGGGGTGTCCCCGCCCTCGCAAGGGCTGCTGGCGCAGTCGGCGGGTGCCCCTCGTGCCCCTGGTGGTGCCCCTGGTGGTGCCCCTGGTGGTGCCGCCGCTTCTTGCGCTGTACAGCGCGGACAGCACGGTGCGCCAGTTGCTTCGGCCGCCGGGTCCAGGGGGGGAGGCGGCGGGCTGGGCAGGGACATGAGCAGCACGCTGGCGACGTCGTGCAGGCCCTGGTAATAGAACACGTCGCCTGCGCAGCGGGCAAGAAGGCGCCAGGGGAGGTGGGGTGGTAATGGCCGCAGAACGAAGCAAGGGCAAGGGCCGTGCGAGGGGCTAGACTTGCTGACCGGGGTATAGCTGTATCCCGACGGCGCTCTGCCGCTTCATAATACGTAACACCCACGCCTGCGCTTGTCGATGCTTATTGCCATGGATCGTTTGCAGCGGCCCCTTGTACAGATCTGCAGGGTACATGTAAGCCTGGACCCCGGGTTGCCAGTTAGTGACCAACCAAGCGCCGGAGCCGCCCACCCCGGCGGGCGGATCCGGACGCATTCTCGCTTGCGGCTGCGTGGCGAGCAGGACGGGCGTGTCCTCCGCAGCTTCCAGATCCTGCTAACGACCCACCGGGATCCTACCAGGAACCCTCCCAGCGACCGTTGGCGCCCACAGTTGGGCGAGCCACCCCAAGCACGCTTCCTGCTATTACGAAGCCCTCACGCCCGCTCCGTCCTACGCCTGGTGCGCAAGTCAGCCCCAGCGCGCAAGGCAGGTTGCTCCTGCGCCCGATGACCCCCTGTTTCCTTTGCATTGCCCTCTCAGCCGCCACCCGCAATTCACCTGCGTGCGCCGCCACCACCGCATTGAGCAGCCGCTTGAGCTGCTGCCGCCGCCAGTCCCGCTGCTGGTCGCTGAGGCCGCGAGTGAAGGCCCACAGCGACCTCGCCACGTCCACCTCCACCACCGCCGAGTCGCGGTGCGGCTGGTTTGACCAGCGCACGTACTGCTGCCAGTCCCAGTCAGATACCTCGCCGCCGCCGCCACCGCCGCCGAGTCCGTAGGCGCTGTCCAGGACACCACCGCAGCAGCCGCACCGCTCGACACCGGCTTCGCTAGCCCCACTACCGGTGCTCCGCTCCGTGGCACCGTCGTTGCCTTGCCCACAACCCGGCGGCTCCTCTCCGACGCCGTCGTCAGCCCTGTCCGCTGCTGCGTGAGAGCTGGATATGTGTACCGTCGCGGCGCTGGGGCTGGCGGCGCTGGCAGCGGCGCCGCTCCCACGCCGTCCCAAACCTGCATCTGCTGCGGCAGCAGGATCCGGTGTCGCCGGTGGGGAAACCAGTGAGCCGCAGACTCCTGCCGGCGAGCCAACGCCGCTATTCCCGTCGCCATCACCATGACCACCATCATCTGCTGCTGCTGCCCTGGGCTTGAACGATACTGGACGCCCACCTGAATGGCTGCACCCATGGACCTGGTCGTTGTACGACCCCGTTGGAGTGCCGTTGCCTGCTGAGGCACACGCCGCTGTGGGCTGTACTGCACGCGACGTCGCCGGCGGATCCTCATCCGGATTGGGGCTGATGCCACCTAGCGGTGTGACAGGACACGTGGAGGCCTCCAGGTCACCGGTGGGCTGCCGGCGGGCGGGAGCGCCAGAGGCCGCCGCCGCAGCTGGTTGCTGTCGGCGGGCAGGTGACAGCGGCGGCTGGCCCAGCATGAGGGCTCCCGAGGCGGCCTCGGGCCCCGGCAGGCTGATGCCGAGGAGCCGCGGCCACACCACGGCTCGGATGCGGTCGTTGACGAAGCCGTGGGTGACGGCCAGACGGCGAAGGCGGGACAGGTCCTGGCGGGAGGTAAGTGGGACGCGGGGACACGAGATGTATTTGTGCACGTCGGGAAAGGGAAAGGGAGGCATAGGTGGGAGTGGGGGCACAAACGGTGCGGAGAGGACAGGCGCACCGGCACCCTTACGCACATCTGATGAGCGCAGCGCCTGTACCACCAGCGTTGCTGTTCGTAAATCGGCGCCAGAGAGTTCTTGGAGCAGCGAATCGAAGTCGTCCCTGCTGATCACGGACTCCGAGGTGCTGGTTGTGCTGGCAGAGGGTGCTTGCAGCGTCGAGGCTGGTTTAGGTGCCGGCTCCTTAGAATGTCTGGTGGGTGACCCGACAGCAGCGGTTTCTGCATTCTTCGAAGGGGACTGGTTTGCGCGGGGCGTGGGAAGGTCCTCTGCGCGTGCGAGGGCTCCACCTGGCGGTGTCTCACGAGGAGCTGCATGAACTGATTGCCCCTTATCAGCGTCCCTTGATTGAGAGGCATTGTGGTGCTGCTGTCTTCGCTTCGTCTTGCCTCGTTTCGACCGAGCCATTCTCCGGTCCTGTCAAACGCTGTCGCGCCAAATTGAAGCGCGTTGCGTTTTTGCGTGCATAGCAAGAAAGTATAATGTAGTATGTTCTATTAGTGTTGTCGCCTGCTCAACCTGGATGGCGAATTATGGAGTCCATCCAGCGCGACGGGTCTAGTCATCGGAACAATCAGGTTGAAGCATACATGCATGACGTCACATATGATCGACTTTGATACCCTGTTTAAACTTTGAGGATTGCGTTGTCCTATGAACAGCCAGAACCAACGCCGTACGGTTTCTTCGTGTGCTCGTCCCTGCTTACCTTTTGGCACCTCTTGACCTCGGTTTGAGGGGTTTATGGGAAGGTTTTAGGGGCCTTACTCCTGTAACGCATTTCAGTAAAATACCTTGACGGTACCTTTCTACTCCTGCCGGACACCTTGTCTTTCCGAATCGGTGTCGGCTCCCACCTTTTGATGCTGCCGGAAGTGCCCCAACTCAATCCCCTACACGTGGACCTACATGTACAAAGAGTGCACCCGAAGATGAGCCAGGGCTACTGGCGCAGTGCCTTCTGGAGGGGCTCCTTGGCAGCCACGCAAGAGGGTAGGCGGTTACACGAACGAACATCTCTGCAGCTTACTGATGTACACCAGGGTAACCCGCATTTGTGCCCCGGGGGCGATAAAAGGAAGAGCACAAACTGTATATGATCAAACCTGTACGTATGGGCATCGACCGTGACATACACATAGCGCCTTTTTTAGTTGCCTTTGGTTGCCGCCAGTAATTACCGTATTGCCGCCAGTGCAATGCTGGTCTGCATTATTTTCACCAGCGCACTGGCCTGTCTGTATTACGGCAACCATGTGATATTTCCTCGAGCAACATTTTTGGAGCTTCCCGGCGGCTGAAGCAGCTGAAGCCGTGGTCGACCAGCTGGCCGCGTCCAGGTATGCTTGTTTAGTTGCTAATTGTTAACGAGTGTTCGTTGGTTCGTTGTTGGTTAGCAGTGGTGCTGTTGGTTCTATTTGCTGTCCGACGGTTGACGTTGTTGTGTGTCCCAGCGTAAATTGTGATGTTGGCCAATGCCTGGGACATTGCCGCACGCGCGACCGTCAGCGCGATAAAGGCCGGACGGCGGTACGTGTATGGCGGCTGCCTCGAACGAAGGCGTGTGTGTTACTCACATGCCCCGTGCTGAGGGGGTTAATTAGGTCCCGGCTGGCCGGTAGGTACTCCAGCTGGAGCTCCTCTTATCGGTCTGGGTGCTGGCCTGTTCGGAGAGGGGATCTGTTTCGGTCCCAGGTCGGGCATTTTCCGCTCGGCTTGTTGAGGCGCTCGGCTAGCATCTCAGCTGAGTAGCTGCTTGGGCTGCAGTTGGTGTCCTACTGATAAGGGGGGCCATTTGGGTTACACCTCCCTGGATGGTGGGCGGCGCTATTTGTCTCTCGGCTCTTGTTCGGGTTTTCCGGTGATTTACCGTACCTCGGTCGAATGTTGCCTTCCGATCTACACTGTTACACTTGGTACTACGTGATACGGCAACAGCTTTCCACCCAGGCAAGCCCTGGCAAGCCCTGCCGATGCTCGTAAACTATCTATCACCTCCCAAACCTTCCGCCACGGCAAGCTTCTCCACGTCCAGACCTTCCACGGAAGAGCGACTTGACCAGCGGCATGCGGACTTTTGCTCACGCACACCTTCCACGGAAGGACACTTATCCGCCCGCATGCGGACTCCTGCTCATGCAAAACTAGGCAAGTCCACCACAGGAAATGCCAAAAAACAATAGGCAACCAACGAGCAAACACTCGTCCTCCGTGTGGTTCCCTTGCTAAACACCAATGGGCCTGTACGTTAAAGGAAGAATAAATGAATATACGGCTACTCCTGTCGGTTACTTGCGGCTACGCTAGTGGCGCCGTGGCGCCTGCGACCGCGCTTTCCTTGCGCCACTGCAATGGTGGACGAGGCTACTGCTGGCAAAAAGGACTTCAGCAGTCGCCCCGGGCCGTTGACGCATCCTCTTCATATGCGCAGTTTCTGCTGAACTGAAGAAAGCGCCTGCTGCACCGCCCGAGTCATCATCGCCAGGTAGGTGTCGCCTCCATGGTCGGAGACGCCGTGGCCGCTGGTGAGGGCAGCCAAAATGTGGATCTCTGTCTCAGCACCGTCTGAGTACTGCTCGTCGAAAGGAATCGCCTGAAAGGGAGCATAACCAAGGTAACCTTGGCATGTTATGACCGGAAGTGCCGCGTCAAGGTATGGATCAGGACACGGTGTAGATTTGCAGCATTGACACATCTGCCCCTGCCTGAGCCTATTTTATCCTAGGCGTCAAACTAAGCTTCCGTGTTGCTGAACTACCTTGCCTACTTGCCGTCTACATGCATCCGTTCAGAAGCTGTCCTAGGGCTAGAGAATCCGTCCTCGCCCTAGCTGCCCTGTCTATCTTCTCACCTCGTCTGATGGCCTGTTTCCGCTGGGCGGGGCGTTCTGCATCTCCAGGGAGTTGCGGCCGATGCGCGGCACGCCATCGTGCGACAGCCGCACCGGGCGGCCGCTGTGGCGGAATAGTCCAAGCATGCGAGGAACGCTGGACGGAAGAAGACACATAAAACGGGGGGTTGGGGTTGCATGCGAGTCTGTCTTCGGGATGTCTCATTGTTGACAGCAAGATATCTTGGGAAACGTCGCAGGATAAGGATGGCATTACCTTCAACGCACCTCCGGTAACTAGGTAAATGAATGCGTCTTTGCTGCCCATAAGCCGTATCACAAACTGGCTTACCGAGCAACTAACGCCCAGTGCAAGGTATGAAACAAGCCAGCCAACGACGGAAGCTCGAAGCTACTACCAATCAGTTGCCATTACTCTTTGGCACCACGCCTGCTGCATTGCACAACAACGCACCAGAATTGGCCAACTGTATCAACTGACCTGGGAACTGCGTCCTTGGGGTTGGTCAGGCGCCATGCGTCGAACACGTTGCTGTCGAACAATTGCGCGAAAGCCGTGTTGCCGACCCGGGGCGAGCCGAGCGTGTATAGGGTCACGCCCTTGACGCCGGGCATCTGGCCCCTTTGGAGTAAGGAGAGGAGAGCGGGCGGGGGAAGAGGCAAGATACAGGCCGGAATGAAGCGCTAGGTATCGTGTGGCTGAGGTAGACGGACGGAGGTGGTCGTCATTGTACGTACAGACCGTGACGAATCGGCGGCTAGGTACCGAGGTTCTGTGACCTGGCATAGGGAGTAATGGTGGACTCCCGCACGGGGCCGTGACGCCACCTTACAGGCTGACATTATCGATTCGGCTGGCGCCAGACCGCAACGATTTTTAATTGAACACAAGCAGTTTTTGCTTGGTAACATACACTCGTATCCGTCAGGGAGAAAGCGTCCAGGACGCCCCTACATACCTGCGCAGCCCCAGCTCGAATGCGGCCAGCGTGGCCAGGGCACCACCCAGGGAGTGTCCGGTGAACATCACCTGCCAGGGGCCCTTACCGCCGCCTTGTGCGATGTTGGCCTTCATTAGGACGTCCACGGTATCCCGCACGCTGATGTAGGCTTGCAAAAAGCCGTTGTGCACTTTAACCTGTGGACGGTTGGCAATAGTGGGTGGGTGGGCGCTTCGTTTCATCGAGACGGACGGGTGAGGAGACACAAACTCGCTAAATCACTCTTTCATCGGCGGACTATGCAGGGCTCCCATAGTGTGCGGGAGGGTGCAAAGATTGAGAGGGCACATTCTAACTCAGCCAGTCAAAGCACCACGTTACCCTGGCTGGGCTCGCTGTAGCGTGATCATCATCAACACATCATCGGTGCAGTTGGATTTCTGTCTCTTTCGTCTCCTTCAGTGTCAGGCGATGTGCCCGATAGTTCTGCCTTTTGGTCTGATACCCACTGTAACAGTTACTACTACAACATCCTAAAAGCGAGCGACTATCAGCTGGCAACCAGTTGGACGGAAACCAATGAATGGGTCCGGGTACCTACGTCCTCAATCCGGTCACCCGCCATGGTCCTGAAGGTGGAGCGGCGCACGTTCATGTCCGTTAGGATGTCCTGCCATTTGACCTGCAGTTAGGGGCGGTCACCGGTATAGCGGTTAGGCAGTTGCGTCAAGGCGTGGTTGTTGGTTGCCCAGGCGACGTTGAAGGACAATGTTATGGTAGCTTGGAGGATCACTAGTCATATTCAACGACCAACCCAAATACATCCTGCGAACTGAAACCCTGCTGTGCGCCCGGCTGGCGATTACGGATGCTGACGAGGGCTGACGTACCGTCTCAGTCCCGCGGAACGCGAAGACCACCGCGCGCCTCTGCAGGTCTCGGAGCATCCAAACCTGCAGTATGAAAGCAGGGACAGCAAGCGCCTTTGCATCCATTGTTCGCCGGCACGCAGCTGCAAGTGATGTTTAAGTAAAGGTAGGACAACCGACGCGTTAATGGCTTACGTAAGCCTAGCATATGTGTTATTTGCAAAGTACCTTGAAAGTATAACGAAGGTCCTGTCTGGATTCAGAGCGAGCGAGCGAATCCAGAACGAGCGAGCGACTCAGTGTCATCGGGTTTCATATTGGCGTGGACAGCAGATGATCCATCCATTTCCGAGTGGACAAGACTGGCGTGGACAGCAGAGGATCCATCCATTTCCGAGTGGACAAGACATAACACATACGGCCCTGCAGGTCTACCTCATCTGATCTGCTCCCACCTGCGTGTCCGTCTTCTTGTTTTCAACGAACGCAATGGGCGTTAGCTGCCCCAGGCTGCCGTCCGCCTCCCGCCGCACCAGGCTGGCCAGCACCGACCAGGGGTTGCTGACCGTCTCGCCGCCAGGCAGCTGCACCTTGGCGGCAGAGGCGGGAGAGGCGGCCGGGGCAGCCAGGGCAGCGCCTGCGGAGGTTTTTGGGATAGGGCAGAGCGGTACCTGGTGAACATGAGTTGAAAAGGGATTCCTGTAACCAAAATGGAACACAACGGCATGATAGCGGGCACATTGTGGTTCGTTACAGCATCAAGCACTCCCCGCAACTCAGTCTCGAAATAAACCGACCTTCTAATGCGACCAATGCTGCGCCTTATGCCCATGTAGGAGCACTAGCAAGTCGCTCTCCCTGTCCCTACCCGCCCCGGGTAGTAATGCTGCTCACCACCGCTGCGGGCGTTTGCCAACGACGCCGACGCTTTCTTTACCTCCGAAACAGCCGCTTTAGCCACCTGCAGGAACGCGCATGTCCGAACAGGCCAGGACAGGTCGTTAGGATGGGACAGGACAGCGCCGTGTCGGGCAAGTGCTCATCACCAGGTGAGCATTAAGGTTGCCCCCCTGCGCCATGCAGTTCGCTTCTCGCTAACTCCATGCTCCTGAGCACCATGACATTTCAACCCTCCCTCCCTATCCACCTTCAGCGACGCCACGGCCGTGGCCGACTCAGCGACGCTCGTGTCGGGTGTCAGGGACTTAACATCAGCTGGATCGGCGGTCGCGAAGGAGGACATGCGGCAGCGCAGGGTCACGGTGGAGGCCATAGTGCCAGAAGCTGCAAACACCGGAAAGGGGCGGGGCGGGTTGGTTTCGTTGCATGTGCGCGGTCGAGGCGAAGATAACGGTTAATTACGGTGGAGCACGAATCTTCACGACTAATTGTAATTAGTAACGGTTAGCTGCGGTCAGATACGTCTCATTACGGTTTACAACGTTCATGACGGCTAATGACGGGCCATGCCCGCTCACCTCAACCCATCACGGCTCGCCACGACCAACCACGAACATCACAACACTTAATCGCGGCTCATCACCGTTCATAACAATTGGAAGCGATAGCGCTAGTGCGTTGGTGCGAATGGCTGCACGACCTATCCAGCTAGCTTACCGACGAGCGGCAGGACGAGGGTCTGCTCCTGGCCATCCTTGCTAATCAGGGTCTTCAAGTCAAGCGTCGCCTCCCCCAGGATGTCGTCCTTATTAAGGGAATCCTCGTCGTACACCCGTACAACGAGCGCGTCGGTGACGGGGTTCCTGCAGATCGCCGGGGAGGGTAGGTGCACCGGCATGCATCAAGGGCGGATGGGATGAAATACTGTTTCGTTTATTCTCAAGCCTAGGGAAAGGCCGAGACCCAACAGAATAATAGACTTGGGGTTAACTAAGGCAATCGACAAAGAAGACGATTCTCAGTGTACATGTAATCTATGGTAGGGCGCCAGCTTGCTGCGGCCAGTGCGTGACAAGGTATGTAGATGACTACATGGCTGCGCGAAAGCCTAAGGGGCTATTGGCTAATGGGTATACGCGGCGGCTCCATGCCTTCGCCATGCTGCCGCGTGCCGTACGTGCCATGTGCTGTACACGCCATGTGCCGCATGTGCCGTGCACCACGCGCCAATTGCCAAGGCTGGGAAGCGGCACAAGGCCACGCGCCAATTGCCAAGGCTGGGAAGCGGCACAAGGCGGATGCATCCGTGATGGACAACTTCACCATGAGCACCGTATAGCGCGCATGCATCCATAACAGCAAGCAGCAGCCATGCATCCGTTTCCGTTCGTTCGACCTATATAATTCCCCGCCTGGAGGTATGCACGACCCACCTGATGTACATGAAGTGCTTCTCGTCCTTCCATGTGGGGTTGAGGCCCGCTGGGGCGGTTTTGGACTTGAAGGAGCTCTCCGCCGACGACACAACTGCGTAGGGGTTGGACTTCCCATTCCAGTCGGCAGCCTTCAATTTGGATGCGGCTAGGAGCTCTACCTGGAGAATGCCCCAGTGGGTCTCGGTCAGGAAGGACCTGCATGCGCTCATAGACACAGCAAGGCAGGCCAATGGGGGTCGACGGGGGCACGATCAGGGGGCTATCCATAAGGTGTAGTTTCATATGCGTGGGAGAGGACCCGCCGGGAACGAATTTGCAAGACGTTAGACTGGTTGCAAGACGGGGGAGATGAAAGAGTATGTAGTCGCGCATCTCTCGTCCGTCTACAGCTCAACTCATCGCGTTCGATGTCACGGTGAGATGCCATTCATGACGAGGATAGCAGTTCGGTGTTTTCCCCAAGCGAGCTCAATGTGATACGTGCATTCAGCTGTATTTCAGGCCCGCCTGCCGTCCTCCAGACCCACGCTTGATACCTCGGATTTTGGCGCTAACACCGACCATGTCGGTATTTGTTTCCTCCGTCTTGTTCAGTGTCAGGCGATGCGCCCGATGTTTCTAGCTCTTGGTCTGGAACCCACTGTAACCGTTACAACAACAACCGACCACCGACCAAGGCACAAACCCCAAACCAACCAATGCACATCTCTCCCCCGTGAAACCCCGGGACCACACGCGATCTCACTTGTCCAGATACATGACGGACGACGCATTAACGTTCTTCTGCTCGAAGCCGTCTTTAACTTTTGGGAGGAGGTAGGCCTGGAAGGCGGCTCCGGACAGCGCCACCGCGAGTGGCAGATCAAACGCAACCTTTGGCTGCGCCTTGCTGTCCTGCGCTGGAGCATGGCGACTCACAGACGCAGCGTGCAGGACAACCAGCGCGTTTCGGCGGCCCGTCTGGTTGACACGGCTGAGAGCATCGCAGCGTCTTGGCACGGAGACCGCTGAAGGCCTACAAGACATGCATAGTGATATTTCATTGGTTTGTGTGGCATCCGGATAGGTATTCCTTCAACGCAATGGCAACGACGTACGCAAGGACCCAAGCAACATTACAGATCAAGTTTGTTCGTTCGCCCCAGGTTCCCTGGGCACACGGTAACATGATTATGCGGCGCGTGCAAACCATACCACTGCAGCTGCACGCTAGCAGGAACGCGGCAGATTATCGTTGGCCGTGATCCAGCCGGCTGGGCGCATCCCCGTTGCAAGTCATTGTTGCGCTGTTACGGAAGTGAAAGCGAATGAGCATGTTCGTCTGTATATTTTATTCATTTACATGTCGTCAGCAACCTCCACACAATGTATGTCCACTTACTGCCGATGGTGCGCGATGTCCCTGGCTGAGCAGCATCTTGCAGCAGGTGACGGCGACGGCAGAGGGTCACAATCGGCAGCAACAGCTAGGGCTCGGATGAAAGGGTTGCACGTCTGAGTGATCTAACAGCCAGTGAAGCGCCCAGTTGCAAGTAGCTTTACAGGAGAGGTACGTCAACCCTAAATATTGAGTTTTCTGAAGTGCCCGTTCATTACATAAGGCCCGGCATTGGTATTTCCGGGTGGTCGCTTAAGCGTCCCGTGGTAGCCAAGCGAAGGTGGCTACCCGTATTACAACGGTCCTTATTCCAATTGGTGGAAGGCGTACAGCCATCTACCAGTGATGTTTCGTGCCGACCGAGCATCAAGACTACTGTAGAGCAATAATGCTCTCGTCCCATCCTAGGCTGTGACGCAAGGATACGACCGACCTTACTCGTAGTGTAGAGTCGTGTTATCATCAGACAACGTTATATTGTGTCCGTTTCATCGCACAAGGCAGGGCTTTTCAGAGTCTGCCGCAGGGCAGTAGTGCAGAATGCGCATGTTCGTCAACCAGCAACGCTACTACAACAACTACCGGTAGCAACTGAAACCATCCAGCTAACAAATAGATGCTACAGTATCCGTTAACCAGACTTTAAGATGCACTGTATGTGCGAATATATGTATAATTTCATATACTACGTTAACATTGGCGGCAATACCGTGTATATGGCGCCGGAATGCGATGCGCGAAGTCTCGGGGAAAATACTTGAATGGATACATCCTAGCGTAGGACCTGGAAGGCCAGGTGAATATAACGCACAGGATGTGGCCGGCTTCGGCATGAACGGTAGAGAACGAGCCGGCGAGGATTGGCGCCTTCCAAGCTCCCGAGTTCAGCAGTAAACAAAGTCCTCCTCTGGGCACAACGCTGTGGTTCGATCTATACCAGGATATACTTCAAAGCTCCAGCTATAGTCCAGCGCTCTAGCAGCGTCGCCTGTACAACTTCGACAAACCGTGTAGCCTCTTGCGTCGCGATACGAAACGCCGGGGCAAATCGAGATCGAGTCGATTCTAGCAATAACTACCAGTTCATTGACGAAGAAGCGCCTGAATTTCACCTCCAAAATGTATAGCACCTAACCGTCGCACCGCCTGGCCGTTTTGTGCATGTGAATTGTCGTGCTGAAAGTAAAATCAAGCGTGGAGGCTTGCATATCATGCAGGCTTATGACTATACAGTTACCACTAAACCCGCAGCTTATCCACCCAGTTTGTGGTGATCGCCTCCCTTTACCACCTGGCCCTCACAGGGTGTGCTGGTGTCACCATCCGATCATCAGGGATCATCGCATGTGTCTATGATAGTGCCTGGGGCTAAATGTGTAGTGCAGATTTATATATGTTCGTACGCTTACAACCACCCGGAGGCTCTAATCACCTACCCAGAAAATTGTTCTGGCGCATCTCCATCCTTGCTGTAACCGAAACTTACCCTTCTTCGTTACTGGGACAGGGTTACAAGGACCCAAAGTACGGCCGCTCGGCCTTAAGGCATGGCTTATCGAGTGAAGTATGAATGAGATAAGGCTGTTCATTGCGAATAGACTGCCGTGGCGTGCAGGTGCCCAGCGCATGGTGCGGGTACGACGACTGGTACGGCAACTGGTTGCTGGCTGCTGCATAGGTTGCGCGCCTGCCTGCTCTCAGTATGTGCCGTTGTGCTGATAGTACCAAAAAGCCGTGTCCCTCTGCCGGGACGGCGGCCTCCAACATTCCCACCCTCCTCCCCTGGGTAGCGGACGTTTGCTCGGATCTGCTGCACTCGACGTCGGGGGCGCCGCTCCGGTCTCAATACGGGGCGCCCCCGACGCCGTGCTGGGTGCCCGTTTGGTTGGGGTGGTTTCGTCGCCTTTCGGGGTGCTCGTTTCTTGTCGCCTTGCAGGGCGCGTTTGTCGCGTTTGTTTCGGCGCGGGGTGCAATGTGGTGCTGTCATCACTGTCGGCCACTAGTGCAATCTCAATAAAGGGTGGGTGTCAGGGGCGTGCGTCTTTCTGTTATCTCCTGGATTTTGCGTCTCCGGAGGGGTGGCTGGGATCAGAGTGCTGGCCTCTACACCGGGTGGCTGGGAGCTGATTGCTGGCCATTCGACCCCTTCTTCTGCTGTAACGCGATACGGCAGTAATGAGCAATTTTAAAGGTCACCTCGCCGGTTGACTTTCCACAAACCTCATGGCCGACAGAAACCCAGCACCTGTCACCGAATTGTTTTTTCCACGGGAGCCTAACGGACCAGTCCCTACAAAGTGCCTGCATTGTTGTGCCGACGAGTTTCGTACGCCAGATTTGAAAACGTCGAATCCATGCATGACATAATTCTGTACACTGTAAGTTATAATCGACACGAAATGTTGCAGTTCCCATCCCCGTTCTCCGTGACCCTTGGAGCACACGCTGACGCTAGCATGCGGAACCGCCAGAGTTTCGCAATGCGCGTCAGGATTAGTAATGCCAGATTTTTTTGGAATAGAGACGACCATGTTACCGTTTCTCCCGAGGGACAATATGTGCTGGACCCGAAACGACCCGGAACGCTGAGCGGAGTGACCACGCGGCCGTCTGATCCCGCCGTGTCCAGTCAGGTACGCGCCTTCACCCGATAGCGAGCGACAAATGACGGCGCGGCAGCCAGAGGATTGCTCGTGCCCCACGTGACGGTTACATCATGTACGACGACCCCACGTGCGAGCACACACGCCAAAACTTACGGCCCGGCCGGCTCCCTGCAAGGTGTTGCGAGGCTCGAGGGCTGTCTGTCCCTTCACATTCATCACCAGGCCTCGTGTTCCGACCCACCCAACATTCAAACTAGGCTCACACATCGCCAACGGCCATATATCAGCCGAAAGGCGCAGGACACGGTTCATGGCAGCTACAGCGCCAATACTTTGTATCCCTACCGCCCAACTATTTGTCTACGCGGCCGCTGCTTTGACACCGGGACGGGATGGGGCAGCGGGCCCCTACGACTGAGGGCAGCCTCACTGGCCCCCTAGATTAAGTGGGTCAAGAACAGCAACACCTAGTGTTGCATCCCTTACATCGCCACAACCTCCACCGTCCAGTCGTGCGACACTGGCAGGTCCGGTTTGCGCAGCACAAACGCGTTCTCGTGCTGTGGCGCCAGCATCGTCAGCGGTCCGGCCTCCAGCGTCACGGCGTGCTTGCCGTCGATGAGGGCCTTATAGCCGCGCTTGGAGGGGGGCAGCCCCAGGAACACGACCCGCTCGATAGTGGTGGGTACGGTGAGGATGCCGTCGGGGACGCCGGGCTCCGCGTGCTTGGACGAGCTGAGCGTCATGGACTTGAATGAGAAGGACCTGGTGAGGGAAACGAGGGGAGGGCGGTACGGCTGGTACTGAGGCCACTAAAGCTTCCAGTCCCAGCCCCCAGTCCTGCAGGACAAGAGTTGGAGGCTCGGCCCATGTCCTGGCGGTAATCAGCCGCTGTCACCCTTTACCACCAGGTCGAAGGCTCGCGCCCCAGCCAAGCCAACCCTCCCCGGTACCCCTTTCGGACCCCCACCTCAACAGCCTGCGCAATGGTGCTCCATCCCCTGCCCCACCTGTGCAGGTACAGCCCGCGCTGGAAGGCGAAGGTGCGCCCGTCGTCCACATACAGGCTGCCCGCCGCCTCGCCCTTGTCGTCCAGCGCCACCAGCAGGGTGTAGGGGTCCGCTAGCTGCGCGGAGCTGCTGCGACGGGGGCGCTCCCGGCGCGGCACGATGCTGCCCCCGCGGTAGTACACCGGGATGGCGTCCAGGGTCACCTGATGGTGGTGGTGTCGGGAGGAGGGAATGGGGAGGGCAGCGGTGAAGGGGTAACCCAACAAAGGACAAAGAGTAAATAATATTGGCCGTAGGAACGGGATTCGGGTGGAGGCGCGGCGCCTGCTGATGGTTCGGTGCTCGCCAACGCACGCTGCGCGGCCTATCGATACTAAAGTGTCCAATTGCTGTCCGGCATCTTTCCGGACGCTGGCGACCTTCGCCACCTCAGCGCGCGGCCCCGCGGCTACGGCGCCTCCATGCGCTACGCGCCCACATCGTTTCGGGGGGCAAGGACACGGGCACCTCGGGCCCCAACCCGGTAGCGTCATCCCCTCCCCACCAGCGCCTTCCTCGCGGCTCTCTCATCTCCTCCTGGCCCCTCACCCACCCACCTGCACCCGGAGGCTACGAGTCCTGGCGGCCACCGCTGCCCCGGTCACTGCGTCGTACCAGCGCGCCCCCGCGGGCAGCGTCACGTCCACGCTGCTGACCCCCGGCGCCACCACCGGCTTGACCAACATGGCGGAGCCCACCATGAACTCCTCCTCGGTGGCAAACAGCTCTGGCGGGGACGAACGAGAAAGTGTGATTTGCCGATTAGATGGAAGGTCACCATGATACAGAGACTACGCAAGGACATAACCTAGGGTACTCGCTGGCATGGCGCCATCCGACCCTAGCGATGGTCTGACCCGTGCAAGTTGACCCGTGCAGCATAATGAATAAGGTGACTAATGCTGCTTGGTGGTGGCGGCACGCAGCAGCGATCTTACCCTCGTTGTCGGGGAACTCGTACCACAGAGGGCGCAGGATGGGCAGGCCCGAGGTGTTGGCGAAGCGGAAGAGCGTGTAGATGTACGGCAGCAGGGCGTAGCGGCCGCGGATTGCGCTGCGGATGCGCGCGGTGGGCTCGGGGCCGAAGAGCCAGGGCTCGCGGCGCTGGGTCTCCAGGTGGGCATGGCCGCGGAAGAAGGGATAGTAGATGCCCACTTGGTACCAACTGCGGTGGGGCGGTGGGAGAGGGCAGGGGTGAACAGGCAGTTGGCTATGGGTCAGGTAGTGTAGGCAAATTGCATATCTCAATAGTGGGCGTCGTGCGTCAAAATTCCGATGCGCACAGGGCTGTCGAGAGCTCGCCTCTCCCTCCGCAGACCAAAACTCGCGTGGCCCTCTACCAGAGACGGACCCGCCGTGTGACCCCACCTACCGAGTCATCAGCTCCGAATCCGGGTTGCCGAAGAACCCGCCCACGTCAGCACCCGAGTATGGCAGGCCCGTAAGGCCCAGCGTCAACAGCATGGGCACCGAGACCTTGAGGTGGCTCCACTGCGCTGCGTTATCGCCCGTCCAGATGGGGCCCACCCGCTGGGTGCCTGCGAGGAGGGAGGCAGGGGAGCGAATGAGAAACAGAGTCAAGAAAGACGTTATTTTCCATAACGAAACCAGAACAGTGCTGTTCCCTTTTTACTGAACATACTGTCGCGTAGGGAGCGGTATGGACGGGGTTGCGTATCTTTAATGGCAAGCACGGCAAGCGTGCGCCCAGCGCGTCCTGAATGGCTGCGAGTGTGTACTATATTTGCACTGACTGTGATTGTGTACTATATTTGCACTGACTGTGATTGTGTACTATATTTGCACTGACTGTGATTGTGTACTATATTTGCACTGACTGTGATTGTGTACTATATTTGCACTGGCTGTGATTGTGTACTATAGTTGCACTGACTGTGATTGTGTACTATAGTTGCACTGACGAGTTCAGTAAGGTACAAACAAGAGACGGACGGGCACCCTGTCAGTCCAAAGCGACCCCGGGAGGCGTGATCTCCTCCTTGCTAGGGCCCAACCCCGCGGGGGCTCCGAGGGCCCACCAGCGAAGAAGGCCCGCGACAGCACGAAGGGCCGGTCGCCGTTCTCCGGGTCGACCTGGCTGCCTCGCAGCTTGAGGCCCTCGGCAGTGCCCATGTGGTAGTAGATGCCGTACAGGTTGTGGTTGTCGCGGTGCTCCACGCCGCCGTAGTGCAGGTTGTCCTTCTGCATCGTGATCTGGAGGAGGGGGGGGAACGGCAGGTGGTGGCGGCGATGGAATTCGAGAGTCTGGTCGTTGCTGCGCGGATCGCCCATGTCACGACTCAACGGTAGGTCTACACACCATGCCGCAGGCCTGATGCGGAATTTCATGGCGCAGTCCTTGTCAGCATCTCGCCCCCACCGCGATATGTGCCTTACAGCGACACATCGTGCCCACGCATGGCACCCCGTGCGCATTAAACCGCACCTCAGGCCCATTGAACACTGACGGCTCGTTCATGTCGTTCCAGATGTAGAGGTGCTTGGTGCTGCCCTGGTACTTGTCCAGAGTGAACTGCTGCGCCCACCATTCGCGCACGACGGGGCTGGTCACGTCCAGGTAGCTGGACGAGCCGGGCCAGCACCAGCTGCAGGGCGGAGACAAGAGAGGGCGGGACGCGACGCGGCATTCGTGTGATGTCGTGATCGCGGGGAACAGCTCCTCGTAGGTTGGGGAAGAGCGTCAAACCGTGGTTTCGTGCGGGGGTTGCGCGCTGCCTGGCCGTAGCATCACCTCGACGCCAAGAAAAATGACGTAACACCCGCGGGCTCGGGTCCCAGCGAACCAGCAACCGCCCCCCGCGGCCTCCGGAGCGCACAAAAGGGCGCTCCTCGGCACAATGCCCAGACCCCCTTCCCAGCCCGCACCCATCGAAGTCGGTGTTGTGCTTGTTCTTGACGTAGTGTCCCGCGCTCTCCGCCTCCGCGAAGACGTAGTAGGAAGAGTCGCGCTTGACGTGCGGGTCCACGATGGTCACCATCTCGCGACCCCGGCTGGCCAGGTCCTCTTGCATGGCCATCGGCTGCGGGAAGAGCGCGCTGTCCCAGGTAAGATACCTGAGAGCGAAAAGGCCAAGGGAGGGTGGCAGATTAAACCGCCGGATCGTCACAGGGAAAAAGATCGACTGGCGGGGGAAAAACAATTTCTAGCCAGGAAAGGGGTGGGTTGCAAGGAAAACCCGTGTACGAAGGGAAGGGGTTCGAGGGAAACCCGTGGATGTCCGAAAAAATCGTTTACAACAGAAGTTTTGAGATGCATGAAGGGAAGGGGTGGGTTGGCTACACTCTTTGGAGGAGGGGGCTGTATGGGCACTTAAGGTCTCCGCAACGCCGTCAGATGTTCTACACTCGTCATACCCTAGCTTGTTGATACTTTGCCTCGTGTTACCAATACGAATTTCCACGCTACCTAGCAACCAAGTCTTCCTTCTTCTCATTCTTATGTGTCGTGTCCACGTGTTTCCTCGCTGACCCCAACCGTTGGGGAAACCGGCCCCCGCGACCCCACGTGTCCAACACGCACCGCTTGCCGTTGGTGTGCTCGATATCCAGCCACAGCACGTCGTACGGGATCTCGTGCGAGTCGAACCCCGCATCCACCGCCTTGACGTCCGCCTCGTCCTTGTAGTTCCAGCGGCACTGGTGATAGCCCAGCGAGAACAGCTGCGGCAACGCGGTGGTGCCCGCCACCTTGGCGTACGACGACAGCACCGCCGGCGCGGAGCCGCCCGTGAAGACGAACAGGTCCACGATGCCGCTCTCGGCCACCCACTGTGTGGCGACCTCGTTGCGGCCCTTGACCACGTCCACGAACATCTCAGCCGCGTTCAGCCTGGGGCGAGGCGGAGGAGAGGCGTGGCGGCGAGGAGTCAAGTCATGCAGGTGGGAATGGCGCCTTGCGGGCACCACGTGGGCACCACGTGGGAATGGCGTCTTGCGGGCATTGGACTAGGGAGGGGGGCGACACATGTGGGGGGAATACGGTGCAGCACCGTACCCAGACGGTACGGGGAGTGGAACGGAGCCGTGGAACGGGCTGCAGATCAACTAGATGATTTGCGGCATGCCATTCCGGCGAAATGCAGCAATGCCAGGAGCACAAGGCACAATTGGCCTCCCCCAGGCGCCAGGCACGCTACGGATAGAGAGTTTGAGGCCCCGGAACACGTTGCCGACGGGGCCGCTCCCACGTGACCGGTACTCTCCAGGTACCCTCCATAGCCTTTCCGCACACGCGACCTAGATATAGCCCAGGCGCGCCCGGCAGTGGCGTTGCTCCGGGCGGTCGGCCCTACCAGAAGATGCCCACTGTGAGGCCCTTCTTGTGGGCCATCATGACGGGGATGCTGCCGTACAGGCCGAAGGGGTGGTCCTCGAGGTACTCGAAAACGTCCAGGTTGTAGAGACGGTACGGCTCGCCATACGGCGCTGCGCCTGTATCAGGCACGTGGACACGCGGCCTTTATTGACATGCCCGGATAAGATGAGAGCCTGGTACTGGTGCGCAGCTACGTGGTAGGTCCAATGATAAAAGGTATTTGTATGTCCATGATCGCTGCGACAGGTAGAACGGCCGGAATATGAAGTGGCCAAGGGACTCACGAAACCGTTGGGGGGTCAATAAGGCGTTCCAGGAGCATTACCCGGGGTTCCCATGCATGCGGTCACACGCCCGTAAGCGTTAACACAGCTTCGTGTCGTAGGCCGGAAATGGGGCACAAGTATGGAAAGGGCGTCGACACGCCAGGGGACAGGTATGGTGCTATTGGTCTTCGCAGCTGCACGAGCAGCGAGCGGCGGCGCCTGGCTGCTATGCCAGTGTCGCACGACAACTTCCGCACACAGCTCCAAACAACGCAATCCGGTAATCCGTTTCAATAAAGGCTGCAGCTTTCCACACGCCGCCCCAGGAAAATTACGTCACTGCCCCGAATAGCTCAACTCCCATACATTAGGCCATAACTATAATTACGCTCCCAGACATAAGAACATTTCGTCAAGTGGGTTCGATAGAGAAGTGCCCCCCCCCGCTCCGTTCGCCCCAGCCAAGCCCCGTCTCACCCCGCCCGAACAACCCGCGCTCATACCACCACCCACCATTGGTGGCCCTGAGCGATAGGCTAGTTGCGCGCTCCGGAATACCGTACACATGCTGGAAGCCCGGAAAGACCAGGTCAAGAGACATGGCCTCCGGGCCCTTGGGTTTCGTGTCTGTGTGGCCCATCCACGACTCCTCCCAGTACCCAGCTGGATCATTATCCTGCAGTCGTCCCCAGAGGATGTCCCCAGAGGACGTTGAACGGTTAGTTTAGAGAACGGAGTTGCTATGAAGGGCGATATCAAGTTCTCATGGGAGGGCCACGTCAGTCTTCTGCCCTACCTGCCAACCCTCCGCAACATAGCCCACCGAAACCCATGTAAATCTGGAAGCCAGTACGCACCTGCTTAGGCCTCCGATGTTCGAAATTGAACAAGTTGCGGCTGTTGATCTGAAGGGCTGGCAGACCCTTTACGGTGATCGCCAGCGAAAACGGCTGGAAGTTGAGCTCCAACTTTGTTTCACCAGTCAACAACGTGATCGCGGATGAAGTGCGGCTTTCCTCCTGAAAGCCCTGCTTCTTGGTTTCCCAGCCCGAAACCAGGACGTCGGAAGGCACCTGGTATCGCGCCACACTTGGAGATTCGTCCACCATAACGCGCAGAAAGCCATCAGCATGCGACGTTATCGTCAACTGTAAATGCTTGCTGTACTCCTTGTTCAGAAGCGTGGCCGTCAGCGTGGCCGTATTGAGGCTGATAGACGCAGGGACAATGTCGAAGTTGGCCCCTCGCGGCACATTTCGGTTCCTGCTGCAGAAGCTTGTTTGTTCACATTTCTTAAACTCGTTCTCCTTGAACGCGTGCGTGAGCTGGTTAAGGCAGAGAACCAGGAGAAGAGAGCAAACGATCGAGGCGGCCCGCATTACTCTAGGGCCCCCGATCGACGCCATATTGAGTTATGCCAACTATTGCAACAATGGTTTCATAATTGGTATGATGGCTTTGCCCTGGACCCTGGGGGGGGGGGACAGGTACGGGAGCCGTGCGCCTGTGTGCTTCATTCCCAAATGCTGGCAATTACCATACGGCCAAACGTGCTGCCACTAGCAGACGTTTAAACGGTTATTCAATCGTGTAGAGTGGTAGACGGTTCTTCAAGGGACGTCGTCGTTGATGATACGTAGGTTACACGGTGCTGAGGGCATGGCCAGCTGAGTTTGCCTGGGAAGCCTCTGCTTAGAGGCAGAGGCAAGAAGGATCTGCGGGCGCGTCTGGAAGGACGCTTGCTGCGGGGCTGCAAATGGAGGCTCCAGGGCCCTTGAGGGGCGCCCAGCCGCTCGTGGACCTGCAAAAGCTGCTTGCGGACGTATTTGATAATGTCCTGGGCGACTTTATCCAGCTTTCGCTGCCGGACGCAGCTGGTCAGGGCGATCGCGAGTCCGCCGACCAGCGGTAAGCGCTGTACACGTGCACCTGGCATCCTCGGCTGTGTACATGAGGCACATAATTTGATAATCACGTCGTCTAGCGCTGCCGGTACATACATTGCGGACGTGCCGTGCGCACGCGGACGTGCGTGCCGGTCGCCCCTGCGGTGCCGCCCCGCCCTGCTCAGCCTCGCTCAGCGCGTCATTGGGTTGTGTGCCGAATCCAAGAGAGAGGGATTACATGTCAAAGTGGCTTTAGAGAAGGGGTAGTGTATGGACGGCGTACACCACCCGTCGGCCGTGCAGCTTAAGCCTGCTTACGTCGCTTCCTCGTAGCGAACCCACACGCGTACCAGCTATTACCAGGGCTGCGCAGCAGACAAACAACAAAGCGCATGCTGCATAGTAGCGCACCTGGGGTCGCCGTTCAATATGTCACTAGCAGTCCACGTCCAACCCATTTTGTGGGGTAGGGAGAAACGGGCACATCGACGCAAACCGTGGAGTTAGGGCTGCTCCCCTTCCACGCTGCGCCCGCTTCCCGCCAGCCTTCCTGCTGGCCCCTCCCCGCTCACACCCCTATCACACCGCACTCCATGCACGTATGACTGACCCCTCTTGTCCCCGGGGGCCCTCCGACCAGCAATTCCTCCCTCTCCTGTGCTGTCTTCCTCCGCATTCCCTGTCCCCCTCCCTCACCACCTTCCCCTCTGCTCTTCCCCCCACGCAGCAAGTATCGGTTGCTGCAGCATCTCCACGGCACCCGCCAGCAGCTGCTGCGCGCACTGGCGCTGCTCAACTGGAAGCCGTGGAAAGTGCTCAACGAGCTGGTGGACCACGACCGGGTGCTGGACATAGCTGCTAGCCACGTGCGCACTATGACTGAGGTTGTGCAGCAGATGCGGCAGCAGGCGGCGGGGCGGATCATGGCGGGGGCGTACCTCAACATGTACGACGTCAACACGGCGCTGGAGGTGCTCACCACAGGTGCGGGGAAGGCGGAGCTGGCAGCAGGCACGTTGGACGCGGTCCCACGCACGGGGAGAAGGCGGGAGGTACTACTATGATAGCGCCGCGCAGAGCGGCCCCCCGCGGCGCACGTGCTGGCGTACGTACCAAGACAGCCCCATGATGGGGTCTGATGAGCGTATAGTCCTTCTCCCAGCACCTGGAGCAGCGATAGCAGCAGGAGCTGCCAGGCAACCGGGAGAGGCGGGGGAAGAGCGACGGGTCCAAAAGTGCTGCTGCTGAGGGACCCAACCGGAGGGCGTCAGACTGCAGGGATGGTTGTGGTCAATGAGGAGGAGAAGCGGACTGGCATGTGCCGGTAAGGGGTCACGGTAACAAGCTCTGTGGCGTGCCCGCCGGAGCTGGTCGGCCGCAACGAACGAGGGCGCTTGCTGTCCTCGCTGACCTGGACCGAACACGTGCCCTGCCGACCGCAGGCACGTACCAGGAGCTGCCGAGCATCATCCTGCAACGCCCGCCTCTCTTCCAGCCCCCCCCCGCGTCGCTGGCGCGACAGCGCTCCCGACTGGCGCACGTGACGCAGCTCATACGAGCTAGGCTGGTGCAGGTGGGCAGCTGGCGGCAGGGCGCGGAGAGGAGGGGGCGGGGAGGAGGGTGAGCGGCAGCCTCCACCCTGCACCCGTGTGCGGGCTGGCCGAGTGTTGTTCTAGGGCGATGTTGTATATACCGGCAGCTCACTACAAGCCCATACGCTCGCGTCCTAACTTGTCGTGCCGCGAACGTGCGCCTGCCACCCGGGTGCAGGTCCCCTTGCCGCCCGGCCTCAAGGTCGTCAGCGTCAGCAACGGCACCGCCGTACTGCGGGCCGACGGCCTGTATGAGGCAAAGCTCACGCTGGTGCCTTCGGAGCCGCTGCCCAGCGACGACGGCGACGACGCGGCTGGCGGGGACGTCGGGGGGCGTCCTTGCGGGGCCGACGGCGGGGAGGCGGGCGGCTCTGGAGGAGGCCCTGGCTACGGCTGGGCCACGGCCGCCGCCGCGGCGGCTGCGGCTGACCCGGTGGCCGCCGCGGCCTCGTCGCAGCGCTGGAAATGGCGACTGATCCATTTTGTGTTGGCGATCGGCGTGCCGTTCTACGATCCCCGCCAGCCGGGCCAGATCCTCAACACCTGCAACTTCCACATGGTGCTGGCAGCAGACAACGCAGCTTACCTGCACCGGCAGCGGCAACGAGCCGGCGCGGCGGGCAACCAGCAGCAGCCTCCTGCCCGCGGTGCGCCCGGGCATGACCCCGCCCACAGCACCCTCAGCGAAAGCGCCGCCACGCCCGTGCCCAGCGGGTTCCCGCAGGCCGGCGCGGCGGCTGCCGCCGCCGCCGCCGCCGCCGGAGGCTCCCTGGCAGCGGCTGTACGGCGAGCGGAGGACGACGAGGTGGGCGCGCCGCTGGCGGTTATGCACGCCATTCTCACCGATGTGGCGGGTCGCCTGCTGGCGGACGAGCTGGCGGCGGCGGCCCGCGCCCTCGCGGCGCCAGGCTCCCGCTGGCACGGCCACATCGCCGTCAAGACGTCGCAGCTGCTGCACCCCGGCGTACGAATCGAGTACTGGACCGGGGCGCCGCCGCTGCTGAGCCAGCGCGCGCTGCCCCTGGCTGGGCCCGGCGAGGAATTTCGCGCCATGAAGCCGGGGCCGCCCTACCTGGAGCTGGGCATGGGCGAGGGCGGCTGCGTGGAGGTGTTGCACTCACCCAGCAGCCTGCATAAGCCGGTGTCGGTGTCCAAGCTGCGGCTGGACACGTTCCGGGTCAACGTGGAGGAGGTCCTCATGCGGGCAGCCAATATGAGCGCGCAGTTCCAACTGCTGCAGGTGTTTGTGGGGGAGGGGGCGGCGGCAGCTGCCGTACGCCACGAGGGCATGGGCTTCGGTGGTGCGGGGCATGGGCGTGCGGATGCTGGCCATTCCAGGCTGGCTATGGTTGGCGCGCGGAACTGAGAGGGGGAGACCGAGGGTTTCATTGGACTGGGGGCTTGGAGAGGCTTGGGAACGAAGGCATGGGAGGGTTATTGGGGCTGTGAGTCGGAACACAAATGCGCGGCCCACGGTGCAAAATCCGTGACGACGCGTGCCTATGCGCCCGCCTGAATGGTGGGCTGTGTCGCTGAGTGTTGGAGACAACAGGCGAGTTAGGGGCGTAATGGGGCAACGCGCAGTTATGTCGACGACAGGAGGGTATCCCACTCCCGTCCCGTCGGTGTCTGCTGGGTCCGTCCTCGTCAGCAAAGCCCCCTTCCACCTCCCACCACCTGTCCACGCCCGTCCCGAGCCGCAGATCCGGCAGGAGCTCAAAGCCAACCTCGTGGAGGCCATGGGCAAGCGCGCCCCCACCATGCGCCTCACCACCCTCGCGAGGCAGCTGTGGTGCCGGGACGGGCACGTGCTGCATCAGCCGGGCACCGAGGAGGAGGACCCGCAGCAGCAACCCCAGCAACAGGAGCCGCGCGACGGGGGCCCAACAGCCAACGCCGCGGGCGGCCTGGCAATGAGCTCCGCCAATGACCGCGACGGCGGCGGCGGCGCCGCCGGCTCGTCGGCAGTCCCCATGGACGTGGATTCGACGCCCGCCGGGGCCACGGTGGCGGCGAGGGCTGCGGCTGCTGCGGCTGCGCCACAGCCCATCCCTCCACCGACGGCGCCGCCGCCAGAGGTTTCGGGGCTGCTGGTGCGGGTGGCGCCGCCGGAGGAGGCCGCGGGCGCGCTTGTGCTGCTGAACGCGCCGGTGCTGGAATACCTGGTGTCCGGCACGACGGAGCTGAAGATAGGGAAGCACCTGTTCAGCGGGCGGCTGACGCTGCGGCCCGGGCAGGACGAGCGGGACGAGGGGTCGCTGGACCACGCTGCGACGATTGCAACGGTGAGACAGCCGTGGGGACGGGGTCGGGAAAAGAACCGTTTACCGTCGCGGGGGCGGGGGCGGGGCGAGGAAGCCCGTGTACACGACATAGGGGCAAGGGTGGCCGGTGGGGTGAGGAGGAGGCGGCGGCGGCATGGGGCCACCCCTTGTGGAAGAGGGGATGGGGTGCATTGCGCGTGGCGCAGGGAGTTGCTTGCGTGTCCGGTGGCTGCTGCGCTGCCTTGGCGGCCTGCTGCCTTGACATGGTGACCTGCCTGCTGCCCGGCTCTGGCCACGCTTGTAGAACGAGGACTACGTCAACCAGGCGGCGCTCACGGCCTACAACACCGCCTCCGCCGACGGCTACCCGGCCTGGCGCGCGCTGAAGGAGGCCTGCAACGCGCTGTGCCACGTGCTGCAGCGCACCCACACCAGCACCGACGCGACGCACTTCATCCAGGCGGCGCGGCGGGCGGCGCTGCACATCAGCCGCCTGCCGCACGGCATGTTGGAGGCCTTCACCGCCGCTAGCCCCGGACTGTGAGTACGCACCTGTCCGTCCCTCGCCTGTCCGTCCCTCGCCTGTCCGTCCCTCGCCTGTCCGTCCCTCGCCTGTCCGTCCCTCGCCTGTCCGTCCCTCGCCTGTCCGTCCCTCGCCTGTCCGTCCCTCGCCTGTCCGTCCCTCGCCTGTCCGTCCCTCGCCTGTCCGTCCCTCGCCTGTCCGTCCCTCGCCTGTCCGTCCCTCGCCTGTCCGTCCCTCGCCTGTCCGTCCCTCGCCTGTCCGTCCCTCGCCTGTCCGTCCCTCGCCTGTCCGTCCCTCGCCTGTCCGTCCATTAGCCCATCGGTCCGGAAGGGCGAAGCCTTGTGGCGCCGAATTCAAAAGGCCCGCCGCGAAGCGAACGCCCCCCGGGGTTGCACCGCCTGTTAGCTGTTGCGCATTCGCACACGTGTGCCTACTGGGATGCGCTTGCTGGCCTCTCCCCACTATCACTCGCAGGTCGCGCGTTGCAAATCTTGACCCAACTGCACCCAAATCTTGAGCAAACCACTACGGCGGACATGTTCAATGTCCCTGAACCGCCCTCTTCTGCACGCGAACCCCTCCCTGCGCTGACTAGCTGATCCGCCCCCTCCTCCGCCCGGCACCCCTGGCCGCCGCAACCCCGGGTCTTCACAGGGCCATTGAGGCGCGGCCCCGGGAGAAGGTCGCCACGTGGGCCCTGCAGTGCGTGCCCTTCCCCACCAACTTCCCCCCCCTGGAGCTGGTGTCCTCGGACACGCTGCCGCTACGCGTGCCGCAGTGCCTCACGTTCTTCCTGCAGTCCCGCCTCTCCCTCTCGTCGCCGCACGTGCTCGTGGTGTGCAGCTGCAACAAGCAGCTCATGCCCATCAGGGTGCTGTCCTGCGTCCCGGTGCCACCCAGCACCTACCGCCTGCCCGACCACGTGGTCGCGGCCTACATGGCGGCGAGTACCGCGGGGCACGGCGGCGGCGGCGGCGCGGCGCACGGCAACCACCCGCACTCCGTCCCTCAAAGCGGCGCCAGCAGCCCAAGAGCCGCCGCCAACGGCCTTGACGGCACGGGTCGCTCGCCGGATGCGTCGCCGCGGCGCGACTCGACAGGCGGGGTGGGCATGGGCATGGGGTTGCTGCAGGGCCGGCCGTCGGTCGGCGGCGGCGCGGCGGCCTCGGCGGTGCCGTCGGGGCCGGGGTCGGAGGCGGGCGCCGGGGGGTGCGCCACTGGGCCGTCGCCGTTGGGGCTGGTGAGTGGCATGCCGTCGTTGCCGTCGGCATCTTCGCCGCCACAACACTCGCACTCGCAGGGACGGGTTCAGTCCTCGGGGACCGCTGCCAGTGGGACACACCCGCAGCGCAGCAGCGGCGGGAGCGTCGGCGGAGCCGGCGCCACCGGCCGACCCACGGGTCAGCAGGTGGCGGTGATGCTGGCGCAGCAACAGCTCAGCAGCGTTGTGCGGTGGTGCCGGCGGCGGATGGTGTGGGAGGTGCTGCTGGTGCAGCTGCAGGCCGTCGGGGCGACGTTCGAGGAGCGGTGCAACCCGCCCTGCCAGCGCGTGCGGGTTACGCGGGTTGCGGGCACGGCGCTGCCCTGCCCCATCGCCCGCCGCCGCGGCCTCACGCCCGCGCGCGTGGGGCCCACCTGCCTGGAGCTCGAGCTGGGGCCCGACCCGCTCGCTGGCCACGTGACGGCCCGGCTGTACGGCAGGTTCTTGTGCTCGCCGGCGTGCGCCCCGGTGGACAGGGCTGGCGCCGGCGGCGGTCGCATTGGCCGCGGTGGCGGGGCTGGCGCATCGACCGGGTTTGTTCTGGATGCACCTACAGCCACGGCAAAAGCCGGCGCTACCGGCGACGGGGGCGTGGTTTGCCTGCGGCGGCAGTACTGTCTGGAACGAGGTGACTCGGCGCTGACGATCGTGCAGGAGGTATGCGCAGTCATCCGCATGCAGACGCTGCTGGCGCGGCTGGAAATGACCGCCCGCGGCGGCGGCGCGGCGGGCTGCGGCGTTCAGGCACAGCGGCTGGCCGTGTTGGCGCCGCCACCTGCCGCTTACGGCCACTCGTTTGAGGCCCGCGCCGTAGGCACGGCGCGGCCGCTGCAGCTGCACAACCAGCAGCAGCTGCACTCGCCCCATGCGGACGTGAAGCCGCAGCTGGGCGCGGGATACGCGCACCGGTATGGACAAGGCGGGGTGGCGGGGCCGCCTGGGGGGATGGGCGGCGGTGGATACGGGTCGCCACATGCTGCCAAACGCATCAAGACGGAGCCGGGTGTGGACGCATTCGGCAATAATGGTTGGTGCACCTGGCAGCGGCAACAACAAGGGGGCCTTGCGAACGGTGGCCATGTCGGCGGCGCTGTAGGGGCGGTTGGCGGCGGCGAAGCTGGCGCATCGCTGGCGCCTGGATTGACCTGGCACTGGCCACTGGTCGGCACGCTGACACTCGAGGACTATAGCTGCAGCGCGGCGACGATACGCGTCAGCCCCTGTACGACAGCGCCGCCGCAGCCCGCCAGGCCGGGAGCCGCCGCCGACGCGGCGGCCGTCGCCGCCAGCGCCACGCCGCCGCTGCAGCTGCACATCACATGGGCCCCGCGAGATGTACGGTACCTGCACGGCAACGGAGCCGCCACCGGACCGGGGGCAGGGCCCGGCTCTCCGGCGCAATCGCCGAGCGGCGGCGGCACCGCCGTGCCGTCTTCGGGGCTGGCGTCGCCCACCTCCGCTTCGGCGGCCGCGGGGCCCGCGCCGTCGCCCTTCACCGCGCCCACGCCGTCTGGCGCGTCCGGGGGGTGCGGGTCGCAGCAGCAACAGCAGCAGGGCGGGCTACTGCCGCCGGATGCAGTTGTGACGACCACACGTCCTGTGCTGTCGCGCACAGGGGAGGTGTTCGGCAGCCTGTTCTCGGACATGGTCCTGTGCACTGTGAGCTGCAGCAGCGGCCACTCGCTGCCTCCAGAGTACCTGCACGTGCTGGAGGTGACTGGGGGGCCCGGGGGCTTTCTAGGTGGCGGCGGGATGAACCTTGAAAGGCATATGAAACGGTTTCTTCGGGGGGATTGAAAGGGTCGACACAGGTGTGTGTACGGCATTGCGTGTACGGTACCTGCACGATGTAAGTGCGACGACGGCGCGCGAGCCCTCCACGTTAAGGGCATGACGTCGCGGTTCGGCCTTGCGTCCGCTCTGTTGTAGTTCACGCTTTTGTCGGCCCTAATCGGCGCCTCGTTGCAGCAACAGCAACTGCTCGGACCAACCCGACTCCGGATGCTCGCAGGAGTTCGCGGAGGCAGGCGAGGAGGGTAAGCTGCTGGACGCAATGGCCGTGGCGGCCTGGCCGCTGGCCGGCTTCTGCTCCGCGCTGCGGCCCGCGGTGCTGGCCCGTCACGGACTGACGCCCGACATGGACGTCCGGCTGACGCTGCACCAGCCGCCCTACTGCCACCGCATCGTGTGCAGGTGCGGCGGCGGGGGCCACGGACCCACCGGCCGGTTGTTCGGTAGCTGCGCAATGAGCGGCATACGGCCGCGCTCCTGGGTTTGCTTTGCCTGCTGGCGGTGCGTGACCTTCACCACCCACTCTTCCTTTCCCACTTTTCCTTGTGACCACCACCACCCTCCTAGTTCATGTAACTATGTGCGTCACCCGGCCGCTGCTCTTCCCACTGCCCAACTCCCGCCACAGCCTACGCACCGCTTCGATGTTTGCCCACTGCCCGCAACTGGCAACGGCTTTTGCAGCTAGCGCCATGGACATTCGCCATTCGGCCCTGACTTTGCCCGCCCCCTTCCCCTGCTTCCCTCGGACCCTTGAACCCCAGGCGACGAGGCAACCACGTACTTATCGACCTGGTGTGCCAGGCGGTTGGCCGCAGCTACATCAAGGTCAGTCTCCCGTCCCCGCCTTCCGGCCAGCCACACCTAGTGCAGGGGCTGGATGCGGGGGGCGGCGGCGGCGTGCTGGAGCGGCAGAGCACGACGGGCGGCCCCACTGTCAAGACGGAGCCGGGAGCCGGGGGTCTGGAGGGACAAAGCCAGCCGGTATTGCAAGCGGTGCAGCAGTTGGCCCCGGCGCGGCTGGGGTCGCGGGTGCACGTTAGCGTGGGCGGCAAGGCGGCCGTGTCCACGGGGCTGGGGCACCGCCCGGCGGCGGTGCCCGGCCCGGGGTCGCCGCTGTGGTTGCTGGTGCCCAACGACTGCGTGCAGCAGGCGGTGGAGCTGGTGTATAGCGTGCTCCACTGAGGCGAGAGGCGGGGTTTCGGATCGGGCCAGGTTGGTCCAGTTAAGGCAGTTTGGATACTACTGGATTTGGATTTTATTTCGGTATGAGGGATGGATTTCATGCGTTTTCGGTGCGGTGGAGCTGCTTGCGCGCCAAGCTGCTGTGGGGGGCCTGTGGTGCGATGATACACAATGCTGGGCAGGAGGGGCTGTGACGTTGACGGTGGCGATGCAAGCCCTGCCAAGCGCGGCGGGGGCGGTGTGCCGGTGTCCGTGTCCATCCAAGGAAGTTGGCAGCGGGCTGCTCGTCCGGAAGTAGTGCCGTACGCTTCAAGGAGCTAACCGTGGTTGCAGCGGAGGTGCCAGGCGGGGTCTGTGTATCGCGGCGCCTCGCGGGTGTCCCGAGGTGCGAGGATGTTACTGCTCGCTGTAAGGCCGGGAAATGCATGCTGCGTTGCGGTCAGCTTGTCCGCTGGCACAATAGGCTCCAGGCGCGACAGAGCCCGCATCGGAAAGCATAGTGGCCCCTGCCATCCTGGAGTGACTTGTCCAGTTCCTGCTGCTGGGCTTGGTTGTCACGTGCGCTGCGTGTACTTCGTGTGCGGCGACAACCTTTGCGACAGGCCTTTGCAGCTCTCAATCGCTCAAAGTGCTGCTTGCGCATTTGCAAAACCTAAACTGGTCGGCACCAGTAGTGATGTTGTGCGTGTGGCATGCTGCGTTTGGACCGGATACGAACGAAGGTCGTACATGGCAAGGACGTGAGTCTCAGGTTTTCAGCAGGTGGCCGGGAAGGGCCGTTCATGGGGCCACGCTGGACGTTTGGGCTGTTCGGAAAGGGGTAGGCAAGAACAATAGGATCAGCAGGTTCTGTTTGCATGGGTAGGAACGATGTAGTGTCTGTTTGTTTGTATGGTCGGTCCAGGAACGGTTCGGAACACCCTCTGCGGCACAGCACTGATGTGACACTTGTCCACTACCTGCCGACAGCGGCCGGTACAACAAGAGGGATATCTGGTAACCCAGGCACAGAACCGCACAGGTTGTATGCCTGGCAATGGAGCACAAAGTCCGTGCCGCAGCAAGCCGCGTGTGGAAAGGAGACGCTTATGTGATGGCCGTCTTGCCTCCCCCATGACCACGTGTCCATTCGAAGGGGGTGAAGGGACTGTGAGGCTCCCCATGCATGGACCCGCGCGCACATGAGCCAACCTAAAGAGCCAAGCACTGCGGTTTGTGTGATGTAGCCTTAGCCGCAGGCGGATGGGTACAAGGGTAGGTAGCCCCCGATGCTGCGGCATAACATTACTAGATAGCTGATGAATAACATTCGATGGCTTGCTAGTTACAGATTTTCTGCGCCAAAATCGCTGTATGCTCCTACTACACGCCAGAAATGCCGACAACTTGCAGTCATGCGGCTGTGCGGGTTTCGTAGGTACGGATGCAGTACGGCACGTGTGGTTGCATGTTTAGGACGGCACAGGTAATGGACGTGCGTCGAGGTCCGAGCCCTTTTACGCGACGCTGATAATAGAGGTGATTGGTGCTCCTCGCCGTCGACGGTGGGTAATGGTCGCTTCAGGAATGGGAGTAACTGTTGTCAGCAGGTGCGTGGCTTCAGACCATGAGAGGCGCGGTAAGGAGAACAAACCAAGCCGACCTACCGTAAACGGCAAACCACCAGAATGCCTGAACAAGGGCCCATAGAACAACCAGCGGCAAGAAACGCCCAAGGAAGTTGGCGTAAAATATGGTGGACCGTAGTGACTGTTGTGGCGGTGGTAGAGTCCGTCGGCAAGAGGGAGGAGTTTGGGGTATATGTTTTTGGTGTCTGTGGTTACTACGTTACCGTTATGGGGGTTGCGAGCTTGCGACGCTTGGGGCCATTGCCCGTTGCTATGTTGAAAGCACTTATTCACCGCAGCTCGCCACGAAGACGAGCGTACTTTCACGGCAGCTCACCACAAAGACGGGCGCGTCTGCTCGTGCATATCACAGCGCCTTGGGAACATGCCGCACTCTCATATGGGGCTTGTTTGGACTGTCTGCCGTGGGCACAGCCCAAGTTCTAGCATAGCTCGCACAATCCGGTCCACTCGTTTGGACATATAAACACGTGGTAGTACTTGTTACGGTGTGCACGCGGAGTCACAAACCCATATTAGGCAAATTTGGCACTCAAACAATCGCCAACTGCCGAGTTGCATTCCCTCTTCCACTTCCATTGTGCAAAATGAACGTCTGAAACGTTGTTATGTCGTAGAATGCGGTTCGGACCTCCTCATGTTCAGGAGGTGCAGCAAGTAATTGTAACAGTGACATCATATGGACCATGTACGGCTCCACTGCCCCATAAATGAACACATAATTGTGAAGCCCTGCGTGTCATGGCTCTGTGCCATCACCTCTTCTTAAGTAGCCGCACCCAGCCGCAAGCACGCCATACACTGGCCACGTACCGTATGTGCAGCTCGCGACCCTCTTGCCCGGGGCCCAGAGCCCCACCTGGTCTCCACCCCAGAGCTACCAGTCCGCACCTTCGACATCGAGGCAGTTCACGTCATCCGCCGTGTGAGCACCTACTGCAAACTCCAGTGCCTTCTCACCAGCAGCAGCGCCCCCGGCACTCGCGCCCTCATGCTCGCCCAGCTCCTCCAATTGCACGTCCACCACACCGTCTCGCTCGTCCGTGCGATCGCCCGGCCCGTCGCCGCCCTCGACGCCACCGCACAGCTCTGTGTACATAGCCTCCTCCTGTGCCTCGCTCACAGCTGCAGTTGCCCCCTCCGCGGTTGCAAGGGCTGCCTCCATCTGGTTAAGGCAGCTCACCAGGCCAGAGCAGGCCACAACGGCGAGGGGAGTCCCGTCGTTGGGTACCTGGAACGTGGGGCCGGGAGGGGATGCAATTATGGGGGTTATAAAAACTTCCGCGAATCCACAATGAGGGGGTAGACTTGGTGCCAAGCAACCGAGGGATGGCCAGCAAAGGTAAGCCCGTGCCTACCGCATCTGTGTCGTGCCTACCGCATCTGTGTCGTGCCTACCGCATCTGTGTCGTGCCTACCACATCTGTGTCGTGCCTACCACATCTGTGTCGTGCCTACCGCGGTGCCTACCCATCTGCGCCGTGCCTACCGCACCTGTGCCGCCACGTTCGTCCGCCTCATGCGCCCCATCGACCTATGTCCCCTTGACTTTCATCACCCACTCACCCAGTCCTGCTTCCCGAACACGCGGCCGCATAGGAGCCAGGGTTACACACGTCCATCAACCCCCGATCGCTCCTATCCCTTCACCTGCTCCGGCTCGAGCCACCGCAGCCCAGCGACCTTTCCCGGCGGCAGCAGGTCGCGAGTGTCCGACGCCGTGGCTGTGTTGAGGCTGAACAGCTGCCGCAGCTCCTCCCGAGTAAACTTGCCGCCTGCCTTGCTGCCGCCCCCGGCCCCGCCCGCGACGGTGGCGCTGGCGAGGTCCGCCTTCATGAGCTGCCGCTGGTACACCTGATCGCGCGGTCAGTGGATGGCGTGAGTTTGAGGAAGGGAGGTGAGATGAGGTGAGGTCAGCCGGGGGCCTAACGCCCCTGCGGCAGGTAGCGGATGTGAAGCCCCTCCCCACGGCATTCATTGCGCTACAGTACCTTCTCCTCAATGGTGCCGGTCGTCAGGAAGCGGTACACGAAGCAGGGCTTCTTCTGGCCGTCGCTGAAGGAGGAAAGGAGGACGTAGAACATAGTGCTTGATGGCCACGGAGCAACAAAGGGGGAACTGGCGTTCCTCAGTTCGTACCTCAACCCCCCTCCCGCCACCCCTGCGTGCCCTACCGCCAGATGCGCGCCATAGCCTGCTGGTCTGTGGGGAGGACAGGAGGGAGAGAAGTGAGGCCGGAAACCGCGCGGCGTGGGACAGCGCAGGAAAAGAAGATGGGTGGGCAGCACGCCGCGTGTACTCGGCGAGGCCGACTGATCAGGTGCGCTCAAGCCCCCATCACAGGCCGAAAACAGCGACCATGTTTGGGCGGTGCAGACCGGGTCGATGCAGTAGGTAGTGCCCCTACAAGTCCATCCTGAGCCCATACGTCGCATTCGTGCACTCCCGTCTAACCTACCCATGGCGGGGTTCCAGTCACTGAGCCAGACGTTTGCAGGGCGGCGGTACGGGGGGAGGGCGCAGGGAAGCGATAGGAGGGGGCGGGGGCGGTTTTCATTGGTATGGGCCTAGCTTTACGGAGATTACACAATCCCTATGGCAGGCTGGCTGGGGGTTAACATAAGGTAACTCGGGCCCCCCGTTACCCAGGTTGTCAACTTAGGGGGTAACGAGGAGACCCGGGCTGAAGGACCTTCACATTCTCGTTGGACCCTCGTTTCCTCCGGCTGGGTTACCTAGCTTTGGCGGCCCGGTTAGAGGGGGTAGGTAACCCCAGTCCGTTGACGGGGGGGTTACAGCATAGCAGACAGTGAGCTAAGCTGGCACCTTCGGGTAGCGATACCATACTTGCGGCGGTGGATGCGATTGCCATATACGGGGAGGGTGCCTCACAGTGCTGCTGGCGCGGTTGTTGGGCATGGATATACAGCGGGGGCTGTTCTGCCGGGATTACCGGTACGCAAACGCGGGTTGTTTGGGGCGTGCTGCAACCAACCGCACAAATCCACAACCAACGCCATTCTCCACGTTCTAGGTCAAGCAACGCGCCACGTCCGCGCCCGCCCACCACGCGCGCACCTGTCGTACAAGACCAGATGACAGGCGCCCACCAGGTTGAGGCCGGCGCCGCCGGCACGTGTCGAGAGCAGGAACACCTGCAGGCGGGTTTGGTAGGGTCAAGCCGTATAAGAGCCGGCGCCACGCATGGGATGGCATCCCGAGGGCTGATGCCAGGACAGCTCCCCCGCGTTGCCGCCGCTCAAGTCTTCCCCTAGCGCAAGCTTTGTCCCATGCAGAGCCCGCTGCCCAGGTCCTTGTCCGCACCCACCTGGCCCATCCCCAGCTTGTTGAAATTGTCGACTACGGTCTGCCGGCCATCCACGCTCGTGGCTCCGTCGATGCGCACCGTGGTGAGCCTGCAAGGTGTCGACAGCACGCAATGATTGCGCCCAAGGCCGCGACCTCGTCAGCGCCACGGCTGAGGATATGACGCCGCCCCCGCCCCTGGAGCGCCGCCGCACCGGGCCCGGACCGCCCTTCCGCTTCCTGCAGTGCCCGCCGCGCGCCATGTCCTCGGAAGGACACACGCACGCCCGAGCCATACATCCACGGTTCCTTAGCATCCATGACGCAGATGATGGAATCGCGGTTGATGGAATCCCGACACAGCACAATAAGCCCGCAGCCCCTTTCCGAGCTTCCCAAGCACCCCGCCTGCAGGCAGGTGCGACTGCGCTCACCCCTGGGCTCTGCAGACCAGCTGCCCCACCAGGTCCAGGGTGGCGGTGCTGGTGGAGACCACCACACACCGCTCGCCTCGCGCCGCGATCGCCTTCAGCAGCACCCACAGCACCTGCATCTTCCCTGCGCATCACAAACCGGCGGCACCTGTCAATAACGGCAAGGCGTACGACACGGCTACGGAGCGCAGACAAATACTATGCGGCGCGGAACAGCACGCTGGCGAGGCGCCCGGAGTGAATTTTGATGACGTGCAAAGTGCGCCGTCGTCGTGGGGATTTAGGGATGACCTTCAATATGAGGCTGGCCGGTCGCCTTTCCAGCCATACCGTGGGCCTTATGGCTCATACCTCCCGAGCTGGCCCCCCGACGCACCCGCCGCTTCATGCGACCCAGTCGCGGTAAACTGCTGGTTGAAGCTGGGCAGGCAGCTGGAGACGCTTGTGCGGCCCTGCGCAACCGCAAAGTGTAATGCGCGGGGGATATGAGTTTTGAGTTACACGCTGGAATACCGTCAAGGTGAAAGAGCGAGTTTGTGTGAGCGCCACACGGGATCTCGCATCTGGCCCATCCTGACGTCCTTAGAGGCACGAGGCGGGCGACGCACTCAGGTCATGACTAATTCCGCACCTGCTTCGGCGCGTCACCCGCCTCCACGCCGCCACCTCCGGGGTCCAGCATCAGGTCGGGATGGTTGGCCACCTGGGTGCCAACACGGCACGGGCAGAGCAAGGCAGGACAGATAGGTGCAGGGCCGCCCGGCGTCGTGGGGTGAGACCGCCGCTGAAGGGTAGATTGCGCTCAACACGTTTGACACGCAGCCGCAGATCGCGTCTGCAGCTCCAACAGGCGCGCAGTCCTGTCCGTCTCGGTTTGCGCAAAGCCCCCTCGTCACCTCCGCCGGCGTGTCACTACTGAGCTTGTCCCTGCCACTCTTCCCTCACGAGGTTCACGGCTATCCTCTCGACAAGGCTGCCTCTCGAACCCCTTCCTCGCGCCCACCTTGCGCAGCGCCGTGATGATCGCCAGCACGTTGTCCTCGCCGCCGCCGCCACCGCTGCCGTACAGAAGCGAGGCGACGGCCTTTGAGCGGAGCACGGCGCTGTAGAGGCCCACCTGCTGCTCGCTGGGCTTGCAGAAGATGGTGAGGGAGGTAAGCGGCGGGAGGTGCTTCGCCAGCAGGGCCTGGGTGCGACGCAGGATGAAGACCGACACCTTGGACTGCAGCTCGCTGCGACGGGAGTCAGGGCCAGTGCAAACAAACATAAACATCGAATCCTTGACCGCGAAGTAGCGCGAGGGGATGCTGCCTTGCACTGGCAGGCGACCGAGGCAGCAATACCGGCTGAGCAAGACATATTGGCGTTGCAGTGGTTCCTTATGCTTGGCGACAGTAGGGCTTCACAGACAGATCGAAGCGGCAGCGTAAGTGCATCAGCTGGCTAGTATCTTCATGCGTTTGGTATTCCCCTTCCCGCCGGTTGTGCGCCAACCTGGCACGCGATGCGCCAAGCTCCTTCTCCTCGGCGGTCGCGGTTCCCTCCTGGGAGCGGGTGATGGGTAGCCCGTAGACACGGTTGAAGGCTGCCGGGGTGCCTAGCATGTCCGGCACCACAAACGACAGCAGCGCTGGGGGGTGGACGTGGCGAGGCAGAGGCGTGGCAAGAGCGTCGTTCAAATAAATACTTGGACAGACGCCAATAGGAGCCAAAAAAAGGGCCGGGTACAGCAGCCGCATTGAGCAAGCCGGCGAGTGCGAGAGGGTGGGAGGTGTCGGCATGGTCATGATGCGGCATACGTGTCAGCGTCACCACCGGCGGCAGTGCGGCGTGTGATGACCCAGCTTGGCGTCCGCCACACACATTAATCGCTCGCTTTGGCGTTTTCTACACCAGCTATGATGCCCCTGACGCACCATAGAACTCCTGCAGGTCGTTCTGCACCGGTGTGCCTGCGTGGAGGAGCGGGGAGGCAGTTGGTCGTTACATGTGGGCGCCCCAGGACGCCGTGCGCTTGCTGCTAGGGACCGCCGCTGACTCAAAATGGCGGATCTAACAACACAGCGTTTGTATTCATTCCTCAAGTCTGGTATGGAAACAAGCGTGGCTGTGCCTGCAAGGTCCCGCACGAAAGGCGGCCGGGTGTTGCCCGACTCGTACCGGTCAGCAGGATCCGCCGGTTGCAGCCCAAGCTCAGCAGCGCGTCGATTGTCTTGTTGCCGCCTACGGACTTCAGCCTGAGGGAGGTGCGTACGGTGCCGTGTCGGGCCATCAGGAACCACAGATGTCGGATTTCTCAAGTGCTGGGCGCTTCCTGCCGGAGCCGGTACACCCCAGTGCGTGCGGACCTGTGTCCCTCGTCGCAGACCAGCAGGTCGAAGGCTCCCTGGAGCTCCTTCGCGTTCTTGCGCAGCGTCTCGTAGCTGCAGCGAGCAAACAGGGGGGTCGCCGTCGCGGTGGGTTACACCCATGATGCAAAGAGGGACTGCCTTGCAGGGCAGCCGTGAGGGGGTCCTGCCGCAGCCCTCCCCCGCCACCCTGCGGGTTTCCCTCCAGGCCCCCGCCATCCTGCTGGCCGCTGACCGACCTGGTGATCATCATTCGCTGGTGGCAGCCATGGCGGAACTCAAGGATTGACTGCTTGGCGGTGGATGACTGCTGCAAGCACAGCGTCTGAGGGGGTGCATGGCAGCGCGGGCAGGGCCGGAAAGGACTATCGGGAGGGAGCCGTGCACGGCGTAAGATCGTGAAATCCGTGCGCACCATGCTTGGCGACTAACTGACACCCCGATTGGTAGTCATTTAAAATGGGGCGCGGCTACCTCAGTGGAAGGGCCTACATGAGGGTTGGGATATCGCCGCTGACTTGGCTGTTTTCGTCGCGAGTGCGTGTGGAAGAATAATGCTGTTTTGAAGTGTGCTGCGCCCTGCGGCTGGACAACTTGCCATTGAAAGCAGGAAGCCAGCAGGAACCCACCTGCAGCCGCTCGGTGCCCAGCCACTTCTTGACTTCGCGACCCCAGTTGTCCACTAGCGTTGCAGGTGTCACCACCAGCACCTTTGCTGCCACAGGCCGCCCCTGCGTTGCAAACATCTTTAATCAATCTCCACGCGTGGCGGGGGAACGCAATCTGAAGTGTCCAGACAGCATAGCTCCTTTTAGGGCCAACGGTCACGCCAAATAGCCGCCGCAAGAAGTCGACAGTAACAATGCCTACGCTTCACAGCTGGCCCATCCAAACTGGAGCAACCCCTCCCCGCCCCACCCGAGCCATGTTGCACGGATGAGTCCATCCGCACTCACCTCAGGGCCCTGCCGCAGCAGCGTCCATGCAAGCGCTATCACCTGGAGCGTCTTGCCTACCGCGGGGAATGTGGATTGGACATCGTAAGGTGTAGCCACCGGGACGAAGGCTGACGCCCCTGAGGCACTACCGCACCCTCTGCCGCAACTACTGGTGCGTCTGGGTGGGCAACGCGAGCGCCCACATCCAACCCCACGACTAGGACGCGTCACGCACGCACGCACGCACCCAGGCCCATCTCGTCCGCCAGGATACACCCCGCCTTGTCGGGCGTGCGGAGACCCATCACTGCCTCATACATGAAACGCACGCCCTCCTCCTGGTGCGGCCGGAGGTGGCGTCCGAGGTACCTGTCGGGACCGAACAGACGCCGCCAGGCAGCATGGGGCATGTTGAAGGTTAGGGAACCAAGGGCGGGCCGAGGGGTCATGTGCGCCTGCCTGGCAAAGAAGGTTGCTGCGTGCAAGCGTGTTTCTGCGGACGAACACCGTACTAGCTGCAAACCGAACATTATTGCTTCCGAAAGGGGTTTCAAACTCCGCGTGAATCGACGTGCTACCCGCATTACAGTGCCTGCGCACATGGCTGTGCATGGTGGGCCGCACCAATCCCAGGAGGCACGTGGAGGATCACTCACGGGTCGATGACCACCGGTATTACAGGTTTCCCGTCACGCAGCCGCCCTCGCCCCGCGTCCCAATCGGCAGTATTTAAGACGACGGCTCCGGGGAGCTTAGGGTCGTGCAGGCCGGAGGCATTTGCGCCTGCGGCAGCAGCGGCGCGGGGCTTTGGTGCCGCCCCCCCGGCGGGAGCGTGGGCCTTGAACGGCGCTGGGGCGGGCTTGCGCAGCCCGCCGGCTGCCTCCGGCTTGACGCCTACTGCGGTGCTGCCTGCGCAGGCGTTGCTCATGAAGCATGCGCCGCTCCTGCGACGTTAGCGTGCGTGGGAAGAGCAGTCAGGAGCACAATCACGCGCACGTAGCTAAGTGACAGCAGCAGCAGCTGTGCGCCGACAAATGCCGCAACGACGTGCTACTCAAGCCATTCACGACACCCGGCTTCTGCCCCAATCCGCATGATGGCCTGATTATTTCCCACGTCGGCCCAAGAGCCACTTGACGTCTGCCCCCGACCCACTTGAAGTCCTCCGCCGTAAGCTGCTTGTCGACCTCCGCGTGCCAGTTGCCGATCTCAAATACCTGATCAGCATTGGTGAGGCTGCCAAAGCACTTGAAGCGGCCCTTGGTGACCACCTTGCTGTCCTGGGGCAGCCAGGAGGGATGGAATAGCACGAACGGACGAGAGTACGACACACGGAGTGGTAGGCCGGTGATGAGAGGAACAGGCGCCATTTGGGTCAAACGGGTTTCACGTCAACGTCACAAATCAACTGGTAGGCCGGTGATGAGAGGAACAGGCGCCATTTGGGTCAAACGGGTTTCACGTCAACGTCACAAATCAACTGGTAGGCCGGTGATGAGAGGAACAGGCGCCATTTGGGTCAAACGGGTTTCACGTCAACGTCACGAATCAATGATGGGCTGCTGAGGCGCTGAGACAGTGCCGGCAGCCCCTGCGACGTCCGGACCCTGCTCCGAGCGCGGCGACCCAGTTGCTGCCGCCATGAGAGGATCAGGAGCTCTGGGGCCGACGGTGCGCGCGCATTGATGTGGGTCACCCGATTCTGCGACATAATTTCAAACAGGCAGGACGTCTAGCCCTCTTGGACCATTGCCCCCGCGCCCACCTGGTTGTAGAGCATAGCGCTGCCGTCCTCAAAGGTGGTAATCACGCCGTCGGCAAATTTTTTACTGCTCTTTTTCTACGGTCAGCAGTCGGTTCCAGGGGTGCCAGGAATGGCGCAGGGTCATGGTAGGCCACAACCATGAACTGGGACACTATCACAACGCACATTGGCGGAAATATACACGTCGGCAGTTGCGTACATACACCCTTCCGCGCAGGCGCAAAAGGTCGCATCGCAAAAGGCCACATCTGAAAGCGCTCCTAAAGGCTACGTCTGATTTCTTGCCTTGCTCAACAGCTCCTTTTTCGTGTAGAGTACGGCGAACACTTCCGCCATGCCGGGACCTGCTGACGCCGCTCGTGCTCCGGACTGTGGCTGTCCAGCGCTCGATCCGGGTGTATCGACGCGCGGCAACTTTTTGGGTGCTGGGTGTGAGAATCCCGATGTCGAGACAGGTCGCTTCACCAGTAAGCTGGCCGCGCCGCTGCCGTAAGCGCCGCAGTTGCCGCTCGTGGCCGCGAGCGGCGCACGGCTAGCTAGATCTACAGTAATATCACCGTGGTCTTGAAGTGTGGAGGATGGGAGCTGGGCACCAGCTTGCTGCTCGGACGTCGTCCCTCGGGACTCTTGCTGCAAGTCCGCCTCGCCCTGTGGCTGTGCTGACACAGCGCTTGCTGCCGCCACGCCTATGCTAGTTGGAGGATTGCCTACCCTTCGAGGCGCTACGAAGCTTTGGCGCCCTTTCATGGCTGCCCGGCCTCTACGGAGCCGGCAGAGCCACGATACTGCTCTTCGTGCTTTCGATAGCTACTATAAGAATTGATGTAAAGCTCGTCATAGGATTATCAGTTCTGTGCTGTGGTATGTCGCCTCATACCTCGTCCGCGCGTCTGGCATAGATTTATATTATTACGTTCCAACAAATTCCAGCCGAATGGACAGCGCTCGTCCCTTTCGCGGCTGTGTTTGCCAGACATAGTATACGGTATCAAATCGACTACATGACGTGTACGCTATTGTGTGCATCACCCGACATCATGGAAATGGGGAGACATAGAGCCACGGGTGCGCCTCTGTCCCTTGCGTATGGGGTTATATAGAGTGTGCGGATACTAGCTAGCCTCTTAAACAACTCTTGGAAACAATGCATGGCTCAGCTGGAGCGGTACTGGCGGTTGCCATCCTGGCAGTGCTCCTGCAAGCTGGCGCGAGCGACATCCCACCTCTGTACCGCGTGCATACATTCTATTACTTATGGTATGGCTCTGGATCGAAGTGTATCAGCTGCTGCCCTGGGGTTCCTTGTAGCAGCACCGGGTTTTCGGCCTACGGGTGTGCGCGTCCCCACGGCTGCCCTGCGTGCGACGAGCGTGCAGTGCCAAGTTACGCACGCGGCATTACGCATAGTCACTTTGATGCCACCTTATTTTAGGCTTGCGGCTCCATGTATATGTTGGTCCGGTCACGCGCCGTCTGTGCACAGCTGCTGCACTTGCGTCTGGAACCATGAGAGCACTCACGAGCAATGTGGGGTGTTGGGGTTGGGTCCGTACCTTGAGTTTCTCACGAGCAACCCTAAGTACTCACGAGCAACCCTAAGTTCTCACGAGCAACCCTAAGTACTCACGAGCAATGTGGGGTGTTGGGGTTGGGTCCGGGTACCTTGAGTTGGGTGTGTAGGCAGGGGTAGAGCCCCCACGCGTCACCAGGCACCAAATCTTAAGCTCAGCAGGTCTAATAGCCCATGCGGCTGCAGCTGTCGCACCCAAGGCATCGCTTCGCACACACTCTCTGACCAACCACACATGGGCGAAACCTTCGCCGGCGGCTTGTGCATTGGGTAACGCTGCGTCTGAGTCGCACCGGCAACTCCTCTTTACCACAACAGGTACAGCGAGCCGAGTACCGGCGGGTGGACGCACTGGGACCATGAGGTCCTCTCACACTGGGACCCGACCGTGGCGAAGAAGTATCCTGAGGGTAGGCCCTGGAGCTGGGGAGGTGCGGGTGGGTGCGAGAGGCACTCCACAATGCCGGGGGCAGAACGAGCCCAGTCATGGAGCTCATTAACGCAGCCATGCCAGGCTTCCGGCGCTTCGGCATCCCTACGCCGTGGTTATCCAGCGAGGCATCCCTACGCCGTGGTTAGCCAGCGAGGCGGGCACAGCGAAAAGTTGCCACCTTATCGCCGTCGCCCAACTGGCCATCGTATTTCGAGGCGTGCTTCCAGCCTCCTGGACTAAAGGGTAACCGCTTGCATGTCATGCCCTCCAGGGGTGCGGTTCGAGCCGCCCGACTGCCTCCACAGCCCCTACTACCCCCTGCGGGGTCCTTACTCCTCCACGAGTTCCGAGCTCATACGACAACATTTGCAAGAGATGGAGCAGTACGGCATTGGCGTCCTGGTGGGTGCAAGCTTCCAGCCAGGTGCCGTGCACCTTGCCTCATTGTGCGCTGCACGACCTCCTATCTGCGGTCGTAGTGTTGCGTTGCCTCATGGGCCACCAAACGAACACCCCTTGCCATGTATGGTCCCCGGGTTCGCAGGTAGCATCATGGTGGGGTCCGCCGTGGCGGAAAGGGAGCCATGACACTCAGCTGGTGAACACAGACCAACGAACGGAGCAGGTACGACAAGAGTCCTTCGGCGTCGGCTCGTTGACGGTTGCGCGTGGCTTGCTGCACCCAAATGCCCTTCCCTCACTGCTCCCTGCCCGAAGATCATCCGAGAAATAGAGGCGACAGGCAGCCTGGTACGCGTCGCGTTTCATTTGGAACCGTATGAAGGTATGTCGACTGGATCCACAGGCGGCTGTTGTTATGGCTTTGACGGCGCGGTGGCGATTGACCGGGCCTGCCCTTCTTGCTGCCAGGTCGCACCAAGGAGACCGTCCACGAGGACCTAATGTATCTGGGGAAAACGTACGAGGACTCATCCGCAGTCCTGCGATTCAATGGTGAGAGGAACCCAGCTCCGCGACGAGCGCACGCCCCAATTGATGTTTGAAAGCTGCTGTTGTTGGGGTTATTGTGACGGCGCTTCGTCTGTTGCCGATGGCGTCGATCTGGCGAGGACGTGACGCATTCTTCCTTCTCAGGGCGACCCGTCTATTATGTCTACGATTCGTACCGACTGCCGGCCAGCGATTGGGCTCAGCTATTGAAGCCCAACGACGGGCCGCTGAATGTGCGCGGGACGTCTGCAGACGGTGAGTCGCGCTGATCTAGCTTCAAGTTGGTGAAGCAAGCCCAGTCTTTATCAGCGAAGCAGGCCCAGTCGGAGCGGAAGCTACCCCCTTTGCCTCGGCTGCTATGAATAAAAAGCTGCTTCCTTGGCTCGTGCTCAGGCACGTGGATGTGGGAAAACGCCTGTGACGGCAGACCCTTGGGTCGGTAATGACTCCGTCATGCTTGTTTGTCTTTCTCCCAATACTGGCTTGCACGGTACGACAGGCTTCTTCCTCGGCTTGTGGCTAGACAAGAACGATGGCGATGAGGACATCCTACCAGCAGGCGAGCAAGCAGGATTCCTTGTGCTCGTTCTGACCTGCCTAACGGGTCGCTCTTTCCATTATTGGGGCAGAATACTTGCTGACTTATTGCTCTGTTGCATGAATGCGTTGTCATGACCCAAGGATGAGTATTTTATTGAGGGAGTGCGTGTTCCGAACGGCTATGCTCATATGCTTACCTGCTGTGCATTTTCCATGGCGCAGGTTTCGAGGGGTTCTACACCTACTTCAGCAGGTATGGTCGGCCAGGTCACAATGCCGGTTGGCCGCCCGGGGCTGGGCTGCTGCCTTTTGTGGAATGCCCGCTGAGCTACCGTCGTCGTATAGGCGTGCTAATTTCCATCGGTTCCATGGTGTCGGGGAAAATGTCCCGAATATGGTGGCCCCAGTGCCCGTTCCCAAGTCAATTACTGCCACCACTTGTCCCCGCCCGTTTGCCGTTTCTCACGTCTCCACGATAACGGTCGGTATCCGGGCTGGGAGGGAGACGGGCTGCACCGCATCTCGCCTCACCGTGTCCCATTCCACCCAGCTGTTCCTCCGTCTTCCGCCTCGCTCGTTACCGCACATTTGTTTTTTCCTTTCCTTTGAACCGGCCGATGACGGGCCGCCTCCACAGGTTTCTCGGTAATCAATCCCCGCGCCCCAGCATGCGCTCACGACTAGGTGTCCGAAGACAATGCGCCAGCTACCCTATCCATGTCATGTAACCGGTTTATGTGCCAACCCCTTTTGCCCCGATCAGTGAGCAAGTGGCTTACGGGGCCAACCCACAGAACTGGCCCACGATGAAGAAGTACGAGCGGGGGGCAGTTACCATCCGGAGCGTGATTTGTGCAGCTGAATGAAGGGCAGGGCAACACATGGATGGGGAATATCCATTTTCAGAGCGCGTGCGTGCCTGCGCACTTTGTCAACAACTCGCACAACTGCTTGCAGGTGGGCGTCGAGCAACGGGCTTCTGTTCGTCCCCAGTATCGGGCCGGGCTACAACGGTATGTGTGCGCTGAATACCCCGCCAGGCCGTTTAACGGGTGGGTTTAAACAACATGTGGATGCCCCGCGTGTTGACAGATGGCAAAATCCGTCCGTGGAACCTGATCGCCATACGGCCGCGCGACGATGGCAGCAGGCAAGTGCTGTAAACACCGGAACGGCAGGGCGTCCTTGCTAGTTACGTACGCCCATTCAATTTGAGGGCCGCAATGGCTGGACATCCTGGACGTGTAACTGCGTCGGCTGCTCCCAAGTGATTGCCGCAGTGCTTTTGCCGCAGCCTTCCTGCACCGATCACTCTCTTAGTTCGTCTTGCTTTGTTGACGGGAAACCGCTGTAGAAATGGTTCATCTGCTCGTGCGCAGTACCGTCTCCTTCCCTAATGCCGATTGCGGCCGCGTGCTTGTCGCCACCTCGTGCACCTATCTGGCGGTGTCATGCTTCGCAGGTATCGGGCACAGTGGAGCGCCGCGATTATCCTTGGCGTAGAGGTCGTGTCAATAACGAGTTATAACGAGTGGGGCGAGGGCACACAGATCGAGCCCGCAGTGCAACGGCAACCACGTCTGGACTGCCAATACCTTAACTACGAGCCACACGGCCCGTACTTGTACCTGGAGATCACAAAGGCGGGCGCCGAGCGACTGGGCCAGCTGGCTAGCGCAAAGCATGATGAAGACACGTGCGACAGCAGTGAAGAGGACGACGGCAGTGGTGATGCGATGTGTGAGGCACCAAGGGAATGATAGGCCGCATTTTGCACGTAAGTGTATGAGCTGTTCTTTCCTTCCATTGGGCTTTCTTATTGGGCTTCAGGGACCGAGACGCGCCGCACGATGCTGAGGTTGTGTAGAAAGACGGGGGGGGCCGGTGCGGACCAGATTCGTCCAAACGACATGAAGGAGCCCCAGGCGGTTGGGACCCTTCTCGTGCAACTGGGCCGTGCTGGCGTGCGTTTGGTGTGGGCGCACAGCGTAAGGGTGGCGTTGTGTCATGTCGGCTTAAGAAGCTACCGCTGACGCGATCGTTCCATTGAATGAACCGCTGCCGACCGCAAGGCATAAATAAAGACGTATCACCCCAGACCGCGGGACCCCGGGGTGTCGTGCTTCGCACCTGTACCGCATGTGTCAACTACGACCACGCGAAGTTTGGTACGGCTGGCACCTTCGGCACGTGCTGCAGCGTGACACGTGCAGCTTAGTGGGCTGCCTCGAGGGCTGCCCCTACACAGAGCTTTGTAAGCTATTCCGGCGACGGTGTGCAGGTGTTTCTAGTGCTTTGCAACCCAAGCTAACGCACGTTGAGTCGATGGGCCCCGTCGGGGTGCACACAATTATTGGCACCGTGTGAGCGGGCGTCCCGGACATAGGTCAGGGACAGGGCCAGATCAACAGGCTGCAACGCGCAGGCGGAAAGAGCTTTTGTTGGAGCTGTGTTCCGGCAACCTCGCACTATGTGCGTCTGTGAGTGGCATGGCTTGCGTGATTCGATACCAGTTGCTGGATAATTTCGTGGAACCCCCCCGTTGCGCTTTTGGCCATACTGCCCCAAGTGCGTGAGTGTCGCCAGCGGAAAGTGAGAGGTAGCGGGAAATGGGACTTCAGCAGAGGATACGGTGTCAGGTACATATGAGCTGCAACCCTTTGGCGTTTGTTGGAATTGGCTGTCGGAGACGTGCCAGGAAAATTCGGGCAAAGCGTTTCAGATATTTAGCGGTCTGGTGTACTAATTTATCCTGCAAGGGCCGTGTCACGGCGAATGCATTGCGTCCAGCTGGATGTTGGTTACTGACTCAGACTTAGCTGCTACTTTCAGCAGCGAGAATGCCCTTGATAGGCGCCGATTCCGGAATCGGATCCTGCGGCCGTGGCGCGCAGGTTAGTAGTGACTCTACACTCGTCCACCCTGTTACAGTGGGCGGGGTGCTGGGATCTTGCGATCGAATGACAAAGTGACGGGAAGCTTGTCGCCTAACGCATTGACCGATGCCTCTTCTGCTCTCGGGGTAACAGTTGGCAAGGACTGATGTAAAATGTTCATGGTTAGTAACGAAGGGCGTTGTACGTCTATTCACACCCATACCGACGTTGGCTCCCTCTTTAGGACGCGGCGAGTGCGTGAGCGCAACGGGCCAGGTCACGATACGGGCGACGGTATAGAAACAAAAGCGCATCGCGAGATTGAGTGTAACTTCCTATCAACCCCAGCCTTTCCCAAGCGATGGGGGAGCACCGTAAGCTGGTGACAGCGTGTGACGCCTTGTGGCTTACGGACAGCCATGAGCGTGACCCATGGGGCCGCAACACGGTTGGTGCTCGTGCGTGGCCTTGTAATGTAATTACCTACAGTGGGCTCCAGATCAGAAGGTAGAGCTATCTGGCGCATCGCCTGACTTGGTGGTCCTACTGGTTTTCATGTAGTTGTGAAACTGCAGCATGCAGAGGAGAGTGATTGCCGGAAGCTGCGCCTGACTAACTTTCAGGATCCGTTTCAGGATCCGTTTCAGGATCCGTTTCAGGATCCCAATTAGTTCCGGCGGGTGTACGCAGCTTTCCCCTCGCGGGCCGGGGGCGTGGGCAGCCTATATCCGTCGTCCGTAGGCCAAGATGTGCACATACGGCTGAACATCAGGTTCAGTTTGCCCTGGCGTTGAGCCTTATTTTGGTCTCTTGCGGGCGCTGGCTTCCTGACACGCATTGGGTCACAGGGCCGTCCATTCCGTCCTGGCGGTTCGGCCATCGGCTGCAGTCAGTACTCGTGCGGTAACTAGGAAAGCGCAGTGGTCCCCGCATCGCTTCCACGCAAACGTACGAAACGCGTGCACAGTCGAGCCCGCAGGAGGACTTTTGCATCGTATCTGCTGTTGCACGCTGTACGTGCCCTACGAAGGGATTCGGGTTATCGAGATCCGCTTTTCGGTGTGGACACGTTACACGATGCACGACGATCGTAAACCCATTCGGCTTTGAAACGGCCTTCCTCTGTGAAACGGCCTTCGTCGAGGTAGGCCGCGAGGGCCATTGCGAAAACACAGGAGACACGGTGTGCGCCGATTCGTATTTATATAGCTGTTCCAGACACCTTTTACTATTGCTGAATATTATTGTTGCTGCTGAGGCAGATTAAGGTTACGAACGCAGGGTTAGTCTTCCGAGATAAAGATAATACGGCATACGGTACTAGAAGAAAGGCAACGCGCCAAAACTATCACTCGAGCTTACAATCTTCCAACATAATAGTGCAAACGCGTATAAGACCTTAAAATCGTTCTAAATACCTATCCTGACCTAGGCAACCTAGGACCGTTCCTGCCGAAACTTGAGGGTCGAGTTTACTGCACCAAGCATCGCTTATATAATATGGACCAGCTGGACCCTGCACAAGTCGCGCGTCCGGCAAAGCGCCCGCGGTCGCATGAAACGGCCTTGGCCTCTGACGTGGATTTGGCGCAGAAACAGCAGAACAGCGACGAAGGAGGCGTCTCGCTCCTATCTCTACCGGACGGCATTCTTTACCACGTGCTCTCACTCCTCCCGTCAAGCTCGCTTATGGGCTTGAGTTCCGTGTGCCGGTACTTCCGCAGCCTTGATGGCGGAGGCGGACTGAGCTTGACACACCGTTTCGCCAAAGAGTCACTAGTGCGGCTTGTTGGCGAAAAGCAGGCAGCTCGTTGGAGGTGAGGTTTCCCTCGGTGCGACGTGGGATGGCGTCGACTGAATATCCCAAGAGCTGAAATGGGAGTTTCATTATCGTACCAATATGCACAATGTCTTGTTCTTTACCCGGCAACCGGTCGTTGCACGCTGACGCAAATAGATGTAAATTCCAGACTTCGGAGGCAACCCTGCGCCCTAGCCGAGCCTTAATACATTGTTGACGCACAGGAACTATAACTGGCTTCAGCGTTTGGCGATAGAGGAAACCGTAACCAAATTCGACCGCGAGCGTGGCGAGTCGCAAGCATTTACATTCAAGGAGTTGGCGGGAAGTGGGGCCATCACCGAGATTAAGCTGGAACAGCCGGGGCCACGTATGCTCCTTAGTGACGTGTCGACGGCACAGTCGCCCGTGCTGCGGTGGAAACTGTTGTTGCGAGGTAACAACGCTGTAGAGGTGAGCGTGGTGCGTTCGCGTGGTTACGGGAGCGGCGGGGTCGGGGTCTAATCCGGATTTATACGAAACACATGCCGCGCAACGACTGACATAGTACTGATCTTGGTAGCACTGTGATAGCTTTGGGGTAGCCGTGGCACCTGGTCGGCGCGTACCTTCCTATGTGCAGAATGGGTATGGACACGTTGGAGGGTTTGCAGAGGCGAAGTAGTCGAAATTCGCGTGAGGGATTTACTCCCCCATCTCTTTGTTGCCTGTGCCTTACTTAACAAATACGAAGACATCGTGACGGCCGCAGGGGTTCGTTCTTGTCCTCGTACTTTGTTTCTGCTCCGTGCATGGACATTGTTTCCCCTCCCTACGCTTCGGCCAAAACTTAAGCCCCCATTTTCACCCCGGCGCCCGTACTTCTCCCTCAGTTCGGCGTGGTGCCTGTGGATATGCAGGTGAGGTTTGCGAATGTGATGTCTTTATGACCTATCTCACGTTGTTACGATGTTAAGACCTTATTTGACGCGTCCATCCAGCGTCGTCTATAGATTCATCCATTGAAAACGTCCTCAATTCACGTCTCGTTATGTCCTTTCCAGGATGTGCAGAAGGCACTGCACAAGTGTCAGCCCAACCGGAACGACGACCGCGGTGAGCGCGCCACGGGTTTCAGTTCAGCTATCACTGTGGGGAGTTTGTTGCCTGCACGACTGCCCATTATGAAGGGCACGGTGGTGGAAATTTTGGCAACTCCGCGCGAAATATCCTTCATCATCACCAACCCCGAGGACGGCGCGGAGATGATATGGCAGAATAACTCCACCGTTTCGCGCGCATACAAGTAAGATACGGTAGCTGAGGATTCCTGTTGGTGTTTTAGACGGCTGCGAGCTGAGGATTCCTGTTGGTGTTTTAGACGGCTGCAAGGAATGCGTTGCCATAACTACGGTCTCGTGTCAACTAGCGACGCCGAACTAACTGCACGGTAGCTACGTAAAGCACCTGACATTGAACTTTTTAATTCCAAGTGACACCCAAGTTCAAACGCGCAGGGGCCCGCGCGAGCTCCAGCTGCAGCTGCCGTGCAATTACAGCACTCCAGTCAAGCTAGCTGTCACGGCATGGCAACGCGCGGCTTTCGAGGTGCTACACACACTAAGTCCCCAAGAGCGGCAGCTAGTGCAGCAGCAGCAGCTAAGTCCCCAAGAGCGGCAGCTAGTGCAGCAGCAGCAGAGCCGAAAGTCTGCAGCCTAGCCGCAATAGCCTCAGCCACTCGCTGGTCTGCAGCCAGTACTCCTACTGGTTGTGTACCTGGTGGGACGAAACAAGTACAGTATATAACGTGCATACCAGAGGGCTGTCCTAGGTCGGTGGTGGAACGCTGAGGCGGCCCTTATGACCCAGGCAGCTGCTAAGCAACTGCAGGGGAACCGCAATCTGTGCCGACTTTTTTTAACATGTGAATTTCGTGGTTGATGCACGTGGCGTGCAACGGAGTGCCGTTCGGCGTGGCAACGGCAGCTCATCCTGCTTTGACATGGACAATTGTATATGCCTTTTCCGCCTCAGGCGTGCTGCAGCACCAGTCAGGGGTTGGCCTGATGGGTGTGTTGTATGGGTTCTGACAATCGCTGGTGTATGCCTTAAAACGGCTAATTTTGGCTCGTAAGGCCGTGCCTTCAGCGGACGATTAGAAAGCATGAGGGTATACTGGTGGCATGCGCCAATAGATGACATGGGTGTTGTTTGGGTGCCTGGTTCTTGGATTGGTGTGGGGCGCGCATTGCGACCGGATGGGTGGCTTGAATTGGTTGCACCGGATGGCGACGGTTGTGATGCGAATTTGTATACGATATAACGCAGAGCCACGCGCTAGGGGTTGCATGCGACTGCAGGAATTGCATGTACGCTATTTGCAATGGAAGTTTTCTTTTTTGTACGACACGTGTCCGCACGTAGCTGGGTAACGGCAGGTTGTGCGGGTCTGATACCCTCTTTTCGCAAAAACGGCACCCTGCCGCCAAAGGTCTAATGCCGTCTCTCCTGACGTACGAGTAATGGCAAAAAAATGCAGTGCGCATTGCGCACTATTGCGCGGTTCTGCGCTGATTTGGCACTAGTATGGATTTTTGTCGACTGCTGGGCCAGTGGTCAGTCACTGCTGTACAAGGGCCTGGTCAAGTGGATAACACTACATGTGCAGTCGTAACGTCATGCCCAATGGGCAATGTCAACCCCCCGTTCTGCATTGCAAATTGTATGCGAGAGGCTCGCATGTAACAAAACACAGCCAGACATAGTGGACCATATGGCAAGAGGCGTCAAGAGGGCGCCGGCCACCCATGGTCACTGTCCCACTGCTCTTTCGGAACCCCACGAACACTCCGCACAAAAGTCAGCCTCTTGTATGAGGCAGATTCGACGCAGCCCATTCTGACCCCCGCCACGCGCCCGCTATGCGGCAAGGAACGCACCGGCAACCCCGTTCGCCACCGCAGGAACTCCATATGCGCCGTCACAAAGCGCCCCTCTATGGATTAAAAATGTCAATGAATTAAAAGCCTGAGCCCGAGTCCGCCTTATGAGCCGCTCGCTGAAGGATGTACTGTGTCGTCTCGACGAAGCGCCGCGCGCAGTTCTCCAAGCATGATGATTCTTTGCTAGAAAGGTAGCTGCCTGGTGACTGGACGCATGTATCCCAGCACACCTGTGTTCACAATTACGCGAGCGTTCACCGTCACGCCAAGTCATAAGATGGCGACGCGTCAGATCATACGCACCTCTGTGAGCGTCGCGATCATGCTCTGGATCTGAGCAACTTGGGACTCTCGGGCAATAAACTGCTGGAGCTCTGGCGACACTTGTTGTCCATCAGGAGCAGCCATCCCGTTTGCTGCTTATGAAGCGCCAAAGATATATTTGCTTAAATATGATAGCTGAAATATAAAGTGCAGGAGACTGAGCTTTATTCCTTACAGTGTGCGCAAAAAAGGACTGTGTGCACACTTTCCGTCTCTCGCCCTGTAGCAGTCTGATATCATGTAAGCTGCAACGTTACATTTACTCGTCAGCTGCCATGGCATATCTGCGCGGCGTTGGAAAAATGCGCCGTATATTGCCATCGTGCAACATCCGCGTCCAGCCGCCTCACGAAAAATTAGGGACTTTGAAGAGAACAAGCGAATTCGTCAAAACCTCTTCACTGTCGTGCGCCACTGGTGCTAAAATTATGCGCTCGGTCCGTTCTTCAGGTTCTGCGCCCCGTCCAGGACCTTAACGTACTCAATTTTGTCGCCGACCTGCATGGTTTGTAGGGAGGGAGCCCGCGTAAGCTACCAAGGGGTTTTGCACCGGCCCACGGGACAGCTGTAAATATTTCAGGCAACCCGTTCCCACCCATTCGCCACCCAAAACAGTATTCACTTGACATACGGTGCTCAGCCCCGAGACCATTCAGGACGCACATCCCGCTTGAGGCGCTCCTTCGAGCAATATGTACTGGCGCTGTACGCACCTTGAAGTCAGCCAGGGCATCTTGCCCCTGCGTAATGTACCCGAATACAGCGAAACGCCCGTCCAGCAGGTTGGAGCCGGTCGGCGTCAGCTCGCTCTCCTTCAGGAGAAAGAAAACCTGGCTGGATGCCGAGTTGTTCTCAAACTCGTTACGCGCCCATGCCAGTGTGCCGTACGCGTTGAATGGCAGGATCGGCTGCTCGTTCACGCGGCCCAGGTCCTCCAGCGTGAAGTCGTAGATGGGCTCCTTGTCGCCGATCACCTTCACCTCGAAAGGTACCCTAGAAGTGGTTGCAAGCAGCGGGAAAGTGTACAAGTGCTATCAAACCCGACGTTACATTACAGTGGCGAGTGGATAGTGAGATAGATACCTCCATCGGGCACAACGGTACTCATGGCTGCAAGCTTTCCAGCGGCCTGGCCTGCATAACGACTCCTCCACAGCATGAAGGTGCTTGGGTATACTGCACCTAAAGGAGTTTATGAACAGTCGAGTTGCGGCAGATGCAAACCACCTACAGCTTGCAGGCCCCTCCTTTTTGAGTGTAAATAGCGCTGTGGAAGTGCCTAATAGGCGGCCTCTTTGGCCGCCGACATACGCCACGTCCGAAGCCCTAGGAACCCACCGGCGGATCTCTCCGGTCTTGGGGTCCACGAATCCGTCAGCCGGGCCCTCTGGATCGCCGGTCTGCACCACGAATCCATCCGCGCGCTGAACCTCCGTGTTGTCGTAGAAGCCGCGCAGCACCAGGTCAAGGAACTGGCCGGCAGACACCGGCGCGTTGTAGCCGTCCAGAACGATGGTCTGCACGAATGTCTGCGGGCCCTCCGGCGTCTCACGGCACTTTACCTTCATCTCTAGAGTAGCGCGGCCCTGTGCGGTGGGTTCAGGTTAGCGACGGGGGACACACAAGTCAAGCCAGGAGTGGTAAGTGGCAATGATAGCGAACGTCGCATTTCATCGAGGGCAAGTGAGCAATAGGAAACCAATCCGGAAAAGCCGGTCGGGCAGCTGCTCATCCAAGGCCCGACATCATCTATAAGTCTAGAAGTCTGTAAGACTCCCAAGCCTCAAGAAACCCTTTCCAACCTCCACACTTTTTCCAACGGCCTTACCAGCAGCAGCGGCCTGTCGGCGTACTCCGCGGGCACCTGGAAGGGGAAACCCTTCACCATCGATTCCTCGATATTACCAACGTAGCTGAGCGCCTCGCGCTGCTTGATGGGGACCGCCTGCTTGTCCTTCGCCTCTACCGTCGCCTGGAAATCAGTCAGCGCGGCCTGAAGCTTCTCGATGTTCTCGATACCGAAGTCCTGCGGGGAAGTGAGTAATAAGGGTTAGTGAGGCTGTGCTGTGCAAATGCGGTTAGGCTTTGGGCAGCCGGCAGTAGGGAGGCTAACACCCTACGAGGACCGGATGCCGCAGTACGTCATGGCACGGGTAGTGCGTACTCTGGTCAAGGTTCCAAGCACTCTGCGCCTTGCAGTCAAGGGCGATGTGGGCAATGCTTTCCTGGGTAATCACACATCAGCATATAGCCCAGGACAGCCTAGGGTAGCAACCTTGTTTACGGCTTTACGCAGTGTGTATTTTCTTCCGGTTATCCGATGGGCAGTTGCTTCGTTGGACATGCAGGTCTGACATCAGACGTCCATTGGGCAGGGGCTCGGCTAGCCAGCGCATTGACAACCGTACCCGCTTGCGAACCCGACGAGTGCTATTCACGTACCTTCTTCTCCGGAGCGAAGTCCTTGATAATGGCGTCCCGCTGGCGGGACAGCACGTCCTGCGACGCCCGGACAGCCTGCGGGACATTTGACACATTCATAGCAGACATGGTTTAGTAAAGTACACCGAGGCAACCATACCGCGCGACGCAGACCTCACCCGTGCCACCGGCCCAAGGGACTTTGATCCGGGAATCCTCAGGGCCTCACTGATGCCCTCCAGCTCTTTCTGCAACCACGAGAAGGAAAATGTTACTTTGCGCACAGGGTTTGCAAGCCCAAAGGGCACGCGCGTACCTGAATTTGGCGGATCGGCTTGTTGGTGACCGGCAGCGCATTGCGCAGGATCGCCGAAGCATTCTTTACGGGATCACTGGATACTAGAATTGCTTGCGCTGCGGGCGGCTCCAGCTGCACGCAGAGTACGCAATTGGGTCGTCGCAGGCCTGCCGTGTGCAAGCACCACACATACGGCGAGGCGACCAAGACGCACCACGAGCGGGCTGAATGTGCCCATAACGACGGCAGCAGCTGTTGCGAGTCCAATGGCTGCACGCTCCAGGGGGCTGCGGGTGGTGGCCTGCAGGAAGTGTATAAATTGCCCGGAGTGTCGAGACATGCTCGGAACCTAGTATTTGCCATTGCATCAACTAAGCCGATCCACCACACCTCATCGTTTCCATTACTCTTCTGGCTGGTTGCCCTGCAAGCGCAAGATACGCTCCGCTGCGTGCGAGGCACCGGGCAAGCAGACCCGCTGCGAACGACCCTGCCGAGGCTAGGAAGATTGGTGAGAGCTGCCATGTTTCGATCTATTTGGAAAACAAGTTCAGCTGGATGATTTGCTGACATGTACAACTCCACACCCACTTAATGTAAGGCCCTCCGATTTGCCCCCATTTGAATCATCTTACCATACAACTTTTCCACGAGGCGACTCCGAGAGATGTATTCATGTTGTTGGAATAATTTAGCACGCACAGGATATAAAGTAGTTTTGTGGCGCGAACATCCAGACCGATGGTGTGGGTCGTTAATGTCGAGATTGGTGGCCAGCGGCAGGCCGACAGCTTCCTTATCACGGCGGGGGACCCAGGACAGCAGCGAGAAATCACCGTCGGCCGCCCGCCTGCGAAGGCTGACACCAAGCCCGACATAGTCGTGCCCGAAAAGAGCGTGAGCAAAATCCACGCGGTATTACGTGTGGAAGTAGATGAAAGTCCTGGCGGCCGTCCAAACCGGTTAATACTTGAAGGTACATACCACGCTGGGCTGCGCCGTGCGGGCAGGGGTGCTTCCCCTAGGCCTCCCCCCTCCCTCGCACACATTGCATAAGGTATATCCGCAACCTAGTCGTTCACGACTAGCCCATGGGATATATGTAAGGACCGCGGGCGTTGCACGGATCAGCTCCGCAAGTGCCTGGGCCCCGCTGCTCTGTGACTGCCCCGGAAGCCAAGCCTCATCCATGTACATGAGCGTTAGCTGGCTTATGACGCCAGCCCGCAACGCATGCAGACAGGAGCCGCTTTGGTACGACCATCAACGGGCAGAAAATGGCCGCTGGCGGTGCACAGGAGCTGAGCGAAGGGGACTTGGTGCAGCTGGCGCCCAAGACGTTCCTCATGTGGGTTGGCAGACGTCGAGTGGGAACTCGTTGGATGGTCCTACATACATAACTGCTCCCCACGCATTGGCTTTTGAGTGCTGCACGGTGGCGGGTGTGTGTGTTCCCGGGGCATGATGCGCACCCTAAAGCACCGCGCTGGATATGGTGCGCTTTCAAATCGAGCCGTTATGGATCGAGTTTGACGACGTGATTCCTACCTTCTACCCAAATGTCTCCCGGCGATCCCTGCGTTGGCCTGCGAAAGTATCGAGGAGTTTCCGCTGGTGGTCGCTGTGCACCCGGACCACCCGGACCTAAGCGATGTGAGGGAGGCCGCGGGACGCGCAGGTGAGGGGGGGGCAGGCGTGCTGGGCGAGAACTACGTTGCACAGTTTGCGCTGCATTGTTCGCTGGTCTTTCGCCACCGTGCTACGTCCCTTGTCACCGGAGCTCTCAGAGTGTCAAGGCCTGGGAAAATGTGTGCCATCGTCAGCCGCAGGCGCGGTCTTGAGGCTGCCTGAATGCGACGACTTTGCTACCGTGTTCCCGGCCTATGCCTCTGCAGGAGCGCGGTTAACGCACGTGTTCGACGACGACGTCACCCACGTGCTGTACGGGGCCGGGGACTCCATCTGGCCTGCTCTGGTCCATGGAGCGCTTCGGGGAACTCTGTTCGCCGGGCTGGACTGGTGCGCACGGGGGGATACCATTGGGGCGTTGCGGAGCACATGAGTAGTTGGGCCTGGTAGCTTTGATCTACGAGCTGCGGCTCGGTTGATAGGCACGGAAAGCAGGAGCGGCGCTGCCACTAGGCGGCTACCATGAACCCGCCAGGACTGGACGACCTTTACGGCTGTATTCCTGCCGCCAAACAGCTCGATGAGGCTTAGGAGCTAACAGTTGTGTGGCGTAAAAGCGACCTACCTTGCTGCGTGTAGCAAGTCGAGCTGCGGCGTGCTGGCCACGGGCCGCATTCGTCGAGGCCCCGACCATGCTGCTGGCCCTGCAGGCTACGGCACGTTGCTGCAGCGGGGCTGTTGACAGGGCCGCTGCCGGAGCCCGGCCAAGTTACCGAGTTTCTACTGGGTCCCGCGCAACCGCCCGTCAGGGTGCCTAGGAAGCCGCCCGCCAGCAGGTGGCACTGCCTCCTCAATGGCTTCACCTTTGGGTTCAGCAGCAACTGGCGGGTGGGTCGCGGGCGAGGAGTATTTGGAGTTTTGCACCGATAAACGGGCCCCTGTCATCACCGCGAATTAGTTGTCCCTTTACCGGAAGTGCCTGCTGACCCCCACCAAATCCTTTCCTCCATGGGCACCCTCAGGACGCTGGCCTGACTGGCCTCCTCACAGACTTGGGAGGGAAGGTTGTGACCAGCGCGCAGGGGCACGTCCTGGGCGGCGCGACAGTGGTGATGGTGGACGGCCCGGAAACTGAAGACGGCCACGGCGCTGCGCTTGGCGCTGAGCAGCTCTTGGTGGGTGCGCCTTGGACGGCGGGGGTGCGGGCGGGTTCAGCGCGGATGTCCAGACCGCATGGCGGACGTTGGAGTGGCAGTCAGGCGCATATGCCGTGGCACGGAGAGGTGACGGCTGCTCCTCACCCTCCACCGGGGAGTTGGCGCTAGGGCGTCATCTTAGGCTAATGGAGTGATGTTCACGACACGTCTGGTTCCCGACTGGCCGCAGATGTGCATCCTGAACGCGGATGCGGCCGCTGTACATAAGCTGGTGGGCAACGCCCGGAGCAGCCAGGCTGCCGGCCAGGCGGCTGCTGGTGCAGCAGGGCCAGGGTCGTCCGCGGAGCAGGCCGACTCGGACATGACGCAGGAGGCGGAGGACGATGACGGAGCGGCGCACGGAGAGGTGGTGGAGCAGAGGATCGGAACAAGTGGAAGCGCTGGACAAGCTGCGTGCAAGGTACGTCGACGTCAACAGACCCAAAGTCCCCAAGGCTGTGCTAGGCTAGCGGTCGCGGTCCAGCAACGCCGCCAGGCAGCCGTTGCTTAGGCACCCGGAGGCGGGTTTGCGAGGGGATTTCGTGCAAGGACGAGTTGCTGACAGTGTCCTTACACCCCTTTTCCAATGTTCATTCTGTGCACACTCGCTCAGTAAGGCTGTTAAGCGACGAGGCTGACGCTTCACGGTGCTGTTGATCGCAGGTGCAGGAGCCATTGACACTTGCCGCGACCGTCTCCCGGTTGCGGATAGGCGCGCACGGGAGTGCACCGCAGAGCGGGGCGGGGACCTCGCAGGACGGCACGACTTCGTTCGACACGAAACCGGCGGTGCCGGTGAACGGCTGGATGATGGCGGCAAGAAGACCAGAGGGTAGGTCCTGGCTGTTTGCACTTGGTACCCACCCAACCCCCGTGCAGGAGGGGCTACAGAAAAGAACCGGTTACTCGACATGGGGAAGTGTAGCTGGTGCATAGTCTTCGGACACCTGGAGGATGGTACGGTACAAATCCGCGAATCCACGGCCGACAAACCCAGGGCGATGACGATTGGGGTCCCAGAAGGCATGGGACATCGGCGGGGCGTGGGCGCACGTCAGGCCTCACAAGAGGACATTCCTGGGGCGGTTGTTCCGCAGTTGCGCATCGCAGGCCGCATAGTGCAGGGCGACCAAGGGAGCTCTGGGGGTGAGGTTTGTGTGCAGCCTTAGACGCGGCGTTGTCGCGTGTTTGTATCCAGCAGCAACATGCGTCTGCTGATCGTCAGGTGCCACTTGCGTACAAGGCTTACAAGTGGAACCAGTGTGGCGGCACGCACCCATAGCTCGTGCTCATAGGGGTTGTGTTCGGGCCCGCATGCATTACGGGTACATCATGCATGGGGTTTATCATCATACATACGGGTACATCATGCACGATAATCGTGGTTACACGCACGGCTTGCGCCACATATGGCTTGCGCCACTTGGACAATGTGTCCTAGTCCAGCGCATGCTTGGCACCTGCCGTCCACCTCCCAACAAGGCGTTGGAGCATCATCGGCCCAAATGAACAGCGCTGACCTCCCCCGCTCCACCCTCTCCCCGTGCGCCTTTCCTAGCAGCCCGCATGCGCCCTCCTGCACCTCCGCTCGCACCTGCCCACTACACCCTCACCACCGCGGCCCCTGTCGCCTCGCCCCCCTCCGTGCTTCACCACACCCCTCAGAACCCAACCACGCCGGGGCGGGTGTGGAGGTTCCACTGTCCGACAGCAACCTCGCGCACGAGGACGCTCCGCCCACCAAGCGGCGGCGATTGGACCAGGGCACTGTCCGGCCCATCGCCGCCACAGTCGTGCCGGCTGCAAGTGCCCCCGCGCCCAGCCGGTTAGCAGCAGCCCCGGCGCCTTCCGGCCACCAGAACACGACCCAGGCCCCCACGCAGGTGGGTACCGTCAAGCACGAGCAGGAGGGTGAGGCCCCTTGGATGACCCAGCAGCCGCAGAGTCGCGGAGCTCGCCGCAGCAGTGCGGGCGGGAGAGCAGCGGCGGTGGCGCCAGCGGCCGCGGCCATGAAGGAGGAACCGGTGTCGACGCGGGCAGGCGGCTCGTCCAAATCCAAGCGCAAAGGGGCCGCAGACGACGTCGACATCACCCTCGCAGCGCGCGTCAAAGAGGAGGTGCCCGAGGTACTCGACGCCTCGGCGCAGGTGGTGCTGGAGGCGGACCTCTTCGCGCCTACGCCCGACCAGCTGCCCTCGCGCTGCCGGCGCAGCAGCGCGGACCCGTACGGCAGCGGTGACCCCATGGAGGCTCCTGGAGACGGCGGAGACGCGCCCCGGGACTTCAAGCTGTTCCGCAAGCAGGGCGGCCAGCTGGCGGCCAGCTACATTCAGCCCCTGCCAGTGTTTCTGATCGACAACTTCCTGGGCAACGCGGAGGCGGAGGCGTACCTCAGGTATCGTGTGATGACGGGGGGGTGCCTAGCCGGTCAGCTGGGGGCGTCGTGTAGCGCGGTATCGCCTGCCGCATGTGGCGTCGCTGGGCGGAAAGGGGCTGGCAGGGCTGGGCTGGTGAAACCGGGGTGGTGGATTTCGTTCAACTCCATTCGGGGGGTGCCGATAATCCTCAGATACGACGTACTCGGACCTGAAAACGGCTGAGCTCCTTGCTTGCCAGACGACAGGAACAAGGCCTGTAAGCCCGCCCTGAAGCCATAATGAGCCGCCACCTGATCCGCAGTTCGTTCACTTCACGCCGGGTGCGCTTGGTGGCGTGGCCATCCTGTTTTCGCTGCAGGCGGGAACACGACAGAGCCGAGAACAAGCGGCGAGCGGATGAGATGTTCAAAAACGCCGAAGTGGGGTCCAAGAAGCCACCAAAAGCTCCCCGAAGAAGCTGAGCACGGGCGCGCCTCACGGACCCACTGCTTGTTGCGCTGGTGCCGTAGAGCCCCCGGACTGTGCCCTGGTATCGTCCCGCTGCGCATACGTGGAGCTGGCGCCGAGTGGTCATGCATAACCCCTCCGCGGCAGTGGGATCGCCTATTGTACACCGCTGTTTTACTTTGCGTAGATTCGGCAGGACTGTTTGGCTGGTCACCCCTTATTGCTTGGCGTCGCGAAGAGCTCTCGCCAGCCGCTCCTTGTCTAGACCCTCCGTTTTGTTCTCGGCGAGCGGATGTGGCATCACCGTTCCCCTGTGGAGCAACAGGGGAGTTCACGGGAATTGCTGGTTGCCATGCGGCCTGTAGAGTCCATGCGGATTGGGGTCGCTGGGGAAATGTAAATTATATCTGCCATGGGGTTGCAGGCCATCAGCTGCAATATGGTCAGCTTCGGGCTCGACTAAGGCTCAATATCACACCGCTTCGCACCGCATAGCCGCCTTCCAGTGGTCGTCGCCTCGCCCCTCGTTGACATCCCTGAGCATCGCGCTCAAGCGCTGCTGCTGTGCAGTCGCCAGGCGCTGCGATCGAATGAAGGTCATTTGGTTGGGTGCGGGGAGGGGGATGAGTGTGTGGACCGGGTTAGAACGGCACTCGTTCTGAGTCCGCGGGCCCAAGGCCACACCTTGTTTTCATATGACATCTCCTCCGTCGCCACCTTCCTCTGCTTCAGGTCAAGGCCACTTGTCGTGGCGGTGCTGAATGCGGAGCCGATGAGCCACGTCGCGCCAATGCATATCGCTCCAAATGTAACAAGGCGCGTTGGACTTTGCGATGTACTTGCTATAATGTAGCCCCACAGCGACATGGCTTCCCGGAGAATGATCAACTCCGAACTCAACTCGATTTTTATCCGAACAAAACAGCAGACACTTTGGTAAATAAGTTGGCGTGACCAGATGTTACTAACTACGATAGCGGGCGTACTGGTTGGCTTACAGCGAGGCACGTACGACAAACGCCCACTTCCACCCGAAACTTCCCGAAAGGATCCTTCCCAATCCTGTCGTCATTTACGCGTATCTGTCTCGTCTTTTCACTTACTCCTGAAAGAGCTATTGCTTCCGTTTTCGCGCCCAATCGCAGCTTGCGTAAGCCGCAGATCCTCATTTCATTTAGCTTGGATTATCGTGATCGGCATATAGGCGTCATCCAATATGGCTGACGAGCTCAAGGTATTACGGTTACTAGTAATAAGGGTTGTGGCGGAAGCCAAGTTGCACTGTGGGCGTGACGAGTGCTTGTCGATGGAGCGCAGGCGAAGGGCAACGCCGCTTTCTCGGCGGGGAACTTCGATGACGCCGTCAAGTTCTTTACTGAGGCTATTGAGGTGGACCCCAGCAACCATGTCCTCTACAGCAACCGCTCGGCGGCGCACGTAAGTGCACGGTCTTGTGTGCGTGCACCGTGTCGGCGGCCAGTGACCATTACCGTGCTTCTGATCCACCCCATAGCAACCTTCTCCCTTAACTTCGGCCGTGTGTGGGTTGTTCGGCCTGGAGATGGAGGGGTTGACACAAGAGAGTGTGCTGTAGCCCTTGCCTCCAGACGAAAACATGGAACCCCGGTGCACTTGCAGGCCAGCTTGAAGCACTACGCAGCGGCCCTCGACGATGCCAAAAAGGTGAGCCGGCCCTCATGCATCGATCAGAGCCTTGTGGCAGCAGGGTTTGTGTTGCATGAGCGGCATTCTCGTATAGGCGACTGGCGTGTACGCGGCCGGTGTGGTCACATGATAGGCGGTCGATCAGACGGCGACAGGGCACTGACTTGTCACAAGGGAGCGCGGCATGAATATGGCAGCCGCAAAGCAACGCAGGGGTGGGGGGGAGGGCGCACTTCAGGGAGGTGCGGGAGGGCAGCTATACCCCGCGGTTGATACATGCTGTGGCGTGTGACGTCTCTAGGCGTAGCTTCGGCTTCCATCGGCGTTTGTTGGCGGGTTTCGCGGGTTGTGCCGTGGGGGGGGGTCACAAGGGCCGCAATGGGCGTGGAGCCAAACTGTGCAGTCGCAGCGGTGGGGGTAAACGGCCGAGGCTGGGATCCTGTCGATACCGGCCGGGAGCGATTGCAAATGGAGATGTGGCTCATGAGGGCGCCGCGGCTGCGGTTTCGTGGGCGGAAGAAACAGCGCGTTGGTCGCGTAGTTGCACAAGACCACTCGCGTGCGGCTGTCTGTTGACTTGACAGCTGTGGCAGAGTACGGTCGTTGAGGGGGTTGGTACTGTCCGTCCAAAACGCGATCTCGTATCGGTCAAGGGAGCGACCGCCGGCTGCTCGGGAACCTGCTTTCACCGCCGCCGCACACCGATCCGACGCATCGGGATCCCTGGGACTGCTCCTCCAGGCAAGGCACAAGCATGCAGCACGTGTTTGCGCACGATATTGTCGTCACCGTCTCGATGCACCCTGCCGCGGCGATACCCCACTCCATGGATGACACCACACATTCTGACCCGGAACTCATGTGAAGCCGTCTGAACCCGTTCACGCGGTGCTGATTGCCCAGCCGCACCCCCGGATCACAGCCGCTTTCCGCACCCCCAGCCGCACCCCCGGATCACAGCCGCTTTCTGCCCGCCCCCGCCCTCCCGCGCTGCACCCCGTGGTAGTGTGTGGAGATCAAGCCGGACTGGGCCAAGGGCTACAGCCGCCTGGGGGCCGCGTACCATGGCCTCAGCGAGTTTCCGGAGGCGGTGGAGGCGTACGAGAAGGGTACGAACGGGCGGACAGGAGGATCGGTACAACGGCCACGTGGGGTCGCCGAAGAATAGCGTGGGCTTTGCATTCTTCGCGCTAGCGCAGTACAACCTCAGCTTGAGCATATTGCAGGGCAGTGTGGAGATGGCAGGGCGCATAGCCTTCGCGTTTGGCCTCAGCCTGCGTCCGAGGCGGCGTTCCCCCTCGCGGGCATCAGGCGGCATCACGGGTCGCTGGCTGGCCAGGTCGCTTCATGCCCGGGAGCAGCCACCCGCAGGCGCCCGCACAGCCGTGTGCCATTGCGGGAAGGAAAGGGGCGAGGATGTTAGTGTTCGGCGGGGGGGGGGCGGCGTGACGTCTGGGCAGGGAGCCACTGCGGGGTCCTCCCACGCCCCCGGCACACGGGGCGTATCTAAACTGTCCAACATATATGTACACTAGGCCAGCAGCCGCAAATTCGAAGGCTCCTTCGTCGCTGCAAATCCGCAGGGGCGGAAACGCGTCTCCTCTCCCCCAGCTCGCCCAACACCGCCTTCCGTCACCACCTGTTCACCGCCACTGCCACCACCGCCACCCGTCCACCGCCACCACCGCCACCCACCGCCCACCGCCGCCGAGGTGGACGCTTCCTCGAAGCCCACCGCCGCCCACCGCCCACCGCACCCCCCCGCCCACCGCGACCACCTGCAGGCCTCAAGCTGGACCCCGCAAACGAGCAGCTCAAGTCCGGACTGGACGAGGCGCGCTCCGCCTCCTCCCGCCCCCGCAACCTCTTCGGCTCGCCCGAGGTCATCATGAAGCTGGCCATGGACCCGCGCGGCAAGGCGCTGCTGCAGCAACCCGACTTCATGCGCATGCTGGCGGACGTGCAGGCGGACCCGGGAAGGATCAACGCCTACCTGCACGATTCGCGGATGCAGCTGGTGAGCTCGGGGGGGGGCAGCAGGAGGGTGGAGGCAGGACGGAGGCAAGGGAGGCGGGGAGGAGCAGGGGGGTTTGGGCTGGCGGGGGGACGGCTCGTCGAGGCTCCGCTCGCTGCCTTATCGGTCGGCACGCGCTACGCTGCTGCTTCTCTTCCTTCCCCTGCCAGGTGTTGGAGCTCGCTCTGGGCATCAAGATGAGCGGTATGCCGACAGAGGACACGCACGAGCACCACGACCACTCCAAATGCGAGGCGGGCGCGCACTCGCACAGTGAGGTGAGGGGCAGGGTGGGGCGGGGCGGGGCAGGGGCGGGGGCGGGGAGAGGTAGCAGGGTAGAGCGCAAATCCCGTGAACCGAAGCCATGCTGGAAAACAAATGGGGACAGCGAAGAGGGGTGGGGCGGGGACGGCGGACCGCCTGGCGACGGGCCTGAACCGGAGCCAGCACCACCCCTTCGTGCCCGCCTGAAGGGCTGCCTCCACGGCCGTTTCATCCTGCCCGGTATCTCGCTGCGCCGTTTCACAGCTTGCCCGTACACATGCTCCACCGTCATGCGCCCGTCATCGAAATGTAGCTGCGTCGTCGGGGGCCCCAGCGCATCATACTTCTGCCCGACACAGGGCCGCCAGAACACCTCTCCACGAGGCGGCCGCTGCCCCGTCGGCCCCCTCCCAACACGCCTCCCTGCTTCTACAGCCCGCGCCCTGCTGCCTGTCCCTCCCTCTCTCTCTGCCCCAGGCGCCCAAGCCGGAGCCCACTCCGGAGCAGGCTGCCCAGGCGGCGGCGAATGAGGAGGAGCGGGAGCTTGCCTCCAAGAAAGCTGAGGCGCTCAAAGAGAAGGAGGCGGGTAACGAGGCCTACAAGAAGAAGGAGTTCGATACCGCCGTCGCGCACTACAACAAAGCCCTGGAGCTGTACGACGGTGACGTCACGTTCCTGACCAACCGCGCGGCGGTCTTCTTCGAGCAGGTGGGCACCGGGGGAGGTCGGGGTGGGAAGGGGAAATTTGAGGGGCGTGCCTTGGCGGCTGCAGCGTGCCAGACAAGTCCGGAGGTTCGCTACGTTTCCCACACTGCAATAATAATATACTCCTCTTGCGCGGCTACTGCTTTGGGCTAATCGCCTCTCGGCGTTTCCCATTGCGCTGCAAGTCGATTCGCTTGGCCTTCCCGCCTTCACGTCTGAAGCGCGCGCTAGCGGCGCGCTGGCTTGAGGGAGAATCGCGGCCCCACATCCCTCACTAATGCCTTGAGCTGGCTTGGGCACTACACTAATGAGAAGTGCACGGCTGGCGACAGAGACCCCGCCGGCCCAGCGCGTGCCGGTCCCTGGCGGCGCCGTACAGCTGTTTACCGGTATGCTGCTGCTGTTGCCATCGCTGCCGCTGCCGCGTGCTGCTGCTGTCTGTTCCGGCGCTGCAGGGCAAGTTCGACGAGTGCATTGCGGACTGCGACGCCGCAGTGGACAAGGCGCACCAGCTGCGGGCGGACTTCAAGCTCATCGCTCGTGCACTGAGCCGCAAGGGCAACGCCCTGGTGAAGCTGGGCAGGTGCGTCGGAGAGGCACACCGGCACGAGGGTGCCTGGCTGGCTGCAGGCAGGGGCTGGCTGCAGGCAGGGGCTGCGAGCGTGTTGAAAACCTGGACAGGGAGGGACGTTGGGGACCGCGGATGAAAGCAAGGGCTGGGCTTAGGTCCAGTGGGAAGACGGGGAAGGCCTCGGCGTGCCATGACGACGCCGCAAGTGACCCTCGCTGGCTGTCTGGCTGCTAAACACGCCTCCAGACTACCTAAATTGTTGTCCATCAGCTGCTACCGTGGCGGCATATCTAGACTTTCGTCGCTTGAGAGGTCCCCAGGCCGTGACAGTCGCCCTGATCTTCTCTCCTCCCGATCAGCTCGATCCGCACCGCCACCCCTCCCGGGCATTATCCGTGAACCCCTGTGCACGATCCCCCCCCCCTCCTCCCCTCCAGGCTTGAGGACGCCATCGCCGCCTACAACAAGTCCCTCATGGAGCACCGCACCGCGGACACCCTGACGCTGCTCAACAAGACGGAGAGGACGCTCAAGGAGCAGCGCGAGCAGGCCTACATCAACATGGAGCTGGCGGAGGTGGAGCGGGAAAAGGGCAACACGGCGTTTAAGGAGCAGCGCTACCCGGAGGTGCGCGCGTGGGGAGGGCGTTGTGCGGGGGAATGGGGGGGGTGGCGAGTAGATCCGGAGGAGTGGAAGGGAGGGAGGTGTGGAGGGGGATAGCTGGAGTCGCAGTGATGCAAGGTGTGGAGTGCTATTGACGAAGTCCTAAACCCCTCCGCCAAAGTACTCGCGGATTCCCCTTCCACGGCAACGTGGGCTTGCTGCACCTGTTGCGTCGCCCCACAGCAAAGTACACCCCGCACGCTGTCCTCCCGCAGGCCGTCAAGGCATACGAGGAGGCGCTCAAGCGCGGTCCACCCGCCGTCAACCCCGAGGCCTACAAGCTCTACTCCAACCTCGCCGCCTGCTTCACGAAGCTCGGTGCCTACCCAGATGGTGTCAAGGTGAGCCGCTGGGCCGCCGTCAGCCGTTGCGCACCACCTAGATCGTCCTCGGCGGGCGCGGCCGTACCTGCCTTGCTAGCCTTATCAGCCCCGCTGGGTTCTTTGTCCTCGCAAGCTGGTACCTGCGATGAGGACGGCGCGGCGCTTGCCGAGGAGCCCTCGCCCGCGGCGGAGTGGATGAGGGGATTTCAACATTTCATGTGATGTCATGATGCCATGTGACGCCGTGCGAAGTGATGTCATGTGATGCCATGTCATGTGATATTATGTCACGTCGTGTGATATTATGTGACGTCATGAGGTACCATGTGATGTCATGTCACGTCACGTCATGTGATGTCATGCCGCGGCCGTCGTGCCCCGGCCCTAACTCGCCTGTGTCCGGTTGCTGCGAGCACACGCAGGCCGCTGACAAGTGCATTGAGCTCAAACCCGACTTCGTCAAGGGTTACAGCCGCAAGGGCACGCTGCAGTACTTCATGAAGGAGTACGACAAGGCCATCGAGACGTACCAGAAGGGTCTGGAGATCGAGCCCGACAACGCGGAGCTCCAGGAGGGGGTGCAGCGGGCCATCGAGGCCGTCAGCCGGTGAGGGGCCTGCGGGCGCGGCTGGGGTCGGCTGGGGTCTCCTGGCGGCGGCGGCGACATCTATACCATTTACTGCACAACCAGTACCTAAATAGGACGGCGGCCAGCACCTCCCCTTTGCCGCACGATGCTGGGCGGGCGCGGACTTTGCCTGGCATCCACCGCGGTCTGTGTGCAGTTCGACACCCCGTGCTACCAGTATCCTCTTTGACGGTTTAACATTGTGGGCACCGACCTGCGACCTGATGGCACGGTTGACGCCCGGGTGTCAGCATCGCCATGCTATCGGACCAGCTACACACCACGGCATGCGCCCCCTCGTTTCATTTCTTAACCAACACACGCCTCCGCTCCTGCGCCGCTCCCCTGCAGCTTTGCCACTGGCCAGGCTAGCCCGGAGGAGGTCAAGGAGCGGCAAGCTCGCTCGCTGTCTGACCCCGACGTGCAGAACATCCTGAAGGACCCCATCATGCAGCAGGTGCTGCGGGACTTCCAAGAGGACCCCCGGGGCGCCCAGAAGCACCTGCGGACGCCGGAGATCATGGCCAAGATCAACAAGCTGGTGGGCGCGGGAATCATCCAGGTCAAGTAAGCGCCGGGCTAGCTAGCCGGCAGGCTGGTCGGGCCGTGGCTGTCCGGTGGGCACATTCGGTGACGTTACTGGTTGCCAGAAGCGCCGGCTGGCGGCTACTGGCAGCCACGGACTACCTGGCATGTGCGTGGAGCGAATGCGGCGGCTGCACGGGGCTGGCGAGGCGGACGCTGGGGCAGCACATTACTGGGTGCGTGGGCTGACCGGAGGCTTGGGCGGGGTAGCGGCATTGGTCAGGGTCACCCCAGGCAGGCAGGGCACGGCGGCGAGGCCGCATTGGTGCGTTGTCTGTTGTTGGTTGTTGTTGGTTTCGGCGCACGCTAGCTACGGGTTTTGTGAGATGCAGGAGTGGCGAAGGGCCGCTGGGCTCTTTGGAGGAACGCCTGTCCAGGCAGCGGGGTTGGAGAACTTACCCGGCCTAGGCTCGACCCGAGGGGTGCTTTGGCGAGTCGAGGAGGAAAATAACCGGAAGCGGGCTGGGGGCTGCTGTTTATTGGCTGACCAGTACGGTGTGAGGGCGCGATTCAGCGCGCGCCACGTGGCGGCCAGGACGTGAGACCGTGCCAACGAGTGTTGTTAATGGCTGGGGTTTCCACGGACGCAGGCTGAGGTTGGGACACGAGTCGTAGGAACGAGAGGAGGGAGTGAATCTTGTGGATTGCTTGTGTGCTCGTTGCAAGTGCAGGTCACCTCGGAGGTTGCCGTCGCCCTGTGGCGGCTGATAATTGGGCTGTAAAGGGAGGTCACGTAATCATGCGTTGCCTGGCTTCATTTTGGGTGAGGAAGTCGATCCCGAGTTGAGCAGGAGGCTGAGTTGAAAGGAATTCAGTTGTTTGCTTGCTGTTGTAGTGCTGATTTCTGCGAAGGGTGGAGAGGAAGCCGGAGGCCAAGCCCTACAGAGGTATGGCCGTTTTGCGGCACCTCCTGCTCCTGCTCTGTTGTCGTCCTGCCCGAGAATCCCAGCTCACAGCACCCAGTCCCCAACTCACAGCTAGACCTGCCAGCTCGCACCGGGGTCGCGGCAATGGCAGCAGCATCGACATAAGTAAAAGCAGCAGGAACACGAAGACGATCTTTGCGAGGGGTTTCATGCGCCATCTGGGGTCGTGTACGGCTTACAGCTCAGCAACGCCAGGGAGATCGCACGTGTACCCGCCTCCTAATGGCCCGTACGTAGGAAACAGCGCCAAATAAGGCAATGGGTTAAGGTGAGCTCCGACCAAGCCTGGCGGGCAAATGCCGGCGTCACGCCCCACAGCCCATTTGCGACACTTCCGACACAGGACGCCAATTTGCATTCCGCGCCGTGACTGCTATGAGCGCCGTGACGGCTGGGCTGGTGAGCCCTTTCGCTGCTGCTGCTGCACGAAGCCACGGTCGCGGCTGGGCACGTGCATGTTAGGCAGGCTGACCCGGCAAGGCTTAAGGTAGCTGAGCGTTGCAATCATAAAGGCGTGGCGGTAATGAGGTTATTGTTGGAGTTACACCATCCTGCCTCATCCGGGATACTTCATTTGCCTCCCTTAGCAGTTTGGGCATACTTTCGGGTTGCTTGAAACCTGCTCTTGTGCAGTAAGGCTCAGGCGCGCGCGTTCCGCTCCGGCATCAGCTCCACCGACAACCTACTGCTTAATCTGCGACGCCACTTGGGACCGCATCTGCATTGCAGCGAACCACCTGCTCAGCACTGGCGTACGACAGATACACAACCCGGGGGGTCCCTCAGAATACGCGACGGAAACAATCCGATAGTCAGACACGTAGGGTGCAACCAAGGCCATCAGCTTGGCCCACTGCCGACCAGCGTCGGACAGACGGTCCGACCCCACATTCCGCTGGGGCCGTGCTGTAGGCAGAAAGCAGACAGGAACGAAGAGCCATTGGACTACTTGTTGGGGCAAGAACAAATAGCTACAACGCGTTTTCCAATAACAAGTCATTGCAGGATCGCCTAGAAAAAGCGTTCAGGCAACAAAGAACAAGAAGAGAGGATCGTACGTCTCAAGTACGTGAGTTTATTGCGGTCGTTTCAACCTTTCATCCTAATGCCAACCTCTTTGGCCACGCCACGCGCACGGTCTACTCGGACAGCCAGGGCTAAGGCCCCATCCACTAGACAGTGAATTGGAAAGGATGCCTCCATGATCTCTCCGTGCGCTCTGCGACTCTCACACAGTGTCTAACGCACCAACCTGCTGCCTCCGCGTCCAACCTACCGCCCTCTTTCCCGGAAGCCAGCAGCGTCGAGGCGATCCGAGTCAAATGTGAATGGGACAACCACTGAACTCTCCCGAACACCGAAAAAGTGCAAAGCGCGGAATATGCATGCATAGCAAGGGGGACCCATGATGGGGCTTGAGTTGGTGCCAGACGATAAGATCAGCGCGCAGTTTCCCCGGGGGGTATTTTTGCTTAAGACCACAAAAATGCTAGAATATAACTAGGGGTTAAAAGCTCTGAATTATGGGCAGGAGTGACTTTGCGGCGTCCGAATGCAACGGGGGGACGGCGTTGACGAACAAGGCGCGCTGATGCATTGTGCACGCGCACTGACACATGCGCGAGGCGGGAAACAGAAACACGACGATGCAGCCGCGAGAGCGCGACCTTATCCGAAGGAGGCTACCGGTCAACTGCATCATCACCGCGATGTCACAATGGGCCTCCCTGGACAATCAAGCCACTCCCCCAAAATCGCTGCACAAACCACATCATGCCGTACCATGGCCAAAGCGCGGAAGCGCGCATCGGCCTCCCGAATATGTTTAGTAACCATAACTACACCTTCGACACACCTATAACACACTTTCGCAACTACTGCTACTGCCATAGGTCCATACGGCCGCATTCCACAGCCGCGCTACATTGATACCTCGTGCTCCGCGCCCCACCACCGCTCGTAGCCTCGTACCACATATTTAGCCCAGCGGTTGAGAGGTGGCGGCCACCACAATTCTTAAGCTCTAGGCCACGGAACCCGGCTGTGTTGGCGCTCAGGCTCTTGAGCTGGCACTGCCCCCAGATGCCGCGAGGTCACTGGTGTTGCTGCTGGAGCGCCGCAGCGACAACACACTGAAGCTCTGGCGCCGCACGATAGGCTTCCGACCGAAGCGCAGCACCAGCGCGGTTATGTTGTCACCGGAGCCCAGACGGCAAGCCCGGTGGGCCACCTCGCGCGCAGCGTCGACACAGCTGTTGCTAGAGGTCAGCTGGCGCAGCGCCGTCTTGCAAGCCTCCGAGTTGTTCATGCAGTCAAACACGCCGTCGCATCCCAGCAGGATCAGGTGGCGGTCGTCCTCAATCGTAAACTCAAACTCATCCGGCTCACACGTCAGCATGAAGCCGCTGTTGGTGCCCAGGCCCGCGAGACCGCCGCTGGCAGTGGGGCCCACACCGCAGCTGTCACCGTTGGCGCCAGCTGCACCGACCGGCCGGCTGGCGGCCACTGCCGCGGCCACCGCGGCGCCTGCGGGCGTCGCAAAGCTGCTGCTGTGGTTGCCGTTGCCGCTACACCGATTGGCCGCAGCGGCTGGGTCCGTGGCTGAGGGAGGCACGATTAAGCTGGATCCAGCCACCTGCTCGCACGGTGCAGCGGACCGGCCCTGCAGATGCAACTGGCATTGATCCGCGTGTGCGGAGCACGAGGAGCACATCTCCACGTCCGATTGGGAGCTGGCCCTGGTCTCGCTTCCGATACCCGCTGATGGCGCCAGCCCGGGGAAGTCCTCGCTCATGCCACTGCCGCTGCCGACACCTGCGGACGCTGGCGCCCGCTCGCTCCAAGTGCCGTAGCTGCTGAACGACGATGACGACACGCCGGGGGCCGCGGGCACCTCGGCGCCGACCCCGGCACATGGCGACGGCGACCGGATCACCGCATCCGATAATTGCTGTTCCTGCTGCTCACACATAGCGGTCTCCAGGATACCCGTCAGCGATCCCATGGTGATGGAGCGCTGCAGGGCCTTAACGCCCGCATGACCGAGTGCCTTAGTCACCCCGAGCAGCTTGGCACCGTCCGTGGGGCAAGGCAGGACCACGTAGCCGCCGCACCCGCTCAGCTCCGCTCCCTCGCCCAAAACGCGCTCGCGCTCGCGGCTGGAGTTGAGGTTGTGGTCGTCCGTCACCTGGAGAGTTCGCTCGTCCACCCAGTCGTACAGGATGCAGCGACAGTCCCCCGTGTTCACCACCGTGATGTGGTTGTCGACCAGCAAGAGGGCGTTCACTGTAGTGCCGCTGTTTTGGCCAATCGCCGTCAGCTCCTCGTCGATCCGGTGCAGGGCAGACCGCATGGCGGCAGCAGGGTGAGCCCTGGGCGCGAGATGCAGGAGGAGGAGGAAGGGTAACGTTGATGCGATGATGGGAGACAAAGGCCAGGAGCTTTTACCGAAAGGTGTACGAGCGTCCCAACATTGCACGCAGAGAAAGCCGGTTTTATGAGCATTGCAGCGGATGACATATGAGCAAAAGTGACTTGAGTGTTTGGCCCCTCCGACAGCGTAACAGGTCGTAACGTCCCGCAGCGCCTATAATGAGACCAAATTACTTTTGCACAGTTTTTGACAGCTACCGCGACTGGGATCACGTGGCAACTGCTTCGAACTGTGCCGGGATTGCGAGATGGGTTAAACAGTGCCGAAGAAGCGGACCGAACGTCCTTAGCACACCGAGGCAGTCGCGAGTTGCATGCCGTTGCTGCGGACCCATGTCAATTAGCATGACTTTTAGGTGCATTCGGACAGTTGCCGTCGATGGTGTAGGGCCCTCGCACTCTCGTGTGGCTGCTCTCGCAAGCGACAGCATCATCAGCAGCCCCAGAGGAGCTACGGTATACACAAAGTGACGAATCGGCCCCACCGCGAAAAAGCCAATGTTGCACGACGCAGGTCACAGCTAGATCCCGCCGTCTTGCCAACACCCGCCTGCCCCATGTCGCAACCCGCGAACGGCAGCAGGAGGCTCACCTGAGTTGTGGCAGGTCCGCCAACAAGTAGGCAGGAAATCGCTCAGCTACATACTGAACGGCTCCCGTTCCCCCATGGCCATCTAGGACACAAGCCAAGCATGCCCGAGTGCAGTCGTCGAAGGGGGCAAAGAGGTCGGGGCCGAGCGCCAGATGCAAGACGTAGTCCTCGCATTTTGGCTGCCTGCCTTGTATGCCATGGAATCCGACGGTGTAGTTGCAGCCAGCCCCGAAAAGTCCACCGTCATTATACGTTTCCTGCGCAAGGTAAGGACGTGGGAACCGTGCGGCCGCCATCGTCTCGGAACGAGTTCAACGCAAGCCTAATGCCAGAGACCCTAGTGTGCTAGTCCAAAACGGATTGGTGCTTAATGGCTGATAAACGCACAGCGGCGCGTCGGACGAAGTAAAATTTCGCCGTTGCTGATGTCGGAAACCGGGCAGCTTTACTATGACACTGTAATCGCCATACATTCAACGATTGTATGTTGTAGTTCCATAATTGAACATCACTAGGCAGAGTCCACACAATCTGCCCGCCAAGACTTACCCTGAAAGGGTCGAGCGGCTGACCTATGTCCAGCCGCAGGAAGGCGTGCTCAGCTTTATCCTTGAGGATTTGCAACGTAGTTTTAAGCAGTTGCTGCTGAGTACACGTTGGCACCCATCCATTCTGCGGGCGCGTTGTTGGAGCGTGAGAACTGCTGGCGGCCCACAAAGGTTGCCGCAACAAGGTCCGCGACGTGCAACCAACCTGCTTATTCAGCTCCACATCTTCAAATGGCAGGAGAGCCTGGCGAACTGGGCTGGGGGACGCAAATTTCGACCACGTCGGCCCGCCGCAGTGCCCACCGCCCGCGATCGATTCACTTACAACCATACACCTTCAAGCCAGCCAGGGCTCGTTTGCGGGGTGGACAAATTATGGAACCCAACAGTCCGAACAGTGGAGGTCCTGGTGTGCACCAAATGAAGGAAGTGCCAGACAGAGTATCACGGCGCATACGTGAGTATGAGTGGCTCGCAAACCGCGTTCACTGAAGAGCTCACTTGGCGAGCGAAGAATTCCGGGCAGGTGTACGGCGTCGTACTGATAGGAGATCAAGAATTCCCACTTTGCAGTTATTAAATGCACTTTGGCTATTCGAGGTATTACGGATGACAATGCTCGCCCTCCTAGTGATTTCCAGGGGCACTTCAGCCCGTCTGGGTTTCAGATCCTTGCACAATTGCAACCCACCGGAGACTAGACACACCTTCACAAACTCTACCCACGTGCAATCAGAGCTCACACAGGGTAAAACAGCGATGCACCTTTGACTGGAATAATTTGCAAAAACTAAGACACTTAGATGTCATATGTCGGGGCATGTGCTCTTACCTTCTTTCTCGACAAACAACGCCATCGTAAGAGGAGCGTGTGCAAACAGCATTATCGTGTTTAAAGTTTCGGCGGTTACTGAACGGCGGCGGACAGCAAATAAGTTGCGTACGGTCGCGTCGAGCCGACAAGTAAAGAGCTGCTAAATGTAGAGGGTCTGGTCCACTCGTCGAATAGGCTTGGGAAAGGACGCTCTGAGCTGATATTACCACAATTGCCGTGTTAACGGCTGGTGGTGCAGGAAGCACCCAAAACGTGCCGTACCACTCGAGTCATTGCAAGCTGCTGCGTCTTACGCGTCAATCAACCTACGGCCGTGGTGCTCCCGCACGCACGGAAGCATAACTGCACTACGCGCTCACGCGCCAACACTCAACTCTAGTGACACAGCGGCATGCCTCCGGCTCGAAAAACCTCGCCAGGCACTGTGTCCAAAGCCATAGCCGCGGCCACAACCCAATCGTACATACACCCGGAACACCGTCCGACGAGAAGGCAAGCGCCCTTCCAAGCGCAGCCCTGATATACACGGCGGTGTGACATATCAACCGCAACCGCTTTGAAGACACTGTCACGCATGTTTGCCGGCGCGGGAATGCAGGAGCATAGTCGCATATTGGATTCGCTTAGCGATTGAGTTCTTGGGACCTGACAGCCTGACGGCCCGCAGGCTGCAGGCGGTGCGCCTTCCGTCCCGCGCCAGGAAGTCCACCTCGTCCTCTACCTCCCGCATCACCAGCTCGCTCCCGTCGCAGAAGAGGGCCTGCCGAGGGAGGGACGGGGGTTTTAGGGATTAGGGTTGAAGGCGCAGGGCAAGCCCCGCCAGGCTCCAGATACCGTGACCCGAGGGCCAAAATAAGCTAATAACCTCTGTGCACCAGCGGCCTGTCCCAAAACCACAACCCAGACCAAGAGTTTCCTTGGTGCAAAACCATCTCAGTGGAACTGGAGGAGCATACTGTCCCCGTCTGTACGACCATGCTTCATCGCGTTGGCTCCGAGACCCACCGTGCGCCATGCCCCTGGCCCCCCCCTCCGGAGCTGCTCCAGCTGCCGGCAGCCACAACGGCGCAGCTGCAGGCATCACCGGCTCGCAGCAGCCGGGGATCCTAACCAGCGAACGCAGCTGGGGAGAAGCACCGACTCAGCACCAGTACTGCCACCCATCCTCCCCCTGCGGCCCCGCCTCACCGCAGCCCCGTTATCGACCAATCGCCCTGCCCCCCCTTCGCAGCCCCGCCTCACCTGCATCGTCCCGCTGCTCATGCACAGCACCAGCGCCTTCTGGGTGCGGGCCCACCAGGTCACGAACACAGCCGGAGGCAGAGCCGGCGGCGGGGGCGCGGCCTCAGCCGCCGCAGGGTCCCCGGCTCCATCCCCCTCCTGCTGCCCCGCGCCCTCCTCCAGCGGCCGCATGCGCTCCAGGGGGACCGCCTGCTGGAACGCCCGGGGCTCACCTGCGCCGCCCCTCTCGTCCGTCCCCTCCCCGCCCAGCAGCATGCACTCAAAGCTGCGCAGCAGCCTCAGCTTCTTGGACACGTCGTGCTGCCGCTGATCCGTGGCGCCGGAAGCCGCGGCTGCGGCGGCTCTAACCGGCGCGTCCAGCAGCAGCGCCTGCGCGTGCAGCGGCAGCGCCTGCGGCTGCAGCAGCGCGCCTCGGCGGGCGGCGGCGCTTGCCCCCGGCCCCGAGCCCAGCAGCCAGGCGTAGCTGCTGCCGCGGTCGCGCATGAGCTGCGTGCCGTCGCGGAACAGCACACCGACGGCGCCGTTGGAGAGGACGTACGACAAGCCGTACTTTGACGAGTAGTCGAGCCACTTGACCATCAGCACGTCCCGCGAGTGCACCTGGCCGCTCAGTCCGCTGCCGGGGGTCGGGGACGTGGGGGGCCCCAGCACTGCCGCGGCCCCCGCGTCGCCCTCACAGGTGCCCTCCGCACCGGCGGCCGCCGCGGGGGCCAGGGCCCCGGCCCGCCGCGACGGCGAGCGGTGTGTAGCGGGCATCATGCGGCTGGGCCGGTACGTGAAGCTGCCGTTTCGACTTCCAGTAAGGCCCTCCTTGAACGACTTGGAGCGCAGCCTGCTGGCCAGCTCCGCCAGCGCCTCCGGGTCCATCTCCGGCACGCCCTCCTGCGCCGCGGTCGTCCCCCCGCTCGGCCCGTCGCTCATGCCGGTCACGGAGGCGCTCAGGCGGCCAGTCGACGCCCCTCCGGTTGAGGCCCCGGAGCCGGCGAGTGGGCCCCGGGAGCCACCGCGCAAGCCCGCCTGGTGGATCTGCCGGCTTGCCCCGTGTCGGCTGGGCAGCGGAGCGATGACCGGGTGCGTCACGCGGAGGGGTGACGGCAGGTAGCCGGTGCAGGAGGAGCCCGCGTCCACCGTCACCGCGTCCACCACCGCCGCGTCGATGGCGGCGCCCCGGCCCGCCTGTGTCGCCGCGTGCAGCGAGCTGTCCAGAGGTCGCATCAGCATCTCCCCGGACTGCTCGTCCTCCACGTTGCGGTCGTACGACATGGTGTCGTACAGACCTTGCGGCACCGCTTCACCCGAGGTGCCGTCGCCGCCGACGTCGCCGCTGGTGTCGCCACCAACGTCGCCTCCGCCGCTGCTCGACGCCACAACCTCCACCAGGAGCGGGGCGCGCTCCGTGTACCCTGCTGGCGGCGGCGGGGGCGGCGGCGGCTGCCGCAGCGAGCTGCTGCTGCCACCTGGACCAGAGAGCGGCAGGTGCTGATGCGGTTGCTGCGGTTGCTGCTGCTGGAGGGGCCCTGATTGGAACCTGGGGGGGCCCGGCGACAGGCACCCTTTCCAAGCTTCCTGGAAATGCGCCTCGGGAACGTTGTCGTACACCAGCCCCGTCGCACCCGTGAGCGCGGCACCGTTTCCCTCCCTGGCGCCGACGACAGCGCCGGCAGCACCGACCTGGAGGCGCGACCCGCAGGGACTGGATGCCGCTGGCAGGGCGTCCTCTGCCGGCGCCACCGCGGTGGGGCACTCGCCGTCACCTGCGCCTGACGACGGCGCCTCCAGCACCCCGCCCGAAACCGGAGGCCCAGAGGAGACGCTGCACGAGGGCCCCGGAATGAAGCCGGAGAAGGCGCCTGAGGTACCCAGCTCCGATGAGCAGCCCACCACGGGCCCATCGGTGCCCATCCGGGCGCAGGTCGAGGTGCCCAGCAGGGTCACCCCCACCAGGTCGTCCGCCTCCCGCGATTCAAGGTGTCGCAACACGCGTTCCACCTCCAGCGACGCGCGCAGGCGCTTCTGAGGCGACGGCGGGCCTCTCCGCCGCGGCGAGGAGCCCTTCTGCGCCGCCGCCGCCGCCTCGCCGCCGGTGTCGTCGCGGCGTGTGTCCAGGGGGGGTACGCTGCCGGCGGCGCAGTCGCCAGGGAGCAGGGCGCAGCACAGCGCCAGCCGGTCCAGACTCCAGGCACTACCCGCCTGTTTTGCTGGGGAGTCGGTGCGCGCTGTGGCTGCGGCCGCGCCGGTGGCTGCAGATGTGGCCGTGGTGGTGCTTATTGGGGCGTGTGATGCGGACCCAGCTGGGCAGGCAGCGGGCTTGCAAGCCACGTGGGACACGTTGTAGTCGACGCATGCGGCGCCAGGGGCCGCTGCGGCCCCGGTAGCCGCTGCGGCCGCTCTTGCAGTCTCTGCGCTGCCGCTACTGGCGCTGCGGGTCACGCCGATGGCGCTGGCCCTCCACGGCTCGCCCGCTACAGCCAATGCGATGGGGCGGGGCCCGGGTGACGAGCACCCGGGTGCAGCTGCCCCGCCGCGCGGCCCAGTCGATGCGGCCACTGCCGAGCTCCCGCTGGGCAGCCGCAGGGCTGTCATGCTGGCGACGCTGCGGCTGCTGCTGTCCTCCTCCCCCGCCACCTCCTCCTCTTGCAGCCGCCGGAGCTTCACCGCGTCCTGGAAGATCTTGGCCAGGGCCATGGCGCGCCAGGGGTGCATGAGCGCCTGGAAGCTGAAGCCGGAACCGGAACCGGCCTCCACGTCTGAGTGCTGCTGCTGTTCCTGCTGCTCGCACTGCTCCCGCTGTCGCAGCGCCCGGACGCTGGGCTCCTGCTGCGAATCAACAAGGGCACTAAGGGTGGGCGGCGTTGACAGCTCCGACTGACACTGCCCTCCGGCCGCGGCGGAGCTCTTGGCTTTGCTGCCCTCGCAGCAAGCCGGCCAGGCAGGCGGAGGCGGGATGGGCAGCGAGCGCTGCACGGCGCTGGAAGGGCAGTGCGGTTGCGGCGCCACCCGCGTGTCGCCCCCTTGCCGCTGCTGGTGCTGAGCGCCGCAGTGGCCGTAACACGGTCCCGGCAACGTGGGATTGCCCGCAGCCGCACCCGGTACTACTCCCGCAGGGTGCGAGTCCCCTTGGTGTGCCAGCGCCCTCCCGCCCAGCGCCAGCTGCTGGTCCCTGGACGGCCGGTGCTGCTGCCCGCCGGCCAGTGCGTCGGCCTGGCGGTCGGAGCAGATGCCGCCAGCCGCTGGCGGACGGAACTGCAGCACAGTGCCGCCGCGATCGGGCGCCGCCGCCGCCGCTGTAACCATCGCTGTCGCCAACGCCGTCGTGCGCCGCCCGGCCTGATCCTCGTTCCAAGGCTCACCCATGGGGCTTTCCAACGCCACGTCATCCGAGGAGCACATGCCCGCCTGGAGCGTCGGCATGTCGTAGTACGACGAGGGGGAGTTGGCCGTCCGAGGGGGCCCCGCCCTGCCCGGATTCACGGCAAAAACAGCCAGCGACAGCGGCCCACTGTCGTACGGTGTCGTCGCCGCCGAGGTCGGCGCCGCTGCGACGGCACCGTTGGTGAAGGGGCTGGTCCTGGAGCCCAAGCCCGCGAGCAGTCGGCCCCCGGTGTCGGAGGCGCTGGCGGTTGCTCCCACAGCGGAGTTCGGGTCCACCTCGGGCATGGTTTGCCCGCCCGGCATGGAGTTGGCGTACGCCGCCGAGTGTGCGGTAATCAGACGGCTGCATGACGACGTCCCCGCCGCCGTCGCATTGTTCAACGAGCCGCTGGCGGGGAACATGGGTCGCGTGATGGTGCCGGAGATGCCTCGAAACGCCGGAGAGCCGGTGGAGCTGCGGCCGTGACGGAGGATGACCGGGCAGGGCTGCGGAGCAGCAGCACCAGCGGCGCCGGTGCTCTGGTTGTTGCTATCGTTGGAGAAGGGACGCTGAGATGCCCCCGAGGGCGCCACGGGCGCGGGCCCGTGGCGAGTGTGCGCGGTGGCGTTGCGGCCGCCCCCCAGCAGCATGGCCTCCAGGCTGTCGGCGTAGGAGCGGATGGTGTCGCTGCTGCCGTCGTTCTCGATGTCGTCGGCGGCGCCGGCGGGGCCGCTGCGCAGCCCCAGGGCGCTGCTGCGCATGCCGTTGCGGTTGTGGGCGGAGCGGCTCAGCTGCAGCCGGCGGCCGTGCGCGGTGGGGTGGTGGCTGAGGAAGGCCGCGCGCAGCAGCGCGGGCGGGAGCCCCAGCCTGGACCCCACCCCGCTGCATCCGCTTGCGACGCCGCCCGGCGAGGTGGTGGCCAGCGCAGCCGAGAGGTCGATGGCCAGGTTCTCGCCTGTGGTGCGGCGCCGGAGGTCCTGCTGGCTCTGCTGCTGAAGCGCCAGCACGGTCTGTGCGCGGCTGGCGAGGTGATAGCTGCTGCGGCGGCTGTTGGTGTGGGAGCTCGAGGGCATCGACAGGTTGTGCGTGAGGCTGGTGTAGCTGCGCATCAGCGCCATCGGGTCCAGCGCCCCGCCGCCGTCGCCGTAGCTGCTGGCGTCCATCTCCAGCCCGCACGACTCGCCGCCCAGAGCCCCCCGGTAGGCAGGGGAGCGTGCGTACGACCCGGCGGGAGCCGTGTTGATGGGGCCGCCCGGCCGGACGGCAGCATCGGCGCCAGGCGGCGGCAGGTCCTGGTCGGGACCCGCACCCGGCACAGTCCGGCTGCTGCTGCTCATGCCTACGGAGGAGACCTGCAGCGTGAGCTCCCGCCAGCGTTGGGGGGGCGAGTGGTGCTGCTGGTGTTGGTGCGGCTGCGCCAGCCTGGAGGAAGTGCTGGCGAGGTTGGAGTTTGCTGTGGATGATGTCCTGAAGAAACCGTTGCCGCCGGCGCCGTCAGCACCAGCGCCGCCGCCGCCGTTGGCGATGCTCGAGATGGTGCTGCCGTTGCCGCCGCCGTCTGTGCCGCTGTTGGACAGCGAGCTGCCGCGGCAGCGGGCGTTTACGACGCTGCGCCGAGAAACGTACTTCCTCCCGCCGGGCGACTTGGAGTTCTGCTCCATGCTGGCAGGAGGCGGCGCCATCTGCTCCGACAGGCGGTGCGGCGGGTAGTGCGAGTGCGAGCGGGAACGGCGTGGTTCGTGGCTGTGGGAGTGGCGCGCAAAGGGGTCGTCCATGCCCGAGTGCCATTTCGCGTCGCCCTGGCCGGCGATGGTGGTTGCGGTGGTTGTGACGCTGCACTGCTCGCTCTGCGACAGCTCCATGTACGACCCGCTGGTGCTGTCCCGCGCTCCGGTGCCGCCAGCAGCCGACGCCGCTACCGCCTCCAGCCCCGCGGCGCACAGCACCAGCCGCAAGTCTATCGCCGACGACACCGCAGGCGCCAGCAGCGGCGACAACGGATTGGAGTCGCCCGTCGCCCCGTCCGTCGCCCCCACCACCAACAACAACACCTCCCCCCCTCGATCCGCACCACACAGCTGTTGTTGGTGCTGCTGTAGCTGCTGCTGTAGCTGCTGCTGCGTAGCATGGTCCAACGACGGCTGCAACGCCAGCGGCTGGCGCGCCGCCACCAGAGGCCTGAGGTGCACCTTGAAGAACGCGTGCGCGGTGATCTCCGCCAGCGTCGGCCTCGCCGCCGGGTTCACCGCCAGTAGCTGCGCCACCAGGTGCCGCGCCTCCACCCCCAGCGGCACCTCGTCGTGGTCTGGCAGGCAGTAGAGGCCCTGCAGGATACGGCTGCAGGTGCTCAGCTGCGGCGCGTCCTCGGCATCGTTACCGGCGCGGCTGGCGAAGGGCGGCCGCCCCACCAGGAGCGTGAAGAGCATCACCCCCAGGGCCCAGATGTCCACCTCGAGCCCGTATCCGCTCTGCCCCGGCCGCAGCACCTCCGGGGCCATCCAGTTGAGCGAGCCGCACGTGGATCGCCGGCGGGAGGTAGGCGAGGGCAGGTGGCAGGCCAGACCTAGGTCTCCGACCTTGACGGTGCCGTCGCGGCCGAGGAACATGTTGGAGAGCTTGAGGTCCCGGTGCGCCACGCCGGAGCCGTGCAGGTGCTCCAGCGCGGAGAGGACCTGCCCCGGGTGGTTTCGGAGAGGGTTGGAAAGGGGGGGCGCGGTGAACTAGACCGCATCCTAACTTGATACGACCCGGGAGGGCGACCCTGGGCCCACGGCAGCCACCACGTGCCATCCACGGCAGCCACCACGTGCCATCCACGGCAGCCACCACGTAACATCCACGGCAGCCACCACGTAACATCCACGGCAGCCACCACGTGCCATCCACGGCAGCCACCACGTGCCATCCACGGCAGCCACCACGTGCCATCCACGGCAGCCACCACGTGCCATCCACGGCAGCAACCACGTGCCATCCACGGCAGCCACCACGTGCCATCCACGGCAGCCACCACGCGCCGCGGGGTAATGCGATGTGGGCCTACCAGCTCACCGACCCCTCACTTCCTACCAGCTCACCGACCCCTCCACTTCCTACCAGCTCACCGACCCCTCCACTTCCTACCAGCTCACCAACCCCTCCACTTCCTACCAGCTCACCGACCCCTCCACTTCCTACCAGCTCATCGACCCCTCCAATTCCTACCAGCTCACCGACCCCTCCACTTCCTACCAGCTCACCGACCCCTCCACTTCCTACCAGCTCACCGACCCCTCCACTTCCTCACCTCAGCTCCTACCCGCCGCGTGAGGTGCGTTCCGGCACCGCATGTCCGCAACCCCCCACCAGCGCCAGCATGCCGTGTGCCATCATGCAACAACCCACAGTGCGGCGGCCCCCTGCGCCTGCGGGATGCTGCCTTCCATGTCATCCCATCCGACCGCGCCTTCCTCGTTAACCCCCTCAACGCTTCCTGACGAATCCGCACGCCTAAGCTGATAATCCTGGTCTCGATACGAATTGTAAGCATGAAAAGGCGTAACCGCGGATGACAGGAAAGTGTAAGCTGGGGTTCTTACGCCTTCCTGTCATCCGCGGTTACGCCGTTTCATGCTTAGAGCCTCCGACGAGTGGTGCCTTGTGCATGATCCGGACAACGTTGACGGTTTTTGAAAGTAAAAGGACCTCACACTGCGTTATCCCCCATCCCCTGCGCGGCCCCCGGCCCTCGAAGTACCTGCCACAAGACGTGAGCCGCCTGTAGCTCGGTCATCCGCCCCACACGCTTCAGCAGCTCACTCAACGTTATGCCTGCGCGGGTGGGCGGTGTACGCGGGGTGTCAGCGTGCGGGCGGTGTACGCGGGGTGTCAGCGGGCGGGCGGTGTACGCGGGGTGTCAGCGGGTGGGCGGTGTACGCGGGGTGTCAGCGGGCGGGCGGTGTACGCGGGGTGTCAGCGGGCGGGCGGTGTACGCGGGGTGTCAGCGGGTGGGCGGTGTACGCGGGGTGTCAGCGGGTGGGCGGTGTTGTCAGCGAGCTGCTGCTCCGCCGTGGGTCGGTGAAGCGGCGGCCGGCGCCCCGCGTGAGCCACCTGGCGGCAGCTGGGTGGTGCGCCCGGGGCACGTCTGCGGGCTCCCTCCGGTGGGCGGAGCGCACATCCCGTTTCCCACATAGAGGAGGAAAAACATTGCCCTGGCGTGTTTCCTACTTTGGCAATCCTAGCGGAGGTAGCTAAGGCCCTCAGTCTCCGATGTTCCCCCAAGAATCCGTGTCCACGACCCACCCTCTTGGAACCCCTCTCTTCGGAAGCTTCCATCCGCATCCAGTCGACTCCGCTCTCGACCCGACCTGACAGTGCGGCTGATCCACCTCCCTCCGCACCATCCCTCCTCGGGCGCTGACCTCCCCTGCCCTCCTGTGCCCTCCCCTCCCTCCCCTGCCGTGTCCCCACAGGGTGGTGCCGCACTCACAGCACAGCTCCTGCAGCAGGTACACGTTTTGGTCGTCCTGGAAGGAACCCAGAAAGGTCACCACGTGCGGGTGGTGCACCAGCTGGTTGATGTCGATTTCGTTCTGCACGCGACGCAGCTTGTTGGCGTCGGCCAGGGAGCTGAGCGGCAGGACCTGGGGCACGAGGGGGCGAGGAAACCGTTGGACACGAAATAGTCATGACGGGGTAGGGCGGCGGCGGCGGGGCAACCGGTTCCGACAGGTCAAGGCGGATACGCGCCCCCGCGTGGCGAGGTGGGGCCGCTAAGGACGGGAGTGAAGTTTGCGAGTGGCAGCTGCAGCTGTTGCATCATGTTAGCGGGCTTGAAGGCCCTTGGGGCCTCAACCTGAGGAGTAACAGGAGTTGATGACAGGCTTGATGGGCGTAATATGTGTCTTAGACACTAGGCAAAGGGGGGGTTGTAACCCGTTGGAGAGGTGAGCGCCGTGCGGGGGCAGGACTTTAAGGGTGCTGTGTCCACACGCCCAAGGCTGTGGCCTGTGACGGTGACATGGGCGCCTGAAGCCTTCCGCCCTACAACGGCAGAAGACTCGGCGGACCGCCCCTCCCAACCGACCCCGTCAAGAGGAAATCAGTGGAACCTCTGTAAGGGGGCCGGGGGGAGCTAGGCGGGACTGGACAGCGGTTACGACCGAACGTGGGGGGGAACGATGATACTGAAGACGGGATGCGTTGGGTTTGGTCCCGCCTGACAGCCCCCCTGCATGCTATTGCACCTTTGCGGCCATGCGGCATCTGTCCGATACGCGCTCCACCTCGTACACGGCTGCAAAGCCTCCATACCCCAGCAGCCTGCGGGGTGGACATGGAGGCCAGGGAATAACCGTCGAGCAAACTTTTCAGGCTGGCCTCTATCAGCTTACGCACACGAGGATCCAAGGTCCCAAAATGTCAGGGCTGGGAATGAAAGGGGGGAAGACCGGTTGTAACGGGTGAGTAGGGATGCGTACTGCCAACATACTCCACACCCGAGTCCTCGGTTATCGCCTAATCCCGACGACTTACCGATGCTTAACGAAGGACTCGTTCTCCCCATCCTCCGCGTAGTAAATCACCGGGGGGCAGGCCTGTGCGGCAACGGCGTCGTTCGGCTCGCAAGAGTTGCGTTCGCGGAGGAGGAGGCCGACTTCTCCAATTTACTTCAATTATCTTGCCACTTACAATAACCGGCCGCCTCCTGTGCATTGCTGCGTACAGGCGCTGCAAGGCCGTTGAAATGCCCCCTCCTCAAACCTCAATGGCTAAAAGCCAGGGAAGCAATGCTGGCGGCCTTCCCCATTGCAGCCAGCCCAAAACCGTGGGTCCTCTAGGCACCACTATCCTGCAGATTGATTGTCCGGACGGTAAACGACGCAAGAACAATGGCACTATTCGTCTAGTTGCGGTAAGCTTCAGGTTTCATTTGTAGTGCATGCCCTGATCAATAGCGCAAGTATGATTGTATGAACTACTGTGTGGGTGAATGCTTAAAACTTGACGCAGCCCGTATTGCCGTGCAGTCGTCATCGTTCATACCTGACCCTCCTTGCCGAAATTCGGTCACTTTCCACCCAAGTCGCCATACTGTAAGCATCACTAGCAGCCATGGTGCTGGACATGGACCCCCTCGAGGTAGCTCGAGACCTGTTTCCGGACCTGCCGCCAGGCTTCCCTTTTGAGAATTTCGAACTTGAGGAGCTGATCCTGCCTGATGGCGATGATATGGGCATTCGGAGCGATGACGACGACGTAAAGGAGGAGGACGTCCAGACGCAGTCCGGGTTCGGATCTTGCATAGGTGAGGGGCGGCGGCTGCCGACAAGCTAGGCCCCGCAAGGCATCAGATCACAGCAACCACGTGTGCTTATGCTTTCTCGGGCACAGTGATCCAAAATTTACCCAAGGCGCCGGAGGAGAAGTATGAGAAGCTAATGAACGTGGTCCGCACCATCGCTACCAAGCTGGGGGACGTCCGCGACAGTGAGTGGAGGTGCTTTTGCTCAAAGAGTTGTGTTTGATCCAGGGCCACCATGTTTGCTTAAGGCCTTGTGGGCGTATCGTGCTTTTGAGGGCGGCGCGCGTAAATTTTCGGTGCGCACGCGCCTGATTTTTGTGTACCTATTGCAGACGGCATCTTTATGCCCTTGGACGAAGCAACAAAGACAACGAAAGGATTTGCGTTCGTGGAGCTTGCTCGTAAGGAGGTGGGAATTCTCGCGTGCACGCTTCGGCCGCCGTCGCCTCGCGACACGGTCCGTGTCTCCTCCCTGCGGATTGTAACCCTAAACCTGTCCGTGACGCGTGAATGCGTAGGATGCGGACGCTGCTCTCGTAGACGAGCGTTTCGTGAACGGCTATCAGCTGGACAAGAACCACAAGCTGACGCTCTGCCGCTTTGACGACTTTGACAAGTATGCTAAGGTTCCCGACGAGTACGCCCCTCTGGAGCCAGCACCCTACAAGCAGCCGGTGCGGTGGGGAGGGGGCAAGCTGCGGGTGTTCAATACCTGGTACAGTTGGCACGGTTTTGGAGGGTCTCTGCTCTCCGTATGAGGGCGTATCCTTTTGTGTCTGCCCAAGCTGCAAGCCGCTCTGCAGTCAGGTCAGTGGCGGTCAGTTGCGGTGTGCTCGCGCGTGAGCCAAGCATCGCAGCGGGCACTTTATCGGCGACGCAGGGGCAGCCAACCACGGGTGGCATAAACGCGGCAATTCGTTAAGCTTGAAACGGTGCTAGCACAGAAGGATGAGCCAAAGCCGATGGCGATTCGTAGAGGTCACTGTTGAGCTTGTTCAGACCAGCAGCTGGCGCCGTGGAGACGCCGGTGCTGGCCGACACGGGGTGCTGGAGACAGCCCTGGCGCAGGCTGGAGACGGCGGCGTAGCCAGGCTGCTTGGCAACGCACTGAGATTCGGCGCGTTGGCGGAGCCGCCCTTGCAAGCCAAAAGCGGACCCTTGTGGTGCAGCGCCCATGGCACGCGGCCGTTGGGACTAGCGCCATGACCTCCAGATCCGCAGCAGCAGCTACCAGTACGGCAGCAATCCGCGGGCGGACTGCGCCGTCGGGGTGCTGCACAGTGTTTGGATGCCGCGCTGGATGCCGTGTTGGCAGTACGGCGCACAGCCAGGCTCAGCGGACTGGCAGCTTGTAAGGACACAGGGCAGGCGCACGGAGCTGGCGGGATGGGACCCGGACATGGAGCAACCAGCAAAGACCGTTTTCAGCCCGGCGAGCATAGGTGGCAGGTCCATGTGGACTTACCGTCTGGATATTCCACTTCGTACTGTGCACACGGACCGGCACTAGCATGCATGTGGAGCCACCAGCTTGTCCGTCTTGCGAGTTGGGTGTGGCACCTGCACCTGCCGGTGTACGGCATACTGGATGCGAAGTTGTAGCGTTCGTGCATTTGGGTCCCACGCACGGGAAACGGCCGCGAAAGTTACGTTGGTGGCGGTGGCAAGATGTAGAAATCCCAAACGAGGCCGTGGATAGTGGCGGAAGGATGTTTGTCTCGTCGTCCTCCGTGGGGCCATCCCCGCGGCGCCCCTGGGATACGCTACGAGATCGCCATCCACGTCGTGTGTGGGGAGGCGTGCGGTCATGGAGTGGACGACCCGGCCCCTACCCCCTCTTGCCCCTATCCCCCCTGCCGCACGCCACATGGGCCTCGCCAGCGCGCCCTCCGTAGCGTCCCCCAGTCTTCCCTCTCCCTCTCCCCTTCTCCCATTCGATCCTCCCAGCTGATGCCAAGCACTCCGTCCTCCCGCGCACGCCGCCCTCTCACAGGAGAACCTGCACAACTGGCTGGCGGACAAGCTGGGCCGCGACCAGTACATCATGCGCCACGGCGACAACACCACGGTGTGCTTCAACGACGGCAAGCGCGGCCGCGCTGACGTGGCCTTTCAGCGCGAGTACTGGACGGAGTCGTTCGTGCAGTGGTCGCCGCAGGGCACCATGCTGTCCACCATGCACAGGCAGGGTATGGCGATCTGGGGAGGCCCGTCCTTCACGCGCCTCAACCGCTTCGCGCATCCCAATGTGCGCCTGGTCGACTTCTCGCCCAATGAGAAGTACATCCTGTCATACACCAGCCACGAACCAGTCACCGCACGGGACTCGTTCCACGTACTCATCAACATCTGGGACCTGCGCTCCGGCAAGCTCCTGCGTAAGTTTGAGGGCCCCGTGGACGAGTACGCGGTCGGCACGTCAGCCGGTCCCAACGGCGCGCTGAAGTGGCCTGTGTTCAAGTGGGGGGGTGGCCGCGATGACCTCTACTTCGCGCGCCTCGGCCGCGGCAAGATTTCCATCTTCGAGTGCCCGCATATGGGGTTGCTAGGCAAGGAGTCGCTGAAGCTGGACGGCGTGCAGGTGGGCGGTGCGGGGCGGGCTGGTGGGTCGGTGCGTGCGATGCCAGTGTTGGTGGGGTAGTGGAGACAGTAGGACGTGGAGTATATTAGGTGCCTGCTGCGTGGCGTTATCTACGCGGTGAGTCGGAAATGGGCAAGAGGGTGCAATGAGGCAGTCCCTTGACATTTACAAGGACAGGTTGCGTTGATTGGCATTAGCGGGGCTGTTAGTGAAAGTGGACTCCCGCGCGGTAGCTTTGCTTTCCTTCAACGTATCCTGTCCAACTCTCGCCTCCGCTCGCAGGACTTCGAGTGGAGCCCCGCGGAGCCGCTGCTGGCGGCGTACAGCGCCGAGCAGGGCAACCAGCCCGCGCGTATTGTGCTGATTAAGATCCCGGAGCGCCAGGAGCTCCGCCAGAAGAACATGCTCAACGTCAGCGGTGAGCCGAGGGATGTTCGTTTGGTGGGGACTGGGGAGCGGCCGCCGCCGACACGTCCTTGGGCGCACCGGGGCCAGATGTGCTGGCGAGGGGGGGGGGGGTACCGCAATAATCCAAGGGGAGAGGCGCAGGGTGGCAAGGGACGCATCGGCGAGGCAACGCCCTCATCAGCAACGATACAGCCTGACGCTGTCCCGTCGTTTCAAGTAACGGTATGTGGCTTCTTCGGCATGCCTTTCTGGCGCGACATTGGCCTTGGCACATCTTGACTACGTTGACCTAACAGCCTCTGCTGAAGCACGACGGGTTGATCGCGACATGAGCAGCTGCCCTATTTACGGCGGATGCGGGAGCGCGTGCTCCGGGCCCAGGTCAGGTCTTGGACGGGTGTCGCGACCCGCAGCGCAGCCCCGCCGCAGCTTTCTGCCAAGAGCTCGCAGCAGCGACGAGGTGGTGAGCAGCGATACCAGCGGACGCAGCAGCCCGGGCTTTCGGTCGCAGCATGTATGTGGCGTATTCCCACAGCCGCACGCGCGCGGGGGGTTGGGCCTAAAAACCGCGCCATGGGGGCTGCCAGCAGGCCTCCGCGAAGGACCTCGTGCAGCCACAAGCGAGGAGCAGCATCCTTCGGCTGGCGAGGAGCAGCATCCTTCGGCAGGGGTTCACTCGGCACGTTTGGGGCCGCCTCGGAATCCAGAATCCACTCATACCGGTTTTGCGACTGCGTGGCAGCCACGAGCGCTGGCAGCAGCACACAGGACAGGTCTTGAGAGCAGACCCGACACAGCCTCGCGCAATTGCCACACACTCCTCTCGGCAGCAGCGTGCAGTAGCCTTGCGGCCGCGTCACCGCCTGGTGGTGTTGAGGGGCTTTGCTCCTACGTGGCGCGAAAAGCACAGCCTGCAGAGTTTTTGTCATTCAGCACCCCACCTGGATTCCTGAGGGGCCCTTTCCATGGGACGACAGGCGGGGGCTCCAAGCACCGACAGTACGACAGGCTGCCGAAGCCCACCACCGCCTTACTAGCACCTCCAGTGGCGCCTGGTTGGCCATGTTGAGCTCGCTTCCCCCGAGGCCACCTCCCCCCCAAGGCCACCTTCCCCCCTCTGATCCGTGCCCTGCGGTATGCTGCGCTGCCCGCGGTTCCGCAGACGTCAAGCTGTACTGGCACCCCCAGGGCACGTACCTGGCGGTCAAGGTGGAGGCCTGGACCAAGACCAAGAAGTCGACAACGACCAGCTTCCAGATCTTCTGCGTGAAGGACAAGGACGTGCCGCTTGAGGTGCGGTGCCGTATCGGTGTCACCAGCCAGTGACCCACTGCGGCCGATCAAGGGCCAGCCGCAGATGCGCCACCGGAACAGCCCTCCCAAACTTGGAATGAGCACAGGACTCGGAGCCTTGCAGCACACGCGCATAAACATAGCATGACGACTGGCGAGGACGGCGTGGATTGCAAAGCCTGGGATGTGAAGCTCGGGCTTGGGGTTTTCTGTGCGCGTTTCCGCCAGCGCTGTGATGTCCGCTGCTGAGCTCCCCGGCATCGCGCTGTTTACCGCGTCTTTATCCCCCCTCCCCCACCACCACACCCACCACTGCCACCACCACCATCGCTGCGCCCCAGGTGTTTGAGCTCAAGAACACCAAGGAGCGGGTCCTCAACTTTGCGTGGGAGCCCAAGGGGCATCGCTTCACGCTGGTACACGGCGACGGGCCGCGCCCGTCCATCTCGTTCTTCTCAATGCGCGACGACAAGGGCCGCCTGGGCGTGAAGGAGCTGAGTGAGTGGCGCCGGGTGGCGGGTCGCTGGGTAGCAGAGGTGAAGTCAGCACCAGCAAGGGCATAATAGAGTTCACGCGACGCCCCATCAACGCAGCGTTACTTTCGACTTTCATGCTGATGACCGCCTCAGACCTCCGCAACCGCTTTCAATTGTTTCTTTACAAGGTCGTCGTCTGAGCTGCAGCTGCTCCATGGGCCGTCGGGCTCCCGGGCCAACGGATAAGCCTCGTGGCGGTGCTTGAGCTCACCCGGCCCCCACGGCGCAACGCCGCGCTGCCCTGTCCTCCCCCTGCAGAGGTGCTGGAGAGCCGCGCCTGTAACGCCATCAGCTGGTCGCCCCAGGGCCGCAACATCGTGCTGGCGGGCCTCAAGAACTTCAACGGCCAGCTGGAGTTCTTCAACGTGGACGAGATGGAGACCATGGCCACTGCGGAGCACTTCATGGCCACGGACGTGGAGTGGGACCCGACAGGCCGCTACGTGGCCACCATTGTGTCGCACGTGCAGCAGATGGAGAACGGCGTTAACCTCTGGTCCTTCGGCGGGAAGCTCTTATACAGGTGTGTGCCGTTCTACCACATATGATAGCGGAGTTGGGCGGGTGCCTGTCCCCCGAGGCGCCCTGGCTACATTTCAGTCCCTGCCCTTGCGGAATGTGCACTTGGGGCATCCTTCTGACACGTCGGGCCGTGCCGCTCGGCAAAAGCATTTGGTATGTCCTCGTTTTCCGTTACGTACGTTTTGCTGCCTGTCCGCAACGCATCAAAGTGTCACGCTGTGCTGCCCCCCGCCCGTTTCGGCCCTGCCTTGTCTTCCTGCTGCGCAGCACCCAGCGGGACAAGCTGTACCAGTTCAGCTGGCGGCCGCGCATGCCCAGCCTGCTGCCGCCCGAGAAGGAGGTGGAGATCGCCAAGAACCTCAAGCAGTACTCCAAGCGGTACGACGAGGAGGACGAGCAGCTGCTCATGCAGGTGCGGCTTTTTCTCCGGCTCGGTTTGGGTTCCACCTCGGTTGCAAAGGGCACCCGCTGCCGTCTCTGCCCTTGCTTCCATCGCTTTCATGTTGCCCTGTGGGCCCCCGCGTCTCCATCTCTTCCCTAGAGGATGCTCTCCTCGTCCACCTTGCTGGATTACCGGTATGCCTAACCGCCATCCCTTTCGCGCCCGGGCCCCCTCCCCGCGGCCGCCTCCCTGGGTCCCGCCCTCCGCGTGCGCAGGCCGACGCCGATGTGCTGCAGGAGCGGCAACGCGGGCTGGACGACTGGAAGGCGTACATGGAGAGCCGCCGCAACCTCGCCGCGCTGCAGCTGGACTTCAAGCGCGAGCTATACGGCTCGCACTTCCCGGAGAAGGAGTACACCATCCAGAAGGTCATGGTGGAGCAGGTGATCGAGCAGAAGGAGGAGCCGTACAACACCAAGTAGAGGAAGCATGCAGGAGGGGGGATGGCGGGCCGGCAACGGTCTTGGGGTTGGGAGGGGATGGCGGAAAATTTGGGGGGGGGGGCACCGGACTTTCGGGCCGCAGCGGTGCTGCGGGGAAGCGGCTTCCAGTGCCCATGGTTGCCGCAGATAAGGAGCCTGGGAGCGTTGCGGAGTGCGCGCAGGTCACGGTCTGCCTTCGCTGTTGCCATGCGCCTGCACTGCACCAGGCAGATACACGCTCTTGGGCGAGTACCCAGGTGCCATGATGGGGTTGCCATGATTGGGGGTCCCACCGCGTGCCGCGTTGCTCGACGTGGTGTCGTTTTGGGCCCAGGGTCTTGGCGAATCGGTCCAGGGACGAAATTGTGGTCTATGGTTGGTAGGCGACTAAGCGTTGAACCCAGCAACAGCAGTGCGGCAAGGGGGGGACAGCGGCTGGGAGGCCCTCGGTAGTCCGGTACTTGACGCGCGCGCCAAATTTAGATTGGGAGTGCCGAATGGGAGTATGTGGACTACTGAGTGCGTAAGTCGAAAGGTAGGGCGCGGGTCGGAGGCTAATCGTGCTTCGTGGTGGAACATTGGAGGTCGGCGTTGCAGGTTACGAATGGTGATGATAGTGTTTGGACAGCAGGCTTTTTACAACATAGGTAGCTCTTGCGGGTTTCTTGCACCAACGACCTGTGCAAAGCGCAACTGGGACGCCGTAAGAAAATATCGGACTGAGTTCATGGGTTGCAGATGGGTAGGCTAGAAGCATGCTGCGCAGGCGCGTAGCGTTGAATGAACGACAGCTGGTCGCATGGGTCCAGGATTGTGACGCTATATGACTCTCTATGACATAACTACTTGGCAGGACGTCCTTGTAAGACAAGTTAAACGTTCCGATTGCACTTTCCGTTCCTGAGTTGTGATAACTGTTGCACACGGCGAGTGGTTCAGAAACATAGTCACCCTTCGCCCCCACGAAAGGGCCCAGTAATTAGCCCAACGTACATCAACGTGCGAACGAGATGTTTGGGTTTCGCCCCATTCCCTTGCGCGGCTTTACGCACGCGACAAGAGTCGGCCATGCATCAGCCCGTGGAGCAGTTTTGTGGAGGCCTCGAGCATCAGCGGAAGACTTGCCACCAGTGACGCGACTGACAGCAGAGGATGCCTGCAAGCTATTGGACGTCACCACGAGCGCCAGCTTTGAGGAGATATTGCAGGCAAAGAATCGGAAGCTGGCAGCGGCTGACGGGGATATGGATAAGGTATATCTATATTCTCTTTATAGCCACGCGCGGGAATGACGACAAGCCTGGCTTTGCCTTGATTGATGGTGCAGCCGGGGTTGTGCGAACTCAAAGGAAAGGCATGACCTGAGCTCACCTAATGAAACAGACACAATTCACGCTGCATTGAAAGTTTTCAACCCAGGGTCTCCTGGCTGGGCAAACTCTGGGTTCGTCCACACGATTGATAGGGCAGGTCTTTTCACTGACCCAAAACGGACAGGCAGCGCCTCACTAATCGTCATGCTCTCAATTAAAAGAATGCTGCGCTCCTTGGAAGACTGTTGTTGGGGGACCTGCCTGCCTACCCTAAAGATATTTTATGTAAGCCACGCCCGTATCCCCCCCCCCTCCCATCTCCTTCACCACGTCCTGCTCCCTCGAAACTGGTCAGGTGGTGGAAATTGAGAGCGCTTACGGTACGCGCGCCTCAGGATGGGGAGGAAGGGGAACTAGTGTGGTACAAAGGCATTGCAGCCTTTCGCAATCTCAGAGCCAGCGCAAACATGCCAGCAGCCGTACCATCATTGCGCCCCCAACAACGGCACCCAGGGCGCCGGGTACCCCGGGAGAGCATCACCGTTACCACACCTAACCTAAGCAGCTCGGGTTTCGTAAACAGGGTTGATTTGCTGACCGTTGCGTGAGCGCGCTAATCCCTTCTTCGCTACGATCAGCAAACCAGACAGTCCGCAGAATGTTGAGGGTTGCTAGTCGCTATTTGGTATGGAATAGCACGCCCACGCTCACCGTCCTTTCAGGCCCTTGCCCTGATCCTGCCCTGTGTTCTCGCGCCTGTCCTGATCCCCGCAGACATCCTCTTCATGCGCAGCATGAAGCGCCGTATCACGGGGGAGGTGGAGGTGTCGACAAGCGTCCGATACGCGGATGTACCCGCCACCCCCAAACGGGGCACCGCCACCAAAGCCATGGTACGCTGCGTGGCGCCGCTGCTAGGTGCTGCCGCCTGTTGAACATGACACAGTCGCTGCCGCTGCCCTCGCAGAAGCAAGCCAGCGGCCTCGGCGCCGCTATGTCCAAGGTGTCAGCGCCCAAGCTGCCGGCGGGAGGCCTGCCTGTCGGTTTCGCGGTGCCCAGCAACCAGCGGACGCTGTTGGTGCAGAGCGGCGTCTTCGGTGGGCTTGCGCTGTGGTCGTTGGTGCAGGTGCGCACGGGCGCCTGGCCCAGGGTGCGGGACTCTGTAGTGCCCTGCGGATTATGTTCTGTCCAGCGATGGCGGCCGGGGTGTTGAAGCTGTCGCTACCCCCAGGCAGCGTTTGCTCATCAGCAACGCGCATCGAGGCTCCGGGGCCTCCGGGGCCCTGTGCGGTGGCCATATGAAGCCGCAGCGATGCCGCCCGCACACGTGGCCACCCACGTGGCCCGACGTTCGTTGGGTACGAACCCACGCGACCGCCGACGCGCCTCCCGCGTCTCAAAATCCCTCCTAGGCGCTGTTGGAGTCGCCGGAAGCCCAGCTTGCGGAGACCGCGGGGCTGCAGATCGCTCTGGCGCTAGGGTACGCGGTGTACAGCCTGCGGGAGAACAAGAAGATGGGCCTAGGTGAGAGCCGGCGGGGAAGGGGGGGGGAGCGGGAAGGGGACGGGGAGGATGGGACGTCAAGCGGGAATACCAGGGATGGAGGCAACGGACGGGATCTGTCGGGTGATGATCGCAACCCGCGGAGCTGATGCTGCGCTGTGGCAGCTGAGTCGTGGCAATAGGGTGATGGTGGTTGCGAGGTCTTGGGTCTTGGTTGGGGCCGTGGGTGAGCGAGGGCGGAGGAGGGAGGTTTCGCACTGCCGCAGACAGCAATTACAGAAGTGGAGCTGGCAGGCGATATTGGCAGGTGGAACTCGTAGAATTTCTGGCGCTGCCGAGCGGATGCGGGGACAAGACAACCTTCATGTCGCTATAGGGTGAACCAAAAGAGGAAAGGGGCTGTCCCAGAGTATGGAACGATGTGTAAGAAGCAGCGCTGAGGGCTCCAGGCGGGCCATTATGGCCCGTAGCGGTGGCCCATAGTTTGTCATTCCCTGACCCCATTATGGCCCGTAGCGGTGGCCCATAGTTTGTCATTCCCTGACCCCACCAATGCGTCCTGCCACTGCCAGGCAAGGCTACGGCCCTTATGATCGGCTGCCTCTTCGCCGGTGCGCTCATCGGTACGGGCATTGAAAGCTGGCTGCGGGTGGACATCGTACCCATCGGAGTAAGTGGAGTGATGTGGAGCGGGAAGGAGGGATGGGGTCGGGTATGGGGATTATCCGGGGTACCCGTATCTTGGGGTGCAATGGGGGGAGCTGGGGAAGCTGTCGGGATGCGCTGGATGGCGAGAATGCGAACCTGCGCCCTTGAAAACGAGTTTGCGCATGCCTGATTGCGGAAGTCGCCTAGGTAACGGGACGCTGCCGCTGGAGCCACTGCTGGGCGTTGGTGATGCGGTGTGTCGATGACTCGTTGAGACCACCCACCCTGTGGCCCCAACCCATATCTTGCGTCTCGCAGAACTTCAGCTCGCCGGGCGTGTTTGTGTCGGAAGTGGTCATCGTGCTGGTTGCCCTGGGCAGCATCTTCCTGGTGTAGTCGTCAGCACATGGTGTTGGGTTGGGCTGCGGAGAGCCCGTGGAGTTGATGGAGCGGCGCGGGCAGCAACACGAGTGGCAGGGCAGGGCAACATGGCGTAAACGAGAGCAGGGGGAAAGGTGTCGGTTTGCGGCGGCATGTACAGTTCGGTGAGGCCTCGCGACATTCGGACGATTACGTCGTGAAGGTCCTCAGATATGTTAGCTGGAGACGCAAGAGTTTTGGAGAGCTGTGCACCAGTGTACCATAGCGAGAGGCAAACATTAATGCTCGTTGTGACGGATCGCAAAGAGACGAGGCCACGAGGGAGGGGCTAAGCATACGAAGGGAGTAGGAAGCGTTGGTTGAATTTCATGGAGGTCGGTGTTAAGGAATGCAAGTCAGGGGCTGGACGCTCTAGGCTGCTAGCGCGTTGCATGCGAGGAGGGTTGGACTAGCGCCAGAAGCCGTCTTTGAGCGGCACAAACGGTTTTCTCTGGTGAAGTTCCCTTAATTTCTCCAACTACGGTGAAGGACTCGCCTTTCCATACCGGTCTGTTTCAGGAACCCTGCTGGGGTGAGAGCAGCGATGATGGGTGGGGACGCCCGGCTGTAAGGTGACGGGGTGATACGCTCCACTGCGGCGCTGTTTGCATGCTTTCTCTGTCGAGACCCAGCCCCTGCAGCCAGGTGTCATGTTTGGGTCTCACTTGAAAGCCACGCACAGGTACCGGGTATGCTACATGGCGTCCAGTCCGCAATAGCGTGGAGGCCGCGCCGTGTTCAAGGTTGTGTCTTGTGTGCTTCCCCTCGCTGATGCGCAGGATGTTGTGTGTCGGATAATGGGACACACAGCTTGGGTCGCGAGCAGATGGTACGGCAGCACGCAGTTGGGACGATCGATGGAGGGTTGCTAGTGGCGATGAGGTGGTATGTGATGCGGGCGGTGGATCTGACCGTGCCTCAGGGCCGGATTACCGTCCTAGGCTTGCGATTCTACCATGCAACAGTCTGCTGGGATGAAGGTCAGCAACCGTGTATTAATCAGGAATGCTTATTCGACGGTTTTCCGTTACAACGAGTCGCATTGGCAATTATGCACGAACCGTAGGATTTAATACGAGCCTCGTACATTTGCTGGGACGAGTATACAGTGAATAACGAGACAGGGCGAAGATATGCCCGTCAATGTGGAGCGCACGAAGGGTAAAATAGTACATTGCGCCGTTCCCGCTCAACAACGGGCAGAAACAGGCGCAGCAGGCCGAGGTATGCCAGTGTGACGAGGTAGGCGCCGCCCGCAAATAGGCCAACACGTTTTGAGTCCTAAAGAAAACGGGTTTCAACATCGGAACCCAAACACTGGGTGAAGACATCAAGCGCATGCACCAGTCAAGTGTGCAAGCCTATCCTTTTGAATGGCCCCCCCCAACATCTCCTGCACGGAAGCGCAGACACCGCAAGCAAAACCGAGGTCCCATTGAGTACAGGCCCTCATCCACGCCACCGAGCACAGGCGTGCGCGATCGACAAAGACATCGAATGTACCGCGCAGCGATTTTGCTGCCTGGTTGCAGGTGAGAGAGACCGTACACGTACCTCTCAAGAACCCACAGGCAAGCGAGGTGAACCCTAGAACCCACAGCACCCACATTATGGATTCAGCTATATCGTTTGCTGCTGTATGCCACCCCAGCCCACCCAGTGTTAGTATCTTTAATCGCCCACACAGGATGTCCCGGCAGCAAGTACTGCTACGCGGAACCACCGATAAATCATGGACAGGTTCATGCAATCAGAACATGCACACGGCGCCTCCATAGCCCGTAGTTACGAAATCGTATGCGCGCCGTAAGCATTGGACCCACGTGCTCGTCCGGTCGTAACATATCGCCCATGGCACCAATGAGACCCAATGCACCACACAGCTGATCCAGCCGCCGTAACCCACATGAAAAAGCAGCGCCGCTGTCAAGTGCAGCGGCGCCGACTCAAGTCGTCCTATTTACGCCACCCATGTTGCACAGCCGATGGAAGCTGGTTTCCACGTTACATCGGCCGCTGCTGCTGCGCCACCATCTGCTGCCGCAGCATTGCAGCATAGGCGGCGCGGCGCTTCTCCTCCTGGCGGTTGGTCTGTCGCCGGCGCAGCTCCTTCAGTTCTCTGCAAGGAGCACCAACAAGAAGCGCGTAACCCAATTAGTGCATCCCACACTGCATGATGCAGGACCAACAGTCCAAGTAAAGCCGCAAAGGATAGGAGCTTCCACAGCGGCTACAACCTCCCTTGGAACAACGCAAAATAGGGTGGACGCACATATATGTAGGACTTACTTGCAGCGCGGCACGGGGCAGTCGGCCCGCGTGCAGCTCTTGGCGTGCAGGTTGAGGAGGCACCACATTTTCTTACAGAGCTGGCAGCCGCCAGTGACCTTTGCCTGGCAGTGCACCGCGTGCTGGAACAGCTGCTTGACCTTTCGGCAGCTATTGCTGCCGCACGCGCTGTTGTGGCAGCTGCATGCGTGCACCAGCAGCGCCAGGGTTTTCTGCAGCTGCTCGTTCCGCTCGCGCCTTTCCGCCTCCGTCAGCCGTTGCCGCGTCTCGTCCAGCGCACGCTTGTGCGGCTGCGTTCGGCAGAACGAAGCCCGAGGGAGAAGAGCAATTATGACAAGCGTCGTACACATTGACTGCGAAAAGGGCATGGCCTGTACCGACGGTTCGTGATAACCCCCCGTGTCGTCCCTCGACCCCAACTCGTAACTTAATTGCAGTGAACGTTTCGCAAGTTATCCTTCCCCCTGCGCCCATGACCCGTACCCACCACGACGGGGTGCACGTGGCCGACGTTGAACTTGCAGCTGGCGCACATGTCGAAGTCCGAGCAGACCGTGCAGCGGAACCCCATGCCGGGCTCGATTTCGGCATTGCACACGTTGCAGCTGCTGGCGAACGCCGGCGAGTGCGGGTTGTGCAGGTGGTACAGGACCATCATGCTGCTGTGCTTCGCGCGCCGTAGCGTGTCAAACTGGTAGTGGTTGCCCTGGCACAGCGAGAGGAACGTCTGCGGAAAGAGAAGGCATAGGTAGTCAGGAACAATCGAATTCGTCTGGACAGGTGGGACACGGACTGGCCCGATGCGTACGCGTGTTTAACGTCATATCTTTTGTCGGACGAATGCCGAGACATGCAGCTGCAATGACTGCTGGCATGAAATTATAAGGACTCAACGATTGTGTCCGATGAGGCCTTAATGTGACACACCTGTCGTGTCTCGAAGAACTCGCTTTCCATGTCGCCGTCCGGGTCGCGCTCCCAAATGGGCTCCTCCTCCAGCTTCTCTACCGTCAAGTCCGAGGGCATGACACCCGCGGGTAGCCGCTGCTGCTGACCCGTCAACAACCGCGTCTCCTCATCGCGGAAGCACGCCTCGCAGATTGTCAGGGACGATACGGTGCCCGACGGTACGGACACGCCGCTGCCCTCCAGCTTGATGCCCTCAAACTTGCGCTCGGGGGCAGCCTTCGGCGGCGTTGTGCCGGGCGGTGCACGGTACCTAGTTCGTGGCGGAAGAGCATCCAGCATGTCCACGTTTCAGTGACCCAACCCACACACGACATTACTGCACAAAGACATTGCTGATGAGTAGCCGATCAGTAGCAAATAATAGCTGCACCGAGCTTCAGGAGCCAACATTTGCTTTAACCCCCTAAGCAGTGTCGCCGCTAGCAACTTTGCTATAGAAGAGCCACGCGCGGGCCCCGACCCACCGGTACACGATGTTGGGCCCGCGGATGTGCGCCCGGCAGAAGGTGCACGGCCGCTGCATGTGCACGACGATAAAGTCCTCCCTCATGTTGCCGCCCAGAATCTCGCCCAGCCGCGACATCAGCTGCTCGTCCGTTGTTGCTGGTCCACCGCCGTAGCGCTTGCCCTTGGTCCCCGCCTTGCGGCTGGGCACAGAGGCACCGGTCGAGCTGGTGGCGCCCTTTTTGGGCCCCTTGCCGCCTCGCTGGTGTTCCGTTATGGTGGCGAGCTGGTTCTCCGCCTCCCCTGTGGACATGAAAACCGCACAGGCATGCTTACCATGCCTGGACAGTAGGTTGACTTGGACTGTCCTTAAAATGATATTGAAAGGCATGGCAGTGCTTCTAAGTTCAGCGGGCGGCTACCCCGGCTTCAGGCACGCCAAGACAGCGGAGAGCGGTACTCCTAGGGATTACGCCGACATGGGCCGTTCCAGATCTTATGACGACATTGCTCCTCACCAGGCCAGTAGTCCCCATCCATGTAGGGAATGTACATGGCGCTGCACTTTTCCATGCGGTGATCCCGCCCGCCCTCGAAGTACGTGTCCCACAGCGTGGACAAGTGCTCCACAATGCCCTCCTCGCGCGCCAGCTTGAGCATGTCAATGTACCACATGCGCAGCCGGTCCGAGCGTGGCGTCTTTTGCTTCGTCGGGTGGCAGTACAAGATGTAGTCGTCGCCCTGCACCATAGCGCGCCCAGGGCGTCACGTCAGGAGTGGTGGGATGTTCGGGAGGCAACAGCGGGAGGGGACCGGGGTAGAAAAGCATCCAACCCTCGGCATATAGGGTAACTTGCCGACGCCACTCAATCCAATATCAAGGCGGTCCACCTCCCCCCCACCGACCGCCCAACCATACCTGCATTGGCGGGCACGCCCAGATGTACATCTGCTCGAAGCCCATGTGCCGCACAAACTGGATGTAGGCTATCAGCAGTTGGTGGTACACGAAGGTGCGCAGCGAAACGTTGGGCCCAAGCGCACACGGGATCTCCGGCCGGAAGTATTTGACCGAGTCCAGGTACGACAAGTACACAACGTTGGTGTTCGGCGCGGCACAGTCCCTGCCGTACTCCTGCACGTACATGCAGAAGAGGCAGACGTCCACGCCGTCGAGGCTCTGGAACAGCAGCAGCACCTTTTGGCGGTACCCGAACTCGGATGCGTAGCCGTCCGGAGAGAAGGTCTCGTGAAACTTAGGTTTCGCCTCGCACTTTTTCATGACGCTGTTTATCATCCGTACGGTCAGTGGCTCCGGCGCCGGCACCTCGTGCGGCTGCTTGCCCTGCGGTGAGGAATTACACGGCAAGTTGCTCACCTTCCGCTGATAGGATTTCCGTGCGACGCCAGAGCTAGCGATAAATCCCACGGGAGACAAGACAGCGTCCTCGACAGGATCCTGTCAATCCATTCGTCTGACCCAGACCCGTTTGCTCTATCAAAGCCGCTCACCTGCTGCTCAGCTCGCCGAATGCGTTCCCCCTCCAGCTCCCGGTTGAGGCGCTCCGTAATCCACTCGCTCAGTTTGCTAGTCGGCAGATCCTTCGCTTCGAGCATAGCCTGCGGTCGAATCTACGCGCGAAAAAGGGGGTTTTGAGCAAAATTCAGTACCTTTGTCGTAGGAAACCCTCACGCAATTTATGCTGCAGGCACATGCATACTCTTCTCCGTTACATAGTTGCTTCCTGTTGTGAATGGCATACGGCTATTGCACGGTAGTTCACCAGCGTCCCTAGCTTCCCCGATTCATGTTCCTCCATTACAAGCGGCGACATAACTCACCTCCGTCCGTTGCCGGTGCCCACACTCATAACCATACGCAAGGCACTCCGGGCACAGGTAGTGTACATCGTTATTGTTGCGGCCCTTGTTGAACATCCCGCAGATCTGATGCACCCAACCCTGGCAGTTGTCACACTGCACCCAGCCTTCCTCGATTTCCTCGTCGTTCTTCCGCTTCTACGGTTACGGACAATTGCAAAGCAGGCAGGGAGGAGATCATGGCACTGTGGAACGCGGCCTGCTTCGGACCACATGGCAACAAGGTGTCAGCACGCTCCAAGACGCTTCCACCCAGACAGCGCATGTGCTCCATTCAATGCACCAAGGCAACTGCCCACCGTTTCGTACACTTCCCTTTTTTTCTGGTGCGTTTTCCCTGCTGCTGGGCAGTTCGCCTATCGCACACTTGGCTTACCACGAGGTCCGTCTTCTTTATCGACACGCCCTCCACAGCGATGCGCTCTCCCTTCTGGTCGGAAAAGCACTGATGGCAGAAGTACCCCTTCAGGTCGTTACCGTGCTCCGGTGGGGTACTGTAAAAGATCTGCCCGCGCTTGATTTTCAGCCCGCACGACGTGCAGTATATGACGGGTGGCTCGAATGACAGCTTCGTAAGCATGCAGACCTGCAAGTTTAGACATCACCACATGGTACGAATGGTACATCGTCCTTAGGTACACCGCTAACACCACACTACCCCGAGGCCGGCGTTGTCAATGCAGTATTATTCATTCCATGTAAGCAATTCTCCCGTCTTGAAACGCCATGCCTTGAGCATTGCTATTGCTGCGTTGTAGCATGCCTTTAGCAATTCACTCGTTGGCGCCCTGGTTACGTTGCCACGTGCCTTCCTCGATTAGCCCACCCAGACGCACTACCCAACTTCCGTAGTCCCACCATCTGGTCCCAAGACCAGCAGGTCCACATGCCATCCGGCCATCCTGGCATACATGCCACCGGCCCGTGCGGCAACGTACCTTGCACGCGTCCTCCGGGTTAACCGGTGGCGGCTGCTGCGCCTTCTGCGTTACTGCTGCTGCTCGTATGAGGTCAACATGCACCCGGATCTGCTTTGCGTCAAAGGTCTCCAGCAATGACGTCCCCGTGTTCTGCATGACCAGCGTTTGTGCCAGCATTTAGTTGATTGGAATTGGAGTCATGGCAATTACTTACTATATCTGGTCTTAGTCTTAAGAGGTCACCTATGACCCCCCAAAACAATGTCAGCCCCCCTGGATCTGCACTGCCTGGACTTCTGATTCCTGCTATCCATGGTTTCGCCAGCTGGGCGCGTCTCCTGTGTCCTACCTGCCCTAGCACGTCCTCGGTCTTCGGCCGTTTGGGTGCAGGCTGCTGCTGCGGCATCATGGGCTGCTGGCCAGGGGCCTGCGGCTGGGGCGGCTGTTGCTGCTGCATCTGCGCCTGCAGCGGGTCCCCCATGCCCATTCCCATGCCGCCCGAAACCGGCACCATCCTGCTCATGCCCTCCATATTGGCAGCCCCCATGCCGCCAGCCATCAACTCGTGGGGCCGCTTCTGGCCGCCGAGGTTGTTAGAGTTCATGCGCAACACCTGCGGGCAACCCAAAACCTAAATGTCGAACCCAGAACGCGCAAGGAATTCAGTCAATATACCCCATTTGGGGCCCCTAGAGTGTAAACCCGATTCCGGGGCGCATAAACACGTGCTCTGTGCTGGAGAACAGTCGACATCCCCCCCCCACCGCCAACCCAGGACACGACCACTGCGGTAGAGGTGTCAGGTCTGTCCGCAACATACCTGCTGCTGCTGCTGTTGTTGTTGTTGCTGCTGTTGTTGTTGTTGCTGTTGTTGTTGTTGTTGTTGCTGCTGCTGTTGCTGCTGTTGTTGCTGTTGTAACATGCCGTTGGGCATCATATTACCTGGGCCCGGCATGAACGCCGCACCACCGACCTGCTGCTGCTGCTGTTGTTGCTGCTGCTGTTGCTGCTGCTGCGTCGCCTGCCGCGTCTTCTTGACGTAATCCTTTACCGGAGCGCAGATGGGGCAGGCAGGCGCCTGCAACAATACATACGCCCCGTTCAGAGTCCCTTCGATGCAGTGCAATGCTAGGCCACAACCCTGTGGCAATGCATTTATGCACATGCGCACCTAGGCATACCCTGCCATGATTTCACCCTATGAATTCTTTATGGCTGAACATATCTCTTAACTGACCACACCTGGCACTTCTGGTGGTGTTTCAGCAGCTCCTTTGAGCTGGTGCACCGCGGGTATTCACAGGTCGCGTTCTGACAAGATAGGATGTGAGCCCAGAGTTGCTTGCCGAACTTGCACTGCGTCTTTAGCTGGCACTCCTCCCCAGGTGCTCGGCACTTGGCGCAGTGCCTCAGGAACAGCAGCCAGCGCTGTTGCTTTTGCACATACTGCTCCTGCACCTTCGGATTGATGTCCTCCGGCATGCCTGTGTGGGTGATCCTTGCGCGTAAACACACCAGTACCATCCTAAAAGGGTTCGTATCCCCAGCATTGTACATACCGAGCATGGCGCCAGCATTCGACATAGGCCCCGGCAGGTTTCCGGCCTGGCCAAGAGTCCCCACTCCGCCCGATCCGCCCGGAAATCCAGTGTTGCTCACTGGCATCATCCCCGGCAGCGTCTGAGTACTGCCGGTAACGCCTCCCACGGGCACCATGCCGGGCAAGGCTGGCCCCATGCCCCCCATGCCTGCAGTCCAAGCGGGAAAACGGAGTTTCGAGCCGTTCCAAATCAGCCGCGTTGAGCCCTGTGATCCCAGCATCGTACCTCCGTTGGGCCCTGCCTGCGGCCCGCTGAAGTTCGCCATATTGTTGAGCAACGGAGATCCAGCTGTGCTCATGTTCATGCCCGCGTTCATCGGCACCATGCCACCGTTTGGCACCATGCCACCGTTTGGCACCATGCCGCCGTTCGGCACCATGCCGCCGTTTGGCACCATGCCGCCGTTTGGCACCATGCCGCCGTTTGGCACCATGCAGCCGTTAGGCACCATACCCCCATTGGGGACCATGCCCCCGTTGGGAACCATGCCGCCGTTGGGGACCATGCCGCCGTTGGGAACCATGCCGCCGTTGGGGACCATGCCGCCGTTGGGGACCATGCCGCCGTTGGGGACCATGCCGTTGCCCATTGGTATCATACCGCTGGGGCCGTTTGTGCCATTGTTAGGCACGAAGCCTGGGTTCGCCATGGTTTGCTGTTGTGGAAGCATTCCCTGCCCTGTGGCGAGCTGGCCCGGCAGAAGACCTGCGCGCGAAACCTGTATGAAGAAATTGACAAAGGACTACATGTCTGTGTGCTTGTTCTTACCGTTAATGGTCAACTTGTTCATTGCTTGCTGTCCCGCTTGACCCTGCAATCATATGAATATGCCTTAACAACAACGTTGCTGGGAGACGCGAAATAGTTGAAAGCATTTCTCACCCCAAGCAGCTGCTGAGCAGGGTTCCCGTTCCAGTCCCTTTGACCACGAATAAGGACAGGAGCGCCGTTGCTCATGACGCCTTGAGGCATGGCCGCGCCGGGGTTGAAAGCTGGGTTGTTCGCTCCCAATAGTTGCGGGTACTGGCCAGTCGGGTCAAGCTGCGTCATTTGCTGCGTTGGGACCATACCGCCAACTTGAGGCATCTGATTTCGAAGCGAGTCTGGCAGTCCCATGCTTCCTGGCAAGCCACCGTTGTTGGGCATGAAGCCCTGTGTCTGCATGGGCTGGGGGAGCTGAAACTGTGGCGGCATGCCCTGTATTCCCATGTTCATCATGCTTGGCATCTGCCCAGCTTGAACATTAGACTGCTGAAGGCCATTCTGCGACATCGGCGGGCCCTGCAACACTCCTCCGGGCGCTGTGCCAGGCTGGGGTGGCTGGTTCGGCCGCACAAAGCGCTTTGCGACGTCGTGCAAGCGTTGTTCCAGCGTTTTAATGTCCGTGTATTCTTCCTGCGCCAATTGAGGGGTAGGCGGTCAAGCGTGGTTCCCTGTCCTGCCTCAATGAAAAGTTCTACTTGCCTTGCTATTTGCCGACCGGTAGAGGCCCTCCTCCAGCCGCTTAACGAACTCAGGCAACTTGTTATTATACTGCTGAGTTGATGGCCTCTTGGTTTGAAATATCTGGTATCTGTGTGCGCGGGGCATCATTCTCCGTCAACATGAAGACCCGAGCCCTCGCGATAGAACAGCGCGCACATACATGTGTTCAGTCATCATTTGCCTGTCTGCGGTATCTGCATCCGACTGCCATGGCGGTCTGGCAGTAGAGGCCATCGTCGGGGCCTGAGGAACAGCTAGCGGGGACTGCATTGTATGTTCCTGTTCTACCCCCGCTGGGAAAACTGGGCTACAGCACGTGTCAATCCATCGTGGTTGAAAAGCAGCTGGACTGGTGCGGGGAGGGATGGGTACAAGTGAGCCAAATTGAGTTGGGTGAGTTGGGAGAGAAGCAAAAGGGGGGTCCAGCCCTCCCTGTAGCCAGTGTCGGTTGTCTCTTAACCAACATTCTCTGCTCTCGTCAGTTGTATTAACGCCAAACTGCAACATGACACCAACTGCATGTTTCACAAAGTATCGTTAGCGTTCTTAAACACTTTTCGCAGACTGCCAGGCACGAAGGCAGCAAATACGGAATCAGCACGCCCTCACGGCAAGTCGCGGCGATGCGACCTTACGTGTTACCCTTCATCATACAAAATAACATTGCTCGACCCTGGTGCACCTCCCGTTACACACAAGGGAACGCTCCGAAGTGCTGACCGCATGCGTAAGGTAGGCCAGCAACCGTGTTGCCTTGAGCAATCGCACAGGATATAGACTGTCGGTCAAGCAAGACGTGCACGTCTGCAGAACCAAAACGATGGTGTCCCCTGCTTTTGCCGCTTCGCATAAAAATACGTCGTGCACCTGGGGCTACCCTTGTGCGGATTTATGAGAAGTCAGGAGGGTTTAGGAAGGTTCAGGACGGTCCAAAAAAGCTTTACTCTTAGGTAGTCATATAAACGATGGACGTAAGCCGCCGCGGGAATGGGCGCCACGGTTGTGTAAGATGTGCGTGCAGTTTCAGGAAGCCGCTTGCATTAGCTGCTACAGGCCTCTTTTATCCAGAGGGCAGCGTGATTTTGCGCATGGTGTCTGCACATGGGCAAACCCTTTTTAACCCCTTAACACGACAGCAGCTATCTTTGCCGATCTTATGGCGCATGGAAAGCAGCAACATCGAAGCACACAGCTGGGGAAGCACGCGTGTGTCCCTTAAGGTCCAGGTAGGCATGAGCGTGGGTCAGGGCCGAATACCCCTTACTGTCCCCATCACCCTCGAGGTTTAATGGAGCTGAGTATTGTGTTGCACTTGGTCTGCCTGTTGTATCGTACACGGTCCTAAACCGTGTTGGTGCAAGAAGGGCTACATAGTACACTCAGAATCCAGACGCGCATAGTCATGGCCGCACAATCGTCACGACACGCTGCGTGATGTGCGGTTAGAGTGAGCCGATGAACGACTTATGGGGGCCCCAGCTGCATGGGCATGAGGGTACTGACGGCAGTGGACCGGGGCGGCTCGGGCTCGCAGGTGAGCGTGTTCAGTGCTTCAGTCCGCTCTGGACGATACATGTTCCCTTCCTGACAGCCGGTTAGGAAGGGGCTGCGGCACGGGTATCGACTCGTTGTAGCATGCTGACGGCTGTGAAGTACATGGTCGCGATAAGGGGGAACCAGGTATCCTGGCGCACCCCATATCCTTACAGCCTCGACGCTCTACCAGACCTTAACATGGCAAGCCCGTACGTCGTCGGTCGGCGCACACTGGCGCACAAGGAGCAATGCATGGAGGCTTCTTCACTGTTGCCACGGCCCCATTGGCGTAGCCAATGTACGTACAAAATACATGCCACATGCCCAGTGCGCTGCAGCAAGCACAGGCACCTGAATATGCGTACCGTGCGCCCCGCAAATATGCAGGGGAAGCGCATGCCCCATGAAATGCCCAAGAACTCCGTGGGAGGCGCCATAGCAGCAGCAGGCGTCCGTCGGTCCGCTGGAGGGATACCAGAGCAGGCAGTTCTGCGTGCTTCAAGGGCCATCACGCTCGGTCAGGACATATCAGACACGTCGTCGCGGTTCTGCACCGCGCGCGACAACTCCTCGTAGTCTCCTGTTGCGCGGCAGGGCGGGCAGGGGGGAACCCTTAGCTGTACACTTACTGACGGGCGTGTGCACCAGTCACGGTTCACTGGCGGCCGGTTCAACGGGTGGTAATTATGTGCGCGAATTCCAAACGATTCAAGCGCTAGGCGATGCCATCCCTAGCTTCCCGAACCTGTAAAAGCTGCTGCATCCCATGCTGGCACATTCCTGCCTGCACCTGCCTTCACACCGACCCCAACCGATGAAGCGGCCCAGTCGGTCTGCAGCCACTCACCGGGCTAGCCGGGCCCTCTGGGAGCATCACTGCGGGAAGGCTACCACATGGTATCGCCTGCGAACCGCTGCCCCGACTGTCGCTCCAAGCCTAGCTGCTGAGAACGACGACCAACCCGGTTCACTACACCTCCAGGTTCCACCCTCGCCCACCTATCCCCCCACCAATGTCGTTGTACGCCGTTTCCACGGATTTCCTTGCTGGCCCCCTCCCCCCGCGGACCGCTTCATGGCCCCCGCCACACTGCACCCCCCAAGCGCCCGCACTCACCTCCCAGCATGCTCATCATGCGGTGCCAGTACTTGGGGCCCTCGCCCAGCTCCACCTCCTGCAGCAGGACCTTCGGGCTGGCCGCGGCCGTGAACCACACGCTGCGCTTGCACTCCATGAGTAGCTGCCCGGGGGCCCAGCCAGCGTATGAGCTGAACCACCTGCGCATTGCGAAGTCGGACACACCAGAGGCGACGCCGAGGCGTGTTTTGCGGACGGGAATAGGGAGGTGTTGCCTTTCCTAGCTGCGTATTGAGGTTGCAGGCACGAGTGGGGACTTCCGCGCGCTTGATGGAGCAGGGCTGCCAGCGAGCGGCGCCTTGCTCCTGGCGACAACTGGGTGCGGGGTTCCTCCTTCACGAGGACTGCTCGGGTCCAGCACCGTCCTTCCAGGTACTTCTTTCGTACACGGGTTTTCCTTGCAACCTCCCAGGTGCTTCTAGACACACAGCCCGCTGTTCCGTCCCGCCCCACACACTGTCTGGCCGGCCGGACGCGCGCCGTCAGACGCCATATCAAACTGTGCACGTGCATGCAAGCCCTGCCAGGCATTGAACCCATTAATCGCCAACCCTGCGATTGCACGGCCAATGTGCCACAGGGGTGGCCTGGCCGCCTCAGTGCTTTACGTTCCGGCCAGGCCTGTGCTGTCCTCGCAACCCGCGGGTGCGAGTGCTTATATAAACCCGCCAGTCGGCGGCCCCCTTCCCGCGTCACCGTGACCAGCCGCCGTCCTCACCGGAAATTTTCAGCTGAGGCTACGCCGGCGTCCACGGCGTCACGTGCTGCGTCCATGCCGCCCAAGTACACGCCCTTGACGACCTCAGTGACGCCTAGGGGTTCATCATACGGGGGGTCGAAAGTAGCCCGGACGTCGATTCACCACATGGGGGGTGGAGAGGTAACCGGTTGCACCGACATGCTAAACCGAGGAGAATGAACAACTGGAAACGAGTGTCACCGGGTTGCCAAGAAGATCCAATACACGACATAGGAGACGGAGGACAATAACTAGCCAGCAAATACTTTTGGGACACGCGTTCAGCGTCCCAAAAGGCCCCCACCACCGCCACCCGGGGGGCCCACTCCACGGCTTAGGCACAGTCAGGAATGAGTCCTCAGGTGGCAACGTCATTCGAGACACGCTATCCGGCCCTGTAACCGGTCTGCCAGGCAAACGGGAGCGTGGATCTCAATTTTTGCCTGGGCCGTGTTGGCCACGGACAGGGTTGGGGTTCCGCGACCCAGCATGTTGGGGGTTCCGGGGCTGGCATCCCCTGTCCCCGTCCTGCTTCGCACCAGACGGACTTGCAATTCTGCCACGTCGCCGACTAAGAGGCACTGGAGGTCCCCTTTCGCCGCTCATCCCCTGCCCCAACCATACCGCCCCGCCCCGTATCCTTGCCATACCCCGCCCTCCACATCGGCACATCGCACCTGACAGCTGGCCGTATGGGTGCAGCACCTGCACCTCGCCTGCGCCCACGTCACCCCCCACGTAGAGGCGGCAGTCCGCGAACTGGGTTTGCGGCCGGCTGAGCGGCACATCGCGGACGAGGAACTTGGAGGGCCGGTTGAGGATGACTCCATAGCTGCGGTCGGTCATGGGGTTGAGCGTGGGCGGGTCCATACGGGTCAGGAGTTCCGAGCCGAAAGGGAGACGATGCATCGGCGTGGGTGCCAAGACCGACGGCATCAAGCGGCGTGCATAATGGGAACGACTCTTCTGTAGTCGGTAAGCAGCCACGAAAGTGAGAACAGCGCCGCCAAGAGGCGCAGACCGACGCCTGTCCGCCTGCCCGCGCCGTCCCGGGCATATCGTACCGCAACACCAAGGTAAGCTGGTACACTCAAGTTCATAGTACTCACCAAACCATGGAGCTCTGGCTTTAGAACAATCCTCGCCCATGCTCCAACGTGTAGGCACCCAAAGACACCCCGCCACTGCCCCCGGTGCCATCATGCCAACCAGAATCCCTCGTAGTCGCCCACCCCGCGGGCAGCCATCTCGTGCCCTTCCCCCTTCTCCTCCCTTTCCCCTGCTCCAGCTACACAACTGCCCACCCCAGTTGCCGCATGCCGCCTGCTCCTGTGTCCCCCCCGCCCCCATGTCGCCCAGCGCCACCGCCCTCCTGCGTCCACCTGCCAGTCTCGCCGTGCTCCAGCAGCAGTATAGCCGCACGGTGGAAGTACGTCTGGCTCTGCTGGAACAACAGCGGATGTGCCAGCAACAGCGCGCCCTTTTCGGGCTTCGAAATCACGTGAGCCCATTCGCCAGTGTCCGTCTGTCCCTTCGTCTGAGTCACCAGCTTGGCTCTGGGGGCGCGCAAGCGGGGGGGGGGGTTCCGTCAGCTAGCCTTAGGCCACGGCTTGGGACATGGAGCGAGGGCAGGTGCTGGGCATTGGGGCGCGCACGGCAAAACCCTTAGCGCGGTACCTCGCTCGGCGCGGTGGGAGTCCTCACCCCGTCACTCCCTCTCGCTCCCATTGGCGAATATTACACACCTGAACTCCCGCCAGTCCGATTGGCTCCCAAGGTAGGGCAGGGCGTCTGGAATGGCAGGCGACCCCGAGCCAGCCTGCAACCCGCTATCGTCCATCTCGGGATGTGGACTCCGCTTTGGTTGATCCCCACTTTGCTGGTCTCTGTTAAGGAGCCATGTGGGTGCGGACAGGCCACGTTGCAGCCAAGGACCACTGCCAACAGGCCACTCGCGAAAGCAACGGCCTAGCTAGTAACACGTACCCAGGTTCCTTTGGACCCAATGAGCACCTTTGCACCATCCGCGTTCGCGCTTTCTGCTCGCCAATAACCTGCACCACGCACGGTAGAGTGTTGCAGTTCCGACACGACAACAGCGCCCTGTTGTCGGAAGTATTTATATAGCCTGGACGAAGGCACATTGCCGCCCTAATCAATCAGCTCACCCATCGTTCCCGAGTGCGTCCACCCCGAAACTTCCATGGACACGTCTGAGGCCCAAGCTGGCCAGGCAACATACTGGAAAGCATCTGATTAAATAGAAACCGCTTTTTTTATAGCGCACTAGGCCGTTATGAGGTGCGTACTGAGCGTTGTATGTAATAGCGCCCGAAAGCTGAGCTGATACGTTAAATACCACACCTGATGCTTTAATAACGGTATGTATAGCGGCGTCAAACGACAGGGATAGCGCTACTCTGCTTCCTTGCCGGAACGCTTGTAAGGCACAGCATAAACAGGAACTATGTCACGGCAACGGGTACGATAGCGAGCTGGGCTTTGTCCTTCACGTCTAGTACCAAGTTACTACCCTTGATACTTTTCTCTTTGCACTGCTGCGTTTGCATCTTGCTCGCTTCCCATTCCTAGATTGTAGCAAAACCGCCCTACGCCACAATAGTATGTGCAGTAGTGCACTTGCACACGTTACCTTCAAACGAACTCGGAGTCAAACATTACCGGTGTGAGAAGGGAGGATTCGGGTTTAGTCCGAACCCGAGCCGCGCGTCAGTGGTCGCAGGCCAAAGCCTGGCCAAAACGGGCCAAACAGTGGCCATGTTTTGTGACACGCTTCAGACCCCAAACGATCAGTGCATATAGAGTCGTCCAAACCCCAAGTTCGCAACACTACATTTGGAGTCAGAACACAGCTCACAGAGATACCATACCCGATAGCAGCCCAAGCCAGTGGGAATGCATGTTGCGAATACCATCATTTATGCATGCCATGTTTGTGGTATCGCATCCAACGTCTAGCTCCAACCTGGCTGTCATAGTTGGGTCGAAGTCGAAAGAGCCGCATTGGTTCAATACGTTGTTCCCAATAATGAGTGCGTATAAGGTGTGCACTCCGTTTCTCCGGCAAACCAGAGCTCTTTAACCCGGACACCGGTTTGCACCGTCATCAAGTGGAATGTCATATTCTAAGGAAGCCAGAGAAACATGGTTCGTCCTTTTACACAGATGCGACGTTGTAAATGCTGGCTGTTGAGCGCCGAGGTTAAGTACACGACCCGTGCTCGCGCCTGAATTCATCGCCCCTGAATTGTGTGCACAAAAGCTCAACCGACACGAATAGTAGCTGATACCTTTATTGACTTGCAATCTGCAGTCCAGGCGGGGGCGGGCGGAAGCTAGAGCTGGGCTGCTCCTGTACGGCTGTCTGTAGGACGAGAGGTTACCATGAGCAATGTGGCGCTAAAAAGCCAGCGTGGTAACCATTTCGATAGGGAAGAAAAACCTACATACTATATTCATTGTTTCCATTGGAAGGATGTTCGTTGGGCAGCTGCGAAGTACGCCCAAGCAAGAGAGATGACAGTGGGCGTGTGGCGAAAATTGCTTTTGCGCTTGGCGTGCCACAATGTGGATACCGAGTTCTCCTCTCCGTCTGCCACTGCCATGGCACGGCCTCGCGGTGAAAGCGGTCGCAGCAGCAACGAGTTTGTGTGCCAACAGTCTGACTGCCCCGCGCGGGTTTTGCCTGGACCCGCCGACGTTGGACTGCCGACCGGTTCACATTATAGCGGCTACAGTCTCCTCGAGAAAGCAACAGAGCGCACGTCACCAGCGACACAGAATGACTTCGCATCCCCACCATCACTGGCATACTGGGACCCAGACAGTGCGTACTTGCCACAACCAATCCAGGCTTGCATCGATGATAACGCCAGCTCGCGCCCCACGTCTTCTTCCCAGCTTGCTAGCTCGTGGACTGTTGCGCAACGTTGCGGGCGCATACTGGCAGATGGTAACATGTCTGCTTGTGCGGACATGCGGACGACCTTCAGTCAGCTTCTGGAGATGCGCGCACAAGTGGAGCAGCTGCAAATGCTAGGCCGCGGTGGGCAGGCCGTGGTGCTGCGCGGCGTGTGGCAGCTTGCTGAAGTGGCTGTTAAGCTCGTCGTCGCCAATCCAGCTTCCGTGTCCTCTTCGACCTTTTCTAAGCTGCTGCTCGAGGGACCCCTCAGCAAGTGCCTGCGCGCTCCGAATGTCGTAGAGACGTACTGCTATACCTGCACACAGCTGACGCCGGAGGATATGCAGGAGGCAATTCAGCCCCTTGGTAATTCAGCCCCTTGGTCCACCAGCAGTCATGCCCGCAACAGCTGTGGTATCATCTGTGAGGAAATTTGCGATGATTCAACCGCCGAGGCGTCCCAGCTTTGGGGGGAGCATGATGGTACAGTCGCTGGACGGAATGCTGACCCTCTGCAGTCATTCGACAGCCTGGACGGGTTTGGCAGCCCCAACCACCGGAGGTCAACCGGAGTGGCGCTTACGTACTCGGATGCGCTGAGCATCGCAGGCGCAGCACCGGGTTGCTACCTCACCCAGATCATCATGGAGTAAGCCAGCGAGCTCGGGAGTGCATCGGCGCCCGTAACCACCATGTCCGCAAATGATCTTACCAAGCTTGCCATCTCTTCCTCTCCATCACAGGTTCTGCGACCAGGGCTCGCTGGCAGAAGCCGTCGCCAGGGGCGCCTACGCCAAGGCGGCGTACGACAGGTACTGAGGGTGTAGGGTGCAAGCTGCTGAAGGTGGCAGCTCACGGGTCGTCGTGTCGCATTTGCCTAACGTCGTCCGACCGCTGTCTCTATTGTTGTTTCAGGGTGGCGCTGTTCGGGTACCTGCGTACGCTATACGACATCTCCGCGGGCATGTCGTACCTGCATTCCAACGCCGTCATCCACGGAGGTGCGTTGATTCGCCGCTGGTACTGTTTGCATTCCACCACGCTAGTGCGCAATGGCTGTTTCGCAAGAAAAGGTTTGCAAGTAAAAGGACGCCGTCCGGTGAAGTGATTTCGCTTGCACCGGCGTAGTGATAGTCCAGATGTGCAGAAAAAATATCGCTCACATCCACTCTGCCCGTTCCTACCGGTTAGTTGCATTTCCCCATTCTATTTCACTTTGTAGGTATGCAATTACTAGGCCGCCGTTCGGAAAAGTGGTTTCACTTGGCATGGTGAAGACGTGTACTAGCACGAAAATATCTCTTATTTATTTAGGCCGCTCGCATCCACTCTAATCCTTTCTTACGGCCGGCCGCAGATCTGAAGCCTGGAAATGTGCTGCTGCGATCCAGCCGCTCCGATTCACGCGGCTACCAGGCCAAGATTGCAGACTTCGGCCTGTCGCAGTGCGTCGCAACTGCCAGCGATCGGACATCCGATGACGATTGGTCTTCTTATCCATACATGGCCCCCGGTGCGTTGCAGCGCGTTCGCCCCCTGGACCAAAACAGCTTGTCCCGCTCGCGGAAGGATAGTCGGCGCCCAGCTTGGATTGGCGCCCCGCTGCTCCTCTCACGGCTCCATAACACGAAGGCAACTGAACACGACCGCCAAGGCCCGTGTAGAAAACTCCATCTTACGAGCACTTCACTCGAGTATTTTCATTGTGTGTAAGAAATCGACTAATCCATGCCTTACCACCAGTTTGGTATTTGAAGACGCTTTCTTCAAGCACCAGGATTTCCACGCGTTCTCCCCGCCTTCCTGACGCAGCACATGCCGCCCTGTGACCTGTCCCGCGCAGAGCATTTCGACGGTGCCATGGTCATGGCGAGTGACGTGTGGAGCTTCGCCGCCACGGCGCACCACATGTGGACTGGCGCCCTGCCGCACGCCGGCCTGCGCGCCGTGCAAGTGTGTGTCGGGGTGTGTGACGGCAGCTTGGCCCTGGAGGCCCCGGCGGACATGCCCCGCCAGCTGTGGCTCCTGCTCCGGGCGTGCATGGCGCACGCTTGGCAGCAGCGGCCTAGCTTCGCGCAGATCCGCACCGCGCTGCGAGGCATGGAGGCGTCCTTCTGCGATGCACGAGGAATAATCGGGACGTGCTGACGTGGCTGAAGTTCACAAACCCCTCCCACGTCCTCGGCAACAACAGTGGGCGTGGGCGTTGGACCCCCGCAGTTTGCGTCGAACAGGAAGTCTATATGGACAGGCCTCCTGGCCTGACCTAAGCGTTGCCCGGCAGTTTTAAACACGGCCGGATTGAGCTACCCTGTGAGGGCGCACCCGTGAGCATCACCGGGGGCGTGACCGTGTGCCGCCAATGGTGCACGGGCTAGATGAGCGGAGCGAGCCTCGGACACTTCAAGAAAGAACACATGTGGCGCATAGCACGAGGGAGTTTTGTGCTGGCTATGAGTGCTGCAGCAGGTTGTGTTTTCCTATTCCTAGGCGCTGGCGGAGTGCCGCTCCTGGACCTTGAATTGTTGCTTGCAAACGTTTTGTCCACCGCGTGTCTACATCACAAGTACATTAGTTCGGGGCTTCTTAGCTCGGTATTTGTTTTCGGGAAGGCATCGGTTTACGGATCAGTTCGTTCATACTGCGATGCGGAATACATGGGTTTCGTCTGACTGGCGAAACTGGAGCTGCTGGGCACTGATTGCATTCTTCCGTGAGTCGCGGTTGTGAAGTGACAGCAGCACCTGCGGCCTTCGGTGAGGAGCCAGGGTCGCGCTGACTTGCAGGCCTTCAGGCACTTTGCTAGCCTGCCTAGCGGGCTTGCAATGTGGGTTTTTGAAGGCCCTTAACGAGGTGATGTGTGCATTAATCGGGTGGTAGTTGGAAGCGTGCAGGCATCAGGGCGATGCTATAGGCGATGGGCGCGTGCGCCAGATCCAATCGCAGTGGTTCTAGTTAAGGCGTTAGTGTGCATCTGGTATGTATTGTACTGAGCTGGTCCATCGTGGGAGGTCCTTCGCGTAGGGTACTCGTGCTGGTGCCGACGCAGGTTTTGTGCTGCAAGCTTGGAGTTGCATGGTTAGCTAAGCCGGTTACCGACAAGCACGCTAACAACTGCCAACACGCTCGCTAACAATCTTCATTCCCGTACCATTAGCAATGCACTATTGTGCCGGTTGTTTGTGCTCCGTATTTCCGCACTTCATTGATTTTCGTTGTCCACTTAGTTACGCGGATAAGCGGCATAGAGCTCACGTATTTCTTCGTGCTGATAGCAGACGTGCGGCAGTTATGGTAGGCATCGACGGCAAGGCTGTAGCGCCTAGAAGGGCATGTGTATTTGCTGCACGCGGCTCTGTTTTTCGTATTTCCTCAACGGCCGAGCCGTTGAGCCTTCTCTTTTCGTTTTACATATCCCCCCTAAGACCTTCCGGATTTGTGTGCTGGACAAGAATGGTGCATATCGAGCACCAGAGACGCAGTCGATCCCACGTTGCAACCAGTAGCCGATCGTGGTGGCGCTCGACGTCCTCGCACGCCATGGAAGTTTATGTGCTCTGTCCGATGACGGTGTTTCCGAGGCATACTAGGTTCGCCGCCTGTTACGCTACCTCGATGCAGATGATTGGTGGGCATTTGTCAAACTCGATTAATAATATGCTGGAATCCCATAGTGGCGTTCGCAAGGTCGTGCCTTTGGCCGCAAACTGCGGTTCCGGCTGTCTTGCACCGCTGCTTTTCAATGAATTGATATTCGCTGGATTCTATTTGTCGTGCCATGTGCAGGTACGGCATTCCAGCTCGACGACCTAGGGGATACGTTGCTTCTTTTTCGCTTTTCCTAATGGTCCCAAATAATGAACAGGACGTGCACAATGCATGTACGCTAGGATGGAGTTGCTGTTGTCCCGTTGGCGCAACGCATGTTGGTGCGGACGCCTCGGTTGCTGGTGCCACAGTCCTCCACGGTGCCGACATGGACGCTGCGCCGGCGACGTGGCTGTTCGGCCGTTTCAGTTCCTGTGAGCACATTTTGTCTGAATCCCGCGATTGGGCCTACCATGTGTCGCCTGTAATGTGTAGCCCGACTTTTAAGACATTCATCCCGGCGGATGACCATGAAGGCACTTCGACTACGGTATGCTGCAGTGTTGGACACTCCTGACTGCAGGCTACAGGGAGGGGACGGCGTTCGTGTGGTCCCTCACTGCCGCCCCGCCATTGTGCTGCCTGTTGCATCAAATCCTTGCATGTGAGGAGCCGCGACAGCCGCAATCAATACCCAGCTATCCCTATCCAAATGGTCGAAGCTGCAACTTGGACAGGCCTGGCTGATTCTGCTTCCATAGGGCGCTGAAAGGTCCAGCCTCGACACGGCATTACACGGTATGCCTCAGGGAGTGTTAGGTCGGTGGTTTTTGGTAGCGTTTTTCGTGTGATTCGTTCGGCGTTTATACGGCATAGCGCAGGGCGATCCTCAACTGCAGACATGCTCACCGCCTGCATGAAAGAGATGCCCGTTTTGCTTTCTGTTGGACCGTGGGCTGGGCTAGGTTGATAGGAAGTTGGCCAGATGTTGCCACCCTTGCAGGAGGCCCTGTGTGCTGGGACGCGCTGGGTGCCGGCAGCCCCATATATGTTGTGTGAACAGCTCAGGCTGGAGAAGTTGACAGACGTATGTCTTGTGTTTATACGCGCCCCGCAATGGCCTGTATCCGCGCACGATCGGTTCTCACAGCGCGACAAAAAGGTCGAAGGGGCCTCATGTACTTGCCAATGTATGAAATGTGGAATTGTCAAAATGCAAATGAATGCCCCATTGGAAGGTGGCTCCGCAGCCGCCGACCAGAGCGCGACTCGCCGACTAGGTGGCATACATAGCCAGGTGCGCCTAGATGCCGGCGATTGTGATATGATAATTGAGACGAAGCCAGGCATTCTCCGTCAGCTTGAGGGAGCCGTCTGGGGTTTCGCATTTGCTTGACGGAAGCTGGGGTCGACTCTCTGCCTGTGTGCCGGCCTGCTTGCTAGCGGCTTTTACTTCAAGACGAAGGCGTGTTCCGGTTTTTTCACACTCGTACTATGAAGTCGAATCGACTGGGGGTTTGTTAACCAGCCCAGCCGCTGCCCGGCCCACCCCGATTCATCGAATTGGGCAGTTCCAGTGCTAGACATGCAATGTGGTCTGGGGGAGCCGCAGCGGGAGTTCTGGACCAACTGCCCCACGTGTGGGCCTCAACGCCTCATCACAACGACCCCGCTTGATTCCTGTCGCCCTTATGAGGATAGTAAAACTGCCGTGCCGAAATTAGGAGAACCAGTACCATTCAGTTATGTTTACGAGTACACAGCTGGAGCAGTGCGCTACGCTTTGACAGGAATCTGCAAGATCCTGCAGGATTTCTATCAACGGCCCCGAACAGCCCATTGCTCGTCCAATTGACACTTCGGAATTATAGCGCTCTTTACGCGTCCTGTTGATACAAGGCAAAGGAATAGTACATAAATAATTGCACTAATTCCGTATCGTTGAGAGGTAGAACGAGCAAGGCCGGAAGCCTCTTGACGCCCCGAGGGCTGTTTGCCTGTCTCCGCCGCCAGCAACTATTTAACAAATCCTTAACAGCATATTAAACTAGCTATTATTAGCTACAAACTGTATGAACCCCTTACCCTTTCGGAGCCAACGCAACCGCGTCGAGTGTGATGGACCGACGCCGAAGCCTGGGGCGCAGTTTGATTCGCCTTTCTTGCTGCTCCTTTGGCAGTGAGGATTTGGAAGTCAGGGAAACTCCAATTCAAAGCCGACGGGAAGCAGTTTGCGCAGCAACTCCCGAACGGGCCCTTGCAAAGCCCAAGTTCCTGGCGTTTTGTGAGCGCGCGCAAAATCTTCCAGGATTTCGCTTGGAGCACGCGTGTGGAAAATGCGAAGGCGCTCTGCCCAGCTCGATCTTCCCAGCGTCGTTGGATTCATCCGCAAGCCCAGCAACGGCCCCCGCCTGCACCACGAGAGCTCCTACCGACAGGCTTTCGGCAAGTAATGCGAAACTAAACAACGGACGGCCGGTTTCCCTTGAGCTTAAGGATGCTACCGATCAAGGCTGCTTTTACAAGTGCCTCAATGAATCGTTGCCATGTGCGCCAACCTCCGCGACCAATACTTCAACAGCCGACGGCAACAGCGGAACATCATCAATGAACACGATGGTCACTCCACGCCTTAGTCGAGTTCTTGGGATGCGACAGCAGGTGGAGCAGCTGCAAATGCTAGGCCGCGGCGGACAGGCCGTGGTGCTGCGCGGCGTGTGGCAGCTTGCAGAAGTGGCTGTTAAGCTTGTCGTCGCCAACCCAGCTTCCGTGTCCTCTTCAACATTCTCCAAGCTGATGCTCGAGGGACCCCTCAGCAAATGTCTGCGTGCCCCAAACGTCGTAGAGACGTACTGCTATACGTGCGCCCAGCTTACACCGGAGGATATGCAGGAGGCAGTTCAACCCCTTGGCAATGTTTCGCCCTGCAATAACGCTGGCAATCGCTTTATATGCGGGGAACCCTGCAAGGATTCAATCGCCGAGGCGTCCGAGCTTTGGGGCGAGTACGACGGTGCGGTCATTGGACGGAATGCTGACCCTCTGCAGTCATTCGACAGCCTGGACGGGTTTGGCAGCCCCAACCACCGGAGGTCAACCGGAGTGGCGCTTACGTACTCGGATGCGCTGAGCATCGCAGGCGCAGCACCGGGTTGCTACCTCACCCAGATCATCATGGAGTAAGCCAGCGAGCTCGGGAGTGCATCGGCGCCCGTAACCACCATGTCCGCAAATATCTTACCAAGCTTGCCATCTCTTCCTCTCCATCACAGGTTCTGCGACCAGGGCTCGCTGGCAGAAGCCGTCGCCAGGGGCGCCTACGCCAAGGCGGCGTACGACAGGTACTGAGGGTGTAGGTTACCAGCTGCTGAAGGTGGCAGCTCACGGGTCGTCGTGTCGCATTTGCCTGACGCCGTCCCTTTTGTTTCGTTTCAGGGTGTCGCTGTTCGGGTACCTGCGTACCTTGTACGACATCTCCGCGGGCATGTCGTACCTGCATTCCCACGCCGTCATCCACGGAGGTGCGTTGATTTGCCGCCTTTATTAGTTGCATTTCCCCATTCTATTTCACATTGTAGGTATGCAATTACTAGGCCGCCGTTCGGAAAAGTGGTTTCACTTGGCATGGTGAAGACGTGTACTAGCACGAAAATATCTCTTATTTATTTAGGCCGCTCGCATCCACTCTAATTCTTTCTTACGGCCGGCCGCAGATCTGAAGCCTGGAAATGTGCTGCTGCGATCCAGCCGCTCCGACTCACGCGGCTACCAGGCCAAGATTGCAGACTTCGGCCTGTCGCAGTGCGTCGCAACTGCCAACGGCCCAACCCCCGACAATGATTGGTCTTCCAGCTCTTACATGGCACCGGGTGCGTGGCAGCGGGGCCTCAACATTCCTCACACCCATTACCTGCTGAACGTGTTCTCCAAACGACTCGGCTTCACGTTGTGGCTTGTCATTCCCCGCCTTCCTGACGCAGCACATGCCGCACTGTGACCTGTCCCGCGCAGAGCATTTCGACGGTGCCATGGTCATGGCGAGTGACGTGTGGAGCTTCGCCGCCACGGCGCACCACATGTGGACTGGCGCCCTGCCGCACGCCGGCCTGCGCCCCGTGCAAGTGTGTGTCGGGGTGTGTGACGGCAGCTTGGCCCTGGAGGCCCCGGCGGACATGCCCCGCCAGCTGTGGCTCCTGCTCCGGGCGTGCATGGCGCACGCTTGGCAGCAGCGGCCTAGCTTCGCGCAGATCCGCACTGCGCTGAAGGACTTGGAGGCGGGGCTTCTGGGCTCGTAGATCAGGTCGACCGATATGATGCAAGAAGGCCTAACCACAATAGGCAACAGCATCCGACATATGTCGTGGGACGAGATCATCTACTGCCGTTCGTTTAGCAAATTATACACATCATACAAGTGTTTGCATAATAAGAGGCAGCATCTTATCTGTCGCAGGCGCTGACTGTACGGGCTGGGGCTCGGTTTGCAGCCAGCATCAGAGACTTGGGCATACTTATCGCAGTATTTGGCAATTGCTTCTTTCGTTGTTCTGTTGTGCATCATCCTGTGTATTACGTTTCTGTGCCCTCGGGTTCGGTAGTTGTCTAGGCGCAGACCAAACATTAGTGTTAAGATGTTTTCATGGCGTTCCCGCTTGGCAATCAGGCGTGGATTCTCTGCTGCTTAGCATACAATTCGTTCATGGGAGCAAGAGTGTGGGTCTTGCCAGGCCCAGATATTCGGGCGCCTTCCAACGTGCTGCACTGCGTTGCGTTGCGTTCCTACGTCTTAAACGAACCCTTCGCGGTGGCACGATTACGAGTTTCAGGTCACAATCGTGGTATGAGCATCGGTGTGTGTCGCGCATCAAGTTGCCGTGTGCGTGTATATGTGGTGAGGCGTTGAACGCGTGCATCTCGTGCGCGGCGGTTACCTGCCCTCCTACTCCACATTGGAGTAAGGAGCGCGCCTGCTGCGGCCATGAACGATGGCGAGCTTGGCATGTGGCGGGTGTCAACTGTCAGTGTCCCGCATCTGTCTGCGCACTAAGTTTGATCAATACGATATTGTCGTAACTTGCAGTTACGTTAGAGGTGTCGCCACTTCGCACATTATGCACCCAGGGTGCTGTATCTATCTGCTGTAGGTAAAATAGTAATTTGTTGTATTATGGACGTGATGCTGCCGTCGTTGTGACCTGCGTCCTCCTGCGTTCGGCCCATTTGCCGCGCGAATTGGCGGCAGTGGCGCCTGTAGGGCGGCCCACCGGCACAGACACTTGACACAGGTCCACCAGGCACCAGTTAATTGACCTAATGCGTCAATGCTGGTTATCCTGTGCGCTAGTGGGCAGCATGAGATGCCAAACTCACCTACTGCGTGCTCACTGCGCCGGGCAATCCTGCCCGTGTACCCACCTTCCTTAAGACTCTGATACCTCTTGCGCTGTCGTGCCGTGGGAGAGAGCTTCTAATTTAATCACGCCAGTTCGTATATTGTTTTTGTCCGGATCGTCTACACACGGCTGTGGCGAACTTCTGGTGTTAGCCCTTCGCTGGGATTCGCTGGGTTTCCCGTCCACTGAGATGAGGCTGCAGGCCCGCACTATTGCGTGCCTTTTATTGTTGGCAATTGCCGGATGCCAGTGTTTATGTTATGTTCGATACCTTTGGAGTTCCCGACATGTAATCCGAGGATAGTGATATTGGTGACGCACACAGTGCAGTTATCCGTAGACCCAGAGGTGGTCCCAACTCTTTACAGCCTCCTCTCACCATCGTTCGGGATGTAAGACGAATGCACCATTCGGTGGAGGAACACCTTGCCACCCATCCGTTGCGGCGCAGCGAAGCCGCGCTGGTTCCGCTTAAGCCTCCAACCTTCTTCAACTCCCAACACCCTCGCCTGAACCTTCTCGCCCCCTGGGTCACTTCCCTCTTTACTCATCCTCGTCCTCGTCTCCAAAAAGGTCCCTGTGCAAGTTCTGTGGGTTCGCGTCGCCTTCCACGCCCGCCTCCGCGCCCCCGCCGTCTCCCGGCCCCGCCATGTCCTCGTCGTCCTCATCGCCCAGGGCAGCCGCCGCTCGTCGGCTCCTCTTAACCACCGCCGAGACCCCGGGCGCATTTCCATTGGCGTCCTGCAGCTCCTCATCCTCCATGCCGTTGGCGGTCCCGCCCTGCGAGCCGCAGAAAGAAGACACCGCAGGTTCAGCCGCAGCAAGAGGCAGCGTGGCGAAGGTAGCAGGATCGTCAAGGACACGGGACCTTTCCAGGTTAATGAGGCGCCGTGAGTATGCACCGACACGAAGACCACACGCACGTGGTGCCGGGCTGAGGCTGGGTGCTGAGCGGGCGGCTGGGTGCTGAGCGGGCGGCTGGGTGCTGAGCGGGCGGCTGGGTGCTGAGCGGGCGGCTGGGTGCTGAGCGGGCGGCTGGGTGCTGAGCGGGCGGCTGGGTGCTGAGCGGGCGGCTGGGTGCTGAGCGGGCGGCTGGGTGCTGAGCGGGCGGCTGGGTGCTGGGGCGTCCGTCCTCGTGTCATCCTTGCATTCGCGGATCGTAGTGTAGCGGCCCCCGAGGGCCGAGGTATGACAAGGCATGAGACATGACATCAGCACATGGGACCTGTCATGCGCCGGTAGCGTCTCCGTCACCTTCGAACACTTTGGCCGGGTCTCTTGCGATACCCCACACCCGCAGCCTGAGCCCGGGAGCAGTGAACAGCCCAGGGGTCATGGCCCGAACTCCCGAACCCACCGGCTCATCCTCGACGTCCTCGAGGCCGGCCGTTGCGGCGTCGGCAGCGCCGTTGTCGTCGGCCGCAGTCGCCGCCGCCGCCCGGAGCCGCTGGCGCCGCCGTTTCGCGACCCGGCCGCCGCCGCCGCCGCCGTCCCCGTCAGCGTCCTCCGGCCCCGGCCCCGCGTCCTCGTTGTCGTCACTGGCCAGCCCGGCAGCCCTCTGCATACGCGGACACACACACACGTACCCAGGCACGTGCATGCTCAGGCACGAATGCGGCGAAGCGGAGCGGACACCAGTCGGTGTCAGTGGCTGCGAGCCGCGGCCAGCGGGCGCGGACTCGCCTGTACTGTGTGGACCAGCGTGGCGACCAAGCAGCGCACGCGGTGCGTGAGGAGGCGGCAGAAGAGGCCACGATCTCCTCACGGCGCACACAGGGTGCACAGCGGGGCCCAGATGTCTCCTCGGCAAGGCCCGGCGGTAGCGCTCGCCAGAAACCGTTCCCGGACATTGCACTGCGCTCTGCCGTGTCTCCAGGGCCAGACACCTCAGCCAAGGACCAGCCTCCGCACTCCCGCCCCCTTCCCAAGTCCCTCCGTGCCTCCCCTACCCCCTTCCTCGAACACGGGGTTTCCTCGCATCCCCCCTCCGAGCGCACCCGCGCCTCGTCGTACTCGGGCTCCTCCTCGCCCTCTCCAGTGCCCACCGCCGCCTCCTCCTCATCGTCGCCGTACAGGTCGCCCACCTCCTCGCGGGCCCCCTTGGCGCCGCGGCCGCCCTTATCTGCCGGCGGGCCGGAGGGAGCGGAAGGGGAGACACAGGGGTTGAGGTGTGTGTGAGCACGGCCGCACGGCACCGGACCGCGCCATTCGAGAACTACTAGTGTCAATTATCGTACCAGCAGGTAGGGGCCGGTGCGGTCAGTGCGGACCCGGTCCAACAGCAGCCGTGAGCGGCTGGGCGCTGTGCGTTGAAACACGCTCGCTGCGGGCGCACCGTCGTAGTGATGGTGGTGGTTGGTGGTGGTTGGTGGTGGTTGGTGGTGGTGGTGCGGGGAGGGAGGCAAGGGAGGTGCTGCGAAGCTGACGGGGAACAGAGAGGCGCCCAGAAGCGGCGTGCGGGGCAGGATCGCGAGAGGCCCCTGGCCCAAGGTTGCGTTTCGTTCGTTGGCGGCCTCCTCGCTAGCAACGAGGCGGCTAACAGCCGAGTCCTGCATACATGACCGAAACCCGCACGGCAGCGCCTCTCAACCCTGGCAGCCGGCACCCCGGCAAGCATCCCGCATCCGTGCCCGCACCCTTGCGCTTCTTGCCGCCGCCGCCCTCAGCCCGACGGCGCTTGCGGCCGCCCTCCCCGCCGCCGCCGCCGTCGCCCTCAATGTCCGCCATCAGCTCCGCCCGTTGCCGCCACTCCGCCTTGCGCATCTCCAGCCTAGGGCCGAGGGTAGGCGAGGGGGCCGGAAGGCGGCGGACAGGCGATGATAGGAGGAAAGGCGAGGAGGGGAACATTCGAGGAGCGGCGGTTGTTCGTGTTAGTAAGGGAGAAGGCTGGTTGCGCCGCAGCGTGCAGCACCGGCCAGGTGGCACCAGAGGTGGGTGCTTGGGGGCGCGAGGGAAAGGAAGTGCCGCAGGCGCGGGACGACAACAAGGGAGTGCAGCGGGCGTCGCGCCGAGGCCAGGCGAGGCGGACTGGTTGGCGGTCGCAAGCAGGCAATGGCACCAGCCGCCAATGCCTTCGCCTGCGGCCTCCTCCCAACCCAGCGAGGGGCGCAGCCGCGACCGCCGCCGCCGCCGCGCCTCCGCCGAGTTATCGGTACTGTCATGTAACTCCCCTCCGCCAAAGCAGTCCTCTCTCGCTTCCCGTCAGCCAGCAGCACCCCGGCACCCACTTCTCCTGCGCCGCTCTCGCCATTGCATCACGCTTCCTGAGCGCCTCGTCCGTCGCCGCCTGCTTGCGCAGCTCCTCCGCCTGCCGCTCCGCCTCCGCGGCCTCCCGCATCTTGATCTGCTCGTGGCGCCGCAGCCGCGCCTCGTAGTCCTCCTTGGCGGCAGCCTCCAGGAGGTCAGGGGTCTAGGCCAGCCGGGAACACAGGGGGCGGCGTGCATACAATTATGCCATGCCAAAACGGACGGGCGACTGGAAGCAACCAGTTGGGACAACGCGTCGAAGTCAGGTCAGCTACAGCTGCGGGCAGCTGCAGCGGCAGGCAGCAATTAAATGTGCGCACGCGGCGGTTTGCCCAAATGGGCAAACGCTGCAGGTTTTATGGGAGACACGAGAGGGGGCGTGTGGGCCGGGCAGCGCCCAACCCAGCGGCTGCAACGAGCGCCCCCACCTTCTGCAGCTGCGCGTGGCAGAAGTTGACGTGCGCGTTCAGCTTGGTCTCGTCCAGGCCGCTGCGCTCGCGGCCCAGGACCTTGAGATGCTCGTAGTGTCGGTGCGCCTGGAGCACAGGGCAAGAGGTGGGGTCGTGTAGAAACGTGTTGGGGTGGGGTGGGTGCGGTGGGGCGGGGGGTGGTGGTGGAGAGGAAACGGCGGCGGCGGCCGCAAGGGTTAGGGGTTCCTCTCCTGCCCTGGATCTGCCCCACCCTACCCTTGCTGCAGCTGCCCCTACCGCGGCCCCCGCAGGCGGCGCCTCACCTCCTTGAGCAGCATCTCCGCGCGTTGCAGGTCGTGTAGCTTGGTGGGGTCACCGGGTGGGCGCTCCTTACGGAAGGTGCGCACCGCCCACTCCTGGGAGGGGGGACACGTGCGGGGAGCGGGGGCGGAGGGGCCCGAGCAGGCGGGCGGCAGGTGAGAGGCGGCACCTGGCGGCAGGCGAGAGTATCAGACACACACATCGGGGTGCGGCCCATTCCCGCGCCGGCCGCTCATTGGGATATAAGCCGATGGCGTTGTCAGCTGCTCGCCGCACGAGCTGCAGGGGCCAAGGCTTCCAGCCGCCTGCTATGCCGCAACCCCGCCCGCTCCCCCTCGCTCCTCGGCCCCTCCACCCCAACGCGGTCCATGGCTCCCCCTCTACCCTCCCCAGCACCCACCTGCATGGTCAGCGCGTAGTTGAACCTCAGCTTGTAGTCCGTGGGCGCCAGGTGGATGGCCCGCTTGAGGCACGACTGCGCCTCGGTCAGCTTGTTGCTGTCGTACAGCGCGCGGGCCAGGTACAGCAGCACCTGCGGCACAATGCGAGCGTGTTGCGGCGGTGGCGGCGATGACGCTACTCCCCCTGATCACATGCACCAGGCAACCTAGCGCGCACGCAAACGATGCGGCCCGCCACCCACACTGTCGCACTGCGGCCCTCCACCTTTCCCTTTCCTTTTCCCTCCTCTATGCGTCGATCCGCGGGTTCCCCGGCCCCTACCGCGACGAACTCATTCTCCGGCTAGTGTTCCTCCTCCTTCTCCTACGTCGCGCAGACGGCTCTCCCCTTCCCCCGCACCTGCGTACACGCTTCCAACCCCCAGCTATCCTGTCCCTGTCGCGTAACGGTTTTTATGCCCCCCGGCCCCCCACCTGCGGGTGGTGCTTGTGGTCCAGCTTGTCCAGCGCTGTGCGGTAGAGGTGCACCGCGTCCTGGTAGTCGCAGCGAGCCAGGTGCACGTTGGCCAGGTTGATGAGCACGTCGGGGATGGTGAGGAAGCCGTCGGACAGCGCCATGGAGGCGTACACCTCGGAGAAGATGGACTGGGGGGCAGGGGACGAGGGCGCGGGAGGACGGGGAGGGAGTGTTCAGCGGACCCCGCGCGGAACACGTCTCCCCCAACGGACTACCCTCCTTACCCGCCTCGTTAACGGCCCACGGGTTCTGTTCGCTACGCCTCGCAAGTCATGTAGCGTTTCCAGCGATTCAGACGGCCCTCAGCTGGCGGTGTCGCGTCATCCTGCCTATGACCCCCCGTGTCGATTGTCCCCACCTGGCACCAAACCCCTCCGTTGCTCTGGCTGCAGCCTCAGCCCCCCGGCCGTGGATTCGAGGATTCTTAATAAAATCCCGGCCCCCCTGCGAGTCCCCAGTCATACCCCTCCGCCCCCCGCACACACCTGCGCCGCGTCCAGGTACCCCAGCTCCGCGAGGGCCGCCCCGCAGCCGTTTGCTGCCCACACGTTGCGGGGGTCGGCGTCCAGCACCGAACGGTACTCGTCCAGGGCCTGCAGGCGAGGAGGGGGCGGGTGCTGTTGCGCACTGGAGCGTGGGAGCCTGCAGCTGCAAGCGCCACTCGCGGCGGGGAGTGAACAGGCGGGAGCTGCGTCGGTCGGACGGAGGAAAACACCGAGGAGGCGTTGCGCGGTCCCAACTTCATGTTTGTAAGCCCCGCATTTGAGGCGGAGGGGGTGCGGAAAGAGGTCGGGGGAAACAGGTCGGGGGGCAAGCCGGGGATCTCAGGTGGGACCTCCGACTACGGGTGCCTACCCGCCCGCCCGTTCTCTTTCCTATTTTCCCGCACCTCCCACGCCTCGTCTCCCCAGTCCACCCCCACCTTGCTGGGCGGGTCCGGGCTTCACCGCGTCTCGCTCTAGCATGTCCAGCCAACACAGCACGTTCTCCCCCATGCGCCCCAAAACTGGTCTCTCAAACAATTTCCCTAAACCGCGCGGGGTCCTTGTTTACGTCCGTCTAGGCATAGCAGCCGGGGCAGACCTAGCAGCCGGGGTCGGCATTCGACCTTAGATTTCGTTCCCTCACCCAAGTGTTCCAGCATGCATCTCCAAAAACGTGTCTACCAAACGCTTTCCTAAATCGATCTCCTAGTCGGTGCCCACGCACGGGCTTTCCTCACGTACCCACCTTGCTGAACCTCCCCTCCGCCTTCCTGGCCGAGTCGTCCCTCCGCTCCTTGGGCGCCGTGTACAGGTAGGTGTTGGCGTAACCGATGCGGCCGTACACATCGCGCTTGCTGCTGCTGTCCTGAATCAGCTGAATCAGGGTCTGCGAGGCGGAAGGCGTGGGGCGGGTATGCGGGCGTGGATGGGGTCCGTGGGTTACGGGTTCGGGCAGCGCACATACACGCAACCGCACCAGCAACCGCAAGGCCCCGGTGGCCTCACGTGCCCGGCGGGCAGCCCCCCCTGGACCCAACATGGACGACCTCCCGCCGGCCTCCAAGCAGATGGCGGTGCACATCGACCTTGCCGTTGATCGCTCCTGCCCCCGTCTCCGTGATGGGCAACAATGGATGACCGCCCACCCCCTGCTGCCGGCCCCTGGCCCCCTTGCCCTCCAACCCCGCCGCCCGGCCCCCCACTCTCAACCCACTTTGCCCTCCGTTTCCTATGTCGTGCAACCGTGCCTTCTCGCCGCCCCCCTCTCACCCTTCCCGCCGCCTCGTAGTCCCGGCGCTCCATGTGCAGCTGGCTCATGAGCGCCAGGGCGTCCGCGTGGCCGCCTTCCACGTCAAGAGCGGACTGCAACCAGTGGGCGGCGGACAGGTCACAAACGCTGCAGAAACATCGAGGAGCAAGCAAGATGGCAGGGCGGCACGGCTGCAGGGAGGCCAAGTTGAGGCTCTCTGCGCTGTCCGACTAAGCGCATGGTGCGGCCATACACATATACGCATACGTATGTGCTGCCCTCCTGTTCTTGCCGTTTGCCGGTACGCGACATCCCCACCTGCGCGTGCTGCAGCGCCTCCTTGTGGTTGCCCTTGGCTCTCGCAATACACGCCAGGCGCAGGAAGCAGTCGATGTAGGTGGGGTGCTCGGCCAGTACGTCCTGCAGGGGGGGGTTCGAGGAAGACAGGGGGGAAGGGCGAGGAGGCCCGGTCACACGACTTGCAAGGGGGGAGCGATGCGGGCGGAGGTGAGGCTGGGCGCGAGACGTGTGGGGGTTCAGGTTGGGGAGCAAGGGCCAGTCCCGCAGTTTTTGCAGGCAGATGACCCTACCGCCATCGATTACGCCGCCCCACCATCACCCCCGCCACAGGCCCTGTCCGCGACTTACCCTGTACAGCTGCTTGGCCGCCTTGTACTCGCCGCTGGCCTCGAGCAGACGGGCCCGGTTGAAGGTCAGCGTCGCGCGTTGCATGTGGCTGCTGAGCCCACCCTCAGCGGTGTCGCGACCCATGGCCTCCACTGCGCGCTGCAGCAGCGCCATGGCGGCAGGCACCTCGCCGGCCCTGGGGCAGAGCGGGAGGAGGCGAGGGGAGGGTAAGGGAGGGAGGAGGCGAGGGGAGGGTAAGGGAGCTCGAGGGAGGGCTAGGGGAGAGTAAGGGAGGGAGGGGGCGAGGGAAGGTAAGGGAGCTCGAGGGAGGGCTAGGGGATTCCGGGACACCCTACCACCGATGGGTGCATGGAAGGCCACGGAAGGTAAGGCAGGTACTGGGGCACCGGTTTCGAGCGCGAGTGGACATGTATCAAACACGGAGTCAAACACGGAGGTCCGTGCAGGCGCACCTGTAGTGCAGCACGGCCGCGTTGTTGAGCAGGCGCGCGGGGATGATGTGGTCGGGGATGGGCGCCTCCTCCTCTGCGGGGGCCGGGAGGAAGGAGGGCGGGGCGAGCAGCGGTGGTGGAGCTGTGGTTCCACCGAATGGGGACGAGGGCTCTCACGTCTCTCAGTCCAACTACGCCCCTGTCCACAACGGGCCGCAAGGGCCGGGGCCCCCAGCCCGCACCCCGATGCCGCCACGCTTTATGCACCAACGCTTACAGCCAGCGCCGCACGTTTTCCGCCCCACCAAGTACCCAACAATAACCGATGGACCCCAGCACTGCGCCAATAGCTGTCTCCTGTCTCGCCCCTGCTCACCCGGCTCCGGCTCCTCCTCCTCCTCCTTGCCGTCCTCCTCCGGCTCCGGCTCATCCTCATCGTCGTCATCGGACCCAAACAGGTTGTCCACGTCGTCGTCGTCCTCGCCGCGCTGCTGCTTGGCCTTCTTGGCCTCCCGCCGCTGCCGCCGCTCCTCCTCACGCGCCGCCCGCCCGTCCACTCGCTCCTGCTTGCGAGCAACCGCGGCGGTGTGGCGGGCGCCAGCTCGCTCCGTCCGCGCGGCCCGTTGCTTCGCGATGTCCGCCTGCACCGCCGCATGCGCGTCCAGCGCCTTCTTGTACGCCCCCAAGGCGCCTGCGGGGCAGGCACGAGGCGGGCGCGTGAGAGGAGGCGGCCGTGTTTTAGCGGCAGAACACACGCAATTTCAGAAACCCAGACTCGTTAGCTCGGCCCCCGTTGGCCCTGGGCAAGTGCGCTGGGTGTTTGGACTGACCCGACGGGTCGGTCGGCGCCAGCAGCTCCCCCAGCATCTCCCACATGTCGTGGTCGTTGGGCTGCTTGGAGGTGGCGTCCTTGAGCATGGACACGGTGGCGGCGAGGCGGCCGCCGGGGCCATCAGCGGCGCCTGACCCGCGGGTCGGCGCGGCGCCGTCTCGGTTGAGCGCCGGCAGCAGCTGGCCCAGGATCTGCAGAGCAGGCGCGGGGGTGTTCACCAAGGCAACTGGAGGCTGGGGCATCGCCGGCGTTCCATGTCCTTTGCTCCGTCCAGCATCCCTTTTCGATTCGTGGGCTTCCCTTATCCTCCCAAGTCCAGGGCCGTCTTGCGTCCTCACGCCCACCAAGCCCCCGAGTCCCCAGCCCGCACCCCCAGCCTCTCGGCCCGCAGGCGCACCTTCAGCGCGTCGTAGAATGCCGGGGCCGCCTTGAGCGCCTCCTCCAGCTCCGTGGCGGCGTTGACCAGCTGCCCCGCCGCGCAGTAGGTCTGAGCCATGCCCAGGCGGGGCAGCGGGCTGCGCTTGTCCAGCGAGCAGGCCTGTAAGGGGGGGGGGGGGTAGCAGGGAGGGCTGTGAGGCCGGGCAGGTGGGCCGCGGTATATGTCCGACGCTCCGCCATCCTCTCACTGGAACCCACCCTGGACCGCTACCCTTTCACCCGCCTGCCATACGGCTCGGCCGGCCAACCCTCACGCGCACGTGACGGCCCCGAATGCGCTGCTCTGCACCGCCCAGCCGTGAAAGCCCCACATGCATCCGCTCACTCTCGCGGCCCGGTTGTTGTGCCACCGTACAAGACACAGTTCCACCTCCACACAACCGAGGCACACCTCTTCCCCCCCACCAGGCACCTCTCCCCCTCTTGGATTTACGGGACCGCGTCCACAGATTCCCTGATAGTCAACCCAAGCTCCCCGGCATGCATACTCAAACGCGTGTCCCCAAACTGCTCACCTACTTAGTAATACTGCCCTCCGTCTCCTACGTCGTGTAACCGGGTCTCCTCGCCACCCCCCCCAGGTTTACCCAGCGGCTCACGCCGTCTCTACCACAAGCCCCGCGCACCTTCGCGTACTCGGCCCTCGCCTCGTCCAAGCGACCCTGCGCATGGTACGCCCGGGCCAGCAGCGTCATGGCCTCCGCGCGGGGGGCGTCAGCGGCCGGGCCCGGCAGCGCCTCCGCGCCGTCCAGCGCCGCCCGGGCCAGCGCCTCTGCGCGGTCCGGGCTGCCCTGCAGCAGGCTGTAGTGCGCCAGGTGCGTCAGCACGCCCACGTGGCTCGGCTGCAGCTGGTAGGCGGTGAGCAGGTGGCGCAGGCAGTCGGCAAGGCCCTGTGTGGAGGGGGGCGGGAAGGGGCGGAGCGGCAGGGGGCGGAAGTTGTGGGAAAGGGGGCCGGGCGGTGGTGAGCTGAATCAGACGCGAGCTGGGGAGGTGGACGAGCGCGTGTCCCGGCCTGGACGCACCTCATCGGCGTGCTTCAGGCAGTATCCGGACATTCCGGCCCTGGCGGCAATGATACCGATCCCGGCCCGTGTAGTCCCACTGGCAGGACGTCAGGTCTTCCTGCTTTATCAGGTATAGCGGCAATCCCATGCCCCAACTATGCGGCTGCTGCACCTCCAATGGCCACAGATCCCACACCTTGACCCTATCGGCATCAAGCACAACTCCCAGCACCACTGCCCCTCTCCCGTCCATCCCTTCTCCCTGGCAGCTCTACCGACGAGCTGAACAACGTCCGCCCACCTTCCTACCGCATCCGCCTACCTCCAGTTGTGAACTCCCAAACGTTTGTCCCTAACGGTTCCTAGATGGTTTTTCTTAACCTACGGGTTTCCTCTCAACCTCCCTCCAGTCCCTTCCCTGCCCCCTCCTGCCTTATCCCGACCATTCCTGCCCTACTCGCCCCCTCCCTGCCCTTCTCGCCCCTTCCTGCCCCTTCCCCGCCCTCCCCGCTCCTTCCTGGCCTCCCTCGCCCACTTCCGCCCCTTCCCTGCCCCACGCTCCCCTCGCCGCCCCCCAGCCTTCCCGCCCACGCCCCCACCCCCGTCACCCGCCTGCTGCACATTCGCGTCGCTGGCCGCCAGCACCGCCAGGCCCAGGTATGCGTCCGCGCAGTCCGGGTCCAGCGCCAGCACCCGGCGGTAAGCCGTCCGCGCGGTGGCCAGGTCGCCCAGCTTGAAGGCGCACGCGGCGATACCCAGCCGCACCTCCGCGGGGCAGGCGGGGCCGGGGTACTCGCGCAGCGCGGCGCGGTAGCTGGTGTGAGTGGGGGCGGGATGGCGGGTGTGAGTCAAGCGCGTGCACGGCTGGCGTCCTGCCGGCCTGGCCCTGTCCTTTCTGACAGCGTCCTTACCCATATAGGCCAGGGTCCGTGCCTCCGCACCGTCGGCCCCACCCCTGACCGGCACGGAGCCCCGCCCCCATCACCTCCACCCGGGGAGGGGGCGCTTTGGGTCTACACGCGGCCACGGCAGTCTGAAACCTGCACCAGCGCAGTCCCACAGGGCTGAACCCCCCGACCTGCATCACCCCCCCCCCAGCTGCGGGCTGCCTCCTGACAGCTGCGCCAGTGACCTGGGCGCCCCACCTCCTCCACGATAGACCCGCACCATCAGCCCATGGAACCAGCATCTCCTAGGCTCCCAGATACCCGTTGACCCCTTGCCGTCTCCATGTCTGGCCCACCCATATCTGCTCCCGGTCCGGCCCCTTGGCCCGGTCTCCACCTGCTGCGTTGTGCGCGAAGCCCCGGTGGATCCCCGTCACAGCCATACCCCCTCGTGGCGCGCCGTGCAACCCAACCTGCGCGCCGCCCCGCCGCAGGTCCGAGCTCCCACCCAGGCCATGACTCTGCACCCATTCCATCGGCCTGACGCCCGCCACACTCACTACGACAGCGCCTCCTTATACTGCTGCTGCTGGTAGGACAGCCCCGCGACCGCCAGATAGCCGACCACGTTTGCCCGGCCGTTGTTGCGGCAGGTGGAGGCGCGCTTGAAGTCGCGCACCGCGTTTTGCAGGTCGCCCTGCCGGGGAGGCGGGTGCGGCAGTGGCGTGTGAGTGGGGTGCGTGCCGTCAGGTGTGGCATAGTAGGTGTGTGGAGGGGCGCCGGGGCCGTGGGAGGCAAGGCCTCGAGACAGGACTGAGGGCCGTTGGTCGGCCACGAGTCCCCTCCTCGGCCTTCAGACATGCTGACGCCAAGGCATCTGGCTGTGGCGTGCCGAGAGGGTAGCTTCACTGAAGAACGTGACGCGGGCTTCACCCAGCGGCGGCCCCACACCCTGACGTTGGTCGGCGGGGGTGGCGTCCGTTCGTCGTCGCCATCCTCGCAACCTTGTTCGCCCCCACCTACCCTCGCCATGCTGTGCAGGCCGCTCGTGAGATGCACCAGCTGTTCGTTCTGGTCCAACGTGCCGGCCTGCGTTATGAGCTTCCTTGCCTCCGATAGAAGCCGCGCCTTACTGTCCGGCGTCTTCTCATCGCGAGCCTGAGATATGAGCACTGCAGCCCTCGCTGTAAAGAATTGTATGCGCTCATAAGTCGGCTTCTGGCCAAAATAGCGTTCCACCTCCACAGCCGTCTCCTCGCTGGTCGCTGTTTCGTAAATGTGATCAAATCCATCCAACCTTCCTTGTTGTAGATACGCCCTTGCACAATCAAACCAGGTGCTTAGAGGGGCTGCTTCTGAGACGAGCAGATCGAGAAGCTCCTCTGAGTTTTCCGGCACCTGAGCCAAATCAATAGCAACGACTTCATTGGAGTCTACTACAGGAACATAGATGCGGTCCGACATGGCAGGCACGACGGCCTGGCGGCCCCGGGGGGCCGCCTAAACTTGCAAGTCAAGCGTGGCGCTGATTCAGTAGTTTTACAGAAATCATAACCGGCAAAACTAGGTTTGCAAAAACGTCATAGCTTTGTAAAACCAAAGTCGCTGTCGGGTATGTATTGAATTGCTGACTATTGAGTTGACGACCGGCCGCGTACGACAAGCAAGCATACCTATAACACAGGTTCTTTCACCGCACAACGACGCCTCCTCTCCGGGAACTGTTTTCCTGCGAATTGGTGGGCCACAGGACATATGCCCCTGGCGTGCATGGTTCTCCCAGTCCACCCTAACCCCACCGCCACCCGCCCCCACACATACCCCCGCCTATCGGTTACACGCTTTCCAGACGGTTCAACATCTAGTAGCTACAATAATACAATCCACGTCACAACACCTCTATGCCATGCAATATTGTAAGGAAGCACATTGCCATTAGCCTGAACTGGTATAATGGACAGTCACGGACCGGGAGGAGATGTATGGCAATTGGGGGCATTTTGACACGATTCGGGGACCTGAAATATATCTGCCCAACTCCGTACGTCTACCTCCTACAATTCCTGTATTGAAGCATACCTTTTTTAAAGAAGCCACGGAAAGGGAATAAAATATACCCAACAATACTCATCTGTTGTGCCACATCGCAGAGGATTATTTGCGGTCAATAAAGTGTGGCATGATCGCCGATGCTCGAATTTAAGCCCCAGATGCTGCACCAGCAGCGACAGCGAACGTGCGCCAGTCGGTTACCGGCTTGCTGCGCGACACCGCTCGCGCGCGGAGTATTAGCCCATGAAGCTTCACGGCCGCACCACGGCCAACCTCCCAATCCGCGCACAGAACACTTCCTCCCGCAAGCATGGCGCGACGACCCCGCAGGTCGCCCTCTCCCGCCTGCACCCCGCATGACACCGCGCCGTGGCCTGCTGCTTGGACTGGTCGCCACCGCCGCAATCAGCGCCGCGGAGCTCCTCACACCTCCCCAGGTCCCAGATTTCTTACCCCCATCAACGCGCCTGCCATCCGCCGCCGCCGCCCCCACACCCTCATATTCCATACCCGACGCACCTCAGGTCAGCAGCGACGGCATGACTTTGGAGGCGGCCCGCGCGGCCACCGCCACGGCCGTGGAGTCCCTCCAGGCTGCATACTCTCAGTTGCTGCGGCTCGACAGCTGCACCGCCGTGGAGCCCCTCCCAGACTGTCTGGACGCCAGCACGGCGCTGCGCCTGGCCTCACAGCTGGCAGGCAGCTGCAGGGTGCTGCAGGCGGCGCTGCCGGTGGTGGCGGCCGAGCTGGCGTACAACTCACCCGCCAAGCGGCGGAGCGGCGTGCTGGGGCTGCTGGACGAGATGGAGCGGCGCGCCCGGCCGGGGGGGTCCTCCCTGGGAGTGGTGGACCTGGAGTGGCTGGAGGAGGTGGAGGCGCGGACGACGCGGGCGGTGGCGCAGCTGGGCCTCCTGCGCAGGGCGGCAGAGGGCGTGGGCGCGGCCAGTGGCGTGAGCGGCGGGGTGGGGAATGCACAGGCGGTGCTGGGGAGTGGTGGCGGGGGGGCGGTAGCTGGCGCGGAAGATGGAGGCGCTGTTGCCAGGGAGTCGGCGGGGAATCCAGTGGGGGCGCTGGAGGGGGGGCGGCGGCGGCTGGCAGAGCTGGCGTATGTTTGCCTTCGGGACGTGCGGGCGGTGATAGGGGCGTGAGCGCCGAGTCGGCGGGAAGGCGGTGGGAGGAGAGCGGAGGGTGCTTTTGTATCCGTTGGGGGTAGTGAGAAAATTCGTCCACACGACATAGGAGACGGAGGAGGAAAACTAGCCGCCGATCCGGGAGACGCGTTTGAGTCCTTCCTTGGGGGGTAGGGCTGGGGGAGCTGCATGGGTCGTGTAGTTCCGGGGGCTCGGCGATAACTGACGTGGGGTGCCACCATAGGCGGAGGGGGAGCAGGGGAAGGTCAGGCCGGTAGGGCGATGTTCGCTGTGACGAGCAGGAGGCGATTACAGTAATGAGGCCGGGGTGGAACCCACGCCAAAATCGTACATAATTTGTGCGAACAAAGGGGTACATAGTTACGAGACGTCATAGTTGCCACCCGCGCACCAATTACACATACTCGTACGTCGTGCACTCCTCCCGAAGCGGACAACCCAGGCCGCGCCCGCAAGTCCGTACGACACACCAACTAGCAACCGAAATTACAGGCGTACTCCCTCAGGCAGTCAGGCGTTACCAGTGTGCGCAAGGTGCTGCCTGCCTCGCTGCGCATGCAACCACGCACACGCGCGGACGACCCACGAGCTTCCTTTGAACCCACACTGCACACTGCCCCAACGGCGGCAGGTTGCCGCCCTCCCGGGGCCATCGCGCCCCCCCCAAAAGAACCAGACCGGATTTAGATGTGACGTGACATGTACAACAGCGCTCCCCGCAGCGGAATGGTTTTAGGGAGGGGAACAGATCTCGCCCTCGTGGAGTCCCTCGGATACACCCTCGGCTCCCCGGGCCCCTCTGCCCGGGTCCGAGCGCAGCCCAACACAGGTACACGCCCGCATCCGTGTCCAGCACCCACAGGTACCCAACCACCCACGCCCGCTGTGCGTTGCCACTCACGCTGTGCGTTGCCCGTCCATGACCTTGTGCTATGAATGCACCCAATTCCACGTCTGCACCCCCACCCTTTCCTTTCGTACACGGGTTTTCCCTGCAACCCTCCCGCGCGTCTTCCTTCCCCTTCAGTGCTCGCGACCGCGCTCAGTGCTCGTGCCCCATCCAGTGGTCCAGTATGTACAGGTTTGCAGACATGATGGCCATACCCACGAACAGTGAGATCACGGCGCGCTGCCTGCCCGCGTGCTCGAACGCCAGCGGCAACAACTCCGAAATCGAAAGGAACGCCATGATACCGCCCACCGCCGCCAGCAGCTTCTCCACCAGCTGCTTATCCAGGTTGGTTGGAAAGAACAGCGCCAGCACCACCACCGCCAGGGGTTCCGCCAGGCCCGAGGTGGCGGCGTACAGGAAGCCCCGCCAGCGGCTGCCGGTGGCGAAGTAGACGGGCAACGCCACGGCCACGCCCTCCGGCACGTTGTGCAGCGCGATGGCGAAGGCGAGTGATGCGCCCACGGCGTGGGACTTCATTGAGGCCAGGAACACGGCGACCCCCTCGGGGAAGTTGTGCAGCGCGATGCCGATGGCGGTGATGAGCCCAGACAGCAGCACGCGACGCTTAGCCTCCCGGCGGGCAGCGTGGTCGCGGGCGGCGGCGCCGGCGGGCGCGAAGGTTGCTGGCGAGGCGCCGGTGTCACCCTTGCCGCTGCTACGAGGCCGTGGATAAGGGGGTTGGGGGAGTTGGGGAAGGGCATGGTGGTGGGGGGGATGAGGGAGAGGGTGGGTGGGTTTGAGGCACCAGGCGTTTGTGGGCTCCCGCGGGCTGGGTCGGCATGCGGCTATGACGTCATCAGGTGCTGCGAACGGTTGCATGGTACCCCCAGGCCTACCGCTTGGTTAGCGTCTTCGTGGGAGTGTTGGCCTTGTCGTCATCCTTTTTGGATGCCTGAAGCGAAGGCGACGGCGGTGCCTTGTCGTCGTCCAGCACCAGCCCCTCCGACGATGGCTCCGGAATGAAGTGGACCACCACAGCGAAGAACGCGACGCCCGCGAAGAACCAGGCGTTGGCCGCTGCAAAGCCCACCTCCGCCACGGCCGCCGGCATGAGGTCCAGCATGGAAATGCACAGCATCAGGCCCGCTGCCAGGCCCTGAGTTCGTTTGCGAGGGGGAGAGCGATGGGGACGGGAGCAGCCAGGAGGGTGGACTTCAAGGGATTGGGAAGGAGAGCTAGACGGATAGTACGGCGAGTGTGTTTGGGACGAAAGTAGATGTTTGGGTGGCAGACCACGAGGAGTTCGAGTGTGAACGGGTCCGGCGGCCTTTGCCATACGAAACAGTTCCCCCACCCCCCCACTGCTCACGCAGGCAGTACACCTCACATTAAGGCATCATGGGATATTGCGGTGGGATTTGGCGCATGGCTGTATTTACGCTGGTCAACTCCCGCCTACACCCACACGTCAGCAACACCGCTTGAAGCGGCTTTAAGTCCACTCTAATGCGGCACTTCATATAAGCTAGCTACTTGCGGCTGCTTATGCCGCTGTCCTACTGCGTCTTCCCCGAAACATAGCGATCGGCAGGAAGCAGGACTTTTGACAATTGTTCGATAAGAGTCTATGATAAGCAGGCTGAAGGAGATCAGGATCACCCTGCTTGCCTGGAGGTAGCCCAGTCGCTTGAATTGCATTTTTGGTTGTGCGACGACAATCAGCCCGCCCAACGCCGTGCCCGCCGCGCCCAGCCCCGTCAGGAGGAGGGCGTTTATAACCTTTTCGTCGAACATGATCGGAATGGTTCAGGGAGAAAAACTAAAGGATGGCCCGCCCCGAAAGGGGGCCGTTACGAAAGGGGGCCGTTGCAGCAAGCCAAAATGGTTAAATCTTCCACCACGTGATCCGGTAATAAAAAGTATTATGGCAATTACATGTATCTGCGACTCGCGGCGCCGTCCGTGAAATAAGTGCTTGGATGTACCGTTGTCCGGCAGTGGTCTGTGCCAACGGAAGCATTCCGCCTAGCACGCACGCCGAAACTCTTCGTGGCATGCTATGTGTTGTATCCGCGGCAATTTGTCACATGGCATGCGCCATCATGCACCTCGTGGCGTGGGCCAGTTAAGCGGATGTCAGTCGACAAGGTCGACACGACGTATGTATCATCCCAACGTGTAACGTACCCAGGAGATGATTACACGGAGACTTAGCGCCGAAACATAATGCAATTCTTCCGAACGGTCAACTACCAACGACTGGTAGCCCCAGCCAGCCCCAGCATTGAACTCAACGGTGCTGAGAGGCCCTGAGATGACCTTCCATGCGGGCGTCGGCCACTGAATGCCCTACTGTGCATCCGCCACCTATCCTTGCACTGACACCGCCGATGTTAAGTTGTTCGTTGAGGACCCCACGGGACGTCGGGATGTTCCAGCAACGGCATACGGTTGGTGGTGCTGCATGTATGCCCGGCTAGCTGGAGTATGTATGTTTGGCACTTGACGGCGGCCAGCACCAACACCTCTCCCCACCGTGGTCAACCTGACACAGCCTGACAACTAGGGACAATTACCGCTCCCCACCGCGGGCATCAGCACAACATATCGGTGCACCGGTAAGTTGTGCCCACAACGTTATTTACCGATGGTGCAGCCACCGCTGTCCTTTGTTACGGCAAATGTAACCGGTACCCTAGCACGCTGGAGCGCCTGTGTTGTCACGTTTCGGAAAACAATTGTAGCGCTACAGGTCGTGTTGGCTTTGGACATTTTCGGAACTGGCAAAACGCCGCCCAGGAGCTCTTGTATTGCGCCCGCGTGGACAGCGCCCGCGAGCCCACCATCATGCGCTGTGTCGCTTGTTATAACTCCACATGCGCAGGATTGACCGCTAACGTGTTGACCCAGCGGCCACTTATGCGTCCAGAGATATCCATCTACACGGTCAAGCAGTAAGCGTCGGGCCGGCCCTATCGGCACTTAAAGGACACATGTAGAGCCATAACCCGCCCCCTCGAGGTCCCTGGTCCACTCTGTTTCCAGACCCGGGCCCCGACCGGAATACCTCCCCTGCCCTCGGGAGGGCCTTCGTGCACACCACTGCAGGTGACCATCGTCCCCCCTGCGGCGCAGAGCAGTGGCCACCAAACCGCTGATGACGGCCATACAGGCAGAACCACTGTTGGCACTGCCCGCTGCTCCTCCAAATGGCTCCACAACCTCATTGCAAATGGCGGTTTTGCACCAATTGTTCTCCCCTGACCACTGCTGGGCGAAGCAGAGGCGGGCACTAAAGCAGCCAGTTAAAGGGCGGCAGCTGCGTGTTGTGGTCTGACGTGAACCGATCTACTGCAGCAACTGTTATAGCAGGTTCCAGACTACTGTGTGCAGGGCCCACCGCGCGTCTAGCGGCCGGAACCATTCCGGCGCCAGCTGCCAATCGCCGCTTTCCTGGGTCTTGCCGATGTCACGGTCTGTTCCCTCGGGATCCACGCCACCAAGAGTTGCACCTGGCTGGCCTTGCACCAACAGGACACCCGCAGCGCAATCGCACGCAAATGGGCACCCTTGCTTCCCTTCGTCGCAATGGACCTTGTGTTGGTGCGCTTCGTCAAGACGTGCACCCGTGTGCCCCGTAAGCGGCCCTCCAAGGCTTGCAGAGTGTACAGCAATGCGAGCATCTCTCGCAAGGCCAACAACTCCTTCCTTTCCTCTAGGGACCCATGGGCCACCGCCTCTTCAGTCATGACCCCAGCCCACCCGAAGTCGCTAGCGTCAGTCCGTAAACCCAGTGCCCCGGCGCTAGCTAACCGCATGATAGGAGCCGCAAGGGCCTCCCGCGGCAACGCCTCACAGAACCTCAGCTCTTCTTGCACTGCCTCTGTAACCGCGACCGCCCCAATCCATCCCTTCTTCTCCCTCAGCGTGACTTCGCACGCCCGCGTGACCAACCGAGCTAGTGCTCACATGACCAGCTGCAAGCTTACCCGTGACCGATGACCCTGGGCATCACCCGCGCGGGCACCTTCGCGGCCTGCTGGAATGCCTCCCACCGATCCTGCGGAAGGGTGAAGGACATCGACCGCGAATCGATCAAGAACCCCGGCAACGAATCTCCGTCACCGGCGCCTGTTGGCTTTTCCTAAGATTTACCCCAAGCGCCGCTTTAAGACACTCCATTAGGAGTGCATCCCGCTGCCTCTCGGCTCCCTCTTCCTCTACACTTAACAAGAACAGGAAGGTAATGAAGCACATGGGAGAACTTGTGCCTCAGGTACGCAAAAATCCCGCATAAGCTGTGAGGAACCCCACGGCGCCGATTTTAAAAAGAACGGTAAGACCGTGAAGACGTAGCACTCGCCAGTGCGTCTTCGCCATCGCCATACCTGCATTGCTTATTACCGCCCGCGTGAAACTCTAGCAGAGTGTAACGGAGTTTTTGCAGAAAACCAAACAGTACCTAGGCAGAAACTCCCAGATGCGTGTATGGTTGGAGCCCCACAGCGGACTGGACCTAGATAGATGGGCCGCCAGCTGGGCACCTGCACAGCGCCCCACGTTCCCACAGCGCAATGCGCGTGCCTCACGAAACGCCCATAAGAGCATCCAGCCGAGGAATGCAACGCCCCTCCGCTGGGTTCAAGCCATTCGGCTGGTCCAGCCATCCGATTCCCACCACGGCACACATCCACCTGCCCACACCCATCTATCCCATTTCTTGGCATAGCAAACTCCCCCGCTCACAAGCCCGTAGCTAGTGAGCATATGGCATACACGGTCGCGCTCAATCAACGTTCTGCCTAGTTCGGCAATTTCGTTGTCCCGCCGCGCCGCGCTGGCAATGTAACAACCCAGACACCAAAGCACAACCGCTTGGGGCAACTCAAGTGATCTCCTGTCCCACTCCTGGCGCACGGCCTCAGCCCACTGCTGGGCGTCGTCGCAGCTGCCCTAGCCGCTGGTCTTCGCGATGGCCGGACCGTCCACGTGAACCTCCGTCTTCTGGTGAAGCTCCGTCTTCCACGGCCCCTCCAGCTTATCCGCGGCCGCAAGCAGCACGGACGGCAACCCGGCTGCAGCGACAAGCGGGATGGGCGCCGCGTGAGTGCAGGTGTGTTGGGTGGCGAGGTGCTGAAATGGAAAGATGCTAGGGGGCGGGATAAAAGGAACCAGGGATACAGACAGACGGTGAGGGGAACAGGGGATGCTGACATACGGATGCAACCGGACCCGCCTCACCAGGGCCCCCTGGGTGAGTCCCCTGCCCCGACCTCACCAGGGCCCCCTGCCCCGACCGCATTTCATCGCAACATCACAAGAACACCGCCAGCTGCCGGCCACGTCATATTGTCCCTCGGTTCCGCTTTCCCATCCAAAGCCCTCTCCACACCTACACCCGCTCTTTCCTCACGCACCCCCTCCCCATTGCCTCCTAAGCGCGCACCCACCTACTGATGTAGCCGCATCCTGCTTGGCCAGGTGCCTCAGCGCTGTCCTCACCACCAGCTTGTGGTCAAAGGCCAGCTGCGGCAGCGCGCCAACGTTGAACCAGCGGGCGTCCTTGGCATCATCCTGCGACGGCAGCGGCAGCAGCACCAGCGGCAGCAGCAGACACGCAGTCGGGTAGGGCCGGTAGCCGGTGGAAGACAAACCCGCCAGACAGCATCATGCCAGCTGCAGAGCCGGTGACTCCAGAGCTGCGTTCGTAACGCGAGCTGGCGCCGCCCGAGTATTGCCCTGCCAATGGGTTTGAGCGCTGGCCGAAAGCTCATTGCGGACAGGGTGAGGTGCAGTTGGCGGTAGTCACGGTACATGTTTTGACACCAACTGCTGCGGGGACCTTGGTGGTCCGGGAACAAGCGGAGTTGGTAGCAGCCTGGCCTCCCCTTGCACTGGAATAGGGGGGGGCCTCGGAGCTGCCGCCTTGCAAGTCGTAGCGCGAATAGACCGCATCGCATTCCCTCGCACCGCACAGCTTCTCCCCCTGTGCAACCTAGGGCACGCAAGCTCTTCTGCCTCATCCAAGGTTGCTCGGCTGTAAATCTCCAATCCCTAGCTTCCTCGGGCTGCTGGCAATCCCTTCACCGCATCTCAAAGGCCCACCAGACCGGAAAACATACGAGCAGCCACCTAATCGCTCCCTCAGCCTGGTAGCCCCGGTCTGGTAATCCAGCCAGGTTGCTAGTCCAGCAGCAGGGGAAGACACGGACTGCACCCTGGGCGCGTATATCGAAGGTGCCGATCCCCACCCTCCTGCCCACGACCCCCCAAACATGATTCGGTGACGTATCTTTTGGCCTGGCTGGCAATCTTCATACCCATTTATCAACGCCGCTGCAATCCTGCAAGCTTTCAGCTCATCCTCTCGGCTCCGCCGTGCGCCGGCTCGGCATGCGCCGCCACAGCCCTATTGATTTGCAATAGAGCACCGTTTGCAAACGGTGTCCTTCCGCCACCCCTTTCCTCAGTCGGGCCCTGCCCTACAACCTTACACACCAGAATCCGGCCGTGCTGCTCTGCATCCGAGCATTCCGGGCCATACCCCAATCCATTGCCCCCGCCCCGCCCCGCCCCACTGTGCTCACCGCTGCCTTGACCCCCAGGTCGGATGAGGGCACCAGCGCCGCGTACGCCACCGTGATGGTCCAGCCGCGGGGATCGCGACCGGTGTCGCCGAAGGCGCCGACCTGGGAAGGGGGTAGCGGCGGTGGGCGGCGGTGGCGGGTGCCAGTGGGGGATGGTGGTGGTGAGTGGCGGTGGTGGGTAGTGTGAGCTGTGCCGCGGGCTTGTCTCGGGATGGCTGCGTCGCACACACCCGTCGAGGGGTTCAGACGACTTCCAAGGGGGTGGTCGTTGGAAGATTAGAGTTTTAAGGGATTGGGGGCTTTAGAGTGAGCGGCAGCAGCAGCGAGGAGGATAGGAGGCAGTGTGGAGGTGGCGCACTGCCCCGCCCCCAACGGCACGCAATCCTCTCTCAACCGGGAGCCACCGCTCGAGCGACGATCACATTTAGTTTGCAGTGTGGCCAGTTCTTCCCGCAGGTGGAAGGGTGCCGTGTTCTTATGGCGCCGCACCCCTTGCAGCGCTATGCGGGCGGCAAGAAGGGTCATCGGACGCAGTCCTCGGATGCAGTGCGCGCCGGGGCGCGAGAAATAGATAGGCCCGGCCCAGTAAGGCCGGCCCTGCGCACAACCGTCGGAGCCACCGCCTGGGTCACAGCGGCCCCGTCTCAGCTCCCAACAAAGCCTTCCCCCCGGTCCCTCGCCCACCTGCCCCGTCCTGGCCCTATTTCCCAACTTGCGCGACTAGCAGCCGCACCGAGGGTCCCCTAAGGGCAGAATTACCCTTTCTCCTTAGCCGCCAGCAGCGCCTCACACCTGGGCGGCCACCCCTGCCAAATTTGTGTTGTGGGAGCGCACTCCCGGCCATAATCGGTGCGGAGTAGAGGGGTGGCCGCTCATCACTAACCCCCGTCTGTGCATTTCAACACCGCTGCCATCCCCCACGAGAGGGGGGTGACAACGCCCAGTCTTACAGCCCCTCGCAATCATCGTAGGATGTTCGAGAGGCCGAGTCGAGCCCTACTTGCCCAACCTTGCGCGCAAAACCACAACACGTCACGTCAATCAACTCCGGCCGCATGCCAAAGGTTCGCCGAGCCACGTCCCACAACTCCACTTGCCGCTGCCCACCCCGCATTGCGCCCCGATCTCTCGCACCTGCGTCAGGGACACCGACGCCGGGTCCACTGAGGTCTCCTCTTGCAGCTCGCGACCTGCCGCCGTGTCCAGGCTCTCGCCCTCATCCACGAAACCGCCAGGTAGTGCCCAGGAATCCTGGAGGCGCGGAGGGAAGGAGACCGAGATGTGGAAATCAGGGCACGGGAATTGGTCTCAAGCCGATATCCGAGGCCGACATTGTTATATATGTCGGCTTCGCGGTGGGTGACGGCGTACCTTAAATGGGGGGTTCTTGCGCTTAATCAACAGCAGCCGAGCTGGAGCAGCATTATGGGGTCGTGCCACGATAATCGTGTCGACGGTAACGGCCGGCCGCGGGTACCTGGCCAACGGCAGCAGGGCCAGCGCCATCACTATCGTCATGTGGCCCCTTACGACGGCACCACGGAGAGCAGGTACAACCAGGAGCGCATATCGGACAGCTTCCGATCAAAATACGTGTCTCAGTGAATTATTGCTAAACTTCAGCCCTGAAGGCGATGCACAGCCGAAAGGCCCTATCCAACCCCGTCCGCGGCGTAACGGCCAATTAATGCATAATGCTTTGGCATTCTGTCTTACTGGTACGTAAATGTGCCAGCCATGCAGACTGTGTTGGTCATGCGCCGCTTGCAGCTACCAGCACAAGCGACAACGTGAGACCTGCCGAACCTAAGGATCTTCGCAGATTGCATAAGCAAACAACCTGTCCGAACCTAAGCCGTTAAGAACGAAACGGAACAGAGTTTATGCGTCACGCATGAAGGAAGAAGTTCAGACCCGAGGGCTGTTCCCCAAGGACGTTCGACAATGTTATCAGAGAGGCACAACTAGTAGTTGGAATTGGCTTGAAATTAGAGTTGTCAGACAGCCCAGGCTAAATTTCTATACGGCATCGCCGCCATGAAGGCATTGTTTGTTTACAAGGTAACCTACCTAAACCTTTGCTCACCCACCCTAATAATATATCATACGTTTGCCAGTCTTGCACTACCTTTGTGACAACTTTATTCCCTAGCTCCTTCCCAGTTGGGCGCCAGAAGCCCCAGCCATGCTTGACATTAATCTTTTTAGGACAGGTGCGATCCTGCTTGTAAACATTGCCGACAGCTCGTGTTTCTTCTAGGCGGACTGCCGATCACATGACGACTTGTCGCGCTTGCAGAAAAGGGCGGCGACCCGGAGGTTGTGCGCGAGTCCCAGCGGAGGCGCTTCTCAGATGTGTCACTGGTAGATCAGGTGATTGAGCTGGACACAGAGTGGCGGCAAGGTGAGTCTCGGCGACGGCGACTGATGCCGCTGCGTGTGGGCCAGCTTCTCGCGCAGGCGGCAAACAACAGCTCCAGTAAGTTTAATAGCGTCCTAAACTCCCGTTTTGTTGCTTGCCGTTCGCAGTGCGCTTTCAGCTAGATCAGCTGAACAAGGAGTTCAATGCGCTTAACAAGGAGATTGCCACCATCCGCAAGGTGCGCCTCCACACCGACGGCGGAATCACCCTTATACCCAATCCATGCCGGCCACAATCCTGACAGCTCCACACCGCAGCCTCGTCGGTTACCAACAACCGGCAGCTCCCACGGCAGTTACCTCCAGGCCAGAGCTAACCGCGCCTCCCCACATTCCACCTTCCCCCACCGCTTCGCCCTCTCCACCTCCTTCTTTCTTACGGCTACCCTGTCAGCCTGCTTGCTTTCCTTCCCTCCAAGTCTCCCTCCCAACCAGCAGCCCGTACCTCTCCGCACCCCCCAGGCCGGCGGTAACTCGGACGAGCTGCAGGAGAAGAGCAAAGAGATGAAGAAGAACATCCAGCAGACGGAGGAGAAGGAGAAGGAGGTCATCCTTCGGCGCGATGCCAAGCTGGTGGCTATTGGCAACATCGTGCACGACAGCGTGCCGATCAGCCAGGACGAGGTACGTGCGAACTCCGCACTCAGCAGCCCCCAAACCAACGAGCTTGCAAGGCCCCACAACCTCGCCCATGGTGCCCCCTCTCCTCACGCGACCGGCTTCCCTGTAGCAGCCACGCTGTGGGCTCCACCGCCGCACCCGCCGCCCTCGGCCTACAGGCTAACAACGCTGTCGTGAAGACGTTTGGCGAGCCGCGCCCTGCCGTGGAGAACGGCAAGAAGCTGTACAACCACGTGGACCTGGTGCAGCTGCTGGGCATTGTGAACCTGGAGGCGGGCCAGGAGGTGAGGGGGGGGGTCGAGGGAGACCCGTGGATGCCCGAAAAAACCGTTTAAAACAGACGTTTTGAGATGCATGCTGGAGAACCGGGTTGGGGATACTAAAGCCGAAGGTCGTAATATGACCTTTGGCGGCTAAGCTAAAGCGGCTACGGCGAGACGACCGGAAGCGAGGACCCCGCGCGACGCACGGAAACGTTTCGCAGAACCGGTTTTGGGCGCTAGCAGGAGAACTGGGGGAGTTGGTGAGCTATGGGAGAGCGGACATCGCGGTCCGGTCCCGGAGGGTGGGGTGGGGTGGGGAGTAAACCCTTGTGAATCGGCAACGGAAGAATGGCAATACAAAGCGGCCGAAAGGATTGAAACACGCGCTCGATGTTGCGATACGCGCTGGTGGATTGGGTGTTGATACCGGAAACCGGAGGGCGAGTCCCGCGAGTCCAGTCGACCCGGTGAAGTGACGCGGCTGGCTAAGGAGACGTTTTGATGGGTAGGAAGTGAACCGGTGCGTCGGTGGAGGAGGCAATGGTCTCGAATGGTGGGTATGCCACAGCAGGGCAGCCTCCTGCCCCAGGGGCCCGGGCCCGGTGTGTAGGGAGGGAGTTCAGCACGGGGCAAAGGGCGGGCAGGCGGCGGTGCACCACCATCAGGTGGTTGAGGGTGTTTTGGGCAGGTGGCGAGACGAGGTGGACCTGCAGGGTCACTACTGCTGCTGTCGCCGCTGCTGCTGCGGCCACAGCGGAGCCTTCGGCGCGTCGGAAGCTGCCTGCGCTGGTGCTGATGGACGCATCGGTGGGACGTACGGAAGGAAGGGGCATAGCGCAGGTAGCGCCGCATTGGAGGGAGCAATCGGTGCCTCCTAGCCTGCAGCCGGGAGGCGATCCGGTCAGCGGGCCGAAGGGAGCGACCTGCGCCTCGGCGTTTTGCAGATGGGTTAAGAGAGGGACGGATCAGCTGTTCCCACAGTTTGCCGCGGGCGTGTGCGCTGGTGACGACCGCCTGGGACGCCGTCCGCGAGGAAAGGGAGCCGGGCTGGGGCTGCGGCTGGGTCCTGGGTGTGCACCGAGATAAGGACGGGCTGGGAGATGGGCTGGATGTTAGCGGTGCGTGGGCGCGTTCGCTGGAGACCGAACTATCCAACCAAGCCTTCGGTGGCTGCGTAACTCGCTCGGGCCGTTGACCATAGCCGCGTGTCTGGAGGCATTGGTACTGGCGACTGTGGAGTAGGTGGCGGACCGCTTGGGCGAGGTGGCGATGATGGAGGGCTTGGAGGAGGAGGGTATTTGCACAATCCAGTCGCGGGGTTTGGGAGGGTGGGGTTTGTAGCACGATGGGGCCGGGCTCAGGTGTGCGTGAGGCTGGTGGGCAGTGGCAAGGCCTACGGACGACGACGCGCTTTGATGATTTCGAGTCTTGATGAGGCGCCCCCGGCGGCCCCCGTCTAACGCTGCCCCTCGGCCCTTACTGTCCACCACGTAACATCCCCTCACGCCGTCTGCCCTGCCCCGCCTCCCCGCCAGGTTGCCGGCGGTCGCGGCTACTACCTGATGAACGAGGGTGTGCTGCTGAACCAGGCGCTCATCAACGCGGCGGTGCATTTCGCGTACAAGCGCGGCTACGCCCCGGTGCAGACGCCCTTCTTCATGCGACAGGAGATCATGGCGGAGTGCGCGCAGCTGAGCCAGTTCGACGACGAGCTGTACAAGGTCACGGGTGAGGAAGGGACCTCCGGGGGGTGTGAGAAGACCCTGTTAACGAACTCCAGGGGACCCGGCGAGGAGACCTGGTTACAGACCTCGCGGGGGGACGACGAGAAAACTCGGGTTACATGACCGGGTGGGTGGCGTAAGGACCCGGGTGGATGGCATAAGGACCGGTTACATGACGTAGGTATACTAGCTGGCGCAGTGTCTTCGGACACATAGTTGTGGACCCATGCTGGAGAAGACCCGGTTACACGACCTCCGAAGGGTTGGCGAGGAGGCCCGGTTACACGACATAGGAAACGGAGGGCCGAAACTAAATGACGAATACTTTGCGGACACGTCGTGCGCATGGCGTACAACATGGTTCGGCTACCGAGCGACCTATAGATGTGGCCCGTTTTCGGCCTTTTTAAATTTAAGCTACTAAGTCAAGTGCGGTAGCATGTGAGTCACACCTGGGAGAACTTGGGTGGCGGGCTGAGAAATGATGGAGTGAGACGCATCGGAGCCCGGCTCCGTCCCAGGCCGTGTACGGACCGTTTCCGTGGAAATGAGATACCGGAGCGGTCGGGGAAGCGGGCTGGGCGGAGGCTGCGTAGACCACGCCCACGGTGTCAGGGTGGGCCAGCAGCGGGTCATGGGCGGACAGGCTGGCCAAGAAACGCCAGGACGCTCAGCCAAGAACACGATTTCCGGGGGTGGGGGAAAGCTGGGTACACGACCACCAGGGGGGCCCCAGGCGGGCAGGAGCAAGGAGTCAGAAGAGAGGGGCAGCGAGGAAACTCCCAGCGGGCCGAAACCCGACAGAGGAGTGGAGCACTGGAGCGGAGAGGGGTAGGGGGAGAGGCACCGGGCCAAACAGCACGGCGGATGGAGCTGAGGGGGAGGAGCATGAAGCAAGGCCAGCCGGCCAGTGGGGGCTCCTCCGCCTACATGTCCCTCCTCCCTCCCCCCTGGGCCCCCAGGTGAGGGCGACGACAAGTACCTGATCGCCACCTCCGAGCAGACCCTGTGCGCCATGCACCGCAAGGGCTGGTTCGAGAAAGCAGACTTGCCCACCAAGTACGTGGGCTACTCGACCTGCTTCCGAAAGGAGGTGGGCAGCCACGGCCGCGACACGCTGGGCATTTTCAGGTGGGTGTGGAGGGGCGGAGTGGAGGGGCGGAGTGGAGCCGGGGGGCCCGGGGGCGGGTGTTTGGGGATTTCAATCTTCATCCGCAGAGGGGTGCGGTCGGTTGGGGTGGCGGTGGCGGTGTTCACCTTGGCGGCGCTGGCTTCTGCCGGTGCTATGCTACCAGCATGACGTGTTAATCCAGAGGGTCCCGAGCGGCGGCTTCGTCCGCGGCTCCTCTCTACGTGAGCTAAGGCATGCACGCTCGGCTCGCGTGGCTCGCCTTCGTTCCCCGCTTATGGTGCGTCCATTGCCCTGCCGTACCCCAGGATTCACCAGTTTGAAAAGGTGGAACAGTTCGTGATTGCCTCGCCCGAGGGCAACGCCAGCTGGGAGTCGATGGAGGAGATGCTGGGGAACAGCGAGGACTTCTATCAGGTTGGGCGGTGTGAAACCGGTGACACGAAAAACGACAAGACAGAGGGCGCATGGTCGGCGGACAGCGAGGGGGGGGGCGAGAAGACCCGGTTACACAACATTGGAGACGGAGGATAGAAACAGCCGGCGAATACGTGCGGGGGATTTTGGGGAGGGACCGAGGAGAGGAGAGTGTCCCGATCATCTAGCGCTCGGACTCGTGCATCAGCAGGCGGCTTGCAGCTGGCCACACGTCCGGTGCACGCTGCCGCTGAAGCCCTCGTGCCATCAACCACGTGCACATGAGAAGGGCAGCTTTGCACACCAGGACAGGGACCAGGACAGGGACTAGGTGCAGCGGAGCGGCCGCATGGCGGGGGATGCCCGCAGACTGACGTCGCTCCCTGCGTGCTTCATGCGGCTGTCGTGCAGCTGTCCCATTACACGTCGACGTGCAGCGGCATGACCCATCATAAAGCTGAGGCCAAGGAATGTGAGGCGAGCACACCCAACCATCAGCCCTGTACCTAACATCCATTCATCCAAACAGACCCCTCCGTCTCGCACCCGCCCGGCGCCACAACGCTCCCGCCCCCGTAAAATCCGTTCCTCAACTCGTCTTTCATTTTCTCTTTGTCCTATGTCATTTAACGCGGTTCCTCGCTGCCTCCCCCCCGCCCCCTTCCAGTCCCTGGGCCTGCCATACCGTGTGGTCAACATCGTGTCCGGCGAGCTCAACAACGCCGCCTCCAAGAAGTATGACCTGGAGGCCTGGTTCCCCGCCTCCGCCACCTTCCGGGAGCTGGTGTCCTGCTCCAACTGCCTTGACTACCAGGCACGAGCGCGGGCTAGCAGGAGGGGGCTAGCCGCGGGAGGGGTGGGGGCTGACCAGTGGCGTGTTAAGATTTCCATCAATTTTGTTCACCCTCGCCCGTCGTTATCTAAAGCAAATTGCCTGCACTCACGCACCCCGGACTCGACCCCCTCCCGCCCCTGCGCCCTGCACCACGCGTCTCACCCCACCTCACCCAACCCGAACCCCCCTATGGGGTTTCCTCTCAACCAAACCCCCCTGCTCCGCCCCGCAGTCGCGCCGCCTGGACATCCGGCTGCGCACCCCCAAGGGCGCACCCGGTGAAGCCAACAAGGCCTACGTGCACATGCTCAACAGCACCCTCTCCGCCACGGAGCGCACCTTGTGTTGCGTGCTGGAGAACTACCAGACCCCGGAGGGCGTGCGTGTGCCGGAGGCGCTGCGGCCATACATGATGGGCATGGAGTTCATCCCCTTCCGCAAGCAGTTTGACGCCAAGGGCAAGCTGGTGGACGTGCCCAAGGCAGCGCCGGCGGCGTCGCCGGTGTCGGTTGCGCCACCGGCGCCGGCGGTGGAGGCCAGCTCGTGAAGCGACGGGTCCCCACCGGCAGCGATGGTGGCGGTGGTAACGGGCGATATGGCGGCCCCTGCCACCGTGGCGCCGGCGCTGCAGCGGCATCTGACGGTGGCTGGAGCAGGGTTACCTCCGCAGCCGGCAGCCGTGCAGTGGCTGGAGAGCGCGCGGTACGACGAGCCGCGTTGCCAGCTGAGGGAGATGGCGGCGTGGGTGGTGCCGCCGGCAGCACCGCCGGCAGCGGCGGTGGAGCCCCTGGCGCCGCCGCTATGGTCCCAGGCGCCGTGGTTGCGGCGGTGGCAGATGCCACCAGTGGTGGCCAATGCGGCCCCTATACGGCTCTCGGCTGGCGTGACTGCGACGACGGCAGTGGCGCTTGGCGGAGTGACAGCGTCGAGGCCGGGGCTGCCGCCATCACCGCCAGGGATGCCACAGTTACTGCCGGCAGTGGCGCTGCACCGGTCACTGTGCACGATCACAGAGGCGGGCCGTGGTCGTGGTGTCCCGTGTGGGCCGGTGGGGGCCGGTTCCGTGCTCGGACTGGGCTTGTTGGGGGGTGTAAAGGCGGCGGCCGCCTGTATGGGTGGCCTGCATCCAGGCGTGCGCAGACAATATGCGTTGCTGCTGACGGCAGCGCGCGCCGTTCTGTGTTAACGTTGCGTGCTTGTAGTTTAACATTCAACAATTCACACGGCTGCCGTGTAAAGGCAGAGCGGCCGGGGCGGGGGGGCCGGATCATTGGGTGCGGTGGGAATTCGCTACAGCAGGATGTGGATGACGTATAATGACCATTGGTGCATGATGCACCCTTCTGATATTTACTATATACCCATTGCCTCTTCTGTATGTCCTCGGCGCAAAAACATTGCACACCCAAACTAGATTGCAAAGATGCAAACATAGTTGACACGCACAGGAAGCCTGTAACCGTTCAGGCGGCGGCAGCACACGCGGACGGATAGAGGCCGTACGTGTACATGGGGCAGAAGGCGGCGCAAGCAGTGCGCGCAGAAATAATGTTTGCTGCCGCGGGCGGGCATCACCTGCGAAAAGCCCTAAATGAACGTACGCATGCATTGCACGGCATTTTTCTGGTATGCATGGCGGCAGTATCTTTGTCCCGGCAGCAGCTGGCATCTGTCGCAGCGGGCATCGCATCTGCCGGGGCCGGCATCTGTCGCAGCGGGCATCTGCCGAGGCTGGCATCTGCAACGCAGCAGCAGCTGGCATCTGCCGGGGTCTGTGGATGCATGTATGCATGCGCACGCAGCTGTCCTAGGCTTCCTACCTACCTGCTTTCTGCAGCACAGGCAGCAGCTGTTGGTGCTGCGCGTTGGGGGCGCAAGCAGCGGCAGGGCGGCAATAGCTAGGCCAGGCTAGGCACGGGAAAGGCATAGCTAGCTAGGCACGGATATAAAGCTAGTAATGTCTTTGACTATGTATACACGGCAGTGGACTAGCTTCTTGCTTGGCTGGATGGGCCGGTGGCGCTGTTGGAGCCTGCAATATAGAACAGCAGCAGCAGGTTGGGGTGGTTACTGTACAGTATGTACGGCAAAAGGCACGGACCCTAGCAGGGCTCAACGCGCATATAAAGCCGGAGAGTAAGAAGCACGGGAAACCCCGCTCCCCAAGACAACCCGGGCCGATCACGAATCCACCAGTACCTCCGCCGGTCCCCCGCACACAAGGCGACTGGCGACAACCCGCAAGAACGGATGCCGAGGCCCCACTGCATCCCCGCCTTTCTGGGGAAGCCCCAACGCAGCAAAGCCCCTCAGGAGGGCCCAAAACTCCACCACCCCACGGCGAATGGCACGATCCAGAAGACCACTTCCCGGAGTAAGAGGGGGACCACCAGCATCCGCCCTTTTCAAGGCCGCGGCCATAAACCGGCGCCCCACCTCCATGGCAGTCATAGCCGCCAGGACTACTACATCCCAGACGCAGGGCTGTACCCCGGGAGGTGCTTGCAACAACCAAACTTGCGCCCGTGTCACCCCTGCACCGAGCTGGGTCTCGAGTTGGACAATCACTGCTTGAGCCACCGGGCAGAACCAAAAGTGGTGTACCCGCCCCTGGATGCTCTCCAGCCGGCACACCGCACGGCGAGTGCGGTGGTAGCAGGGGCGGTAAAGGAGGTAGCAGCCGTGGTCGCAGTAGTGGCAGGGGCGGTTGCGTGGTTACGAGGGGCGGTTATGGTGGTGGTATGGGCAGTTGTGTGCGTGGCAGGGGCCTATGGTGGTGTCAGGGGCGGTTGTGGTGGTATCAGACGTTGCGGCATTAGGAGGGGCAGTTGCGGCGGTAGTAGGGGTGGTAGTAGGGGTGGTAGTAGGGGTGGTACGAGCGGCGCTTGTGGTGGTAGCATCAACAGTCGCGGTGAGAGGAGGGGCGGTTGAGGTGGTGGCAGGGGCGGTGGCGGTGGCGGCAGCGGCGGTTGCGGTGGTAGGAGCGGCGGTTGCGGTGGCAGCAAGGGCGGTGGCGGTGGTAGCAGGGGCGGTTGCGGCGGTAGCAGGGGTGATTGTGGTGGCAGCAGGGGCGGTTGCGGTGGTAGCGGCGGTTGCGGTGGGTGCAGGGGCGGTTGTGGTGGTGGTAGGGCGGTTGTGGTGGTAGCACTGGCGGGAAAGGAGGTAGCAGCGGCAGTTGTGGTGGTAGCATTGGCAGTCGCGGTGGTGGCAGCGGCGGTTGTGGTGGTAGCAGTGGCGGTTGCAGTGGTAGCTGCGGTGGTAGGAGCGACTTGTCATACATCATACATTGAAGAACTTCGAGGCGCTACCCAGCATGATACACTCACCACGTCTCAACGCTACCCAGCATGACTACACTCACCACATCTCAAAGGGTATCTTTTGATACCGCCTATGATACGACTATGTGGCAGCACCCTTGCTGCTGGTTGTTGCGGGCCAGCCAGTGCGGATTAACCCGCGACCCATGAGGGCCCCCCTTAGGTCCCTGCACGACATTGCTCATTAGGGAGTACCCTTACCTTCTGCTCGGGTTGTTTGCCCGATCTGATCGGGGGTCTCCTTGGGTCTCAGATGGAGGGTTTCAGCTCGGCTTGTTGAGGCGCTCTGCTGGCTTCTCCGGATGAGGGATCGCTTGGGCTACAGTTGGTGTACTGATTCACTGGTACCCTTGCTTGTGATGTTTTCTTAGCTCGTGCGGCGGGCAGCATACAGAAGCCGGTACGGTGCTGTTCTTTAATCACCGCAAGAGGCGGACGCAGGAGACGGTCTGACCCGTGTTTTACAAGGTCATCAGGTGCCTATCTGTCTTTGCAGCGGTTGCGTGCGGAATCCACGCCTCCCCAGACCGCATCGACCCACGGGTCGAGGTTTTCTCTGGGCAGGCTTCCTAAAGGCATCGCAAAATATCCTGTCAGCCATTTCGTTACAACGCCAGACCTTAGAACTGAGCAAAGCCACATCCTTCTCCACCTGCGTCCTTGCCGGCAGAGCCGCGCTGCCGGCTGCTGCTCATGCTGCTCACCCGCGCAGCGGCTCCGTGCCCGCCAGGATGTTGGCGAACATCCTGAAGTCGGCCATCAAGGACCAAAGCGGATACTGAAAAGTAGCTGGACGATTTCGCTCGCAAAGCAGGTGCGACAGCCACGCCGGTCCGTAGCCTAGCAGCGGAGTCAGCAGCAGAAGGCGAGCCTGGTGCGACTTCAGCGCCCATGCGGCATTCAAAAGCACCAGCGATGTTCCCAGCACATGGAGGATCCGGGTGCCGAAGTGCCGGTGCTGACTCAGGTAGAATGGGTAGAACTCGGCGAATGTCCTGTAGCGCATCTTATACCTAGGGGCTGGTCCAAGAGGATGGCCCGTGTGACTGGGTTCCTGCGGGTTGCGACGGGATAGAGCGAACGTGATGACCCACTTGGTGATCCACTAGGCAGACCGCGGGCCGCCATTGAGACTTTGAAGCACGTTGTCCTACATCGGAACAGCTCCAAGACGTAAGGCGTGGAGGAGAAAGCGTGTGAGGTTGCTTGGGCAGGGCTGGTGGCCAGATAAGGGTTGATGGTCGGCACGGCCATAGTGCTGTGGAACGACGGCAGCGCACCTGGGCCATCACAGAGAAGAGGGCAACTGACAGGAGTTGGGCTACATGAAAGCTGAAGGTGGCGCAGGTAAACGGAGCCTCTCCCTGGGTGGTTTGGCAGGTGGGACGAGGCTGGTGGATGAAACAGTCACTGATAAGGAGTTATATGGTGCTTCGGAACAATAGATAAGACGGTATTGACGGTGAGGAATAGTCAGTCAAGTCAAGAACATGATGAACGTCAGAGCGGATGAACATCACGCCAAAATTCGTACTCAGCCGTCCCGTATGCGCGGCAGATCAGCGCCAGCGTCAGCAAGTTGTCGCATTTTTATTGAACGTTTCGACCAAGGTCGAGAAGACCTCCGGCTTACAACGCCGGAGGCGAGAAATTAAGAGAGCCGACGACTAAACTGCGCGGCGCATAAGTTAATCCTGCGTGCCTTCCAGCGCAGAATTTGATTAAATAGATATTAGTGGAAGGCTGCGTTATAATGGAGCAGCGGCCGCAGGACGACGAGGTCGAGGCTCGCGACGGGGCACGGCTGCAGCCGCATGAGGACGAGGACGAACGTGCAGCTTTGGGGCGGTAGGGGACGTTACGGATCATCGCGATGGGACGGTCGCGATCGCGCAACAAGTGCTCAGTCGCGGTGTGACACTTCGCCACGGCGGAAGGCAACCGGCGATGTCTAGTGGAAGGTGCCCCGCGCAATCGGTCACGACCTAACGCGCAAGGGCACGCGTTGTGCGCATTCTGCAGCTCAGCCTACCCAGGACATGCCGTTCGCATCAGCACCGACGACCCACCGTGCAAACAAGGGACCGCAATTCCAGTTATCCTGGTTCCGCCGTCCTTCTGCTCAATGACAGCCCCTTCCAGCAGCTGTCGTGCGACCCCCCTCGGATTGTTCACACACCTCCATTCAAACCCACCATTCACGGTGCAGTCCCGACTCTCCCCCCCCGGCACCCCGGCCTTCCCCTGCTTACCCGCCGCAGCATCATCCTGGCCTTCCGGGACTACCATGAGTCAGCCGACTGGGAGGTGGCTCGCTGGCAGTCCAACTACGACCAGCTGCCGGACCACCATAAGCGCCTCATACCGAACCAGCCAGCCAAGCTGGCGGAGGCGCGCCGAGCTGTCGCCACCAACATGTCGTTCATTAAGCAGCTGCTGGTTGCCTTTGACCCGGACTGCGCCGAGGGGCCGCTGCCGGCCCACCTGGGGGAGCCTCGGGAGGGGCCGGCGGGGGGGGAGAACGACGGCAGTGGGGCGGGGGCGGGGAAGGGAGAGCAGCCGTGCAAGCAGCAGCAGCAGCAGCAGCACGAGCATGGCCAAGACCACGAGCACCAGACCAACGACAATGATATTGACAAGGTGCGGGCGGAGGGCGGGGGGGAATATCCTTCTTGTGTATGAGCAGACGGGAAGCATTGATGACGCTCAAAACCCTAAGGCAGAGACAAGTTGCGGTGACACAGCTTCGGATGTGCGTTTTTATGGCGGCGACGGAGCGGGACCGGAGGGTTACTTTGGTTGTGAAGGAGGAGGCGGGAGATGCATGGGGATGAGGCAGTGGGCCCCACAGGATACGAGACAGGTGTACGGCACCTGCGGCCGGTTGCCCGATTGCCGTGTTTCGGTCCCCGCGCCCTGCCTCTCACGGAACGCGCACCCTGCTGCCCTCGCGGTGCAGGTCCGGTACGTGCTCAAGAACATGGCTCGCGACTGGTCTGCAGAGGGGGCGGCTGAGCGGCTGATGTCGTACGGCAGGATCCTGGACGAGCTAAAGGGCATCTTCAAGGACTGGTGAGAGCTGACGCGCGAGCTCTCCCTACCCAACCCGCTCTTCCTACCCAACCCGCTCTCCCTACCCAACCCGCTCTCCCTCCCCAACCCGCTCTCCCCAACCCGGACCGGCAGGTCGAACCCGCGACGGCCCCCCCGAGTGCTGATACCCGGCGCGGGCCTGGCACGGCTGTGTGTCGAGGTGGCGGCGCTAGGCTATGAGGCGCAGGGCAACGAGTTCTCCTACTACATGCTGTTGGCGTGAGTCGCCGACTGCGCCAGAGGCCAGCCGGGGGCAAGCTGACCCGTGGGTCACGTAACTTGGAGGCAGAACGCAGGGTGGCCCCTGCGTGGACGTGCTTGGTGCGATCTCTGGTGCCTGGGGGAGCTGACATCAGCCGCTAGCGTTGTGTGGAGTGGCAGTGGTAGCGGCAGGAGCGCATGCGTGCCTGGTAGCCAGTGCTTTACTCACTCCGGCCCTCAGCCTGCAAACCTACTTGAGCCGATGCAAGGCCGGGGCCCGGTTCTACCGCCCCAACGATTCAGCAAGGGCTCAAGTTGACTGCCACCCACCCTCGCCTCCTCGAACCATCGCCTCCTGCACGTTTCAATATGCGTTGACAACAGGTCTCTAGCCTACCAATTGCTTTACCCCGTGGGACTCGCACGCGTTTCTACGCGGCCCACCTGCGCCGCCTCCCCGAACCCCGCCGTCTCTTCGTCCCGCCGCGTGCAGCTCGTCCTTCATCCTCAACAACACGTCCGAGCGCAACGAATATGTTGTCCATCCCTGGATACACACCAACTGCAACCACCTAACCGACGCGGACCAGCTTCGCCCCGTGGCGGTGCCGGACGTGCTGCCTTCGGAGCTGGTCACTGGGCCGGGGCTGTTGTCCATGTGCGCGGGGGACTTCGTGGTGGGTGGATCGGATGGGTCGGTGGGTGGATCGGACAGGTCGGTGGGTCGGTGATTTGACAGATGTGCGTGATGGCGGGCCGGGTCACCTCCGCGTTGGGTTGGTTGTGATGACCACAGCGGCTGTGGCTAGAAAGGAATGCGGCTAGGGTGGGACAGTCCGCGCCGGATGAGCGGCCGGGGAGCAGAAGAGACGTATGGATCGGTCAGCAAAATACAAGGTGACGTGCTTTCGCCCTTCCACGAGCTTACGTCTGTGAACGGGTGGCGCACGCTTTTGGACAGACCGACGCAAGGTGAGCTAGGCATGAGACAGGTGGCGGTATGGTGGACGTGGTGGGGAGAGCAGAGGTCCGGGCGACCCGTGAGGCCGCGCTCGTCCAAGCCTTGCTCACTAAGCTGGATTCCCTGCCCTCCCCTCCCCTCCCCTCCCCCTCCCTCCCGCTTGGCCAGGAGGTGTACTCGGCCCCCGACATGCGCGGCTTGTTCGATTGCGTCGTGACTTGCTTCTTCATCGACACGGCGCACAACGTGCTGCGCTATTTGGAGGTCATCTCTCACGCACTGGCTCGGGGGGGCACCTGGATCAACCTAGGGCCGCTGCTGTACCACTGGGCGGACTCACACACGTACCTGCAGGTGCGGCTGGGGTGCGGCTGGGGTTTGCATCGGGCTGGTGGAGGGATGCCTGCTGGTGGAGGGATGGCCATGGGGAAGGGCACGTATGCGGCACAGCCACGCCACGTTCATGGGTAGCGTGTTGAGTATTGAGGACCCGGGGGAGTGGACCCGGGGGAGTGGACCCGGGGGAGTGGACCCGGGGGAGTGGACCCGGGGGAGTGGACCCGGGGGAGTGGACCCGGGGGAGTGGACCCGGGGGAGTGGACCCGGGGGAGTGGACCCGGGGGAGTGGACCCGGGGGAGTGGACCCGGGGGAGTGGACCCGGGGGAGTGGACCCGGGGGAGTGGAGCTTGATCCCACTATGACGACACGTTCTTGGAAATGCGTTCGCACCTGGAGGTGATATTCCCGACGACCCGTGGGTCACCACCTTGCCGCAATCACGAGCAAACGCCGTCCTCTGCCCCTGGCTGGAAACGTCCATGCATCCCCCCCGCGCCCCCAGTCCGATGAGCAGTCGGTGGAGCTGTCGCTTGAGGACATCCGCAGCGCCGCGCAGACCATGGGGTTCAGGCTGGTGCGGGAGGAGAACCTCGACGTGCCGTACATGGGTGAGTGGGTGCGGGAAGAGGTGCGGACACGTGGGCAGGGGCGCGGAGGATTGGGTTTCGCGCGGGCTGGTGGGGCGGGGAGGGGGCATTCCGGGGCTCAATCGTACTTAATGAGCCCGCGTCCTCCCCGCGTCCTCCCTGCGTCCTCCCTGCGTCCTCCCTGCGTCCTCCCTGCGTCCTCCCCGCGTCCCCCCTGCGTCCTCCCTGCGTCCGACGCCTGTCCGGTTGTCCAGCACCGACATGCCTTCCTGCGTGCTCCCCTCTGCGCTCCCTCCTCGCCTTCCTTCCCTTCCCTTCTCCTCACCCTCCTTACCTCCACCCGTTATGCCCACCAGCCGACTACCGCTCCATGTACAAGACGGTGTACCAGGCGGTATTCTGGACGATGGTCAAGGAGGGGGAATGGGAGCCGCCGCAGGGACCGTCAACGACACCGCCACCGCCGCCGCCGCCGCCGCCACCCCGCGCTGCTTCGTAGCTCAACTGCCCGACTGCTGTCCGAGGTCCCGGGTCATCGTGCGCTCCCGGCTAGCCCGGCCGGCTCAGGCTAGAGGCGCTGTGGGCGCCTACATCCGGAATAAAACCGAGCGAAGCACCGCTGGGCAGCCGCCAGGGGCTGGGCAGGCAGCATGTGGGTGCAGCGCAGCGGGCGGGGGCTGGGGGGAAGAGGCGGTGGATGAGCACAAGTGGTTATATCGCAGCACTGGGAGGGGCCCTTGGCACAGGTGCAACCCGAGTGCTGGGTTTCGGAGCGGACTTGGTTGGGGTCGGGGGCCACACCGCCCGCAGCGACTCGGAGGGCGGAGCGGGGCGCATCAGCAGCAGCAACAGTGCTGCCGAGGGGCAATCGACGGGGGCGATGAGGATTCACGGAGGCGCGAATGAACTCAATTCGTTTGCGCTGCAGCGGGGTCGATGTGTGCACTTGAGGCGCACGCATGCGGCGGTGGGCCGCCGTGGTGCCGCGAGGGCGAGGGGCTGCGTGGGGCCCAGCAGGGCGGAACCCGGCAACAGCAGCAGCGAATGAGCGCGGGTTGGCGACCACGGCGGCGGGGAACAAGGGGTTGGCGGCGTTGACATGGTGCGGTGTTGCCGGTGTTGACATGGACAAGCAGGAGCACTAGGCACGGAGGGGGAAGGCGCCGCTGCTCCTCCGGCGCCGAACCTATTAAACCATATGGGGCTGACTCGGGGTTGATTCCCGCTGCTGGCGCGCCGTGGTGGCGCACTGCCAGCAGTGCTCCCAGCGGCGGCGTGGCAGTGGTGGCAGCGGCTGTACCTGTGAAGGTGGTGGCGGGGGGATACGAGCGGCTTTGGCCTCAGCACTCCCGGTTGGAGGCTTGAAGCGAGAGCGTGGGCGGCACCCCTGGTGAAACCCACCGTTCCGAGGGTTCGTCACTCGACACCGTGGTGTCGTGTTCGTCGTATAGGCTGCGTAGCTTCCCGTCAACTGGAACCTGAACCTGAGTGGGCTCCGTGGGGCGGGGGTCGGGGGCTTCCTGTGCCGTACGCGTTGCAGATGCAGTACGCCGACAGCGCGCAAGGCAGCACCGGGTGCCGTGCAGTGCGGAGGCTGCGACTCCAACACGTGGGAAGGAAAGCTGCGCTGAGAGGGAACAATGCAGGCCTTTAGTGCCCAGACGGCGTATCCAAGCCTCGGCTGACAGCTGAATGGTGAGGCAGGGCGGGAGGGGGACTGTGGGCAAATGCGACACACGTAGTCACCACGTAATCTTACAACCTTGGGCCTCGCCTCCCTGGAGGCCCACGTCGTGCGCCCTTAGCAGCACAGTATCGCTCCGCCACGTCACGCCACGTCGACTGCGGCCCTGCTGACTTGGCTGCCTTCGCGCCCAGTCCAACCCCCAGCTCATCGCGCTGCAGCTCCTCCCCTCGCCTCGCCTCACCTTAAAACCTCGCGACCCAAAGCAGGCGAACCCTCCGGCACAATGCCGTACGGTGTACGATGCCCGATTGACGACCCCAGCACCTCATCACGCCCCTGCTTGGCAACAGCCTGGGAGAAAGTGCCCCGTGTGGGGGCGCTACGCGTTCCCCCTCTATTCGGCGGCCTTGCGCAAATCAAAGGAGGCGGCGCGTACTGTAGCCACGAAAACATAACACGCACCAACCCGCCCCGGGCCCCGCCCCCGCCCCCACCGAAAATTGCTGCCCCAGAATAACGTTATTGACTTCGGTGATCGCGTCGAAACACATAATGCCTCCTCACAATTAAAGCGACAGGATCAAAAACACGTTTCCAAGGCTTCCCCCCAAGGGCGCCGATTCGCACAGGCAGAACCACACGCGGCTGTGCACGTGGCGTCGTAGTACCCAACGCACACCGCACCCCTTGTTCCTGCCGAGCCAAACAAAGGTCGCCGCCACCTAGACTAAAGCACGTGACCTGACACTCTGCCTTCGCCATTGCTTTCGCCGGCGCGGGTGGAGGAAGGAGAAGTAAAAGTGGTTTGCGCCCGCATTCAACAGCCCGGGCCCGTGTCCAGCATGCATACGTGCACTCACACTCGCACGCACCCAGCTGGGGATGCAGCCCGCCCCACCGCGACCACATGCACGGGCGGCGCGGCCTCATGCCTGCGCACTGCCTTTCCAACTCCATTAAGGGTAGTTTCACAACATCGCTATGCCATCATGACACGAGTTGCGGATTATGAAGGCTTCTGTTTAGCGCGAGCGCGGGCGCGGGGGAAGGCACGCTGGGAGCAGAGCTCGATGGCAGCGGAGGCGCCCAATGACCGCCCAATCGCCCTTCCGATGCCCGGGTGCCCCCCTGCCGCCCCTCCTCGCAACGCATCGTTTCCGTTAGTCGTCCAGAGGGGGTTCGGCCGCCTTTATGGCCACCTGGTGTGGGCTCTTCATGGGGCCGCCGGTGCTCACGATGCAGCACGAGGCGCGGCGCCCCGCTCGCCACGACCCCTAATACGGTACGACGTACGAGCACGCGGTCCTCGTGCTCCGAGACCATGCTCTACTCAGCACGACGCTCCTCTGCTGAAAGACGCTGAGCTCCAGCACCGCGGGCGGGCGGGCGTTACCCGCCGCGCCGCAGCTCGCGACACGATACGCCCACACAGCCCGGCAGCGGCCACCCCGCGGCCAGGTGGCCGAGCTGAGTGGCAGCCGGCAGGTTCCGGAGCATTCGCCCCGCACCACATAAGCCCCGCCAGCAGGCACAGCGGTAAAGGCCGCGGCGGGCGCGGGGACGTCAGCAGCTCATTCGGCGACAGCGCCAGCGCGGACTGCCCCGCTGATGATAACCCCTCGCATAAATATGTGTTCTTCCGTACAGTGTCGTACAGCTGCAGCACGCTCCGTTGCACCCAACGCAGGTGCCCGGCGGGAGGGGCGGCCCCTCACGAGAGGGCTCCCGCGTGCCCCTCACCCCTCGCCCGCGTGTTATTACGGCATGCGCTGTCCGCCGGCCGCACCCCCCCGCCCCTGCCCCCGCCGGTGCCAAGGCCACGGCCGATGCAGGGACGGAATCGAGGCCAGGGCACAACTCGCCCATGCACCATGTACTGCTCCCTGCCCTGCGCTCCAATGGCCACTTCCTCTGCAGCTCTAAACCCTCCCTCCTAGGGCACAGCGTCCCCTCCGTTACCCAGCCTCCGCTCCTCGACCGCAGCCGCCACCCAAACCACGGCAGATTCCGCTTGGTTCGGCAGCGCCCGTACCCGCGGTCTTCTACCACCGCCACCACCGCCACCGCGACCACCGCCCCCCCCTCGCGACCACCGCCACCACCGCCACCACTACCACAATCGTCACCGCTGTTCCCTCTCCGCCGCCGCCGCCGCCGGTTCACTCAGTGCACCAGCGCGGTCACCTTGCCCCTCATCGCCATCTGCTGGCGCACCTTCTCCCGCAGCGAGGCGCTGATGTTGTCGGCGGTGTGCGGCACGGAGGTCCACTCGGCAGCCACACGCGCGCGGACCGTGTCGAAGTCGTCCCACACGCCCGGCAGCGGCCGCTTGTCGTACACCACCCGCAGCATGTTCTCGTGCGGCGCCACCTCCCCGCTGTCCGCGGGGAACACGGTGGGCACCCCGTCCACCAGCTTCACAGCGAGCACGCCTGCAGAGGGGTGGCATAAAGACAGGGGGGCGGGGGAGGGCGGAGAGCGCGGAGAAGGCGGGGATTTGGGTTGGGTTGGATCGGGTTGGGTTGGGCGTATCCTCGTGGGATCGCCGGAGGCAGGTGGGGCGCATGTCGCCGTCCTCGTACCTCACACCCGGAGGCTCTTCCGCCCTTCAAACACCACGACGTACTCCCCGGCGTAAGCCATCTTCTATCCCCGGCAGCCTCACCTGGCAGCGAGAACTTGCCGGTGTCCGTCTGCGGCTGCTTCATGATGTCCGCCGCGCGGCCGTCCTCGTAGATGATGTGGCACAACTTGGTGGCGAACGACATGGTGTCGCGGTTGACCTTCTGGAGCAGGCCGCCACCCATGCCGTACGAAACGTTATCCGCGGCGAAGCCCTCCGCCTCGATGGCCTGCAGCGGGAGACGCCAGTGCGGGGGGGGGGCCGGCGGCGGGGGCGTACGGTACGGGGGCAGGAGGTACGAGTGAGGAGGAGCAGGCGGTGAGAGGGGCGGCCGGAGGCACATGAGGGGGGGGAGAGGGGGGGCCTGCTTTCCAGAGGCGCGAGGCCAAACGTTGGTGTGTCGATACTGCGTTGCGTCCTGCAGTCCGAGTCCGCGGCTGCCTGAGCCCCCCTCCGCACCTGGGCAATCTTCTCCATGGTCGACAGGTCGATTCCGTCGCCCTGGATGACGCCGCAGCCCTGGATCACTCGGAAGCCCTTGCTGTTCCGCACGCTGCCAAACACCTTTTCGGCGGCGTGGAGGCCCTGGAGGAGCGGAGCGGAGCGGAGCGAGGCGAGGGGAAGTGGGCGGGTGAGGTCCGCGAGGTGAGGTCGGCGGGCGCTGACCGGTGCGTGTATATACTACTGGACGCGGCCATGGCCACGCACTGAACGGTTCCAAGCGAATGGACGGCTTCGGCGCAAACAGGGCTTCCACGTCCCGGCAGGTAGCCCCCGCTGGCCAGGGCTCGCTGTCCCGCGGTCTTACAACTCCCCCGAGCCCGTGTTGGCGCACCGCCCCGCTCCACCCGTCCTCCGTCGTCGGTTCACCGGTTTCCCCTCCACCCACCATGAGCACCGCCTCCGTGGGGTCCCCGCTGTCCGGCCTCAGCACCAGGTAGCCGCCCTTGGCCACCTTGCGGGCCGCCACGGAGGGGAGCACGTCGGAGAGGGCCTGGGGGGTGGGGGGGTAGGGAGAGGAGGGCAGGGCGGGGGCAGGGAGCGCGGTCGGGTTGGTGGCAAGGGAAGAGGATGAGGATGGGGTGAGAGTGGCGTGGAGGGCGCAGGCACGTGGGGCAAGGGTGGGGCAGAGGAGGCTTCCGGTGCCACAGCCCTAAGGAGGGGATGCCGAGCAGAATGAAGCTGTTGGAACTTGAAAGCCCCTCACCCACCCAGCCGCCCATACCGACAACCTCAACCCCCCGAGCGCCTCGCTGTGCTGGCGATGCCTCGCTGAGCTGAAAAACCCTGCAGATCCTCCCCCCTGGAGCTCCCCCTCTCATGCCCCTCCGCCTACTTTTGCGTAGTCGTAGCTGTCCATGACGCACGCGTAAATGCCAGTGCCGAAGTTTTCAATCATGTTGTCCATGGCGGCCGCCTCCGTGGGCCACGAGGTCATGACGCTGTGCTCCGTGGCGGGAATGGACTGACCCACGGGTCTCCCGCCGTTGAGCTTGAACTGCGAGTTAGGGTTTGCGACAAAGGCCAGGCGGCGGTTGCGGCGAGGTGTGCACTCGGGGGCCGAGGGGCGGCTGCTGCCTGTCCTCCTCTTCTGTTGCGTCACACAGCGGGGCGAGGGCCGAGCCCTCGCTCCCCCGCTGCCCGAGCCCAACAACGCCCGTTTTGCATCCACGGTCAAAGCCGCAACCACCTCGCCACCACCCCTCCCTGACCCGTGACCTCATGATGTCGCCCCCGACCCATATCGAGGGGATCCCGGGCGACGGAGTCGTACAATCGGCTGCGTCCTCTCCGCCACCCCCACGGTGCCGGCACGTGCCCAGCCTCCCCCGCCCATCACCATCGGTCCCTTGCACTCCCAGGCGCCACCGGTACGCCCCCCGAGCCCGCGCGTTGGGACACCCGCAATGGCCCAAGCCGCCACACCCTGCCTGGCCGGGCGGCCATCCCGAACACACCGCCCTGCACAGCCCGCACCGTTGCCACGAGTATCAGTCCCCCGCTGCCAAGGTACCGGTCCCACAAGCCACCACAGTGTTGTGTTACCACACGGCCGCACTGACCGACGTATCCTCCACTTGATGCGGGTTCCGAAAAGGGCATCTCACCGCCCGTGCCGTCTGGCGCCTTTCCCCTGCCAAAGACGCCGCCAGCGCCCTCGGCTCCTGCTCCCCCGCAAACCGTAACCCCCACCGCCGCCCTCCTCCCACATGCCGCTACACTCTCCAGCTGGAAATCCCGGCCGATCGCACAACCCAACACCAGCACCGCCACTAAGCGCTACGCATGCCCCGCCCTCGCCCCCCGCCCTCCCTGGACGAGCCCACCCGCGCACCGGAACAACAGCTCCAACCACATGCTGCCAGCCCCTACTCCGGTCCCGTCCGGTCCGTCCCATCCATCTCGTGGCCCCGCCCGCCGCCCCCCTAAACCTTCCCCCTCGGCGCCGCCCCTTTCGTTGGCCACCCGTCCCCCTGCCCGTGGTCTGCTCTCCTGCAGTGCCACCCGTGCAGGTGCGAGGACCCCTCCTCCCTCTTCCCTCCCTCTTCCCTCCCGTCCCTCCCTCGTCCCTCCCGTCCCTCCCTCTTCCTTCCCGTCCCCTCCTCCATCACATGATGCACGAACCCACCAGCCCAGTCAGCCCGCTGGGGCCGGACCCGCTCGGTCAGTCGGCCTTCATCACCCACTCGCCTTTCCATTCCTCCCTTATAACCACGGCGGCCACTCCCCCTCCGAAGCCGCGGGGCCCCCAGAGGGGCGGGAGGTCCAGTTCCGCAGCACCTACCTCCTTCCGGCTGAATTCGCCAGTCATGGTCTCGCCCCTCTTCTCCTGCCCTCAGGGTGGTGAACCCCGACCTCTAGCTGCGGTCACACACTAAAAACACATCCCTGCCTTGCATCCCGGGCACGGCCCGCACCTGCGCGTAGAACGCCGCCGACATGGTGTCCGAGGACTTGAAGCTGAGCAGGTGCGCGCAGCCGCCGATGATGGACTGCTCCAGGGAGGTGCAGCCGCGGAAGCCGAAGTCCACCAGGCGGCCCTCCACCAGCGGGCTGGAGGGGCCCCCGTCCGAGGTGCGCGCGAAGGACGCCTCCACCACATCGCGGGAGCGGCGCGAGAGTGTGGCCACCGAGGTGGGGTACCAGACCATGGTGAGGAGCGTCTCCAGGAAGGTGCACAGAGGGCTGTAGTCGCCCACAGCGGTGATCTGGGTCGGGGGGAGGGAGGGGGGGGAGGGGGGAGAGGAGGCACGCGGGGGGTGAGGTGCGCAGGGGTGATGGGGAGGGGCACACCAGTGGCGGGCATGAGTCCAATGGGAAGGGACGGAGGGCGGCTGGAGGTGGCAAAGCGCGCGATGAGGCATGGGGTTGCCGTGTCCCAGGTTCCACCCCCCTTATGGCCTTATCCCTATGCCCGTCCTTTCAGCAAGCTGTTTGGAAGGGCTGCCTCGTTCTTTTCGTCTGTCCACCCCGCCCGCCTGCCTCGTAGCCGCAATCCGCAGGGCTGCAATCCTATTCGCTCCCCCAGATTTCACTCCTCAGTTTCAGTTTCGGCCCAGCAGAGCGCCTTCCAGCGACCACGGATCCCCCAACTTCCATCCTACCCTATTCTGAGGGGCTGGAGGATACCGCGACAGGAGTGGGAGACGTGACACGGGGGCAGCCCCCCGCCCCCTGCCCTCCCCGCCCCCACATCAGCACATGCCCCTTTCCGGACAACCAGCTACGTTCCCCTTGTGGGGAAGTAACAGCTTAACGTATTCAAGCTCTCCCACCGGCCCCTCCCGTCCGGTCCCAAAGCGCCTATGAGCCCCTCCCCAACCCCCCTCCACCGGAGCCCCACCCCTCCGCTTTTGTACCAACCTTTCTCCTGGCTTGCTTCCTCCCTTCCTTGCCCCCCCCCCCTACCTGGCCGCCTCCCCCGTCCAGCACGTCCAATAGCCATCATTGGGGCCGCAAGCCCATAACGCAGTTGCCCAACCGAGCGCCAGCCGCTGAGAGCAACAGCACTGGACCGGCCGCCGCCCTTTCCCCCTCCCCCCCAGCCCCCGTGACCCCCCAGCCCGCCCCCACCTGATACACAGGCACGCGTGCGTGTATGCAAGTGCCCTCCGGTATCGCCTCCAGCGTAACGGGGAAGTAGCCTGCAGGGGCAGGGAGGGGCACACGTGAGGCGGCGTGGCCGCTTGGGGGGCCAGTGGCTCGAGTCCTGTGCTGCTCCTGCCGTAGTGCAGCTGAGCGGCAGCTGAGGTGCAGCTGAGCGGCAGCGAGCTAAGGGTGAGGGCGTGGGCGCAGGGCAATTGTAGAGCTCTAGAGCTGGCGAGTGTGGACGGCATAGCGCCAGCTGCCGCGCGGAAGGTCAGCAGACATCCGGGATTTAGGGGTGACAGATAGAGAGTTTGACCTTGTCGACACAGGGCATATTTTCTATTCAGCCGCACACCCTTGCTCTGGCCTCCCCCTGCCGGCCTGCACACCCTGCCCGTATGGCGAGTTGCACGGCGGCAGGTGCGTGGAGGGGCCTGGACCGGTGTGTGAGACGTCAACAGCTGGGTCGCTGACATCCGACCGTTAGTCCATGCGCTGACCGCGATGGGACTGCGCAAACCCAACTGGGTGCCTCCCGTGTCCTGCTGGCTTCCCTTTGCCTCATCCGCCACCCTCTGGGCCCACACCCCCGGGTGGGAGAGAGCCACTTCGTTGCCATGGCAGATGACGGACGGGCGTGGCGCCTCAGCTGCGGGCACCTACCGTCATTTTCCCGGATGAACTTCTCGAAGAGAGCCCGCGGGAAGGGGAACGGCCCGTAGTTTGGGGACATGTGCGTCCTGCGCGAGATTAACATTTGTGTTAGGCCGAGCACAAGTAGGTATGGACAGTTGGCTGTTGTGCGCGGCGTACCGGTAAAAAGCTTCGGCCATATCGACGTCCTCAATGGTCCAGGGCTTGGCGATGTAGTTCTCCACGAGGTAGCGCATACCGTAAGTTACCATGCGCGTGTCTGTTTTGTCTTTATTGAATCCTTGACGAAACTCGCCGTACTGCGGCAAGGGACGCGCGCGGTGTTGGTTCATCAGACGCCTGCGTCGGCGGCCCTACCGCGCCGCGCGCGCATGCTCACCGCGACCATTTTCTGAGCCTTTGGATACTGGAGGAAGTGCGTAGCCTTGTAGCTATCCGTAAGTACGCTAATGGGCACTCCTACGGGGAGCATCGCTCGGCAAGCCAGTGTCCTGCTCCGCGTTGGACGCCCAGTTGCTCCCCTACGCTGCTGGTTAAGGCGACATGCCCCAGGCTCTTTTGTTCTCATCATCTCTAAAGCGTGGTATACGTGCCCTGGAAAGAAGAGAGGCGCCACAATCGCCGCGCTGGAGCCTCAACTACACGGCGTAAGGGGTCTGCCGAACGACGTCATAAACTATATATGTGTCAAACACAGGGGTTACAACTCCGGCGACCGCACTAGCGGACCGCCTGCGAGTCCTTCGTTGATTCCCGGTAAACTTTTGAGAAGGTCGGCCTTCTACCAAGTTAGTCAGGAAAGGACTGAGACAACACCAGGCCTTGAGACAAGTCCCAGAATTACAGTACTGCAGCGTACGGCGTTTACGTTGCCGGCACGGCATCCCCCGTTGTCATTTCAGGGACACAAAGCACAAGATCTGCTCATAGAGGGCGAATACAAAATGATTTTGTTGGTCATCCTGAGAAAAACTTCGCGTCCGCGATCGGAATCGGCGGAAAGTCAGCCCGACCGAATCAGTCACTTGACGCAACCCAAACCCTGCACATCGCCATGAAGGCGTACGACAGCGTCATCGGCACGCAGCGTGGGCCGGTAACCGCAGCTTCCTGTTGCCCCACCTGGTGCATCTCCACACCCACACCGCATCCAATCCCCGCGCACACATGCCCTCAATCACACCTGCAACATCTCCAACCTGCGCCCGAATTGCAGACCGCAAAGGAGCCTAATTGCGGGCGACCCCTTCCCCCGCGAGACACCCCCCGCCCCATTCCTGACGGCCAATCTCCAGGGTAGGCCAGGAACCTTGGCCCCCAAACGTCCCCTTCCCCAATGTTGTATTTGTATGTACGTATCTTATACAACACTCCTGAAACGTCTTATACAACACTCCAGAAAGGAAATCCTAGCAAAATTGCTGCCATGAGCCCGTTATGGTCACGCGCGATACCGTACTCCCGAGCCGCGCCTGAGCCAGCCGCCGCCAGCCAGAGGCCCTCCCTGCAGCGAAAAGCGCACTGGCTGTGGGGATGTAATGTGGTGGTATGACCACGGCTCCGATTCGGAGAGTCGGATACTTGCGCGCTGGGCGGCTGGCTGCCGCCTCTCTTTCGTGCCTCAGCTCTTGGCGCTCTGCCAGCGCTGTTTGAGGTGTAGGAAGCTGGACTGAACCCGCCACTCCAGGGAGGCCAGCTGCTGCACGTTCTGGGCAATCTGCTCCATGTGCTCCGTCACCTGCACGACAGATGGGCAGCAGTGCCAGTGCGGCCGCATTTGTGATGGTGGGTGCTAGCGGCCGTGGGATCGGGGCCTCCAGCCTCCCCTGCAGACCAAAACCCCTCCTCCGCCCCCCCTCCTCCGGCCCCCCCTCCGGCCTTCCCACCGCCCCTCACGCACCTCCTTGCTGACCCCGCCTCCCCGCTGCTGGCCGTACTTGTCCCCCTGCGCCACCATCCGCTCCCGCAGCTCTGGCGGCAGGGTGAGGTCCTCGGCCATGGAGGGGATAGGCCGCCCAAGCCGGGTTTCGATGGCGGCAAGCAGCGCCTTCTCGTCGTACCTGCAGACCCAGCATGTTGAGCGAGCTGGTGGATGGAAGATAAAGCACGACTAGGGTGCGGAATGGGGACCAGAAGAGGAAGCTGCGTTGCTACAGAACCCTAGTACGACAAAACTAGATCTCGTAAACCTGAACGCTTCCGTGCCGTGACTTCAACCTACCGACCACGCCTTGGACAGGATCCGTCATTCACGTTGGGAATAAGGTCAGTGAATGCGTGATTCACACATTTGGTTCACTGCAACCAATTCTCCAACCCCAGTGCGCTAGGAGTCTAGGGTTGCGCCCCGATCCTCCCTGGAGCCTCTACTGCCGCCGCGCTTCGCCCGCACCATATGGTGTGTCCTCCCGTGTCCGTGATCCTGGTGTTGGATGAGTCGGGTGCCAGCCAGGGCTTGAGGCCCTTGACGCTGCAGAACCACACCTTCTCCGGCACCTCCGAAACCATGCTGATGGCCAGACCCATAGTATCGGCGCGACCTACCCGGCCGATCTGCTCCCAGGCGGTGGAGGTGGGGGAACGCAGGTGCCGGTGAACAGTTAACACCCAATCACACTGCAGGGGGCCCACTGCGTCACAACACAGGAGCAGGCTTGGGTGCATGGAATTGGATAAGGTACCGATAGTGAGGGGGCTACGAGGGAGTGGTGGGGGCCTCAGCAGCCCTGCCAGAGACCCAGGACATACGGCGCCCAAATCCCTCCATCCACTGAATCGCTGTTTCCTTAAGCCTCTCCCTCTCCGCTCTGAGTCTCTGCGGAAAAGGATGCGGCAAGGGAAGAAGCCCCCTCCCCCGCCCCCTTCACCCCCCCTTCCCACCCGATGAACGTAATCCTCGCTCTTGTCCGGCAGGGTCATGTTGATAACGTACGGCAGCTCCTTGATGTCGATGCCGCGAGCCGCCACGTCGGTGCAGATGAGGAAGCGGACGTCACCGTCCTTGAAGGCGGCCAGGGCAGCGCGCCGCTCGTCCATGCTGGGGGGGCAGCGGCAGGGGGCGGGCTGGAGGGTTCGGCGGTGCGGACGGCCTGCGGGAGTCATAGCTGGTTTGTTGGTTGCTGGTCGAAAGAATGCTACCAGGTGGAAGGAAGTGCCGGTTCGAGGCGCGTGTAGGAGCACAGCATACAAAGTAGCGGCAGGTGGCCGGAGGATGGCGGCTCAATCGACAGGAGCAGCCACAATTTAGCCGGCCGAGTATAACGTACAACGGGCGAGCTTCAGTGCGCTCTTGCAGGTCAGGTGCCGCCGAGAATGAGCAGCTGCTCCGTCTCCACACGCTCCGTCTCCACACCCCCTCCTGCTCCTGCTCCTCATAAACCTCCCTTTATCCCTCCCGGCCCGCCCCCCTCCCGGCCTGGCCTGGCCCCCTGCGCCTACTTAAAGTTCTCCAGCACGCAACCCCAAACGACTGCCCCGAAAGGTTTTACTTATCCCGCCGATTTTACGTATCCGTCGGTTCTACTTATCTCTAAGGTGCCGACTACTATTTCCTCGCACACCCCTGCGCACCTCCGCGCCCCCGCCAGCACCAGGCAGCTGTAGGGGTTCTCCTTGCCGCTCTCCTTCTTCCCCCGGAAGCCCCCGCCGCCGGCCCCCCCTGGAGCGCCCCCCAGGCCGTTGAGGAAGCGCTCCAGCTGGTCGCAGTCGTGGTTGGTGCGGCAGAAGATGAGGCACTGCTCCATGCGCAGTGTGTCGATGAGGCGCTGAAGCAGCCGCTGCTTGAGGCGCTTAGTGCCCTCGGACAGGGACTCAGGCGTGGAGGCGGTGGCAGGGCCCACGCGGTCCAGAGCGTGACAGCCGTCCGTGAAGACCTGGGGGGCGGCGAGCAGCGACCAAACGCACACGGTTGGCGTGCATCATGGAGTTTTGGTGCGCGGCCCGGACGGAAATCAACGCACGGCATGGCAAGACAGCAGCCGGATGCAGGGACGGCGGCGGGCACCGGTGCCGCAGCCTGCCCCCAGGTCCCAAGGGCATCGCCGCGCCCCCCGAGAGCAATCCGCCTACCCAACCCGCAACTACAGCCCGCACCTCCGGCTTGCTCTGCAGCCAGCTGGGGTCCTCGCGGGGGTCCACCTTAACCTGCGGGGTTGGGTGGGTGGGTGGTTCGAGGGAGACCCGTGGATGTCCGAAAAAAAGCCCGTTTAGAAACAGAAGTTTTGAGATGCATGCTGGAGAACTGGGTTGGGTGGGTGGTAGGGGTTGGGCGAGACGACGCCGGGGGGAGGGGGGCGCAGCAGCGGGTAGAGAGTGAACAGATGGGACAAAAGGGTAGTTAGAACAGCAAGTTTGGACCGGTGGGTAATGGGCGAGTATGCCGATGGATTGACTCTGGGGTGCGTCTGTCGCGTGGCTGGGCCCGGAGAGGGAAGCCAGTCAGTCAAACACCGCAGTCAACGGGCCGCAGCTACGTCGTTTCCCGGCTCCGCCGTACACGTACGACGCACCTTGACGTGGTCTACCGTCTCTGGCACCGCGTCCTTGCCCTTGAGGTCCACCAAGATGGGGTTGGCGCAGATGCGGGCGGCCATGTCCCGTACCTCAGGGCTGTGCAGGGTGGCGCTGAACAGGAGGACCTGCGAGGCCAGGAGCGGAGGGGGCCGGGGGGTATGGGAGGACCACCGTGGGTCGGCGCTGAAACCGAGGGGGGTTGGGGTTCGGAGGGCAGGAGAGTGCTTGGTTGCTGAGGACAGTTATCGTCGTGATGGCGGATGGGCGAGGACGGGGCAAGGCATTCCCCCCCTGGAGGCGTGTACCCACCTGAAGCCTGTTGACGCCCGTACCGGCTTTGGGCAGGAGGCCGTAGATCTTAGTCACCACGTCCGGGTTGTCGGCGATCAATCTGCGGGAGGGGTGGCGGGGGAAAGAGGAAACCCCGCGGCCGGGTGGCGGGGGTGAGTGGGTGCGTGGATTGGCGTGTCGGTGGGCGCATGGCTGGGCGCGCTGCAACCTCTCCGGCAGGAACTGCGGAGGGCCCTATGTGCCCAGCCCCCACCAGCCTGCTGCCGGGAGGAGCTACCTCTCAGAATCCACACCCACCCCAGACCCACATGCTAAAGACTGCCCACGTCTGCCCTCATACACATACCCTCCCCCGCCCTTCAAGTCCTCCCCTCCCCCGCTGGACTCACCTGTCCGCCTCGTCCAGTACGAAGAAGCGTACCTGCAGCCACCAGCGGACGACAACGGGGGGCCAGGTGCACGGCTACAACTAAGTGTTTGATTGGACACGGGGCGTGGGCCTTCAGCTCGAATGACATTGAAAAGGCAATCACAGTGACGCAAAATATTGCCATCGCATTAGTGTGAAAGGTGCAATCGGTGTGCTTACAGTGGCTGCGGTGGTTGCAATGGTTAAGATAGTTGTGGCAAGCTAGCATACGTGACGAGTCTTGACCTTTGCCCACCAACCCCAAGACTCAACCATCAACCTTCCCGCCTCCAAGGCACCCGTGACTACGCCCAGTACTCCCCTCCCCACGGGACCCCCGGACCCCCCGGGACCCCCCTGGGCCCCCCCGAACCCCCCGGACCCCCTCCCCCACCTGGTCCAGAGATATCTTGCCGCTCTCCACGAAGTCGATCACCCGGCCGGGAGTGCCGACCACGATGTCCACCCCGTCCCGCAGCAGCCGGATCTGCGGCGCCGGGTCCACCCCGCCCACGAACAGACCCGTGCGCAGCTCCGGGGCACGCAGGTGCCTGCCGTACTCCTTGAAACAGTTGGCGGTTTGCTCGGCCAGATCCTTTGCGGGCTCCAGGATGACGCACAGGGGCTTGCGGCTCGCCGAGGAGGAGCCGCCGCCGCCGCCGCCGCCGCCTGCGGCGGCGGCGGCGGCGCCTGCGGCGGCGCCTGCCACGACCCACGCCTGCGGCGCCTTGGCTAGCGCCACGAAGCCGGGGGGTGGCTGATGTGTGAAGGGGGTGGCGCCAAAGTTGACGGTCACTTCAGCGTTCTTGAGGCAGACGGCGGGGTGCAGCACCTGGGAGAGCGGGGCGAGTGGGGGGTTGGGGGCAGGCGGGGGGAGGGGCGCGTTGGCGGGTTGGCAAGGAGCAGGGGGGCTGCTATCCCTTGGAGAACGGTGTCGGCAGCGTACGGCACGGGTTGCAGGACAGCTGGGGGCGGCCCGGCGCCTGCGGCAGGAAGGTCCTTCCCTCCCCTACCTGGCTCTGCAGCTGCGGAGGCAGCTTGAAAGCCTCCCCCAGGTCGATGCCGTTCTTAGTGTACGACACGGAGCCGCCGGCGGAGCAGTCCAGCAGGCAGCCGATCACGTCGCCCTGGCCGAAGCTGTTTTGGGAGAGCGGGAAGAGGTAGCGGCGGGGGAGAGCGGGGGGGAAATAGGGCGAGAGGACACGGAAATCAGCCGCATAGGACAGTTTGGTTGAGGCTGCTGTGAAGGGATGGGGGGCGGTCAGGGGCGTCAGCGGGCGATAAAACCCTGTCGTACACATGACGTACTCTCATGACGATACGTGTATGCCCGTGCGCGCGGACTCACGCTTCGCCATATGCGTCGAACTGGCGCTGGTGCGACTTCTTGCCGGTGCCTCCGAAACCAAATCCCAGCCGGTCGGTGCCCAGGTCCAAGGCGGCGGTTCGGCAGCTCCAGCCCACGCGGCTGAGCCCCTCGTCGTTCACCGTTACCTGGGCGGTTGGGCGGTTGGGCGGCCGGCGGCACAAAATACGTCACGTGTCGCGTCAGCGCTACCCCTATCGCGGTGCGAACCGCATCACCTCCTTCGCATGCGCCGTAGTATTCTCCTAGTATTCTCCGAGCAAATCAAAACCTCTATCCATCCACGCTTTTCCAATCCCACCTGACCTGCCACCCGTTACCCACCCTACCCACCCAGATGCCCAATACACACACGCCTCGCCCTAACCCGCCCCACACTCACCCCCCCCTCACCTCGTAGTACACCTTGCCGCCGCAAGACGCAAACACCCCCACCGAGGCGCGCGCACCGCCCCAGCTCTTCTCCGAGCGGCTCTGTGCCGTACAACCGTCCGCGGACACCGCCAGGTGCAGGTCGCGGTCCTCGGTGCTCAGCACGCACGGCACGGCGGGACTGGTGGCGGCGGGTCCAGAAGCTCCGCCGTCGACGCTGCGGCCGCTGGTGCTGGCGGCGGCGCCGCTGCGCACCCGCTGGCGGAGGGCCTCGTGTACGACCTGCAGTACGGGCATGGCGAAGGCCTGCGCAAAGGGGGGCGGCGCGGGCGGCGGGTGGAGGGAAGCCGGAGGGCTTGCCTCGGAAGAGATGTGTGATTGGGCTGGCGATAGTGGGAGGGGAAATTCGTAAAACCCGTGGCAAATTCGGTAAACCCGGCAGCAGGCCGAGGTTTGGATGCAGGGGCGTCTTGGATGCAGGGGCCCGTGGGGGGGGGAGGAGAGGGCGCCTATGAGCTGGCTGGGCAGCTTTGCGTTACGGTTGGAGCAGGGGCCGACAGCAAATTGCTGCTGTGGATCTGTGCTTGGGCACAGTTGTGAGTTTCTGAGTATGTACCCGAATGCGAGTAACTCCTGCCAAGGCAGGTATGCCCAACGCTCCTATCCGATCCGATTTCATCCGAACCAGATTGCACCAGCGGCCCCCTGTGAGCACCTACCCCAGTCTTGCCGCTGCCAGTCTCCGCCGCCTGGAAGGGAGCATCGTACGGTGGTGGGTGGATGAGCCAGAAGTTAATCCGTGCCGTTTTGCTATGCACGGGATCCAGGATCCGGAACAGCAGCCCCTCTCCCCATCAGCCTTACCGCCATGACGTCGCCGCCGCCAAGGATGAGCGGTATCGCCTCCGCCTGGACCGGCGAGGGCAGCCTGCGTTTGGGTGGGCAGAGGTGGCGTCAGGTAACGGGTGCCAGCTGGGTGGCGTGCTTGGCCTGCGCGGGCTTACGTCCAACCCAGCTCCTCCACCGCTTTACATAGCTCTGGCATGACGCCTAATTCCTCGAAAGCCGACATCGCGGCCGGAACAGGCTACAATACGCAATATGTCTTCTATCCGGGACTTTAAGGAGGCTTTGGGCAAGGAACGACACTTTAAATTACAGTAGTCGATTGTTTGTCGCTATAGATGTTCATCATATGCGCTGTGCGGCAACGAAGGGGAGGCCCAATAGCGTTTTTGCCGTGCTGTGGAGTAACTGTTCCCATGTAGCTTGCAGATGGACCCGCCTTAATTATAACCTTTCTGTAAATATAATCCCTTCAGAATGCGACAAGCATTACACGCCCAGCGGCCATCGCGGTCCAGCGCACCACAACTCGCTGGTTTGCACCACACAACGCAAGTCGCGGCGAGAAGATTACACGTTGCGCACTCGTCTACGAATGGGTTCATTGCTTCTGCAGTGGCAACGGCTTATCCATCCCGTCCCTCGGGCGGGCCAGAGGAGATAAAGACGCAATTGCGGAGCGAGCTGGAGGGGCTGGATAGAGGCATCTTCGGCGTGCCGGTAAGTGGAGCTGTGTAAGCGTCGTATGTGCTTGTTACTGAAGCCCGGAACCCCCTTTGCAGGCTGCGAAGAAGGCTCGCATCCTCGCCCTCATCGGCGAGTTGGAACAGCACAACACGCAAAAGGCTCCAACCTCAAACTTGGCATCAGTCGCAGGAGACTGGCGCCTGCTTTACTCGACGATCACTATCACGGTACGTGTGCCGCTAGCTCATTCTACGCCAGGTTCATCCTGGCGGCGACCAACGGGTCGCTCTGGGGAACACCCAGAGCGACCTCCTCCTGAGCACCCTGTCGTCCGCAACAAACAGACAAACGCATCACGCACATGCGGTGACAAGCAGCGCAGGAATGGCTGATGTGGCGCGACCCTATGAACTGCATTCGCAACAGCCATTAATTCGGGTATGGCACACGTATCGACCGTTGCGCCATCGGGACACATTGCTCCTAGCATCTGCCCAAACCCCAGATGCACGCCGGCGGACCTCAAGCATCCCAGCCGTAGATTGCGCCCTCTTCCATCATACAACACACGACGGCTCACGGCGGCTGGGCCTCGGCCACCAGTGCCGATGCCTTCGCCGTTGCCGTTGCCGCACCCTCATGTCTCCTGTACTCAGCCCTGGCTCCACCACCGCCACCACATCCGCTTACTCTTGCCGTCCATTTGCCCCCTCCCCCGCCCTCCGCCAGGGTGTCAAGCGCACCAAGCTGGGTCTGCGGGAGTTTGTGCGGCTGGGCGACTTCATGCAGCACATCGACACTGCCAACAACCTGGCGGTGAGACCGGCGAGGGCGGGGAGCCAATGAACGGACTCGGCAGCTTAGTAAAGGGGTCGACGGGGTCAGCGGCTAGGAGAGAAGAATGTGTTCCCTTATGCCAAAAGCAAGGAGGTCCATGCACCCAGGAACGGCGCAGAGCCCCTGGCCATATCACGCAACCAGTCGTGGACGGCATCCATCCTCATGTTCCACACCGTATCGTTATCTGTCATCATATTTTCTTGGCACCTCTCTCCTCAACGTGTCATCGAGGTAGCCACCACGACGACGCCCTCCGGGTCCTCACTCCGCACTCGCCTCCGCGACCCCTCAGGTCAACAAAATTGACTTCTCCGTGTCGGGCCTCTCGTCCATTGGCGGCTCGCTGACCATCCGTGCGAAGTACGACGTGGTCTCGGAGCAGAGGGTGGGCATCACCTACCTGGACTCGGCGCTGGTGGGTGCACGCGGCCCAGAGTTTGAGGCACGGCGGCGTGATGCGGTTGCGCAGGGGGTCTGCGAGGGGGTGGGCAGGGGGGATAGGGCCCGGGGAGGGGTCTGTGCGGCGTGTAGAAGCACTGGTTGAACGGGTTTAAGGATTCGTTAATAAAGGCTGTGAAGCGGGGAGGGCCCTAGGGCAAAATCGTGTGACGAATCCCACATTTTTAACGAGGCCTTGCGAACACAGGCGGGGACAGTGCCAGGACAGGCAGAGGTGGTGGCACGGCTACGCTTGCTGACACGGGCGGGGCCGCGTGAGAGGGGCTTGGGAGCCGCGACAACGACACGTGGGGCATCCCAGTTAGTACGGGATCACGGGTGTCAAGATCATGACGTGGTTTTTATGGTATGCCGTTTCCCTCGGGTGTACGACCGACGTACAACCAATTAGCACCCTCTTCCCCCCGCCTCCGCAGACCCCCGCTCAGCTCCAGAAGATCTTCCAGGCCAACCTTGACCTGCTGCTGTCCATTTTCAACCCCGAGGGCCACCTCGACATCACCTACCTGGATGAGGAGGCGGGGGCGGGGGGGGCGGCGCCCGGAGCATGGCGGGTGGGCCGCGACAACAAGGGCAACGTCTTCCTGCTGGAACGCCCGCGCAAGTAGGCTGCTGCCACACTTGCGATAGCAGTAAAGGTATTTCTCGCAGTAGCAGCTGCACCGCCGGCGGTAGCAATCAGCCGGTGGGGTTCGGGGTTGATTTCGGACGACTGGGTGCCCGATGGGAGAAGGCGCAGTGGCAGGGAAAGGCGGCTTGACAGGGAAAGGGGGCCCAGGGCGGGGGGGGGGCCTGTGGAAAGGACCAACTGTTTTTTGTTGGGAACTTGGGATGGGGTGTATCGCATGGGGGGTTTTGAAAGGTGAGCATGGCGGGGTTGATGGTGTCAGGCGTTTGGTAGTACTTGGTGGCAGGCCTTCATTTCTTGACATCGTTAGACCCTGGGAGCGCAGTTTTCTGTACAGGGCGCAGAACACTTCTTGTTTCTGATGGATCGAAGCGGTATTGGGGGGACAGTGTCGGGCTGCAAGAGGCGGGGCCAAGGCGATGCTGATTTTGCGTGTTTTATTTTTCGTTTCGAAGGAGAGGGGCTTGGAGTGAGTATTGGATACAGAGTGGAGAGATAGGCGTGCCAGGTGGTGCCGTACGAGTGTCGCACACCGCAAATGTGCAGCAAACCAGGCATTCCAGGGAGGTGATATATGCGGCCGCGCGGAGGGTCCCTATTGATTGATTTGTGGTCGGTTTTCAGCCAAATCCGCGTATATGCCATCCGCGTTCATGCCTCTCGTTTCCTATAGAATCCTTATCGGTCAGGGCGCTGACCAGCGGGGGCGAGTGCTTCCTCGGTTCAGAGGTTTTGTGCCGGCTGCTGGGGCTGCCTGCTCTCAATGGCTGACCTGTCGGAGTATTAGTTCGATGGCGTGAAGGGCGGCGCTGTGTCGCATGGAATTGACCCAGTGACTTGCCCAACGAGGGCGGCAAGGGCGTTGCGAGCCGTACACAGTTGGTACTGGAGGAGTGGAGGTTGTCCCTCCGGTCCATGCCTTGTCCTGTCTGGCTTTTAATACCACACAAGTGTTATGCAAGATGGATCAGCGCCGTAAGCCCGCGACTAATTTTTGATTTCGTACATTTTGTCGTGGGAATCGTACAAACGTCTGGTAAATACGTTCCAGCCTGTCGTTTGCCCCGAGTACATTCTGTCAAGTAGTTTATCATCTGAAAGCAAGAGGGATAGTAATGGCGCTCGCAAGGCCTAACACCGTGCCATCTCGGCTGGCAACCACAAGCCGACGGGTGGTTCCTAGGGCAGGATTCTTTTCTTTCCTGAACACTGCGGCTAACAAAGCAGAGCAGCGATCTACCCTTAAAGAACAGCTTCTGGAGCGTTTGGAAGGGCTCAACCGAGGAGCATCAGCTACCGAAGGTACCAGAGCCTACACACTAGAAGTAACAGGCGGATTTGAAACGTGTGGAAGCCAATACCATGTGGCTGGGATTTTATTGAGCCTACAGTGATTCGTCGACGGGCGACGTCAGTGGAACTTACACCATCCAACTACCATCAGCCGACAGCGCTAAGGTCCTTTCTGCCCCCTCTCTTACCCATATTGTATATTGAAAACTTCGTCCTTATTTTGCTCAGATGACAAAGCCGACGTGGACGGGCTCGCCAGCCAACTGGAGCGGCTGAACCCCACGCCTCAGCCCCTCAAGGCCCCCGAGCTGTTGAGCGGAAAGTGGCGCCTGCTGTACACCACCTCCGCCTCCATCCTGGGGACCAATAAGCCGCCGCCGCTGCGGCCGCAGGGACCCATCTTCCAGACCATTGGTGAGGCCCCGCTGCAGCGGCACACGGGGTTGCATGGGCCTTAGCGGGTGTTGCTTGGCTGCGGTAGCTTGCTTTCGTCGGTGGAGGGACTGCCCTCCCGGGTGCGCACCTCATAAGCGCCCCACTCGCTGCACCAGGCACAGACCCGATCGCAGCGTACGTGGTTGGTTGGTTGACGGCGCCTGGTTGACGGTACCCGCTGCTGTTGTCAATGACACCCGAAATACGGTAGCAGAGGCGCTCCTGCCGCGCGGCATAAGCACTCGACGACACGGTACGCGCCCTGCCTGCAAACTGTTTCTGCCTGCTAACTGTTGCTGCCTGCTAACTGCTGCTTAACCACCCTGCCCGCCTCATCCCTGCTTCCCAGATGTGGCGAACCTAAAGGCGAGGAACAACCAGTCGTGGCCGTTCTTCAGCCAGGTGACTCAGCTGGAAGGGGTGGGCGGGTGAACTCCTCTCCCAACCAATCTGCGTCACGCTTGCTCCTCGAATGCCGTTGTCATTGACCCTGCGGCCTGCTGCAGCCCTGCCGGCGCCACCAACCGCCCCTACGGGTGTTGCGGTGACCCTGTTACGCTGGCTGGGAACCCTGTCATGGAAAAAGCACGTACAGTCAGGCCATTGCTGTGAAAACACATCCGACATGTCAAAACCCACTCTCCGCCTCCGCTCCCCTGCCGCCTGCGCTCTTCCCCCTCCCTCCACTCTCCTCCCCGGGCCCCCTCTCTCCTCTCTCCCCCTCCCCTAGGTGACTGCCGACCTGACCCCCCTCTCCGCCAATAAGGTGGCGGTGCAGTTCCGCACCTTCAAGCTGCTCAACCTCATCTCCATCGCCGCGCCGGAGAGCGCCAAAGGTGGGCTCCGGGTGCTGATCGACCCATGCGACCAGCGAGCCCCCTCTGCCTTGCCTGGCCTGCACCGGTAGCGCTAGCGCACTTGTGCGTCGCTCTTTCCCTCTGGGTCTGCCCCCGTCGTCGCCTCCAGCGCTAATCGTCTCCCCATGCCCTGAGGCGCCGTGCTACGCCGTGCTGTGCTGCGCCCTTCCGTGTCGTACACCCAGGCGAGCTCTCCGTGACGTACCTGGACGACTCACTGCGCATCAGCCGGGGCGACAAGGGCAACCTGTTCGTGCTGGACATGGCGGACCGCAGCGCGAGGCTGGACGGACAGCAGTAGAGGCTGCGGGGCACGGCAGTAGCGGCCGGAAAGCGCGCGGCGGTTGCTGGAAAAAGTTTGGCGGGGGGCAGGAGACGGACGAGGAGGAGGAGGCCGACGGCAGGTGCTTGTGGTTGGCCGGGCGTACTGACTGTCGTGGGAGAGTGTGAGGAAGCGGGCGGGTATCACTGGGAGGGTTATGCGAGCGGGGCTGCGGTGCGCTGCGGTGCGCTGCGGTGCGGGGATGCGGAGGGCTGAACAGCGCTGCGCTGCGTGTCGGCTGCCTGACTAAAGAGGAGCAGCCGCGGGGTCAGGAGGAGGCGGAGTTACAAGCCGTGCCACATGGTACCATCGGATGGCTCTTGGCAGTACCACGAAGCCCTTGGGGGGCGGAAGGGGCCCGCGGGCCTCACTGCTTGGCAGCCGGCGCTGTAGCACATGCGGTCGTTGGTTGCCCTGCGGGCGCCAGACCCCCCCGCTGCTGTGTGCCATCCTCCCGGCCAGCTCCGCCTTCACCCTGCTAACACGCCCCTGGTGATTTACGGGGTCGCCGCCGGCTCGCACAGCCCCACCGCCTCCGGCAGCCGCCTCCGGTACACCCAGGCAGGCAGCACTGTGAACCACAGCACCACCGCCACCAGCCCCAGGGCCGGCCAGGCCGCCTCCCAGCGCTCCGAAGCCAGGCGCGGCAGGACGAGCAGCGAGGGGAGCAGGCCGCACAGCAGGCCGCCTAGGTGCGTCATAGATGAGACGCTGCCCTGGAGGGGGGGATGGCGGGGAGGGGGGGGGGCGCAGCAAGGTCGAGGTGACGTCGGGTAGGAGCGGCGTGAGTGAGTTGTGAAGTTGTGAGCGGAGTCCATGCATGATGCATGTCTAGCATCCATTTATTCACATGTGGTTCGTTTGGTCCTAGTGTCGGATTGGAGGATCCTGATTGGAGCATGGGAACAGGTGGTTGAATGCGTGTAATCAGTCTGCGACGTAGGAAGGTTGTACTTTCAGTGCACATTCTTCCCATGTTGGTGTACATCTTTTCCTCTGCTCCTTCCTACGGCATATTTGTGGTCGGCTTCTTCGCACGTTATTATGTTAGTTGGGACCGTTGCTACACGTGAGCCGTTGCAGCGCGCTCCATTACCAGCTCAACCTGAAGATATCTGAGGAAATGGCTGCAAGATGGCTGCCTGGTCGAACCCTGTTGCCGTGGCTCGCGCACACATACACACACAGCACTCACGACGCGTCTTGCCATGAATGGACGGCACCACGTCGCTCGAGACCCTTTACCGTCCAATCGACTGCCAGCCCCATCCTGGCCAGACCAACCCAACCCAACCCGGGCACCCAGCCCACTCCCCCCACACCCGCCCCCGCCTCCCAATACACACACGCTGCCCCACCTCCTGCACCACCAGCGTGTACACCAGGAAGCCCAGCAGCACCCCGATGATGGCACAACGCAGAATGGGCTGACGAAGGGTGCCGTACTGCAGCAGCGTGTCCGCACAGAACAGCCCCAGCAGCCCGAAGGCTCCGCCGCTGCATCCCACCACCTGGGGCCGGGGGGCGCAGGGGGGAGCGTCCGATTCTTGCCCGGTCTATACATGGCCAAACCAGTAGCTACAGCTAACGGCATCATGCAATAGTTTTGTTTAGTCCCGAAGACATATGCGGGGCCTGAAGTGAACCCATTAGGCCGGGTGGGAGGTTACCGCGTTGGGGCAGGGGAGTGCAGGGGGGTGCAAGGTTGCGAGGAAGACCCGTGGATGGTGCAGGGGGGCGCAGGGGGGGGGGCAAGCTTTCCAACTCGCTGATTGCCCCCGTCCCAACTCCGCGCTACCTTGCTCCTACCCTCACAACTCAAATGTGGTGCTTGATAGCTTGGCCTCCCGAACGTTGACTGGTGACATCAGTTCCCAAACATCACCTCGCGCCTCCTCCCCTCACAAACATCCCTCTGTCTTGCCCCTCCCCCCAATGCCGCCCACCTGCTGACACGGGTCCTCCACTGCCGCACTGAGCATCTCCCCGCCCACCACCGCCGCCAGCCACACCAACAGCACGCGGGCGGTGCCGTACTTGGCCTCCATCTGCCAGCCCAGCGCCGCCAGCAGCGCCAGGTTGGCGGCGGTGTGGCGGAGGCTTGTGTGCAGGAGGTGCGAGGTCAGCCACCTGGCGGAGGGATGAAGCGGGGGGGGGGGGGTTGAGGAAAGCGGGGGGAGCGGGGGTGAAGCGGAGAAGGGGCGGGGAGAGGGGATGACAGGGGGCGGGCGGGAGGGCGCCAGCCCGGGACCAGGGCGGGAATAAGGCCCGGGAGGAGCTACGAGGTAGGGTTAGTCACGATGAGCCATGTCGTCCCCACTTCCACTTCGGTGGCCCTGTCCTGCACCATGCCAGCCACTACTACGAGCCACCCACCCACCGGCCGGCCCCCGCTGCTGCAGCTTCTGCTGCTTGCTGGGTACCTGTATGCCTGGCCGCGCGCTAGGTCGGGGCCGTAGCGGCTCCCCCAGGCGCGTAGGTAGTCGGAGCTGAAGCGGGTGGCGGGCTGGGCGCCGGCCTGGGTGACGACGTCGGCTAGGAAGGCCGGGCCGCCGTGTGGGGTGATGAAGGCGGAGGCCCAGCTGACAACGTGCGAAGAGGAGTAGGAGGCAGGGGAGGAAGTGGTCAGGCAGGAAGTGGGCAGGCAGGAAGTGGACAGGCAGGAAGTGGGCAGGCAGGAAGTGGACAGGCAGGAAGTGGGCAGGCAGGAAGTGGGCAGGCAGGAAGTGGGCAGGCAGGAAGTGGGCAGGCAGGAAGTGGGCAGGCAGGAAGCTCAGGCCCCCAAAGACGGGCGGTCCCAGCTGGGCGGGGTAGGGCGGAGCCTGCGTGGCGCCGGCCTTGCACCTCTCCCCTCCCGGCACTGACCCTACCCCACCCCTTCTGCGCAAACTTTACGTGCGTCGCGTGGGGTCCTCGCTCCTTTTCGTCTCACCGTAGCCGATATAGCTTAGTCGCCAAAGGTCATATTACGACCTTCGGCTTTCGTATCCCCAACCCAGTTCTCCAGCATGCATCTCAAAACTTCTCTTTAAACGGTTTTTTCGGACATCCACGGGTTTCCCTCGAACCCCTTCTCCACACCCACCCCTTTCTCCAACTTGCATGTTTTCCTTTCGCGGTCTAGGGGTCCTTCCCGGCCCCTCCTCCCCTCCCCGCCCCCTCCACCCCTCCCCGCCCCCTCCGTCCCTCCCCGCCCCCTCCGCCCCTCACCAGCGGGCCGCCACGTCCCCCTCCGCCCCGCCGCACGCCCCCCGCCTCTGCGCCTGCAGCGCCACGTAATAGGGGTACTGCCCCGCCATGAAGGCGAACAGCAGCGAGGTGGCGGCCAGGAAGGAGCAGGTGAAGAGCGGCCAGTGCTCGCCCATGCGGGCGGGGGTGCACCTGTGGTGTGTGGGGGAGGGCAGGAGGGAGGGCGGAGCAGGAGGTGACATACAGTTTGTGGTGAGGGGGTCCCGCTACCACCGCGTGTTACGTGTGGTACGTAGGCAGGAGGGCGGGCTCGGGACGCTGTTGGCGGCTCGTTCCTTCCGCCGCCACGGGCCCGAATCCGGCCCGTCCGGTGCTCCCCTCCCCCTCCACCTGAGAGGGCCTACCAGTCGAAGATGATGGTTCCGCTGATTACGAACTCTGGGTGCGGGTAGCAGTGAGGAGAGGGAGAGGAGAGGGAGAGGGGGGAGAGGGGGAGGAGAGGGAGAGGGGAAAGAGGGGGAGGAGAGGGAGAGGGGGGAGAGGGGGTGGGGAGGGAGAGGTGGGAGAGGTGGCCGGGAAGCTGGTGCGGACGGTGGGTGCAATGTTGCCGCCCCAACGTCACATGTCTGGCACCAACCTCCCCAGCCCTGTGCAACGACCAGCCCGTCCACCGGCGGCGACACCCTTCCCCGGCCGAACGAACTGCGCCAGCTATCGCAAAAGGTGCCCAGACAGCCACCCAGCCAGCCAGCCACCCAGCCAGCCACCCAGCCAGCCACCCAGCCAGCCACCCAGCCAGCCACCCAGCCAGCCACCCAGCCAGCCACCCACCAGCCTCCACCCGCTCCCACACGCTGTCGAACGCCCCCGCCCGCTTCTTGTCCACGTAGTGCCTCAGCAGCTTGCGGTGTGGACTGGCCGCCAGCAGCTGCTCCCAAGCACGCTGCTGCAGCGCGAGGCTGAGCGCAGCGAACAGCCGGTCTGGTGCGGGCGGGTGGCGGGTGGCGGGGCGTGTTGGAGCAGTGGTAGTTGGCATGTGCGGGTTGAGTTGACGCCCAGCAGCGAAGTCCCAGCGGAAGATGAACCCTCCGGCCGGCGGACAAGAGGCGCATTAGGGAGTGGCCTTGTGCGCTGGTGCTAAATGCTGATGGTTGGTTGGTGGTGGGCGGGTGGGGCACCAGATGGCGTCGTACAGGCATACACACCAGGCAGGCAGGCAGGCAGGCAGGCAGGCAGGGCGCGGAGGGGTCCATGGTTGGCGGCGTCAGACTACCCCCCGCCGGTGTTCCGGTCCAACTTGGGGTCGCAACGCAACGCTGCACCGCACTGCTCTGCTGGTTGCCCCCCTCCCAACCTGATGACGACTCTCCTCAAACATGAGACCCTCACGGGCTTTCCTCGCAACCTCCTCAAACATGCACGACACGCACGCTAATGTCGTAAGCTTGCTACTTTGGCGGCCTAAAAGCCAGTGGTAGTTCCGCTCTACCGCAACCCGGTAACGCAATTCGCGCAGAGCCCACCACCCACCCGCCGGCGCCGACCCCTTGTCCGCCAGCGTCTGCGCTCTGACGTGCAGCCGCCGCACCTCGCCCACCGCCGCCACGGCCCGGTGCCACCGCTGCAGCGCCACCGCTGAGCCGGCGCGGGGGCTAGGGCACAAGGGGCTGGCGGCGGGAGGACGAGGTACGGTGGGGCTGGCGCCGCCGCCACCACCCGGCATGTCGCCGCCGTCACTGCCTTCCGCGCCGCTGGCACCTTGCCCGCCTCTGCCGCTGTACCCGCTGCCGTACCCGCCAGCTGTACTGCACGACCGCCGCCGCCGCACGCCGCCGTCACTACCTGCGCCGCCGCTGACGGCTCGGCCGCCGCCGCCACTGTAACCGCTGCCGTACCCGCCAGTTGTACTGCGCGACCTTCGTTGCCGCACGCCACCCTCACCCCCGTCAGCAATTTGGGTGCGAGCACCGCTGGCGGTGCCGCCGACACTGCCGCCGTACGACGTGCGGAATGGGAGAGTCGCCTCCTGGCGGGGCCTGCTGCCCTCCGCCGCCACCGCCCGCCCCGCATTGGACCCTTGCTCATAGTCTGGCGGCTGTGATGACGACGCCGGCAAACGGTTTCGAAGCTGCTGCTGCTGCTGCTGCTGTAAGAAGAGCCGCGAATGCAGGCCGGGCAGTAGCGGCTGTAGCACGAGCTGCGGACCCGTGCGTTGCCGCAAGCTGTGCGCCGTAACTGCCGCCGCGACGACGACGGGCTGCAGATCCCAGCTACCGGCCGCGGGGTCAGCGGCCGCTGCCGCTGCCGCTGCGCCGGCGCGCCGGATGCTGCCGTAACTCTCCTGGCCGGAGACGGCCTGAATGTCTGGCAGCGGCGGTGGCGGCTCCGCCGCCGCCGCTGCCCTGGCGCCGCCTCCATCAATGGAGCGGCGGCACCTGAACACTGCCGGTGGGGGCCCCAATGGGAGCGGGCGGGACTCGCCTTGGATACGTGGCGGTGTGTCGCCGCTGTCGCTTCTGTCCACCGTCGGCCCTGATGTACCCGCCAGCATCATTGTCGCCGCAGAAAATGGCAATGTGCTGCCGGGGGGAGGCTTAGCAGGGGCAAAGCTCCGCTGTCCTGCAGCGATGGTTGGCTTCCGACCCCCGGGCTGGTCGCCACCGTGTGCGAGCGCGGCAGGGGAAATGGTGGTGCTGTCAACGGGCAGACGGAATGACAGCTCCCCAAGTTTGAGCCTGGTGGGAAAATCGGTTGGGATGGGGGCAGCAGTGCGGGGATGGCGAAATGGCGGGAAGCGCGATCCCAGCCTCTTTCCTGGCTTACCAAGAGGGGCCCGGGCCGAAGGACGTTTCCAGGTTTCGCGCTGTTTCAATCATTTCTTCACCTTCTGCCGCCTCAGGAGCGACAGCTAGGGTGGGCTCCTTGCGGAACTGACCCGGAGGGTCGCCCGAACTTCCAGGGTCCCCGGACATTGTGTGAATATATTGAAGAGCTCAAAATCGTATAGCAAGCCAAATTTTCTTTGTGGTAAACTGGGTCGCTTTTAAACATGCGCACGGACGAGCAACTGTTGTCAGCCCCAGCAAATACGTCCAATTGCTTGGTTACGGTGAACGACCTAGAATAAAGGATTAAGTAATACTCATAGTTTAGCTAAACTGATATCAAATGTCCTTGCTGTGTAACGACCAAATGGTCGCTTGACCACCGACTGAAACGACGCAGGAACAACCGCACACACCATGGATGACGAGTTAGAGCTTAACATTGCTGCTCCGGCCCCAGCCCGGCCGCGCAAGCCGCCCGCACCGGCCTCGAAGGACGGCGGCGCGCAACGAAATGACGACAGCGCCAAGCCGGCTGCCAAGCCAGCGGCTCGCACGCAAGGATACGAACACGGCGGCAACGGCAGTACCCAAGCGGCTCAGCAGCGGAGCGGGAAGCCGACCGACGGCCGTCAGCACCAAGCCGGAGGCCGGGGACAGCACCAGCCAAACAACACTAAGCAAGCGGCCCAGGGTGCCAACCATGCCAAGACGGATGGACGTGGGGGGCGGTTGAAGCAACAGCCCGGCAAGGACCGCTACAAGCGTTCAGGTAGGGTTTTGCGACGTGACTCACTTGTGACGCACGCGGGTGCCTTACACCGCCGCGCGTGTCGCAAACCAGCTCCCACTCCTATACCCCCGCCCACCCCGCTGCACTGCCGCGTATCTTCTCCAACTCAGCAACCGATCCCCCCTCCCTCCCTGTTGCCCTCCCTCCCTCCCTCCCTGGAGTGCAGCGGGTGGCCGTGCCGACGACCCCGACGACCCGGACGAGCTGCTCCGGGCCGCTGAGCCCGAGGACGAGCAGGATGACGTGATGGCGGCCATGTCAATGATGGCGCAGCGGGAGGCGGTGCTGCAGTCGGAGGAGGCGGCGGGAGGGCGCAAGGCGCGAGCGCCGGCGGCGGTGGGTCGGGCAGGCGGCGCCTGGGCTGAAGGGCGGAGGAGGGGGCAGCGGGGGAGTGCCTCGTGTGTATGTCGCGTGTGCGTGTACGGTATTGGCGGCTGGCGTGCCACCGCCAACTTGCCTGCTATGGCGTGTGGTTGTGGCTGGTCGCCATGTGGTCAGGGAGGGTTGGCGTGCCACCGAGTCTTTGGGTAGGGATGCCGTACATACACCGTGGCTAGCTGGCCGCAGCCACCACGTGGCCACCACTCCCGCCAACCGCTCTCAACCGGACAACCGCAGGAACGCGAGGGAGTTGTCGAGTTCGACGACGACGACGGCGGCGGCCGCAAGCGCCGCCGCCTCAACGACCAGGCCGGCGGCAGCGGCGCCGCCGGCGGGGGCATCAAGGCCACGGGCCGCGGCAACTTCGCCCCTGGTACGGCCATCCACGCCGCCGCCAACCCAAATGCCGGCGCCGCCGACGGCGCCGCTGGCGCCGACGACGCCGCCACTGGCAGCGGCTGGACCGAGGTCGGCCTCGCCGCGTCTCTGTCCCAGCAGCTGAACTCCCTGGGCTTCGTTGCGCCCACAGCGGTGCAGCGGTCGGTGCTGCCGGTGCTGCTGGCGGGCCGCGATGCGCTGGTCCGCGCGCAGACGGGGTCCGGCAAGACCCTGTGCTACCTGCTGCCCATCATACACGACTTGCAGGTGCGGGTGGGGGGGCGGCGGCGGGGCGGGGCGGCAACGGGGTTTGGGGGTATGGGAGGAAAGAGGAGCGGGAGGAGGTAGCTTGCCGGATGGCGCCCAGCGGCACCCAGTGGTAGCGCAGTGGGGTCCCCTCTGTCCTGCTGCTGCTGCCCTTGACGTCGCGCTCACACTCCAAGACTCCACACCCCCACCCTTCCGATGGCGAGGGAAGCTTACTAGCTCTGCTGCTGCACTGCTGGCCTTCACGCACTCGCCCTCCCGGTTTCACGGTTCTCTCTCCACCCCAAATACACACACGCGACGCCCCCTCCCCCTCTTCCCCCGCAGGCCCAGCAGCCCCGCATCAGCCGGGGTGAGGGCACCTACGCACTGGTGCTGGCGCCCACCCGCGAGCTGTGCATCCAGGTGGTGGACGTGGCCACTGCGCTGCTGCGGCGATACCACTGGCTGGTTTCGGGGCTGCTCATCGGCGGGGAGAACCGGGCGCACGAGAAGGCGCGGCTGCGCAAGGGGGTGACGGTGCTGGCGGCCAGTCCGGGGCGGCTGCTGGACCACTTGCAGAGCACGGCGTGTTTCAGGACATGTGAGCTGGGAAGAGGACGGGCGGGGGAAGAGGGGGAGGGGGAGTGGCAAGAAGACCCAGTTACACGACATAGGAAACGGAGGGGGAGGGGGAGGCGAGTGGAAAGAGGGAGGTTGGCCTGCGGGCCGCACTGATGCGCCTTCCCAGGCGGTGCGGCACCATCGGGGCCGAGGGGGGAGTGCGCGATGGGGGGGGCTGCTTTGGGAGCTACGGGTTGGGAGAGCCTTGAATGGCGGTACGGGGTGGATGAACGGAAGGAAAGGCGCAACACGCTTTGCAGTGTTAACTTGGGACCCGTGATTGCGCACCTGCCCCTCCCTACAGCTGAGCTGCGCTGGCTGGTCCTGGACGAGGCGGACCGGCTTCTGGACCTGGGGTTCGAGGCCAAGCTGCGACAGATCACGGACCTCCTCAACAAGCGCTCGGGGGCTGGGGCTGAGGAGGGCGAGGAGGGGGAAGAGGGGGACGGTGAAGAGCAGCCTGCAGGCGAGGACGAGGAGGATGACGTGGAAGGTGGGGGGAAGAAGACTCAGAAGAAGGTCACAGGCAAGAAGGTGCAAAGAGGGACGGTGGGGGGTTACGCGGCGGGAGGCGGGGGCGGCAGCGGTGAGCGGCGCCGTACGGTGCTGCTGAGCGCCACCCTGCACAAGCAGCTGGGGGCGCTGGCGGAGCTGGCGCTGCTGGACCCGGCGGTGGTGGGCTTCGAGATTAAGAAGGTGAGGGGGGAGGGGGGCTGCAAGGAAAACCCGGGTACGAAACAGACAAGAGGGAGCGGGGGGGGGAGGGGGAAGGGGGGAGGGGCGGGAAGGTGCATGGAAAGCCCGTGGCGGGGCGGGAGGGGAGGGGGGAGGAGGACGGGGTGACTGGGTGCATGGGGTGGTCTGGGTAGTGCCGGGGTCGCGGGTTAGAGGGTTGCTGGGAGGGCGCTTGTTTGTGTGTCCGGGTGCGTGTGCGGCTCGGGGGGTTGGTCCTCTGGTAAGGTCGGGTGGGGGAACCGAAATTACCTCGCACGGCATCACTTCACGTGACCTGCCTCGACCCACCTGCCCTGCCCTGCGCCCTCTTGCGGCCCCCGAACGCAGACCGCAACCGGCACCCACCTGCTGCCAACTGGCATCGGCGCCGCCGCAGCAGCAGCCGGCGGCGCCGAAGACCCTCTCTCCAGCTACAGCCTCCCCAGCTCTCTGCGGCAAACCTGGGTGGAGGTGCCCGCTAAGGAGCGGCTGGTGGTGCTGGCGGCGCTGCTGCGCAGCCGCACGGCGCGGCGGCGGGTGGGCGGCACCAAGATCGTTGTGTTCGTGTCGTCGTGCGACGGGGTGGAGTTCCTGCACCACCTGCTGGGGGACATGTGGGAGGCGGCGGCGGGGGCGGCGCTGCTGCCCGGCTCGGTGCGGCTGCTCAAGCTGCACGGCGACATGCTGCAGGCGCAGCGGACGGAGACGTTTGCGGCCTTCTCGCGGGTGGGTTTCAAGGAAGACCCGAGGGTGGGAGGGTGGGGGGGTGGAGTCGGTGCGGCTGGGCGCGCTTGGACGAGGCGCAGGTGCCTACCGGGTGACCCTAGAATGTGTACGGCATCTTCATCTGTCGCTAAGCCGCGAAATTCCGCGGAAACGTGTCTTTAAGTTGTGTATGTTCGATATGTCTGTACGATGCGTGTGTACGATGTGTATGTACGATTTGGATTTACGATGTGTGCGTACGAAGTATACTCCTTCACAGTGCCCTGCCTGCTCGGCCCTGTGCCTCCCCGCGGCTGCCCCCACGGCCCTGACTGGCACCTCTGCCCTCCCCCTGCCCTCCCTGGACCTCCCCCGCCACAGGAGGGCGACGGTGTGCTGCTGTGCACCGACGTGGCGGCGCGAGGTCTGGACTTCCCCAACGTGGCCACCATCATCCAGTACGACGTGCCCGGGGCCCCATCGGAGTGAGTGGTGGGGGGGGGCCGCCGCCGGGGGGGCCTAGCAGCGGCAGGGAGGGCCTGGCAGCAGCAGCTGGGAGCCGCGAGGATGGAGAGCGAGGGGTCGGTTTGTGCCAACATCAGATTCGGGACGGACAGCACGGTAGGGGGCCTTTTGGGAGCGCCCGGCAACCAGCATCCCGGCAATTCTCCTGACTTCCCTTCCCTCCCTCCCCTCTCTAAACACCCCCTCCCCTCCCCTCCTCTCCCCTCCCCCCACCCGCCAGGTACGTCCACCGGGTGGGTCGCTCTGCCCGCATGGGCGCTGCCGGCGAGGCGGTGCTGGTGCTGATGCCGCACGAGGTGCCGTACGTCAACCTGCTGCGGTCCCGCGGCGTGTTGCTGGATCAGGAGCCCCTCGACAAGCTGGCCAGGTGGATGCCGGCACCGCCGGTGGATGAGATGCGGCCGGTGCGGGGAGCCAAGCGCGCTAAGGCCGCCGACGGCGGCGCCGGAGGCGGCAGCGACGGCGCCGCTCGGCAGCTGGCCCAGCAGCTCCACCGCCAGGTGTCGGCGGCGGTGGCTCGCGACCCACATGCCGCCAAGCTGGCCAACGACGCCTTTAGGTCGTACGTGCGCGCCTACGCCACCCACAGCGGCGACATCAAGCGCGTCTTCGCGGTGCGGAACCTGCACCTGGGCCACGTGGCGCACGCGTTCTGCCTGGTGGAGACGCCCACTAACCTGGGCAGCTCGGGCTCGGCGGCGGACCGCAAGCGGCGGAAGCGGGAGGCGGTGGCGTCGCAGGAGGCGCAGCGGCGCAAGAAGATGAAGTGGGCGGCGAGGAGGGTGCCCACGTGAGGGGGGGGCGGGAGGGTGCCCACGTGAGGGGGGGGCCAGAGAGGGTGCCCACGTGAGGGGGGGCGAGAGGGTGCCCACGTGAGGGGGCCGACACCCGCTCCAGTTGCCGGCGTGGCGGTGTGTGGTATTGGTGCGCAACCGGGCGCTGGTGTGGTGTTACTGTGTTGTTCCCGGGCTGGGAGGCAAACGCGTCATCGGGGCAGCTAGGGAAGCACTGGGTGCGTGAAGCGGGCGCGGACTGTAACATACGGGTATCGTGAAGGAGTGGAAGGGGCTGGGACTTGCCCAGGCAGGGAGGGCTTGCAAGGGGGCTGGGAGCAGGAAGGTGGCCGTGCAGTGGCGGTGGCGCCATTAGGGTTGCGGTGTTGTTTTGTGGTGTCTGGCTGGTGCCTGCTGCTCAGAGCACAACGAGGCGCTGCGTATCGCCGTCGACGCTGGGGCCGGGGTGCACTGCTCCCGGTCATCAAGGGCGGCTGGAGGCATCCTGCATGCATATGTTGGTGTATCTGAGTGCCTGCCTTGCTCACAGTGGAGTCATGGTGCTGTCAAAGCCTGAAGATGCAAGGTGGCGATGTGTTAATTCGACTAACGCGTCGGACAGTGTTTTAGCTTACAACTGCGCCTCAGCGCCTGATAAGCTATACACAGCACTTTGCATTAGAACTTTAATAGCTGTGCCACTCTTTCACACCCACCGGCGGCAGAAACGGCTCTGCAGAAGCCTTCGACCGACAGCCAGCAACGCCTCCCCACACGCCACGTAGCACCGCGGCTCATTTCCAGTGTGCAACAGCCTAACCACCTGTCCCGCAGCTCAGGTGCAGAACAACCAACGACTGACATACATATGTACACTACCCGAAGAACCGACTGACTGGGCCCCAAGCGTGGGGCCCCCCTGGTAGCCCCCGGAGGCCTGCGGTGTGGGATAGGGTCTTGAGAGCTGCCAGCCCCAGCCACGTCAGCAAGGGGCGACGGAGCTGCAACCTGATGCCCGCTGGGAGGGGCCGCCATCACAAGCGGGGCGGCACCGAACGCCCTCACCGGCGCCCTTCCCTCCACCCCTGCCTGCCGCCCTGCACCCTCCTGCACACCTGATCTCAGCACCAAGACGCATAATGAAGGACATACCCAAAATAGCTCCCACAGCCCGCTTCTGACACTCCCCCCCGAACCGCATCCCCCATCCCTGCCTGCAATCTCCTATGTCGTTACACACGTTCCTACTCCGCCCTACCGGCCCCCTAGCCCACTACCTAGCTCGCTACCGCCCCCGCAGCTCCGCCAGTCGCGCCGTGAGGTCGTCCTCGCCCTGCTTGGCAGCCATGGGCTTGATGCCCGCCGCCGCGTTGGGCAGCCCCTGCTGCAGCTCCAGCCCGTGCTCTTCCGCCACCTGGGTCATCAGCGCGTTGACCTCGTCCTCGGGGGTGGACAGGCTGGCCTGGGCGCCCATGACGTCATCCACCACCTGCGTCTGGAGGTCTAGGTTCTCAAACTGCTTCTCGAACTGCGGGCAGGCGGAAGGGCGTGGTGGGGCCAAAATCAGGACGGCGTCGTGAGTCGCGACAAGGTCGCGCATGTATACGGCAGTCGCCGCCCGGACGAAGGGGGGACGGGTGGGTGGGTTGGCGGGACGTGCGAGGTACCCACTTGAGGTGTACGAAGCTGTGCTCGGCGCATGTGCCAATCTAATGCCCTCCTGGCCCCTGCCAGAGTGGACCCCCGATGCAGTGACTCCGCTGCCCTCCTCCCCCCTCCGCCCTCTCCCCCCCACCAGCCCCACCTGCGTCATGGTGTTAGCAATTGTCTCCAGGTTGTTGGACGCCATCGCCTTCTCCAGGCTCTTGACGATACCGGCCATGTTCTTCTGGACCTGCGGGCGCGTGACCGGGTTGGGGTTGGTTAGATAGGTTCGGCTGATACGTGTTGGTTACTTTGTGTTGACTGATTTGTGTTGACTGATTTGGGTCAGCCTCGGTGCCGCCAGGTGGTGATTAGGAGAAGGTGCAGGCAGGTGCCGCCAGCAAGACGAGGAACGCGAGCCGATACGCACACGCCTGAGGCATCACACACGGTACGACCTACAACAGTATGGCCCCCCCCGCCCCCACTCCTACCATCTGCAGCCCCCACACGCTCCCCCTCCCCCCCACGCCCCCACTCCTACCATCTGCATCTTGGCCTGCGTCTCCAGGCGGCTGACGGTCGCGTCCAGCCGTGACGCCAGCTTCATATAGTTCAGCTGCTCGTTCTTCTTCCGGATGGCGTTCTGGGCGTAGATCTTGGCGCCCTCCATGTTGCCCTTCTCAATGGCCTTCTTGACCTGCGCGGCCGGGCACACGGCAGCACCATCGCAGCGGCCGAACGGATTAGGCACATGCAGTGGTCCTGCGGGCTGCGGGCGGCCCTCCGCAATGCTGGGCTACCCTCGGCCACCTGAGCAACACAGCTGGCGCCCTGGTGCCAGCCGCAGCTGCCAGAAGGACGTCTCACCCTACCTGGAGGCCCAGCTGCGCCCCAATGCTGTCCGCCGTTTACCTATATGATAACCCGCGTTGCTACCTATGGTGCTGACATCCTGCTGCAAGGCCCACATCTTAAGGGCGCAGCAGCAAGCCAGGGGAACGCAGTGTACGACAAGGCGCGGCGGGTGACGGGCTGCTGCTTGCTAGGCGTGTGCGAGGTGTCGGGTTTGGTGGCGAGACGGCGTACTTGCGGGCACCCCGTGTTTCGTCTAGGCACAGGAATATAGGACACCTACGGTCGTACCCCAGGCCTGCGCAATGCGCCCCCAGCTCCGAGAGCGAACCCCGTCCCACGTGCCGACGCCCCACCTTCAGCTTCTCCGCCTTCTCCTCCTTCTCGCATTTCACCGCCGAGCGTGCAAGCTGCTTTGCGGTGAACTTCAGGTTGAAGATCTGATCAAGAAGCTTCTCGCCGCCCATTTGTGTGTGCCGCTGGTGATGGCGGAGCCGGGTGCAGCTGCCCGTTGGGCCCAACAGGTATCGTTACAAGCCACCTGACAGTAGTGAGGGCGTGGCAATATAAGATACGTTTATTGGCGTTCAGCTGCCTTGCTGAGCTGACGAGGGCAGAGAAGAAAAATAAGCTAGGAGATGCGGCAGCACAGCAGTAGGTGGAGTTGTCGAGCACGGAATTACTTCAAGTTATCTTGAAAAGTGAGCTAAGGATGTCCTTATCTCCTACTCGGCAATTTCGTGGGCTGTCCCAACGGTACGAGCGTACGGTACGCGAAGACATTTTCGTTGTCCATCCCGTTTTCGGGCAGCACTAGTCTTAGACAGGGCATTACGCATTTACATATCTGTGCTGCTGGCAGGAAGCGTAGTGATCAGCACCATCCGACCTAGGGAAGTTTCACACAACGGGTTTGACCCTTTAGCTGTGCCTTGTAACGGCTACCAACACATCGATGATGCTATAATTCGTTACACGCAATAGCGGACTGTATAGTGCAGTGCCACAATGAGCAGTGCCAATCGGGGTCCCCTTGACCAGTTCTATAAAGACTGCTTGCGGATTGGCTGCTTGAAGGTGAGCTGAAGGGGGATAGCAGCCTGGCAGCGGCTTTCTCGTCTGCCACTGGTTGCACGGACGAAGGAATATCTGACCGCCGCGGTACGCAGTGCTTCACACACTTCCAGCTCTACCTCAAGGGGCGTGAGGAGCTGGTGGTCACAATCTACACGGGGTCTCAGGTCTCCCCGCGCATGCTGCCCAACTTCAGAGCCATCAAGGGGTGAGCGCGGAGGGGAGGGGACACCACGCCGCGAAACCGCACTCGAGGCGGATGTGTACGGACTGCGCCGGCGCTGACCGCACCGCAACCCTAGAAGCCATCCAGATCTACCTGCTACCCGGCTGTTAAGCAGCAACTCACCCCACCCCTTCTTGTACCATTTGACGTACGACCCGTCTCGTCCCCCTCGCTGTCTCCTCTCCACCCTGTCGTCGACGCTTACGCACGCACAGCAATGGCGATCCGCTCCCTCCGGCCAGCCCCGCTAGCCACGAGCTCGATATCCACAACCCGGACGTGACGGTCTTCCTCATCGGAGCTTACGCAAAGTACAACTGGCCGTACGTATGGGTAAGACAGGGGGACACGCGGCAGAGGGCGTCAGTGACACAGCCACGCATTCACACAGCAAAGGGCCGGTGCCGCTGCTGATGTTGCCGTACACGCGCCGCGACCGTTGAGGCCACCGGTGACATAGGCGACACGGGGTCGTGTTCGTCCTGACGGTAAGCATGGATGCGAGGGCATGAGCGGTAAGCCAGCGGCAACCTCGGTCTCCACCATGGCGACCGCGATGGTGCTGAAAGAAGTCACCGGATTGCACAGCGGAAGGTTGCTGGCTCTGGAAGAGGAGAGCTGTCCAGTCGATATGTGGGCGTCTGGCTGGCGCATCACGGCTGTGCTGTCGTGCAAGAAAGAGGCGACCGACCTGCTGCCGAAGCCGTATTTTAGTTGTCATCGGCGGCCTGCCCTAGGTTCTTAGCGTCGTGCATCCGATCCATACGGCAACGACGTGTGAAGTTACGGAAACAGCAAGCTGATTGAGCCCTGGTGTGCAGGCAAGGGGTGCCGGGTCTGAGCGTCGTACATCTTCCCCCTGCGCCGCCTTCCTCGTGTCCCCACAGCTGCGCTCCGTGTCCCGGGGGCGAGCCAGCGACGACATCGATGCGCCGCTGGACCTGCCCACCACCAAGAACTGGAAGAACATGGGTGAGTGCCCGGGGCAGAGGTGAAACCCATAGACGGGGGGGTGGGGATGCGAGATGCAATAGCAAGGGCGCTAAGCTAGTCTTGGCAATACAGCTGTTTGGCGCAAGGGAGCGACGACGCCCATGTTATGGTGTGGTGCGTATCCGATGTGGTGCGTATCCGGCCTGGGGTGGGACAACATGCGGTCGCTGGCCCCGGCTCGCATTCCTCGGATCACTCATCACTGCCCGGGGGCTCCATCCGCGACCTCGCCCTTTGCCCTGCTCGGTTCGGCGCATGCCGGCCCCCAGCTCTTCGCATCTGGCACATCCTCGAGGAGCTGGTCAACATTAACATGTTCCCAGCGCCCGCGAACCCCTTCGAGGTCAACTTTGAGGCGCTGCGGGATATGCCCGAGCTGGAGCGGGCCCTCCAGGTAGGGTGCGGTGGCGTGTTCCAGTACGTCCTGCCGGCAGTGTGTCGGTATTCTCTGGCCGCAGCTCCGGGAAGTGCGGACAGCACACCCGGGCGGGTACCATAGCAGCGCAAATGGTGGCACACGTCAGTGCTACTTGCTCGTGACAAATTGTGCGCATGGTTGGCCTGGGTTGCGTATGGCCTGCGCGGTCGTCCTGGGTCCATACAAGGCTCCATAAGTTGTCCGAATTCGGACAGCCACCTTTCGTCCGCGGCTTGACAAACTCAGAACGCAAAGGGGCTGCTGGGCACCTGCCGCAGCCTGTTGCTCCGTTCCCTACCCCACCTTGCCCACCTCCGCGCCTCACCCCTTGCCGCCGCCTCTCCACCCTTCCTTCTCCCCACCTCGCCCCGGTCTCAGGCTGGCTCCATCGCATCCTTCCTCCGGGAGCTGCTCCTCAGCAACTGCCAGCGCCCCGACCTAGTGCAGCAGGACTTCCAAGAGTGCGTCAACATGCACTTCCAGCTCATGCCCAAGCTGGCGCCGCTCACCCCCGGACCCTCCGCCGCGGCGCAAGTCGCCAACGCGTTGACCCAGCAGCAGCAACAACAACAGCAACAGCAGTAGCATAAGCAGTAGCACACCGAGAATGGCTGCTGCGAGGAGCAATCCAGGGAAAGGAAGAGAGAAGGGTGCAGAGAGAGGGAGGGAGAAGGGGGCAGATGGGTCAGCAACGCAGCGCGCGCGCCCGGGGCGTAAAGTGGTAGTGGGCTACGGGTGGTGAGAACGTACGGATGCCGTGCAGGCGCCGCGGATGGACGCGACAGTGTTTGCTTGCGTGGGTTTCGGAGCGCCGAGGCGGGCATTGCGCCGGGGCGGGAGGATGAGGCCAGCGCATCTGCCTGTACGGTACGGCGTGTGGGCGTTATTTGCAGCTGGTCGGTACAGTGGCACGGTGGCAGAGTCGGTTACCGTGAGACTCAAGGGTTGAATCTTTAATGCCGTACGGCCTCGAAGCTACGTTTGTTTTGGACTGGCGGGTTGTCCGCGGTGGCGGGGGTGGCCAGTGCATCGCGGCAAGCACGTCATGCCCCGAGTCACCCGCAATGGCACGCGTACGGAAGTAAGTGGACTATGACGTCCGGGTGAGAACGGTTGAATAACACGGAGGCATTGGGTGAAGCACTGGTGTGCGGCACCCAGGTGGGTAAGCGGGTGATCCGGCAAACGGTCTGCGGGTCGTTATGAGGCAACGCATTGCCGTGGGGTGGCGGGTGTGCGTCGTGTACGTAAGTTCCAGGCGCCGCAGTGATCCTTGACGCGGCGCTCGTTCGCTTGCAGCAGCACGGCCACCTTCAGACGCCAATCCGTCACAATGGGCGAGGGTTGAGCACTTCGCGTCCGATGATGCGCGGCACGGCACAGCTGGCGTATTTACACCGACAGCTGCTACACCAACCCGCCGCAATGTGCCGCAATGGGGCACTGATTGTGTACCTTGCTGCTGACAAAGCCCAGCAGCGCGATTGCCACTCAATGCAACAAGCACATTAGCGCGAAGTACGGCATTGGTGGTTGTGGCAACCGGTATGGTCGTATGGGCCAGATTATCAACTCGAATGCAAGCTATCTTCACATAGCATTTTATTGATAGCCATGGCACTAAGAAACTGTTTTACCTCAAAGGCGCTGGCACAGCAGCAGCGCGCGGCTGCGATGCCTCGACTTGCACAGCGCCGGACGGTGCGCGTCCTGGCACAGCTGCGCCCTGCTAGTGAGCCGCATATTCAACTTGGGACGGCGAAGCTCCCAGAGTCAGTCGGGAGGCGTCGGTGATTTTGCCCTGCCTGAGACCGATGTTGTAGAACAAATATCTGGGTTCCTAGCCCTGACCGCCTGATCTACTGGCTATGCGCAACTGACCAATACGTGGTTATTATCTGTACGCAGCGACGTCAATCGCCCAGCATTTACGGAGTATCTATACCAGTGGGCCGCTACGCTCACGCAGAGCGGTGCGAACTTTCCGTTTATCCTGCCAGTGAAGGCGGATAAGTATGATGGGGGGTTCAAGGTGAGACAGTGTGTCCTCAACACTTTGGGGCTGCTCGCAACTGCTGGGGCTGTCGCAGTGGCTGGGCGAGCCTTGCGAGCCAACACTAACCCCCAATTGTAACCCCGGAACCAACTCGCACAGATTTCTTTGCTGAAAAAGATGCCAGGGGGTAACTTCGACAGCGCGGGGGAGATCCAGGGGACTGTCGAGGAGATTCCGGGCAAGGTGCGTAACGCCGCTTGAGCTGTCGTAGGGTCTATAGGGCCGGCCTTCGACGCTTCAGACGCGTCCAGAAGGCGCCGGGAACCAGTCGCTTGTATGTCGCCAATGTGCCTGACAAGTGGACACGCGGCTGCATCCGGCATGGCTCGCGCCCGCCCTTCACCTGGCCTGGCGTGGCGCTGCTATGGTTCCGAACACCTCATGTGGACGCCTGTGCTCCTGCAGGGTGGTGTGGTGATGATCCGCTTCTTTGAGGGCCCTGCCGGCCTGGTGGACCGCAGGTGCGACCTGGTTGTTACGCGCAGTGAAGTGGCACGGGTGGTGTGGGGTAATGGGCATGCCGTGGCATGTCACGGCAGATGACGCATAGCTATGGCCCTCATATGCAGATCCTCCTCCCGTGCGGGTGTGCAGTACCGGTGCATGCGCATGGCCCTCAACACCATATTCGGCTCACAACGAATGCAAGACACTAAGGAGCCGCTGTGAAATCGTGTTGCAGGACGGCCCCGCCTTCGGACCCGCAGCAGCGGCTGTCTGTCGTGCTGGACTCCCTTGTCGACGTCGACACCATCATGAGCACCATGCCAAACGCGCTGCGGAGTGGCGTTGCCAAGTGCCGTTAGGTGCCGTTCATTTCTGTGTACGCACAATGCTTGGCCTTTCGACACGTTTCGACCCGACGCGGCTTTCCAGGAAAGATCATGCTGTTCCTGCTCACGTGTATGAACCTACAGCGTTTTGCGATTATGTACAGAGCAGAATGCGAGAGTTACAAGGGAGCCTGAGTGGCTGGTTCAGGGTTTGCGGGAGGGGCTCGTACGGCAAATGAAGCAACATGGTACGATGGTAGACTATGACGTTCCAACATGAACAAATGATGACAGTTCTGCTGTAAGTCTGTCACTTAAACCATGGCTGCGCCAGCGGTGGCGCCCGCTCAGAAATACGGAAAACAGCGATGGCGTCTCCAACGCGTATGGGCTCACGTCACTATTGCTTTCCTCTCGGGCGTCACCTACTCTTCAAAGATCTGGAAAGGCCGCGTAACTTCACATGAACATAGGGCATTGTCCCTGCCTTTGCCTCTCGGGGCCACTTAAGCGGTTTTTGCAATGTTATATTTGTGCACTTTTGCGTAACCATGTTGTCATGGCCATAGCTAGAGTGTGATAGGCAACTGCTCACAGCCATTCAAAACAGTGGTGTCGTATTCCCCGTATAAAGAGCGTTCATGGACTGCAGAGTACATATCGCCACGCCGCTTAGATAAGCAAAGCAGTCTATTTATATGCAGGCATTGCGAGTATTGAACTGTATATCGAAGCCTCCCTCCGAATCCCGACGTCGCAGATTAGCATAACGCATCTATCAAATCGTTTTTTCTTGGACTAAATAGCAGTGTATACTATGATGAGCTTGACTACACGACGCGCCTCCTTTCGGCCTTCGACCGACCGCGCTTGTGGGTAAGCCCCTCCATCGGTGTCGGGAAGCATCATCCGTCGGACGCAAACCACTCGCCTGACACTATGCGACCCGCTCCATCATTGCAGCTTGGGTGCTTCCCTTGTGCGTCCAGTCCACCATAGGGCATGGCAGGTATAAAATGAGCAGTATGCAGGCATGCGGGCGGGCAGGCGCATTGACCATACGGTAGCTGTCAACGTTGCAGGCCTGGCCCCATTCAGACGCATCTCGCCAAGTGCATGTCAGGGCGTCGGAGGTATGCATCGTTGGGGCCATGCGAACGGAAAAGGAGTAGAATGCCTGTATAATGTGCACGTCTGCATACCGCAGGCGCACAAGGAAGCCGCAGATGTCCATCCTGAAGCCGCAGTTGTTAGGCCGGAAGCCGCTGATGCTAATCCAACACCTCACATGAGCATGGTTCAACCGCATCCCACCGATGCCGTCAAGGTAAGCCTCCCGGCCGAGCTGTTTACCTTGAGTGCTGGGAAATATGCAATTATGCAGCCCTGACGGCCACACACGGATTACAGCCGTTGCGAAGGGTCGATCGGCAGGGATGGCCCAACTGCAACGCCGTTGCTTGACGCACGACTAACAATGCAGGCTGCTTTGCTGGACGCAATTGTCGGTACGGAGCGAGGCCTGGCGGCCGGCTCGGAAGTTCGGGCCGAAATCAACGAGTTGGTGAGTTCAGGTACCTTCATTTTTGGACCCTCTACCCGCCGTACCAACGCCTACCTGCCGGGTCCGTTACCCGTTGTCGCATGAGTGCGACCTGGGCAATCTGTGCAACAGTTCTTTTCATCCGATCCCACATCCTGACAAACACTGCGCAGGTAAACCAGCTAGAGGTGAAGGGCGGACAGGCCGCCGACGTCAACAACCTGGAGTTTGAGGGCACTTGGAAGTTGCTCTACACCAACGCAACCGACTTAATCGCTCTGCTGGCCATCGCCCGGCTTCCGCTGCCCCTCAAGATCGGGGACATTACTCAGACGATTAACGCCAGCACCAGCACAGTTGAGAACTCGGTGCAGCTGGAGGTGAGCTCAATCCAAAAGGGAGTCGATCAGCTATGGATGGGCATGGATTTACGGGAAGAACCAGTATCAGGTCGAGGGTTAATGAGCCGCGCTGGGCTGACTGTCTAACATGAACGGAATACTCCTCGCCCATGTGCACGCAGTTGCCTCTCATTATGACCTCGCTGTCCACCGTCAGCAGCTACAACATCGCCTCGCCCAAGCGGTGAGTGATTGACTGTCGGCTCATGCGCATGTGTGGAGCTGGGCTAAGGTGCTGAAGCCCCCGGGTGTTGGATAAACCACGGATGGCATATGCTTCATGCGGCCCGCAGTCAAATTGCGACGCACGCTCGGGCTGCCCATAACGACCCGGAATCCATAGCTGCTACTTCTGTGCATCTTGAACTGTTGATACAGCAAAAGCGGTCCGTATAACGCTGCTAGTAGCTGATCCCAGAAGTGACTCGCCCCTGCTGCTCATTTGGTACCCAATCTCTGCCCCCCGATGGTGCCCAATCCACAGGCTTCAGTTCACGGTGCAGCGCGGTGTGCTGCACACGCCGTCCATCGAGGGCAACATGGAGCTGCCGTCCACTGTGACCGTCATGGGGCAGACGCTGGACCTGGGGCCAGTGCGGGAGGCGCTCTTGCCGCTTACCCGCGGCGCCGCCAGCCTGGCCACCTCGGCCAGCGACTTGCTGGGCCAGGCGCCCGACCTGGAGGTGCCGCTGCAGACGCAGACGTGGCAGCTGACGACGTACCTGGACCCCAGCCTGCGAGTAACTCGGGGTGACGGTGGCGCCGTGTACATCTTCAAGAAGGTTATTCAGTCGCTGGAGTGAAAGTTTAGGTGGACGCAGTGATGAGGGCTACCCGTGAAAGCGGCCGCGCCAATCGCCACGGCAGTGGTCGGCGTGAGCAGTGCGCGTGCATTCCTGTCGAGCATGGCTGTATGTAAACGAAACTATGCGAATCCGGTGCTGGCAGTTGAGACCTGTTTTTCGAACTTGTTTAGTAACCTTGCATCTTAACTCGGTGAGCTTGTTACCGTACGTTGCCTTGTGTGCAACAATTTGCCGTGTACAATGAACATCGTTCGTGTAACCGCTTACATGTGTACTGTCATACGTTTTCGAAACTGTTGGCTAACGCTTCCACAAACTGCACGATGCAAGGATACTCAGCAACGCCAAATAACCCAAATGACCACGCCTCGAGCGTTACAGGATTTGGCAGCATGCACATGCCAGCGGGCACAACAGATGCATCACTACCATATGTTCAGTAACCGCACGTTCAGCTCAGATGCCTACCCGCCGCTTTGATTGCAGCGCCTTCTAGGATCGTCGTCTGGTTCCTGAAGGCAACCGAAAGTCTCCGCTCCTTGTCACCCGCACATACGTATTCCTCACCATATATGCCGCAACTGCCATGCGTTCACTAGCTGCTGCCCGCGCTATCCCCTTCCCACATCACGTTCCCGCATTCGGTACCCCCCTCTCAACCACCTGAACGTCCCAAATCACCATCCCAACCCCGTACAAATGAGTACAATACATTCGTCAAGTCGAGCATCCTGTGCTCAGCTGCAGCAGCCGCCCTTCTTCTTTGCCCCGTCGTCATGCTGCTTGTCGATGACGATCAAGTCCCTGCCCTCGCCGATCTGCGGGTCCGACAGCAAATGCATACATGCGTTGTGTTTTCCCTGCAAGTAAGTTTGCTACGAGCCCCAGCGCAGATTCCCATTAGCCGGATGCATGCCCTTTCGAAGCCAGGGATTCAGATACCCAGACATGCCCAAAACCCAGTCACATAAACACACCTTTGGCCGGTTGTCTTCGCTGTCCAGCACCTTGTTGCTAACGATATGATAGATTTCCGTGAGGATTTGCTGGAAGGCCTTCTCCACGTTGGTGGACTCCAGCGCAGATGTCTCGATGAACGACAGCCCCTAGCGGCCACCCCGTGCAGCCGAGGGCAAAGAACCCGGGTCAACTTGTGTATCACGTCAACATGATCTGCGGTCGCAAGCACATACCTCGCGCTCGCAGAAGGCTTGAGCGACCTCCGTCTGCACATCCCGCAGGTGCTTCAGGTCGCTCTTGTTGCCAACCAGCATGATCACAATGTTGGAGTCAGCGTGGTCACGTAGCTCCTTTAGCCACCGTTCCACATTCTCAAACGTCACTGCAGCACATTGTAAATGTTATTGGGTTCATTGTGACACCTGCCAACATTCTTAAAAAAAGGCCGTCTGCGCAAAACGCTACCCCGCCAACCACGCACCCGACTTTGTGATATCGTATACCAGCAATGCGCCAACAGCACCACGGTAGTAGGCGCTCGTAATGGCCCTGTAGCGCTCCTGCCCGGCTGTATCCCATATTTGCGCTTTGATTGTCTTGCCGTCAACCTGCCATAGACCAAATACGTTAGGCTGGCTGAAAAAGGTAATATGACCTTGCACAGATGCCTGCCTGGATGCTGCGTGTAGCGAACTCGACGCCAATAGTCGACTTGGACTCCAAGCTGAACTCATTTCGCGTGAACCGCGACAGCAAGTTCGACTTGCCCACGCCGGAGTCACCAATGAGGACCACCTTGAACAGGTAGTCATAGCTGAGAAAGAAGATGGGAGCCGGTAAGTGCCTCTCCTTGACAGGAGCGCAAGAGACGGAGTGACCCCACTCACTCGTCGTCAGGCTTGTGGCTCATTCTTGCTTATGGACTAATAACAATTGGCGATACGAAACACTACGAAGACCTCAAACGGTTCCTACTGAAGCGGTGGTCACAGTCTGCGTTGGCGCGGAAGCAGACGAAGATGACTCTGCTACAGGGCTATGACCAGAATCGACGGAAGGCAATATTTGTAACGTTCTACACAAAAACAATTCGCCTGCACAGTAACAGCCAAAGGCGAAGCCTTGGTTTCCCGCGGCCGTACTAAGCCCGTACGCGTGTTCAGCCTAGCCCGTAATCGACGGCCGAGTTGCAGCGTGCTCACATGCTGAGTGCCTTGCTTTGTTAGGTTGATACGCTCATGTTGTAGCGAAACCACTGCAAAATCGTGAATTCATATCCCTTCGAAGCCAAGGGAAACGTACCGGTGCAGGCCACAGGCACTCCACGCTGCACATGTGCATCCCGCTACTTGTTCGCCCACCTCTCTAAACACTCACAACACTCTCCCTCTCAATCTATTCTCTCCGAGCTTCGCTCTCCCACCCCAACCACACTCGCCTGGTGCTCTCGAACCCCAATCACCTCGTGTCACCTCATGGATCATGGCTTCCCTCCCAACGGAGCAAAACCCCCGGGGGCTAGAAGGGTCAACGGACAGTTAGAAGGGTCAAAGAACAGAAACCATGTAACTCGCTTTCAGCCGAACTGGGTCGCGTTGGCGGTTTCAATGGCCGCAATCAGTGCTTCCTGAGGCGCCTCAGCAAACAAGGACGCCGGGTAAACGGCACTCCCCCATAATGGGTGCAAAAGCACCTGCAGGAAAACACACAACAACGCAGGGCATCCGTCAGCGTGCATCAACATATCAGGTTAGCCGCACAACTGTACGCCAGATCCGGCCGGCCGGCGACGCTAAGCGCAGCAGGTAACTCATACACGTCAAACGCACCTGACAGCACCCGGCATTGGCGGTCTGGTAGCCCATCAAAACGCTGAGGGCCGGTACCTCAGGGTACACCGTGTTGAGTTCAGTGTGGATCATCTGCGGCCATCCATGTAGGTTGTGGTAGGGAGCAAGTACGAGAGGCCGCGTCGCGTACCGGTATTCAACGTCCGTCTAGACCCCGCATACCAACCGCAACACATCAGGAGGCCTTAAGTGCCCTACCTAGGCAAACGTGTTCCTATTGAGCACGCACCGGTAGACCGGAGCAAGGGTCGATGTAGTCGGCCCAGTGCCCGGCGGTTGTCAGCTGGTCGCATACCGTTTTGGCCCACGCCATGAACTGAGAGTGCAGCACGGGAAACTCTTAGTAATGCCGATGGTGAGCAAGCAAGCGGAAAACTCTTACCCGCTCCAAAAGGCGGTCCTTCTCGTTCTCAATGTTTTCGCCAGTCCTGACGAGGTCGAGCGTTGCATGCTGGCATGTGGGTACAATCAATAACTTATCAAAGTCCGCGTTTGGGAACACTGACTGAACCTCTCGCTTGATGGATGGCGGCACGCCTGGGCGTGAAGCAAGGAAAGGTCGGCGCATGCTGTGCGTGAGGTCGACCGCCCCATATCCTTCCCTACAACGACCACGCATTGTACTCACGGTGGACACTGTACTCCATATTCCAAGGCGTAGTGCCTAGCAAAAGCGGCGCCATAGCGTTAGTTGATGCACTTCCTTACTCTGTACACATCCAGACTTGTATCATGCCAATGATTACAGAAATAACTCGTGTCTACTTCTTGTCAATATAGGCGATCCGTCCCTGACTGACAGAACTAACTCGGGACTCGCTTCCATTTGGACGATGCCGTTCCACCTCAAGCAGAGACTTTGCCCAAACCCTTCTATGCGATCATCGGTGTCCTTATCCACACAATCATCCCGCATTCAAGCACATCGACCTGCCCAATCCTAGGATGCAAGCTCGGCCCACCAACTGTCCAAAACTCGGCCTGAAAGTCCCTTGTAATACTCGCATTCTGAAAGTCGACCATGCCCTCAACCACAGACCCAGCAACAACGCCATTTCGGTACTGCGACCAACTTCTACCTGACGAACATGCTCTACCGTGCTTGGGCCCAAGCAAATATGTCTGTGCCCATTCACAGCGCCGCCGTTACAGCGTCAGAACCTCCTGCAGGACCTGGAGCACTGACTCCAGCATGTCCTCGTACCCACCCTCCTTCCCCCCACCCTGCACCGCTCCTGCTCCGGCGCCGCGCACCAGCAGCGCCTCCTCTCTCTCGCCCCCGTTCTGCCCTCCAGGCCCCTGGGCCCTGCAGCACCCCTCATCTAGGCCCTCAGCACCGCCCTCCTGCACACAGCCCGCAGGCGGCCCCTCCGCCGCCGGTGCCGCGGTGCACGCGTCCCCCTGCATCATCGCCGCCTGTGCCTGTGCCTGCATGCGACTGTCTGCCGCCGCCACGGCCTCGAAGAAGTCGGTGTCCCTACCCGAGCACGCGGCCGCCAGCGCCGCCCGCAGCGCCTCCCTGGGCACCCGCCGCACCACCTGCAGCCGCACCTCCGGCGACAGGTCCAGCAGCTGCTCCAGCAAGTCCCCGTCCAGCACCCCCGGGTGGCAGTGGTGGCTGCAGGGGCCGGAGGGCCGGGTGAGCAGGGGGTGGTGAGAAGACCCGGTTACACGACATGGGCAGGGGGGAGAGGCGGTGGCGGCGGCGGCAGAGGCAGCTAGGGTGAGGGCGGCAAGGTGGCGAGAGGCCAGGCTGACGGAGGCTGCAGACATTGGCGAGATCTGCCGAGAGTTTAAGCGGCGGTAGGGGGAAAGAACCCTTCGCAGATCAGCCGTTGCGGCAGGTTGGGCGGGTACGACAGCCCGTTGAGGCTGTCTTTGGCGTACTCCAACGTTGCAGGCAACCCTCCGGGATCCTTGAGCTGTGGCGCCACACCGCGGCCCTCCGACCTGACCCACCCCACGCACCCACACACCCCAAGACCCAGTCTCTTCTGGACCGCCATCTTCACCGCCTTGGTTTGTCGGCCGTGGATTCGCGAATTCTCTTTAAACTCCATTCCCCCCAACGCTAATGACCACGACCATACGGCCCCGCCCCTTCCCCGCCCCTGCCCGTTCCGTGCCAGCTTACCACCACCACCACCACCTCCCCGCCCCATCAGCGCCCTCCACCTCCGGCTCTCTCGCCGCCCGGTGCCTGCCGCCCGTCGGCGGCCTGGCTGCCGGGTGGCCCGCCAGCGCCCGCTCCAGCAGCGCCAGCAGGGGCGCCGCCGCGTCCGGGCAGGGGTGCACCTGGTGCAGGGCCCCGGAGAGGCCGGCCAGGAGGAGCGCGGGGGCGCTCTGCTGGTGGGGTCGCTCTGCGGATAGGGGAGGTAATGGGGTGAGGAGGGGGTGGCGAGACAACCGGTTGACATGACGTAGTAATAGAGAGGAGAGATGTCCTCTTTAATGATACGAGTTTGGGAACTCCGAGGTAAGGAGGGGTAAGAAGATGTAAGGGACTCGGCGTGTGTGAAGGGTGGGGAGGAAAGCAGCGAGGCGAGTCGAGATGAGGGAGGCAGGGTGGAACCTGAGCGGCATGCAACATGCAGGGAGGTAGGGTGGGAACTGCGCGGTTATTGATACGCCATGCAGGCACCGGCTGCCTGCCTCACCCGCATTGTATCTCGCCACGGGTGCCGGCAGGTGCGCTCGCAGCCTGAGGCCGGCGTCCGGGCACTGCGCCTCCGCCAGCACGCAGAGGTTGCGGCAGGGAGACGAGGTGCGGGGCTCGGGGGAGAGCAGCAGCAGGCGGCCCGAGGAGTCCGTCGCGGCAACCACCGGCGGCGCCGAGTCCGGCGCCTCCGCCGCTGCCGGTGGCGCCGCCGCTGCGGCAACGGCGTCGGCTGGGTCCGCCTCCGCCGCCACCTCCGCCTCCGCCGCGGGGTCCTCCGGCGCCTCAACGTCCATGGCCTCGGCTGGCGGCGAGCCGGCGCCGCTGGCGGCGCCAGATGCTGCGATAGAGGCGGCTGCAGTACCCGCACCCGCTGTGGTGCGGCCGTCCGCAGCCTGTTGTGGCTGCGGCGGCTGCGGCGCCGGCGGTAGCAGCAGGATGCTGGTGACGGCCCGGGGCACGGCGTCCGCGGCGATCAGCCTCAGCGCCACGGGAGGGCCGTCAAGCGTCCCCGGCGCGTCCGATTCAGCATGCACCACGTCATACAGTATGACGCCGGTGATTCCGTCAGCGCACGCCAACAGGCGGCGGTCGGGGCAGGCCGCCAGCGAGGTGACGGGGTTCCGGGTGGAGTGCCAGCCGGTGCGGTGCAGGCGGCCGTCCCGCATGCGGTAGAACAGCAGCCGCCGCCCCGCCGCCACAGCCAGCGTGGAGGCGTCGTACGGGCACACCGCTGTCACCGGCTTGGCCAGCAGCAGCCGGAGGATCACCTGGAGCTGTACGACACGCGTAGTCGGCAGGGCGGCACCGGAGCTGGCGGCTGCCGTGGCCTGTGGCGACCCCGCCGCGTCGGCGCCGCCGCCGTCGTCGTCGTCGCCGCCGCGGCACACCCGCCTGCCGTCAGCAGCTTCGGAGGCTTGAGCGCCGGGGCCCGGTCCCGGCCCTTGACCCGGGCGGGACCCCGCCTCCGGCCACGTGAACCACTCCTCACCCAGCTGCTCCACCGCCGGTACAGGGCCGTGGCCCCCGGCCGCAGCTGCCTGCGGCTGAGCCGGCAGGCCCCGCGGGGGCGGCAGCAGCTGCAGCAGCGCCGGCACCAACCGCAGCACCATCACCTCGCCGCCGCCGTGGCCGTTGCAGCCTACTGCCAGCAGGGTGGCCGCCTCGCCCAGGGCCGGGCGCCCCGCAGCGGCGATGACCGGCTGCGCGGCTCCGCCCCGTGGCCCCTCCAGCGCCGCGTCGGCGGCCTCTGCGAGGCGCCGCAGGCGCCGCGCCACAGCCTCCACGTCTTGGAGCAGCTGCGCCTCTCCGTCCCCCTCCCCCGCCTCACGGGCGCCCACCTCCTCGGCCGCGGCTGCGGCTGCTGCCCCAGCGGCGTCCGCGTGCGGCGGCGGCGCCGCATGATCTGCGTCGCCATCGGCGTCCATCGGCGCCGCGGCGCCTTCGCCGCCGGCCGCCTCCGCATCCGCGCCGTCCTGCGCCACCATCGCCGCCGCCACCTCGTCCAGCGCCGCCAGCTGCTCGGGGTCCAAGCCGCCCCACCACCACCGATGCCGCCGCCGCCACACACCGCCCCGGAACAACGGCCGGCGGCCCAGCAGCCCCTCCGCGTCGCCGCCGCCAGCCACCTCCCACTCGCCGCCGGCCCTGCCTCCGTCGCCGCCTCCATCACCAGGCCCCCCGGCACCAACGCGGCCGTACAGCGCACCCGCCGGCCTGCGCTCCTTCGGCGCCACGCCCACACCCGCCTCCGGGCCCACCTGCCACACCTCCCCGCAGGTCGCCACGAAGCCGCCGGTGGCGGCCTCAAAGTCGAAGCTCGCCAGCTGCCGGCCGCTGCCAGCGTCCAACACGTGCAGCCAGCCGAAGCCGTCCAGCGCCCGCGGCCGGGGGTGTGGGTCGTCTGCAAACAAGGCAAGGTAGCCCTCACCGCCACGCCCCTGAGTGCCCCCGCTAGCAGCTCCAACTCCAGCCCCAGCGGCGCCGGTGTCAACATTACCAGCTGCGGCGCCGCAGGGGCTGCTGCCGCCGGCACCAGTACCGTCGGCTCCTGCGCCGTCAGGCGAGGGGCCCGTTGGCTGTTTAGCCAGGGGTTGCGAGGGGGCAGGGTAGGGGCTGAAGGGAGATGGGCTCCCGGCGGGTGGCGCAAAGGCTGTGGTGGCGGCGGCGGTAACGGGCGGGGTAGCGGGCGCGCGTGCAGCACGGGATGGCAACGGAGGCACCTTCAGCAGCAGCCGCGGCCGGCCTATGGGCGATGTTCCAGGCACCGGTAGCGCCGTGTGCCGCCGGCCACTGCCGCCCGACCAGAGCCCAGCGCCGCCGCCGTCGGGCCCCAGGCCTGCGATGCTGGGCGGCTGGCGGCCCAGGCGGCTCAGGCGCTGCAACGACATGAGCCGCCAGGAGCCGTCGCTCAGCACCACCAGCGCCAGCTCTGTTGGGCAGCCCGATCCCGGCGGCGGGGATGGCGGCGGAAGGGGCCCTCCAGCCGCCCCGGCCGTCGCCCCAGGCAGCTCGCTGCCCAGCTGCCCGACGTTACGCCCGGACGGCTGCTGTTGCGGCTGCGGCCGCTGCAGCACGGGAGGGAGGAACAGCGGCGCTGCGAGAAGGGCCTCCAAGCCATAGCCTGGGGCCGCTGCCGGGTGGTGCTGCTGCTGCGTGGCTGCCGCGCCCGCTGCACCCCTGCCCCCGCCGCCGCTGCTGCCGTCGGCCGCCCAGCTGCCGGCCGCCGGTAGCAGTGCCGAGCACACCAGTCTGCCGCTGGGCGCCGCCAGCTCCACCAGATGAACCGCCGAGCCCACCGCCAGCGCTTGCCAGGGCCGGCCGGGTCCCAGGGGCGCCAGGCGCAGGGGCACCTGCTCCAGCTGCGTGTGCCACAGCCGCCGCAACGCCGGGGCGGCCGGGGCACTCGGCGGCGGAGCCGCAGGACACGTCACGTGGCCATCACCTAGCGCCGAGCCAAGGGACATGCCGCCAGCAGCACGTGACGTCGGCTGCGGCTGTGGCTGTAGCTGCGGCAGGTGGGTGGTGTCCACTGCGTCGCTGTCCATGGCATCCGCGGCATCACCTGGGCTGCTGATGGTGGCTCCGCCCGCAGCTGCGCTGCCAAAATCGCCTGTGGCGCTTGCGCGCTTCGCCTGCGGCGGCGGCGGCCCGTAGCTGAACGCCGCCAAGCCGCCACTGCGCAGCCCCGCCAGGCACAGCACGGAGCCCGCGCGCTCGGCGGCCGCTGCGCCCCCCAGACCCGCAAGCCCCGCGCCCTCCGTCCAGGCTGCCTCCGCAGAACCGCCTTGCCACGCAAGCCGCGCTGCTCCCTTCCTGGCGCCGCCACTCAAACTGCTGCCAGGGCTGGCGCTGGCGCCGGCGGCCGCCGCTGGGAGCGGTGCCTGTGCGATAAACACGAGCGACTCGGGCACGGCCGGTGTCTGCGGCCCGGCGGGTCCGGCGCTGGGGCCCAGCCCCTGAGGCACCGCGGTGGTGATGCGCGAGAGCGGCGTGCAGCACAATCCGGACGACCCATGGGTCAGGAGCAGCAGCTGTATGCTGGGCGCGTGGTCGCCGATCAGCAGGTGGTACCGCCAGGGCGCGCGCGCCGCAGCTACAGCCGTGGGGCCGGTGCCCGTGCCGATCCCGGCCGCCGCCGTCGCCGGCGACCCCGCCGCCGCCAGCGACCCGGCGCGAGGGGCCAGCGGCGGCAGCCCCGACGAAGGCCCCCAGGAGGTGGAGGTGGTGGCCGCGGTAGTCGGGGCGAGTGGGTCCGTACCCGGGCCGTCCAAGCTGCCGCCGGTGCCCCGGCCGGAAGAGGCGGAGGGACTGCGACGGAACATGGCCTGCCGTGGCGGCGGCGGCGCCGGCGGGGGCGGCGGCAGCGCCCGCAGCGCGCAGCAGGACGGCTCGTACTCCAGCGGCAGGGTGGTGCCCAGCTCGCGGAGCGTGCAGCCGCTGCGGGGTCGCTTGCGGCTGCGGCGGCTGCGGGGCGACAGCGGCGCGCCGGCCGTACCGGCGGACGCCCCGCCGCCGCCGCTGCCTCCGGTATCGTTGTGCTGCAAGACACCCAGCACCTGGTGCAGCAAAGCGATGGACGGGGGCAGGGTTAGAGGACCGGCAACTAGCGGTGCTATCAGCCGCTACCCTAGGCACTGGTGCGAACGCAGGAAACTAACCTGATAATCTCACTAGGTCGCCCGCACCCCCTCTACCCCTGGGTCGTTGCGATCAAAAGACGACGAGCCCGCGCACAACTCGCCGCAGCCGTCACCCACCGTGATCTGCCGGTGGTGCCGCCGGATGAGCGCCACGCAGCCGGGTGCCACAGCGCCCAGGGCAATGTCCGGTGCCGCAGCCCCCCACCACGCCGCCGCGCCATGCGACACCTCAATCTCTGCGGAAGCCGAGCCCCCGCCGCCGCCGCCGGCGCTGCCGCCACCGCCAATGTCGCCGCCACTGCCCAGCCCCCCTGCGCAGCCGCTGGTGGACGTGGGATCCGGCCCCACCGCCGCCGCTGCTGGCCCCGCCTGCGGAGCGCCCGCGTCCTGGATGACGGCGTCGTCGGCGCCGACATGGAGGCCCTGGGCAGGGGGAGGCAAGGGCTGGGGCGCGGGGGTGCCGGCGGCCGAGCGCGCCGCCCCCTGCGCCTCATCGTCGACCTGCATCGCGGAGGCCGATGCGGCGGCAGCGCTGCCGCCGCCATCCATCATAAGGCCCGTGGAGCTGCACTCGCTAGCGGACGGCCCACGGCTGCCGCTGCCGCCACCGGCAGCGGCGGCGGCCGCATACGTTTGGGCGGGCCTGGCGGCGGCGGCAGCAGCCCCCGCGCCCACATCCACCGCCGCCTTCGCTGCCGCCGCGGTCGCACCGCCTAAGGATACCATGTCGACGCTGCCGGCGGTTTCGAGCTGGGCCCTCCCACCGGCGTCGCCGCCACTTGCGCCGTCACCGTACGACACCGAGACCGAGACTGACATCGACATGGCCTGGCCCGCGGAGCGAGGGGGCGGCGAGCCGTCAGCCTGCTGCCCCTGCTGCTGCTCCGCCGGATTGCGCTCCTCGAAGCGACTGCTCTTGGGGCTGGGCCAGGTGCTCCGGGGCAGCTCCCACACGGCGCCAGGCGGGCCGTCCGCATCATCGCCGGCAGCGCCGCCGCCGGCGGGTGAAACGGCAGCGGCCGCGGTCGCGCCGGGAGCGACCCCTCCGGGGCCCGGGTTGGAGAGAAGGTCCAGGGAGGCTAACAGGATGCCCGAGGGGGTGATCTGGCGGAAGAGTCGGCGTGGGTCGGTTGGGGTGTATCTTTGGGACAGCTGGACATAATTGGCAGGTTTCCAGCCTACCCTAAACGACCGTTAAGTTGGAGCGCGGGTGGTCACATCACCCACCTCTTGCAGCGAGGTCCAAGCTCCTGCACCACTGCTACCGATAGCCCTTCCCCGTCCCCGACCCACGGTTCGCCTCTCTTAAAACCCCGCCACCCGCCCGTATCCGCATTCGCACCTGCACCAGCACCCCCTCCGCCACCAGCCCAGCCGCCACAGTGGGCTCCCAGTGGCGCAGCTGCAGCGCGTCCGTGACGTCACGCAGCGACGGACCGCTCGCCCCGAAACCATTGGACGCGGTTGCGGATCCGGGTTCTGCGGCGCCGTCCGAATCCAGGACGGGCGCCAAGGCGCGGGAGGCCGACAGGAACGACATGACGATGAGGCTTCCGCCGGCCGGTGCCGCCGCCACCGACAGGCTGGTCGCAGCAGCAGCAGCAACAGCAGCCGGAGTAGCAGGGGCCGCAGTTGCAGCAGCCGCAGCTGCAAGGGCCGCCGAGGTAGGACTGCTGGCGAAGTTGCAGGGCTGGCGCAGCGGGATTGACCACATGCCTGCAGCAGCAGCAACAACAAACATCAGGCGGCGGGGAAGTGAGGAAGGAGGCGTTTCATTTGGTACAGCGGTGCAGAGGACAGTACGGATAAGAAGGCGAGTGGTCTCCAGTGCTGAGGCCATCTCCCCTGTTATTCCGTCGTGTGGGTAGGGACAACCCGCTTACAGCGGTTTCAAAAGACGAATAGTTAGTAGGCTTTTAACAGCTGCCAGCGACCAAGCAAACAGAGGGCGAGAGGTCGTCTACAGCGACGGCAAGTTGCCGCCCATAGGGGGCGCTTTGGGGGGCATAGGGGAGGGGCGGTCGCACTCAGCCGCGTGCTTGCTCCAAAGCCTGCGGAGTCCCCGCCCAGCCCGCTCCGCCCCGCGGCGCCCCACCTGTCGGGGTGGCTCCCGGGCTGGGCACTCGCGCCACTACGGGCGTCGCCACGCAGCCCCGCAGCAGCTGCAGCTTGAGGTCGTGTGTTCTCGCAGCATCAGGGGAGGCGGAGATCTCCGGCAAGCCCATCACCGCGCCCGTCACCTGGCGGGACGGAAGGGCGGGGGGTGGGGGTGGAAAAGGAAAGGTTCGCTGATAAGCAGAGGGCTGGGAGCGGGTTGAATGGTAGGGGTGCGAAAGCATACAGCGCAACAGCGGGTGGTTCGGGTATAGCCCTCTCCGGTTGTTTGGCTGCGTGCTTGCAGTACCTCCGTCCAGTCTTGGTTGGTGGCCCGCTAGCCAAGGGACCCGGACAACCCTGCAGGCAGCTTAGCACCCACCCGCTCTCGCTCCGTGGTCCTCGAACTGACCCAGAATGTAACGAATGGCGGTAAACGAGCCCCCCCAGCTCATACAACTAACCGTCAGCATGACATCCAGCATATCCGGGTACTGCCTTGTTTAGGGAGCCAAGCAGCCCACATGGACCTATGTGAGCCCCCGCCCCATCCCCGCACGGACCCGCTACGTGGTGTGAGGGCGGACCATCCCCCCGCCTTACTTGCAGCAGGCGCCCGCGGCCAGACACCGCAGCCGCCTCCGAAACAACAAAGTCCACCATCGGACGGGGCTGCGGAACCCTGCCCAGCAGCCGGAGCGCTAGCACCGTGGACGGCGCCTGCGCTTGCAGGGCCAGCCTTTGCGGCGGCGGCGGCGGACTGATGTTGACGTCAGTGAGCGCCGCTGACGCCGCCGGCAGGGAGCTCGCCGCTGCCGGCGCCGCCTGCTCGGTTACCCTCGGCAGCATCTGCCGGCTGTCATCCCCACCACCTCTGCCCGCACCCGCAGCAGCTCGGCGGCCCCTGCCCGCCCCTCCGGCAGACGCTGCTGCGGCATCTGACGGAATGCGGGATGGCCCCACGTGGGCGCCGCTGCTTCCCAGGGCCTGGGCTGGCCATTTCACACCCCCGGCCCCCGCCGCCGCCGGCTGCCGTGACCGAGGGCGCTGCGCGCCGCCGCCGCCGGCAGGACCAGGGGGCTGCCAGCAGCTGCCGGCGCCAGCAGTCCCGGATGGGCCAGCGGCGCCGCCGCTGCCCCCCGCAGCGGAGCCACCGGCGCCGCCGCCGGCGGCGCTCGGACGCGCCGGAGCAGACCCAGGTCGCGCCTGGCTCCACTGCGCCATCGGCGGCCGCCGCCGCTGCTGCCGCTGCTGCGGCTGTTGTTGCTGCTGCTGCCTGTGGCGCAAGACCAGCACATCGCCGCCCTCCTCTGACCACACGAGCATGCCCCCGCTGCCCGGCGGCAGCGCCGCCATTGCGCGCGCCGACCGCACAACCGTGCCGCGCCCGCCCGCCGCGGCGCCGCCGGGCATCACGCAAGCCAGCGCGCCCAGACGCACCACACCCAGGTCGTCGCTGCCCACGCCCCGCCCCGCGTCCGCGTCCGCGCCGCCCTGACTCCCGCCCGCAACCCCACCCGGGTATGCGCCTCCAGGCTGCCCTGCCGCCACTGCCGACGGTCCGGCTGCTGCTGGCGCCCTGGCCTCCGTCACGGTGATCGTGAGGCACAGCGCAGGGCCGGCGGCAGAGCACACGAGCAGCCGTCTCGCGGCCGCCGCCGCCGCTGCTGGTATTGCTGTCGGTGCTGCAGCGCTAGGGGCAGCAGAGGCATGCCCGCTGCCGGAGTCGGCTAGCGGCCCCTGCGACGGCTGGGCTACTTGCCCGGCGGCCGCCGCCCTTGCTAGCACCGCGGTCGTGTCCGTGATTGTGGCTGCGGCTGTTGTGCTGGGTGGCAGCCAGTCGGCTGCTGTGAGGACGTGGCCCTCCTGCTGCGCCTCCGCCGCCGGCAGGCGCTCCACGCCCAGCACCGGGGGCACCTGCACACACGCAGGGGGCCGTGGCCGCCATGATGCCGTGATGACGCCGCGGGCGCATACCGCGCGCAGACCGACGAGGCCCCCCAGTTCGTCACAGGGCCCAGCAGGCACTTGCATGGCACGGCGCAGCGGCATAGCAACGGGCTTGCTTTGCCAAAAGGGAGTATGATGGGTAAGAATGCGGCATTCAACACCTCACAACAGAACCTATGCAGCCGCGGAAGCGCCGCCGAGTAGCGTTGGGCAGTCGGGCAGGATCCGATAGGCCCGAGCCCCCCGCCTCCTCCAGGCCCCCACCTGCTTGATGGGCTTGAGCGGCCTCCCGCCGTGTATGTCGTACTCCGTCAGCAGCGGCACCAGCAGCTCTTTCACGTCTGCCGTGGGATCCCAACGAACTTCCACCAGCCTGCCGGGCGCATCCCCCCTCGCCCCTGCCAGCGAACTGGGTATCCAGCCTCTCAGGAGGGGACCCCCGCCTCCGCCACTTCCCCCACCGCTGCTGGCACCGCCACCGCCACTGCCGGCTGCCGTACGGTAGAGCTGCAGCATGCTGGCCATCCGGTCCACCTCCTGCCTCAAGTCGTCATACAGGTTGCGGTCGCCCCGCCGCGGTAGGCGCGAGCGGCCCCCTGAAGGGCCCCCCGGCCCTCCGTCCTCGCCCTCGCCGCTGCCGCCGTCCCCGCCACCGGCCCCGTCGCTGGGACCGGCGCCACCGCCTCCGCCGCTGGGCAACCCGTCGGGCCTGAACTCGTCGATGTCCATGGAAGTTGCTGCGGCAGACGGTCGGCATGCGCGCCTTCTGTACGGCAGGTCCACGCCATCGTCATTCGTGTCGTGCGACGACGACCCAAAGTCCTCTGCGGCTTCGAAGCGCGAGGAGGCGAAACGCAGGTACGCCCAGCCGCGTCCCGCTGCCGAGGGCGGTTGCGGTGTCTGCGCGGCATCCGTGCCGCGTCCTTGGTTCAGGAGGAAGAGGAGGTGCCCGTAATTGCCGTCACCGCCTCCTGACCTGGGCCCGCCGCCTATGGCTTCGGAGCTGCCATAGCCGCCGCCGCGGCGGCGAGGTGCATGTCCCGGCGGGGACTGCTGCTGGACACTGCCTGCGAATCTTCCCGACAAAGCACTCCCAAGCAGGTCCCTCAGGTGAAGTACGGGAGGAGGTGGCGGCGGCGGCAGGGCCGGCGGCGGCGGTGCTGCGGCGCTGGTCCCGAACCAGTCATCCCGCCACGACGGCAGCGCCATACTGGCGCCGCCGTCATCCGACTCCGGCTCCGGAGCCACTGGCACCTCCGGCACCCCCGGCGCCTCCGGATCCTCCGGCTCCTCTTCGAGGTCAGTGTCGACGCTGATATCCGCCACGTCAGAGACAGTAGGCGCCAAGGCGCCACAGGCGGCGGCAGCAGCGGTGCCGGAGGGGCTGCGATCCGGTATGAGCCCCTCGGAGGGCCCCGCTCCGCCGCCTCCAGACCCCACGCCAGATTCAGGGCTGTGGCTGTGACGACTGAGCAGGGGTGCCAACATGAACAAGGCTCCGTGGGTGCCCAGCACCATAAGGCCTGTGGAGTCACGAGGCCCGGGTGGCGGGCGGGGGTTTCAGGGCCTGCCCAGCGCGTAACGCACTTAACCGCTTGCAGAAGGGGTAATAACCTCTCAGCGCCGACAAGTTCAGCCAGCCTTAGCTGCCGGAGACTCCCCACTTCTTGTCCCGCTCCTTATCCGTATCCCCAGCCGTTCCGCCACTCGAAGCCGCTCCGCCACTCGTGTCATACTGCCAGCTAAGACTCGCCCCCCTTCTTCTGCCCCTTCCTCGCCATACCGGCAGCCTGGTCGCCAGGCGGTGTCGCTCGCAGCATGTGTGGGGTGCCCAGCAGGGACCATCGGTCCGCCGCAGGAGCAGCGCCGGGCCTGGCGCCGTCTTCGCTGCCCCCCGCCGCACCCGGCCCTGCCGCGGGCCCGCTTGCGAGCCTCACCACCATGCTGCACAGCAGGCAGCGGTGGGGGCGAGACCAGTGCAGCAGCAGCACCTCCCCGCAGCCGGTGGTGGACCTGCAGGGAGCGGGGGGCGGGGGCGGTCGAGGACATGGGAGGGTGTCAGCCTGGCCTTCCTGTTGCATCCATAGCACCTCACCCGCCACGTCACCCGCCCCCCGGGCCCTATGAGACCCACCTGTGCACCAGTGCCGCAATACGGAAACCTCCCGCCGAGCCGCCACCAGCGCCAGCACCTCCTTCCCCGCCCGCCGGCCGCTGCTCCTTCTGCTGGCCCTCGTCCGCCTGCTGCCCCCCGCTACCGCCTCCGCTGTCGTCTGGCTGACCCGCCGCATGGACGCCGTCCTCCAGGCAGGGCGCCTCCAGGACCGCCACGTCCCAGATCGCCCCGCACCCGGGCTCAATGCCCAGCGACATGTACCTGCTGCCCACAGCGACCCGCGGGTCGCTGGCAGCTAGCGCGTCGGCAGTGGCCCGCCGCAGGTCGCGCGGGGGGGCACCAGGCACGGGGCCGGCGCTGAGACGTGCCGGCGTCACAGTGTCCCCCCGCGCGGTCTGGTGGCGGTAGAGCAACGGAGAATCAGCTAGTGGCGCCCCGTCGCTGTCCCTGCCGCCGATACCGTCGCCGACTAAGGAATCGTGCGGGGCCGCTGGTGCTGGCGGAAGGTAGAAGATCCTGTCCTGGAAGGCTGCAGCTGCCACGCCGTGACGCCCCGACGGCGACACCGCCAGCAGCCGCGGTGTGAAGCGCGGCTGGGTGCCTGCGCGTGGGCCGGCACATCCGGCAGGGTCGGGAGCAGCGGCAGGGTCGGGAGGCGGCAGGATGGCGCGGGACGACGGTAGCCGCCACCTGTCCGCATCCTGATTTGGGCTGGAACAAGCGTGGTCAGCCGGGCATCCCAGTCCCGCTAGTATATTTTGTGCAGTTCCGTTGGTGCTTACAGCCGCGGGGGACACCGCTGGCCACCAGTGCCCCATCAGTAGCACAGCAGGGGGCGCCATCTCAGCGGGGGCGCCATCTCAGCGGGCGTCTCACAGCGGGCGCCTCAAGGAGCCCGCCAAGCGGGTGCTCTCCAGGCACGCACCGCTGCCGCTCCACCTAAGAGATCCCCTCCCCAGATGTTCCTCTTCCCCAGACATCCCTCCCCTCCCTCCCGTACTCGAGCAAGCAGTTTCAAGCATGTGTTCCAAACACTTTTCCTTTCGGACACGGGCTTCCAGTGCAACCTCCCCGCCGCCAGCAGGCGCCGCACCTGGGCCCGAGAGCGCCACCTCCTGCCGCACCAGGAACCTGGGAGGGTGGGGCCAGGCGGGAGGGCGGTGAATAGCCCAGACGCTGCACAGGGCGGGAGCACCTACCTAGGCCGCTAGGAGGCCCGAGGCGGAACAAAGGGGTTCGAGGTCCCACACGCTGATACACGTAAAGACGAGAGCACACTAGTCCCGGTGAGACCCGGAGGCCCTAGTTGCCCGTGTCCCACATGGCACGGTACGGCACCTGTTGCAGTCCTCGTGGTAACGCAGTACAGTTAACCTGCCCGCCTCCGAGAGCAGGAGCAGACTGTCTGGGTCCTCTAGGCCTGGCTGGACCTGCTACGATGGAGGGTTAGGAGTTAGGTGGTCGAGGGGTAAGGGGCATGGGTGAGAGGGTCGACGAAGGGGGATGCACGGACTCTGGAAGACAAGGGCAAGGAGTGACGCGCGGATGCCTACAGCTGGTCGCTCCAGCACGGGGCTACTCACGGCGCCAGAGATGGTGTCCGAGCCGCCTCGCAACACGCGCATGTCCAGAACGCCGTCACCTGGCTGCAGGGACTGCAAGCAGATGCTAGCGGCCGCGCCCGAAGCCGCCAACGCCAGCATCTCAAGGCTGCTGCCGGCGTGAATGAGAACCATTTGGGACTGCCCCGTCTGCGTTGCGATGAAACGACCGCAGACCACATGATCCACCACACCGCTTTGGACCAGAGTCTTTGATATCCACGTGGCAGCCATGGTGTCCCCGCTGAGACCAACGAACAGATTGCAACAACGGGTTCAGCGTAATGTCATGGTTACTTTCGTTGCAATATTTAACTGTGTCCCTTATGAAGACGTGGTGGCATATGTGAGCTCTCGGGGCGTGGATGGAGAAGGGGCTGTGACATGGCGGAATTTCCTCTGCACGGACTGGCAAAATTTGCTGTACTATAAACACTTTCAAGATGATCTGTAACTGAACAAAGAGTTTGAAACATACGTGCTGAGTTTTGCTTCCGGACTATTACTGTACCAGCGACTCCTTACAGCACGACACCCTTGCTCCGGCCAGTACTTCGAGCTCCCCTATCGATTGGGCTTCGGAGTTCTGTTGGGCAATCGACAACGCTTAACATGTCCGTGAACCCGGCGCTCGTCCGCACCCACGCGGGCGAGCTGTGCCCAGCACCATTTCCCAACGAGGTGTTCGTTTTGCGGCGAGAAGGTGTCCAGTGTGAATTGCAAGGCGTCCAGACGCGTGTCAAGGGCTGGCAGGCGCGCGGTGCTCTGTATCTGTCCAACATCCGCCTCGTCTTTGTGGCGGCAAAGGCGGACGATTCAGGTGAGGCGACAAGGGATAGTAACCGCTGCACGGGAAAGGTGCGCAGCGTCTACGGGGGCGACCTTTTGCAGCGGACGCGCGCAAAGGCGCAACGTTTCGGTTGTGGCAGGTGAAGGCAGGTGCCGGAAGGGGCACGAGGAAGCGAGGTCGCCGCATCTTAGCAAACATATTCATCGGCCCACCCCTAACCCCCGCGTATACACGAACGAGTGTGGGTCCTGCATCATCTCATGAGTTGTGGTTCTGACCCTCCATGCCCACCGGTGCCCACGGGTGCTCCTGCTGCTGCTGCTCCTGCTGTTGGTGCTTGACGCACGCAGGCCTGGTGTCCTTCGACTTCCCGCTTGTCTACATTCGTAACGACCAGCTCAACCAACCTATATTCACCTGCAACAACCTGTCAGGTGGGAGTGCACATTTCCGCGTGGCCTGATCCCCTTGTCTGGTCACGGGACTGTGTGCCCGGTCAACGGCGCGTTGTGTTCTCTAAAGAAGCATTGGGATGCAACGCACAGGCTAGGCTTGGGGCAAGAGGGCTGCGGGGAAGGGGGCATGACGACGGCGACCGTCTGGGCGGCAGCACGGCGGCCTTCTGGTCTCCTTGCACTGCGCCTGCCTGACCGACCATCCACCGCGCCATCTGCGTCCTCGCCATGCCATGGACCCAACCCAGTCCCCTCCCCCGCCCGTCCCCATCCCCGCAACTGCCTCCATGTTACCCCCACCCTTACCCCGCCCCTCAGGTCAGGTGTGGCCGGCTATGGACCGGGGCGGCCCCGGCGGCGAGCTGCCCCCCCACGACTTCCGCTTCTACTTCAAGGAGGGCGGCATCGGCACCTTCTACCCCCTCTACTACTCTCTGGCGGAGCGAGCCAAGCATGTGCGGCCGGGGACCCGGGGGGAGAGAGAGGATACCCGTGGACCCGGGGCGGTGCAGCTGGTGGTTGTCGTATATGGCACACAGGGACAGTCGCGGTGATTCTTGGACCAGGCCACTGCTTCACGACGCAAGGGAGCCCCACCCCCGGGGATTTGTTGTGAGGTCGCCTTGCAGCTGGGCGCGTGCTGGTGAATGTGATCCCGGCGGAGAGTTCCGTGTTCGCACTTTTCTGGCGATGGTGGTCTGGGTTGCGCACGGCGGCCTGTCCTTCCTCACACCCGCTCATATCCACTCACACCTCCACTCCCGACGCACCGCGCCAACCTGCCCCGTGTGCTTCCAGGCTTTCGCGGAGGTGCAGGGACGCATTCGGGCGACCGAGCAGGGAGCCGACCCCAATCCGCCCGCCTTCGTGACGGGCCTAATGTCTCGCGCGTGAGTGCTGACTGACTCTTCAATCGGGCGGGCGCAGCGAAGGCGGGCTCGGCTGGTTAGGCAACCGACTAGAGCGGGGCTGGTGGAGACTGCATCGAATAATCGATCGCATGTAGGCTTGCACGGGCAGGAGGTGGGACTGACGGAAGTACGCGCTCCTGCACCGATCGCTAACCTATCGTTCTCCTTCTTCGCAGATCTTACGAGAGCGCATGTGCGCTTGACCTGCGCCGAGGCTTGAGGTCTTCCGCAACTCCGTACCCTGCCCCGCAACTCCGCACCCTGCCCCGCAACTCCGTACCCTGCCTCGCAACTCCGTACCCTGCCTCGCAACTCCGTACCCTGCCTCGCAACTCCGTACCCTGCCTCGCAACTCCGTACCCTGCCTCGCAACTCCGGGCTTCCTCGCGTGGCAACCCCACCACCATACGGTGCACACATCACCTCCCGCCGCCATCCTCCCTTCTCGGGACCCTGCGACTCACCGTGTTGGTCCAACTTGTTTTCGCTGGCCCTGTGGCTTCAGGTTCGTGGACCCCAACGACCCTTCCACCGTCTACCTGACCGAGCAGCCGGTGGACGAGTCGAAGCGCTTGGCAACGGCGCCCCGCTACGCCGCCAACTACGGGCAAGACGAGGTGTACGAGCCAATGGGGCTGCGGCCGTGAGGGGGCTGCGGCCGCGAGGGCCTGGGCGACGGGTACCTGACGTGCAGGGGCCCGCGATGTGGGAGGAAGCACCAAGAGGGCCCGCGATGTGGGAGGAAGCGCCAAACGGGCTCGGGGAGATGATTGCCGGGCCTCGGTTGTTTCCTATGTCCCCTGTGGTCCGTCATGTCACTGAGTGATGATAGTTGATTGCCTCCTCGAATGGAGCTGGATGGAGCTGGATGGAGCTGGGCGAGGGTCGCATGATAACCGGCGGCAGTACGTTACATGGCGACATGTTGCATACGGTAGGTTAGTTGGGAACGGGGTTAGTGAGGGCTTCAATGGTGGCCCAGGGGGCTTCAACGGTGGCCGAGGAAATAGCGTTTCTGCTTTCTGCAGACCTGGGAGAGGGGCGCGTCACGCGTCTCGACTGGGCAGGATGGGGCCGCGCCTGCCTTCGATAGCTGACTGCGGCTGTGCATTGGACGGAAGACTTAATACATTATTAACTGAACGGTTTGTCCTTGCATGGAATGTTGTACTGATCGGCTAGGGAACAGCCCGCATTGGCCGGCTGGCATCGTTGCAATGTTCGTGTTTTGGTTGTCATGTGTGCATATTGCCCGCCATCCGTCGGGACATGGTTCGCGTCGAGACTTTTACACGCCGCCCGACTGGTGGGTCGGTAAGGCATTCACACAAATGTTATGTCGATGGAAAGGGCGGGTACCATACCCAACCGCACCCCGGTGTGCGCGATGGTTCTTATCCCCTGGTCTGGAGCCCACGGTAACATTTACTACTACCCGACCATGTCGACAGCTACGGCGATGATTTCTGTCTCCGGTATTAAATGGTGCTGCAAATTGTAGTATTAAATGGTCCAGCAGTCATGCCTACGTAGGTGCTCCAGGTATTGTATGTCCTCTGGGCAGCCTGGATCACCTCCATGCGCTCCTGGCTGCTACGAGCTGGTTGTTATGTGCCTGCATCAGGACCTGGCATATGGAGTCCGCGGACTCACCAGGTCTGACCAGGCATGGCTCCCGATTTCACAAAATGAATCCACACACTCAACACAGTACACGCTTTAAAACACCGTCCAACGGTGGTTTCATGTAGGATTAACGCGCGGCGCGCGTACTACAGGGTAACCCAATCACGCCGCTCAACTGGTTGAGTTCCATGCGTCGCCGACGGCAAGACGCTGTCTGGGTCCTTGACAGCTGGGGGGACCTCAGCTGGGACTGCCGGCACGATGCGTGCCGTCTGCCCCAAGCCCCCGCCCCCGCCAACACCAGGCCATTCGTAATCCCGTTCACAGCAACGCATCCGGACCAAGAGCTGCCGCGACTCAGAGCTCCCGGCTGGCGGCGGCGACCGACCCGCAAGGGCGCTGCCGCCAACCACCTCACCGCAAACCCGGCACGCAGCCCCCCACCCCAGCACTCCAGCGCGGGCTTCCACCGCCCCACCCACGTCATCAGGGCTGCGGGGCGCATTCCACCTGCGCCTCAGCCCCCACCCCCGCCCGCGGCCCCGTGGACCCCACCCGTAGCCGGCTTCGTCCCACCTTCATGTGCACCACACCCACCTCCCACCCCGCCTGATCGCACTCGCTGATGAACCCTGCGAACCCCGCCTCGAGCGCCTCCAGGCTGGTCCCCGCCAACCGCAAACCCTCCTCGGCATCTCCCGCCGCCGGCCCACCCCTGGAGCCCGCCATCTCCTCCTTACCAAGGTCCACCGGTACCCCCTCCAACCCCTTTCGCGACGCCGCCCCGGCCTCCACGACTCGTTCCTCGGCGCTCCCCGCGGTACCGGAGTGCTCGCCTGAGGGCGCCCCTGCTGCTGCCGCCATACCGCCGCCCTCCCGGCCTGTCCGGCAGTCCAGCCACGCCGCCTGCCATACCGCCCGCACCAGGTCCCGCTGCGTGTGACCCTCCTTCAGCATCACGTGTGCCGTACCCTCCCGCCACACCAGCACGTACCCCTCCCTGGCGTACACCTCCACGTAAGACTGCAGCACCTCCGGCGGCGGCAGCACTCCGCCGAAGGCCTCTGCGGCGCCGCAACCCAGCCGCACGCGAGGCTGGACGTCCCACGGGTCGGCCAGCAGGGGCTCCCGCGCGTTGGCCTCCGCAACGCTCGGCAGCGGGCGGCCACGCACCGAGGCGGTGGCCAGCTGGGCGGTGCGCTTGAGGGAGAGGGAGGGGAAGAGAAGTGTGCTGAGCGCCCGGTAGCGCAGCGACACATGGACGGCCTGGATGGCGGCCCAGGTGGGGACCACGCCGTCGGGGCTGCCTGCAGCAGCAGGACAGAGCGGGCGCGGAGTCGGGTTGGGTTCGGGGTCAGGGCCCGGTTGGGACCGCGTTGGCTTCCAGCACACAGCGGGGTTCAGCGCCACCCTTCCGCCTTCTTCCCTCCGCCCTTCCGCCTCCTTCCCTCCGCCCTTCCGCCTCCTTCCCTCCGCCCGCTCACCCGTCCCCTCCAGCGCCTTCAGGACCGCCACGCTGGCCGCCAGCCCCGCCATCTGCGCCACCACCTCCCACACCTCCTCCTTGGCCGCCACCGCGCCAACGTTCTGCGCCCGCGCGAAGTGCGTCTGGATGACCCGGAACACGGGCTTGCCCATCCCTTTACCCAGAGCCTGCGCGGGTTCCGAAGCGGCCCCGCCGGGTCGGGGCCATCCGAAGGCGGGCGGACAAGGTCGGTAAGGCCGAGGAATGGGGTTGGATGATGTGACTGGGCGAGGGTCATGCCGCAGTTCGCAGGCATTGTGCTCTGTACTACCCTCCCCCACACCTATCCTAATCCCTACCTCCCGGAGACCCCATGCGGCGTAGCACCTCGCAGCTCGCAGCCGCCCCGGGCCGACTGTCCGGCCCGGACGTCGGTGCCCGGCCCGCCTCACCCCATCACCGGCGCCTCACCTGGCAGAATTTGCCCGCGCTGGCCAGCAGCAGGAAGTACTGCGGGTGGAGGCTGGTGGCCACCTCCAGGCCCATGCCGATGGTGCTCAGCAGCTCAGCCGTCATGCGCCAGCGCCGGGGGTCCTCGTCGAACTCAGCGGAGAAGCGGCTGGGGGCGGAGAGGAGGGGGGGAGGAGAGAGGATGGGAGGGTGAAGGAGGGTGGGTGGTGCGTATCGGAGGTAAGACATGCGTTCGGGAATCTGGGGGTTGTTTGCCCGCGTGCGCCCGGCAGCGGTTCCAATACACAAGCACGAGAGTCTCCCCGCCCCGGTCACTCAACAATGGCTAACACTAGTGTACCCCTCAACACCAGCCACCGGCCCCGTACAGCGCCAGCAGGAGCCCTACACCCCCACCTGCCCACGATGAGGCGCCCCAGCGCCCCCACGCCGTCCTTGACGATCCACTTGATAGAGGCTGACAGGGCCACCGTGGTGGCGGGGGAGGCGCTGAAGCCCACAGCGGCCAGGAGCGACGACGTGACGAGCGCGTGCGACAGGTGGCCTGTCACGTGGGTGGGCACCGACCACAGCTGGTACGACAAGTAGTCGGGCGTCACGGAGGCTGGGAAGCCGGGCGGCAGGAAGAGGTCGCGGACGCTGTCGGGCAGGGAGGTGAGGGGGGAGAGCAGGGACTGCCCCTGTCCGGCCTCCTGCGCGTGCGGCGAAGCTGGGGAGGGCTGCTGCGCGAGGAGGTTGCGCTCCTCCGAGCCCACGACTTCCGTAATGGTGTAGTGCTTGCTGGGCGCGAGGGTTGGTGCGGACGCGCGCTTGGCGACACCCTGTGGTGCAGCTTGCACGACGTGGCCTGTCCGGCTTGGCCTGGTGCTGGACAGGCCAGGTCTAAGCGCCATAGCCATGGCTTAGGTTTGCGCTCAGCTGCGCGGAGAGCGTCGAGTTCCTGGGCCCAGTGTGAGGCGCGCTGATTGTCAAGTGTATTCCTACAACGATAGTTCACAGGCTTTCAACGTACGCCCCTAACAATTGGGTCTCTATACATATTGATGTATAACATCACGGTGTAAATCCTCAAGGTTACATTACGGTTTGCCAATACCGGTACGATTCTGATGCATTCGCTGTCTCTCCTACATTAAGTTACGTATTTTTTGTAGCGATTAGCAACATGTATCATAGCGCCGCGCACCGTGATTGAAAGCAGTTCTAGCCTCGCGCAGCACGCACTTCATGTGCCAAGCAGAATGGGTGCGGGTAAACCCTGAACTCCATAGATGACGACCCGAAGTATAAATGTGCGTAGCCTTACAGGATGGTCTGGCAAGGTGGACTTGGAGGGCGGCGACGAGACGGGCGCAGACTTACGGAGGAAAATCGCCGCGCTCAATCCGCTGCTTGCACGCATCAAGATATACAGCAAAGTGGGTACACTGCAGTAACAGGCGAAAACAAGCTTGCCGACGCATGGCCTGCACGGGTATTTTGGGCCTGTCGCTTTCCCGCCCTCTGCCATTGAGCTCGCCGCCTCACCGGCGCCACTGCAGGGTGTGCTTGTCGCAGACTCTACCCCTCTCGCGTCGCTGGTGCTGGGTCCAAACGACTTCTTGGTGGGTAGACGCCCACTGCACTTGCCTCATGGCGTCGCAAACCACCTCGTCCCCGCCAACCCCCACCATCACCCACCCACTAGCTCACGTCGTTTCGCACTGTGCCCCCTGGCGCTCTCCCAACTCCTTCCACAACTGCCTGTCGGTGCTCCCAGACGATCGTGCCCCTGTCCACGGCCAAGGAACGCGCCGCTCGCAGCGCAGCCGCACCACCAGCCCCGCCAGCGCCAGCACCAGCACCAGCGCCGCCGCCCCCCGCCGCCCCAACCACCGACCAGCCGGTGCCCTTCAGCGGGCGGGGCCTTATCACGCTGCTCCCGGGCTACGAGTCCAGGCCCAACCGGACCCCCACCAAGCTCCTCTCAACAGTCCCAACGCGCCGGGACCAGCCTCACCAACTGCCGCAACCGCCGCCGGGGCAGGCAGGACAGACAGCCCCACAGCCTCAGACAGTACCGTTGGAGAGGTCGGGGGGGCTGGGTACGACGTCCGAAGGCCCTCTTGGGGATGGGCCGGAGGGGTTCGCGAGGACGGGGAGGGTACGGGAACCGGAGGTTGCGGTGGGCGTGGAGGCGGGAGCTGGGGAGGTAATGCCCCCCCCGGCGCCGGGATTATTTGTGGACGCCGGCCGACCATCGCGACGACGAGTGCTCTTCAATCTTGACAACCCAGGGGCTCCACAGCCGCAGCCGCAGCCGCTGGGACAGCCCGAACAATCCGGCCGCGTGGCGCAGCCCTCCCAGCAGCAACTGGCAACGGCGCAGCCGGCGGCCTGTCAGCAGCTGCCGCAGCCGTTGACGGCGGCAGAGGAGAGCAGTCGGCCGGATCCGCAATCAATCCGGGCGCACTTACGCGTTCCTGTGCAGATCCAGCCGACCACATCTGGGTCACACCTGCGGGCGGATCTGGATCCGGATCTGGGTCTTGCGCAGCGGCAGCAGCGGCGGCAGCTGGAGATCAAGCAGGAGCCGGACCCCGCCGATCACCAGTTGAACTCTGGCCCTGTACCGGCAGCTGCAAGCGACGAGGGGCAGGTGGCGATGTCATGCGGCTCGCCGGGTCCTGGAGCCGCTGCAATAGCAGTCGCCTCTGCTGCTGCTGCTGCGGCGGCGGCGCCGGCCATTGTTACCTGGCCATTGTCGACTGCGTCGGCCTCAGCGACGCTCCATGTGCCAGCGTGCGGCTGCAACAGCCACGCGGATGGCACTGCCGAGGCGGGCTGGGCGGACGGAGGGCGAGGCGCGGGTCGCACCTTTCGGACGGGTGGAGTTGCAGGGCCGTCGTTGCTGCACGCGGCGGCGGCGGCGGCGGCGAGCTCGGTTGATGGGGGCGTGGCTGCGAGAGCAGCTACGTTGGGTGGTGGTGGTGGTGGTGGTGGTGGTGGTGGGGGCAGCAAGGTCGCGCCCTCGGCAGCGGGCGGCTTCGACCTCTTTGACGAGCTGAGGGCGGAGCTGGAGGCGGCGCCACTGCGCTGGGAGGAGCGCGAGGCGGCTGCGGCTGCGGCAGCAGCGTTCTACGGCGTGGGCCAGGAGGAGGTGAGGGAGGAGGAGCTGTTACAGGAGGTACAGGAGGAGTTCGAGGGGGAGCCAGGAGGGCAGCCAGCGCGAGGCGCTCGGAGCCAGCGGGGAGGCGCCGCTGGGGAGAGGACGCCGGCGGGGGGGCCGCCGCCGAGCAAGCGCCCGCGACGGGCGGCTGCGGCGGCAGCCGCGGCAGCCATAGCTGCGGCGGCGGTGCCTGGGGGGCGTGGTGGCCGGAGACAGCGGGGTGCGGCGGAGCAGGTGGGAAACACGGACCACGAAGACGGTGACGATGGCAGCGATGATGATGGTGATGGTGATGACAATGCTGGAGGTGACGGTGATGCCGGTGATTGCCATGCACATGGCGACGAGGAGGAGGAAATGGTGGATGCGGAGGCGGTGCATGAACTTACAGATATGGGAGAAGGCGACGTGAAGGGCGATGGCGACGGCGGTGGGGGCCAGAGGGCACGTCAAGCAGCGGGCGCCGGCAAGCGAAGGCGTCCCAGCGGGGACCAGGAGCCGGCCACCGAGAAGCCCAAGCGACGACGCCGCGCCGCTAAGGGTGCCGCTGCCGCCAAGCCAGACGATCCAGCTGACAGCAACGCCGCCGCTGCCGCTTCTGACGGCGCCACTGCTGCCGCTGTCGCGGCCGGCACTCGCGGCCCAGGCGGCCACCGGCCTCGGCGCACCGCCGCCCTCTACCCCCGCTCCGGGCCGCTGTTCGAGCGCGCCGTGGCAGCCTGCCTGCTGCCGCTTCCTCCCTCCCTGGAGCGCCTGCAGCACGTCTTCCAGGCGCTGAACACGCTGTACGGCTTCATGCTGGGGCGGCAGGTGCAGGTAGGCGTGGGCGGGTGCGGCAGGGCTGGAGAGCGCGGTAAACCGGCGAATCGACAACGAAGAACGAAGAGGACGACAAGTGAAATGGGTGCCGGCGGGGCTGCTGGTGGAGCCAGGGCACCGCTCTCTTGGCAGGTTCCCACCAATGAGCGCTACTCTACCCCCATTCCTGAAAAGTGGAGGGCCCAGTTAGCGGGGTCCGCCAGAAAATGCCGCATGCTTCCGATCGCGCCCTTACGCCGCCGCTGCTGCCGCCTGTCCGCTTCCCTGCCCCGTGCACCTCCTCACCCCGCCAACAGATGACCTGGGCCAACAGCTGCGAGGCGCTGCGGGCGCAGCTGCCGCAGCTCGACGTGACCCTGGACGACGTGATGCTGGCGGCGGCGCTGGTGCCGGAGGTGGTGGCGACCAAGGTGGGGCCAGCAGTCTGGCACGAGCAGCCGGACGGGGCAGGAGGGCAGGAGGGGGTCCAGGCTGCCGCTCCTGATGGACCCGGAGGACCCGACGGCGGTCCCGGCGGCGACCCAGCCGGAGGGGGCGGCGGCGACCCAGCCGGAGGGGGCGGCGGCGACCCAGCCGGAGGGGGCGGCGACCCAGCCCGAGGGGGCGCCGGCGGCAGCCTCCACACGCTGCTGGCGGCTCAGGGGTGGCGGACAAACCTGGCGGACAGGGCGGTGCTGCTAGACAAGCTGGCGGCGGCGGCTGCGCCGGTGCCGGTCGGCAGCGGTACGGCGCTGTACGGCAGCAGTTCGGTCAAGCTAGAGCTGCTGGACCCGGGCAGGTGGGGTTGCGAGGGGGCGGTGAGGGGGTGGGGGGTGGAGGACGGCGCGAGGGGCTATGGCTGGCATTGGAAAGCAAGCACGAGGTTGCTCATGCCCAAGACGCCCCACCTGTGGCTGGTATGTTGGAACACACGTCTAAACGCCACATCTATGGCTGGTATGTTGTAACACAGGAAGGTTTTGTTGTGCTAGTGGCGCTCTTGCGTGTGCTGCTTGTTTGCGCGCGTGCGGGCTGTGCAGCCCCAGGGCGCCGCCTGACACAACCCAACCGCCACGTCCAACCGCGTTGCAAAGCCCCAGCCCCGCCCAAATGCGCGCGGTCCCCCCGCCCCTCCCTGGATCGCCAGGGCCTTGCCGCTCATGTTTGAGGAGGAGGCGGACGGGCAGGCGGCAGCGGAGCACCCGGGAGGCATCGCTGCGGCCGGAGGCGGAGCCGGAGGCGGCGGCGGAGGTGGAGCCGGCGGCGGAGGTGGAGGCGGAGGCGACGGCAAGGGCGAGGGCGAGGGTGGCGGGGACGCTGACGGCACGCTTGCGGATCCCCCGGATGGATCCACCAACCGGCGAAAGGCCAAGCGCCGCGGTCAGTCCTGCTAGCCTTACCCGTTGCGTCTTTAGTACATCAAAAAGCGTCACCCCTGCAACCTATGGATAACCCGTTTGCACACTCTTAAGAGACACACGGTGCCTGGGCCCTTACCTGCCCTGCCCTTCCAGCTACAGCTCCGGCGCCTCTGACGGCGCCCCCCTCCCCTGCCCCTTCCCGCGCCGTCAGGCTCCCTGCCTCCGCCGGTCATCCTGGAAGACGGCAGGCGGCTATGGTTTTGCACCAACGTCAACACCAGGTGGGGGAGAGGAGGGGCGGGGAGGGACGGGGAGGGGAGATTGGCTGAATGGCGGGTAGACTGTGTCATTTGGGTTTGGTCTAGCATGAGGGGGACGGGGCACGGCGGTGTTGTGATGGTCAGTCACCCAGACGGAGTTAGCAGGGGAGCAGCGGAGGAGGAGGGGGAGGAGGAGGAGGAGGGGGAGAGGGGGAGGAAGGGACGGAAGCGGGCGCGGAGGGTCCCTAGTAAGCGACGTAGCCCTTGCGGGCTGCCGACGCGCTCGTTTCTAAGTCTGCCTCCTCCCCACCCGACGTCAACCCTCGCCTCTTGCCGGCGTCCCGTCACCTCACCGCCACCTCCACGCCCTGGCAGGCGCCTGGCGGCATTCCGCCGGGGTCTGGTTTCGGTGCTGGAGCACCTGCACACCGACCTGCTGGACCGCCTGGCACCCGAACAGCGCTCCGGAGCCACGTCAACCGAAAAAACCTCCACCTCCAACGCTGCCGCCTCCACCACCACAGCCCCTACTCCCCACCCCGCCGCCGCGGCCGCCGCCGCCGCGGCTGCCGCCGCCGCCGCCTCTATCCAGCCTTGGGACCCGGTTTCCCTCCGCGCCTGGCACCCCCTCTTCCGCGCCACTCTCGACCGGGACCGCCTCACCCCGGAGCAACTGCGCTCCGCTGCGGCGGCGCTGCGAGCCAGGCGCGAGCTGCTGTCGCGGGCCGCGGGGGCGGGCGGCGGCCGCCGCCCCGGCAGCGCCCCTCGTCCTCCCAGCCTGCTGAAGCAGTACGAGCCGTGCGTATCCTCGGTGCCGCTGTGCCCCCGGGAGCTGTTGCGCCACCTGCAGGAGCTGCCCTGGTACAAGGGTCAGGTGAGGGCGCAGAGACCCCTGTGAACTGGCACCTGAGAGCACTAGCTACTATACTAGCTATAAGACGTGTTTTAGATACGCGTTTGCAGTGGGTGGTTGGTGCGTGGGTAGACCAGGGGAAGGGGAGGGCATGTTGGCTTGGATGAGGAAACCGGTGCCACGACGTCGGCCCCTCCCGATGGCGGCTCTGCCCCCCCCCCCCCGCGTCCCTCAGGTGGCGCATGTAGAGGTGCTCCCCGCCCGCCCCGCCGCCTACACCCTCCCCGCCGCCCCGCTGGCGCCCCCGGTGCTGCGAGCCCTGGAGTCGCTGGGCATCCCCGGGGGCCGCATGTACACCCACCAGGCGGAGGCAGTGGATGCGCTGCTCGGCTACAGCCGCCGCCACATCCACACCAACGGCAGTAGCAGCGACGCCGCCGACGCCGCCGCCGACGCCGGCGAGCAGCAGCAGGGGCTGCAGGGGCCTGTGGAGGGTCCTGGGCGCAGCTCGCCCCCCGGCGGGGGCTGCTGCGGCGCTGTGCAGCGGGTGCCGGGGAAGCATGTGGTTGTGGCCACCCCCACCGCCAGCGGCAAGTCGCTGTGCTACCTGGTGCCGCTGCTGCAGGTAGGCAGCGGAACTGGGACGTGTCGAGGCACCGTGTCCATGCGTTATGGGGGAGGGGATTGAGGATGGAGGCGGGGAGGAAAGACGGGGGGGGGCTGGCGATGGGTGCAGGCAAGGCTTTTGCTCTTTGCCCTAATCCAGCCCCTTCCGCCAGCTTCCTCACCCAACCCTGCACCAACCCGCCTGCCTCACCCAACCCGGTTTGTCATCTCCCCCCGCCCTCCTGAAACCCACTCCCCCCCGGGTACTTTGCTGCCTCCTTCCCAGGTTCTGAGTGAGGACCCCGACGCGTGCGCCCTGATGATGTTCCCCACCAAGGCGCTCGCTCAAGATCAGCTGAGGGCCTTACGCGGGCTGCTAGCGGCGGCATTCGGCGCACCGACTGAGCCCGGCGGCCCACGGGGCTACTTGCCAGCGGCGGAGGTGAGGCACGGGCGCGCGTCCGTAGTCCCGGCCGCAGTCCACTGCACGGCTGCGGGCCGTGCATTCTCGACAACGTGGGTGGCCGCATCGGCTCCCTTCCCCTCCCCTCCCCAACCCCGGACACCCTAAGCAGGCCACCGCGCCTCCACCCCTCCGATCACTCCGTTGCCCTCCCCCCGCCCCTTGTTTACCACCCTTGCCGCCCTCCGACCTTTTCCCCTCCCCTCCCCCTCCTCCTCCTCCTCCTCCTCCTCGTTGTGACCTCCTCCCTCGCAGGTGTACGACGGTGACACACCCATGTCCGAGCGCCCCGACGTGCGCGAGCGGGCGCAGGTGGTGCTGACCAACCCTGACATGCTGCACGCCACAGTGCTGCCGGGGCACCGCCAGTTCGGCCGCATCCTGGCCAAGCTGGCGCTGGTGGTGGTGGACGAAGGTCACGCGTACCGGGGCGTCTTCGGCAGCCACACCGCCCTGGTGCTGCGTCGCCTGAAGCGCCTGTGCTCCCACGTGTACGGCAGCGACCCGCGGTTCGTTATGACGAGCGCCACGGTGGCCAACCCCGCGCAGCTGGCGGCGACGCTGCTGGGCGTGGCGGCGGCGGAGGTGCAGCTGGTGGGGCCGGAGCGGGACGGCTCGCCGTGCGGGCTGCGCCGCTTCGTGCTGTGGAACCCGCCGCTGACGGAGCGGGCGCAGCTGCACGTGGAGCAGCTGGCGGCGATGGCGGCGGCGCAGCGACAGCGGCAGCAACAACAGCAGCATGATCAGGCGGCGGTGGATGCGGCTGGGGACGCAGGTGCGAACGGGTCCGCAGGCGGCGGCGGCGGAGCGTCATCCGGCCTGGCGGCGGGACCCTCTGTGGTGCATCAGCAGGCGGCAGCGGCGGCGGCGGCGGCCCAGGCCCGGGGCCTGATGACCCGGACCGAGGTGCGCAAGTCCGGCCGCATAAGCCGCAACGCGGAAAGGGCGAGGCAACGGCAGCTGATGCAGGAGGCGCGGGCGGCGCGCGCCCGCGCGCCGCAGCTGGCGGCGGCGCGGCTGGCGGGCGGCGAGGAGGGCGAGGAGGCGCGCGCGGAGCTGGTGCAGGTGGCGGCGGCGGCACGGCCGCTGCAGCAGCTGCGGGAGGCGCTGTTCGCGAGGAGCCCGGGGCGGCGGCGCGCGGCGGAGCGGCAGCTGGCGGAGGTGCAGGTGGCGGTGGTGACGTCAGTGGCCAGCGCCGCCGCCGCGACAGCGGCGGCATCTGCGACGGCGGCGGCGGTGGTCGGCCCTCATGGTGGCGGCGGCGGAGCCGTCTCGGCGGCTGCCACCGCCAGGGGCAAGGCGGTGGGCGACGCGGGAGGTGGTGGGGGAGGCAGCGGCAGCGGCAGCCAGGTGGCGGCGGCGGGTGAGGTTCTGGTGAGGAAGAAGACGGAGCAGGGGTCGGAGGGGGTGCCGATTGGGCCGGTCGGGGGGGCTGCAGGGGTGGCGAGGCCGCCGCCCCTGGCGCGCCCCGTGCCGCTGCCGCAACGGGGCTCAGGGAGCATCAAGGTGGTGGCGGGGGGGGCCGCACCACCGCCGCCGCGGGACGTAGTGGCGCAGGTGAGGGCGGCCCTCAGCGCGGCAGTTGAGGTCGGCGGCGGCGGCGGCGGCGGCGGCAGCCGCCGCCAGCTGGCGTCCCTCGTGACTATCACCGGCGGCGGCGGCGCCGCCGCCATCCCGCATACCGACCAGCAACCACAGCAGCCACGCCCCGTCATGACCGTTACCTCCGCCACTGCCGCCGCCGCCGCCGCGCTCGGGCTCCCGCCGTACGACAGCGGCGGCGCCGCCGCCGCCGCCTCCACCGACCCGCGGGTCGTCCGCGACCTCATCGCCCGCCTGCCCGGCCCCGAGTGGAAGGAGAAGCACGGCGCCGCGGGCACGCCCCTGGAGCACCGCCGTGACTCCCCCATCGTGGAGATGGCGCTGCTGCTGACGGAGTGCGTGCAGCACGGGTTGCGCACCATCGCCTTCTGCAAGAGCCGCAAGCTGTGCGAGCTGGTGTCGGCGTACACCAGGGAGACGCTGGCGGCGTGCGCGCCGGATTGCGTGGGGCGGGTCAAGGTGGGTGCAGGAGTGGGGTTGGGGGCCGGGGGTCTGTGGGGAAGGAGCCTCCTTCCCTTCCGCTGACGCCACCTCTTGGGAGCACCTCCTTCCCGGTCTGCACATTCGCGGTGTTCGCCATCATACACGGCGATCACCAACGTCATACACTGAAGCACTGTGTTCTGGCGGCAGTCCGGGTGTCGCGGGGCGTGCGTTGGTTTCGGAGGAGCCGATGTCCGCCCTCTGCCCCTCACCCCCCGGCCCCAGGTCTACCGGGCGGGCTACAGTCCCTCCGAGCGGCGCAGCATGGAGGCGGACATACACAGCGGCCGGCTGCTGGCGCTGGCGGCCACCAACGCCCTGGAGCTGGGGGTGGACGTGGGAGGCCTCGACGTGACCCTGTGGGTGGCAGGCAAGGGGGCGGGGAAGGGGTTTAGGGTTTTAAAACCCTAAAAACCCTAAAAACCCTAAGGGGATGAAGGGATGCTTTTGAGCTACCCAACAGCTAGCTACCGCGCCTGGCATCCCTGGTTAGGGTAGGGTAGGGTAGGTCCGTTTCTTTGCTGAGTTGGGTCGGGTCGGGTTGGGATGGGTTGGGTAAGGTCGTTTCTTGGCCTTGGGGGCGGCTCCCTTGCCCGTATGGCCGTATCCCTTCGCTGCATAGGGCTGCACGGCAGGCGACCCCACCACCCCACACACCCGTATCGGCAATCCAACGAATCCGCTCCCTCCGCCTTCCCCGCAGCCACCTCGGCTTCCCCGGCAGCGTGGCCTCTCTGCGCCAGCAGGCAGGCCGCGCGGGGCGCCGCGGGAAGGAGAGCCTGAGCTTGGTGGTGGCTTTCGACGGCCCCCTGGACCAGCACTTCATGAGGCACCCGGAGCACCTGTTCGGGAGGCCGGTGGAGAGCGTGCAGGTGCGTGCGCAGGGCCCGCGGGGCAGGGCGGGTCAGGGAAGGGCAGGACGAGGGGGCTTCAAAGGGGTGTGTGGAGGCGGGTTGCAGGTGTTCCGACCGAGGCAGCATGGAAGCTGCCACGACCGGTATTACCGGCATCGGACAATCAGTAGTCTCGGACTCCAGGGAGGCGGGTGGCGCACCAGTGAAGTCAACCGTCCTACCTGTCTGCGCGCCGTACCCTCCCCGAACAACGGAACCGCTCCTCCCTCTTCAACGCCTCCCGAAACCCCCAACACCCCCAACCCCCAGGTCGACGTCCACAACCTTGACGTGGTGCAGCAGCACGTGCTGTGCGCCTCCCTGGAGCACCCGCTGCTGCTGGACCAGGACGAGGCGGTCTTCGGGCCCCGGCTGTCGCAGGCGGTGTCGCGCCTGGCGGCAGTGAGCCTGGTGTCGCGGCGCCCTGGAGCAGCCCTACCCACAACGCCGTGGGGTGCACCCAACGCCCCGCCCCTGGTCGCAACCACCAGCACCGCCGGTGGCGGCAGCGATGGCGGCAGCGGCGGCGGTGGCGGCGGCTACTTTTCGGTTCCACTGGTTTACAGCGGGCCGCTCGACAACCCCGCCTCCGCCATCTGCTTGCGCTCCATCGATCCGGACCGCTTCGTCATCTGGGACGAGACGAGACGCATGCCGCTGGAGGAGATCGAGGCCAACATGGCGTTCTACGAGGTGGGCAGGCGAGAAGCGGATTGTGAGACAAGTCCGCTGGTCGGCACTCAAAAGTAAAAACGGTTAGGAAGCGTTTTGCACACTCGTTTACACTCGTTTGGGATTGTAAGATGGAGGCGGGAGGAGGCCGGAGGTCGTCAACTGCCTATGGCTTTATTTGGTGGCAGTACTGTATCCTCGGCATCAACCCCCTCTTCCCCCTTCTCGGTCCCCACCACTGCACGCTCCCGTGTCCTACACGTCCTCCAGTCAAACGCAATGATCGTCATCGCTCTCCGCACACCCACACGCCGTCCAAAGCTCCAAACACGTTTCCTGCGTACGGCTGCCAGGTGTACGACGGTGCGGTCTACATGTTCCAGGGCCGGCCGTACCTGTGCCGCCAGCTGAACCTGGGCGAGCGGGTGGCGATCGTACGGCCCGCTGACGTCAAGTACTACACCAAGGTCAAGGATTATACGGAGGTGCATGTGACGGGTAGGCAGGGGGCGGCAGGAGTTGGCGGGGGCTGGAGGCGAGGATGAGAGAGGATGAGGGTTCGAGGAAGACCCGTGGATGCCCGAACAAAACCGTTTAGAACAGACGTTTGGGGATGCATGCTGGAGAACTGGGTTGGGTATACTAAAGGGGTGAGGAGGGATGACGGGGGGATAGCGAAAAGGGAAGATGTAACGGCACCGAGTGCTTGCGGGTGGGTGCCTGCGAGGGCGTGGTCGCTAAATGCCCTAGCCCTGGTGAAGGAGGCAATGATTCGGAGCCCAGAACGGGCCGCAATGACGTCCCCCTCCGGCCCCCACATCGGCTTTTCTAGTCGGTGCCGACCCGTGGGTGATGCTCTCATATCCTCCTTACTCCCAGTCCCCCCCTTGTTCCCAGTCCCCGCCCCCTTGGTTCCCAGGTCTTCCCCCTCACTCCAAGGCCCCCCCCCTCGTTCCCAGTCCCCCTTGGTTCCCAGTTCCCCGTCCTCGTTCCCAATCCGTATCCCTCCCTCCGCCAGGCTGTCGTGTCGCCTACCCCGTCCCGGCATCTGCCGACCAGCGGCCGCCAGGCGCCACCGCCACCGCGACCGCATCCAGCCGTGGAGCCGCTGCCGCAACCTTGCCGTCAGCATCAGGCCCTGTCCCCGCCCCCAATCCCTCCACCATCACCGCCACCACCACCGCCGCCGCCACCACTCCACCGTTTCCCTCCCCCGCCGGCACCGCCACCACCGGCACCACCGCCAGCTGCGAGGGCGCCATCGTTGCGGTTCGTTACTTGGGCTTCCACCGCATCTGGCAGGGCAGCAACCGCCTGTTCGACAGCGTAGACCTCTTCCTGCCGGACGTGGTGTACGACACGCAGGTGCGAGTGGGCGCCAGCAGTCCGCTGCTGCCATGCCTGACTGAATGAGGATGCGATCTTGAACGTACGTGTCGGTAGGTGGGCCGCACAGTTGTTACAGTCCGGGGGCAGATTCTTGCCAGCAAGTAGCCTGAGGCGGCACCGTTGAATGGCATGCCGGTGCCGGCACAGGGACGATGAGGCCGTGCCCCGGGTTTTGTCTTTTGTGGGGTTAGGGATGACCCTGGTGGAGATTGAGAGAGGGTGGTATCGGGCACCGGCCTCGGCAGGGCTGAGTTGTGAACAGGACATATGATCTACAGGGAACCTCCAATTGTTGCGTCATCAGCCTTATATGAAGAGGCACGCATCCTGCCGTGTGTGTAATTGCCATATCACCCGATTACACCCCATCCGCCAGCACCCCCTCCACCAACACCCCTTCGACCAACACCCCCTTCAACGTACACACAAACACTCGCTCTCGCACGCACTAACCTGCCTCGCTTCGATTACTGAGCTGTTCATTTGCCGCCGGCGCTGTTCCCTATCCTCCTCATCAGGTCCGTCTACGGAGTTTTGGTACTGAACAAGAGGATCGGGTTCGCTTGTGCCGGGCACTGTTGTTTGCCACCATTAGGCGCTGCTTTTAGGAGCCACCTCTGTTGTCCCGACCCTGCATTACCCCTGCACTAAACCCCTGCTTGCAGCCTTCGTGTTGGCTCCCTTCTTCAGCTCTTCATTATACGTACGTAGCGGAGTTTTCACTGTAGTTCGCGTCGCTTCCTTCCTCTCCTTCAACATTGCCGCCACTAGTACTCCGACGTTGCCATTATGGAACCCGTCTGCAGCCGGCCCGTTTCCCCCACTGTTATGTAGCTCATTTATTGTTTCCTATGGCAGCTTTAAGACACACACACATGCACGCACACCCCCGCCCCTCCCCCCCCCACACACGTGCAGGCCGCCTATGTGCGTGTGCCACCTGCCGCCCGCCGTGAGTGTACAGACCGTGGCCTGGCCTTCCGAGAGGGCTGCCACGGCGCCAACCACGCGCTGCTCAACGTCGTGCCGTTGTACCTAACCGCCAACAGTAACGACCTGGGCACCGAATGTGACAACCCATACGACGCACGGTACCGTATCGAGCGGCTGCTCATGTACGACAAGCACCGCGGCGGCATGGGTCTGTCGGCTGCAGCGGTGCCGCTGTTCCCCGTGCTGCTGGAGCGGGCGTACCAGCGGGTGCTGGAGTGCGATTGCCCCTACACCAAGGGCTGCCCCAACTGTGTGCAGCACCTCGAGTGTCGCAACTACAATGCCGTGCTGAGCAAGGCGGGCGCGGAGGTCGTATTGAGACACGTGCTGGAGCAGGAGCGGTCGGAAGAGGCACGGCGGCAGGGCGGGGTCCATGGTGGTGCCGTTGCTGGCGGGGGCCCGGCGGGCGACAGGGGACAGCGGGCTGGGGGGATATAAGGGACTGGCGGGAGGCCAGGGTTGCCATACACATGACCACAGTGTTGACACGGGAACGAACATTAAGGTTCAACAACTTGTAGCAGGTTTGATGTAGCAGCGCAGGTTATATTTCAGTGCTAATGCTCGCAGTGAACATTGTGGTAATGTTTGATTGGATTGGATTTTTCCAGCTGCAGAGATGCCCAAGAACAAGTCTGAGGTCATCTACATTGGCAACACCATCTCTAAGCTAGCCACAGCTTCTGACAGCCAGAAAACCTTCCTTAAAGAACTTAACCCTGACCTTTCTGACACTGTCATTCATCGACTTACACACCATCAGGCCACCACTATGATCGATTCGTATTTAAGTGCCACTGGGAGAAAGGACGGGGGGTCGTGGGGTTGTAACCCAAAGGGCACATATGCTAGATGGGATGCTTGCTGCTGCTGATGGTGATGGTGACGGCATCGATAATGGCCCCGGTGGGGGATATCAGAGAGCATACAGAAATGCCAATGGTGCTGGTGCATCTACTTCCAATGGTGACACTCGAAACCTTAGCGGGGGTGGTTCTGGTGGTCTTCAGCATGCCATTTCGGAGCTGCTACTTGTATCCATGCACCTATCTGTGCCGAGAATGCATGCTACCGTGTGAACTGGCCACTCTTGTCATGCCACAATATACGTAATTGACAGTGCTGGCATGACCGTTATCAGCGGTGGCTTGATACAACTTGGCGGGAGGCGGGACCCTGTATGACAGCCATGGTTGTAAGCCGCTGGCAAACCTGGCAAGGCAAATCTGGCAGTTGCTCACTGCTGTTGAAACCACCATGGCCGTTTTCAGGTCTTTCCTGCAGACTGCTGATGGCCCCAAACTTTTGTCATTGATTAATAAGATCATAGTGCAAGTTTGGTATCATTTGGTCAAGGTGCCGCACCTGTAGGACAAGGCAAACCTGGCAGCCTATTAGCTAGAAGGCAATAGATATTACAGTGTTCTCAAGGTAGAGGAGCCCGTTTCCGTGGCCCCACCATAGGCGAGCCCGGCTGAACCCAGTAGACGCCCCGAAGGGCCCAGGAAAGCCTCAAAAGGCAGAGACGCCGGGCAAACCCAAATCAAGCAAGGGGCCCACACCGAGACGACAAGCCAGCGCTAGCAGCCAGCAGACGCCCTGGAACGACGTAGAGGGCACCGATAAAAAAGAGCGGTCCAGACATCCCAAGGCCCATCACCAGAAAATACGGTAAGGAGCCAGGACCGATGGGCTGGGGACGGAAACCCCTGGTGGTCCAGGACACATACACCCAACATGCCCATTCATACCACCAGCCTTACACAACTTCCACTGCAGCCCACCGCCTGGCGCCATTCAGAACTCCAGCGACGCCAGACTGGTGATTCCAGACAGCGCCAAGAGGCCCGATTGAGTGACGGCGGGGCAGTGTGCCAGGCTGAGGCCACACAGCCGGGTCAATCCGGCCAGCGCCGCCAACCCCACGTCTGTCACAGACGCGCAGCGAGTGAGGCGCAGGGACGTAAGGCCCGTAAGGGCCGCCAGGCGGGCGAGACCCGCATCAGTGACACTGATGCACGAGTCTAGGTGCAGGGATAAAATCTGGGCGCGGCGGCGGGCGGCGGCAGTGGTGGTGGCGGCAGTGATGGCAGCGCTCGGGGGTACGGCATGGGCCAACGGGCCCGATGACGATGAAGATTGGTCTTGGGACTGCACGGCGCCAAGTGACGAGCCACTTCCGTTCAGGTGCGTGGCGGTGGCGGCGGTCGCAGCGGCGGCCGGCGTGTGGCTGCTGCCTGCGGCTAGGGCTGCGAGTCCCTCGTCGCTGATGCGCACACAGCCGGGGAGCTTGAGGATGGTGAGCAAGCGCAGGGGCGCCAGCGCGGCCAGCGTAGAGTCGCCGATGCGGGCGCAGTGAGACAGGTCCACGGCTGGCGGCGGCAGTGTTGGGAGCGGAGGGAGGGATAAGGCAGGGGGAGACCGGACAGATAGCCGGGTTCACGGGTGCGCGAAGATGATCGTGAGTGGACATACGTAGTGCAGTGAACGGATGCTCGGAGTCAGTCTTGTCGACGCGGGGTGCCCGAGACACGACGACAGCACCACCACCCCCTTTCCTGCAGTCACCTTCGTACTGCCTCCTGCCGGTTTCCATCAGGCGGCGCTGGCAGCAGCAACAGCAACATGTCCGAGAGCAGCCCCCACATGATGAGCAGCTTCCCCCACCCTGGAGCCGCATCAACCTCTTGGCTCCGGAACCCGCACCTGTCAGCAGCGGCAGGCGGCCTAGGCAGGTGCCCCCGCCGTCGGTCAGTGAGCTGCAGCCCGCCGCCTCCAGCCGCCCCAGCCCCCGCAGTGCACTACATAACTGCCCGAGGCCCCGATCATCCAACCCGGCGCAGTGGCTCAACGTAAGAGCCGCCAGACGGGTTCCAGAGCGGCGGCCCGAGAAGGCGGAAAATCCGGCGCCGGTGACCCGTGGGCCGGCGTGGGAAAGGTCCAGCAGCTCCAGGCGGCGCAGTGGCGCCAGGGCCGCCACGCCGACGTCAGTGACAGCGGAACAGTTTTGGAGCAACAGCTGAGCCAGGTTTCGGAGCGGAGCTAGGGCGGAGAGGCCGGCGTCGGTGATGCGTGGGCAGTGACTGACATTGAGGACCTGGGCGGGCCCAGCAGCAGCAGAGAGGGGAGAGTGAGAAGGGAGGTGGGAAATAGCGCTGCAAAATGGTGGCTGAGGCCACACAGCCGGGCTGAGGCCACACAGCCAATGATGATCAGGGTGGGTTTCCAGCGGCGGCTGACGGCGATGCCCAAAGCCGTCGCTCTTGCTCCTGCTCTCGCTAGTGCCAACTGTCAATCAAGGCGACTACATTCCCCGCCATCCGCTTCACCCTCCTTCCATCTTCCGCCAGCCTCTTCCTAATCCGGACCCTTAGCCCATGCTGCACCCTCGTGTAGAGGCGTGACAGCATAAACGAACTACATACCCATGACCACCTGCCCCACCAGCCGCTCCATCCACACCTGCAGCTCGCTGAGCCGAGCCGCCACCGCCTCCAGGCCTAAGTCCGTGACGCGGCCGCATCGTGGCAGCAGCAACGCACGCAGCCCCGTTGCCGCCGCCGCCATCGCTTCCAGCGCGCCGTCATCCAGCTGCGTCGCCCCCGACAGATCCAGAAGCTGCAGCCGCCGCAGCGACGCCAGCGGCACCTCCGCCGCCGCCGCCGCCGCCGTTGCCAGCACCGCCCCCAGCGAGCTCCCGCGAGCACTCTCTGCTGACCAGGGCAGCGCCGCTGGCGCGCTGCCCGATGCGGCGCCATCGCTGGGGTAGCTGTTAATGCTGCAGCTGTGGCTGTGGCTGCCGCTTTCGCTGCTGCTGGCGCCGCTGTCCTCGCCTGCACTCCAGAAGGTCCCCAGGTACCCCGCCAACGTGAGGGAGGTGAGCTGCGTGAGGCGGCTGAGGGCCCGCAGGGAGGCCGGTCCCAGCCCCACCAAGGGGTCCGGGCCGGAGCCGGGGGCTGGGCCGGGGCCGGGGCCCGGGGCCGGCATCGGCTGGCCCGGCATTGGTACCCGCAACGAGCCACCCAGCCCCAGGCTGACCATCCCGCAGCCGCCCCAGCTACTGCGGCCGCCTTGCCTGCTCGCGCCTGCTTCGGCGCCCTGCAGGTCATCCGCACCAGCAGCTGCTGTCCTCTGGGCCTGGCGCGGCGGCGGCGGTGGCCGCGGCGGCGGGAGCGACAACAGGCGGCCGACGTCCTCATCCACCAGGTCCAAGCAGGGGTTGTATAAGAGGCTCAGCTCAGCCATGCCGCCGCCGCCGTCGCCGCCGCCAGGCCGAGGCCGCCTCGCCGCCGCCGCCGCCACCGCCGCCACGCACCCCCGTGTCACGCCCGGCCCGCATCCTCGAAGCGTCAGTGACGTCAGCGCCGTCAGGGCCCCCGTCAGCGCCGCCACGCCCGCGTCTGTCACATCCTGCAGCGCCAGCAGCGTCACGGCCGCCAGGCGGGGACACGCCTCCGCCACCGCCGTCAGGCCGGCGTCACTGACGCGGGCGCTGCCGCTGCCGCCTCCTCCACCACCACCTCCGCCGCTGGCGCCGCCGCCGCCCAGCGCTAGGCGAGTGAGGTCCAGCTGAGCTGCTAGCGACGAGAGGGCGGCGTCGGTGACTGCGACCCTGGCGTGCCCCAGGTGGGTGAGGTCGATGCTGCGCAGCGAGGTGATTGCGGACAGACCGCGCACACCCGCCTCGCTAACCAGCGGGCAGCCGGAAATGCTGAGGTGCGTGAGGCTGGGAAGAACCGCTAGGGCGCGCAGGCCGGCGTTGGAGACCTGGTCAAGGCAGGGCACATAGCAGCGGTAGGGGTGTTTGCGGTGTCGCAGGCAGGTACTAAAGGCACACGGGCGCAGTAGGCCACACGGAAGCCCCCTCACACCCGACAACCGACAACCGCCGCTTCAGCCGCCCGCACAGCCCCCCATCGCCTTGCCTTGAGGCACCACGCGAGCTCCAGGGAGGCCAGGGCAGGCAGGCGGGCCAGCATCATGATGCCGACATCGGTGATGGACACGCAGCCGGTCAGGTCCAGGGAGGCCAGGGTGGTGAGGTGCACCAGGGGCATGATGCCTGGGGGTCCAGGGAGCGGATTGCGGGAGAACGGGGTGAAGGGGCAGAGTGGCGGTTCGATGCTTCGGAGGGGGCAAAAACACATGACATGACCCATGACAGCCTGCTCAAAAACACGCCCTGCTCAATGCTGTCCCTCGCTCACCTAACTCACCGGGACCTAGCCCCGTCCTGTCCCTCCTTCCATGCCATTAACAAATTGCGATGTCGCCCGCCCCACCCATCAACCAACCGACCAACTGTCAACCCACCTGCATCGCTGACGTGCACGCACTGAGCCAGGCTGAGTACCCGAAGCCCCAGGCCCGCCGCCGACCCCGCCCGGGCCCCCAGCCCCGCGCTCGGCCCTGGCCCTGGCCCCGCGCCCGCCGCCCCGTTGGCTGGCGCCCTTGCCAGCGACAGCAGCTCCCGCACGCAGCCGTCCGTCACCGCCGCAGCAGCTCCACTGTCAACTGGGCAGCGAAGATTCCTGGATCCTGGCGCGGATCCTAGCGGGAATCCTGGCGCGAATCCGGATCCAGGGCCGGGGCCGGGACAGCCTAGCGTGAGGGCGGCCAGGTGGCGCATGGCCACCAGGTGGCGCAGGCGGGCCTGGGTCACATGCTGGAGTTCGCTCCCCAGCGAGGCGGTGGGTAGATGATCGGACGCGAGGGAGCGAGGGCAGGTCGGAGGGCGGGGGCGGGGACGGTGCGGGGGGCAGGGGCGAGGCTGTGAGGTGGCATAAGAGTGCGTAATGGTGGCCGGCTTTGTACACATGTAATCGTTGGGTGGCGTGCCCGGACGGATTGTTCCGGCCTTCGCTTCCCACGTCTCGAAACCCACGTATCCAACGCTTCCAAGCTTCCCTCCGTGCACCCCAACCTGGAGCTCCCACTCCGTCCCCCACGGCCTGACCCACGTGTAGGCAGGCCGACAGGTCCAGGGAGGTTAGCAGCGGGAAGGCGGCCGCCAAGGCGTCCAGGTGGCGCAGAGCTCCCCGGGGCGGGGCCAGGTGGGTGGTGCAGGCGCCGGCGGCCGCGAGCCACTCGCGGCACACCAGGCGGATGCTCCTGGGGGTGGCGGTCGGTAGGGATGGCGCGTTTGAGCATAATGGCAGCGAAGGACCGACATCATCCATCAACCACTGCCGATAAGCGCAGTAGGGAGTTAGGACGGTGGAGGTTCCGGGCCCTCCCTGACTTAACCCTCTGACAGCAAACAGGACGCACCCACCGGCGCTCCAAGTCGCCCACCAGCCGCACCACCTCGGAAAATGCCGTCAGCGGCAGCTGCGCCCAGTCGCTCGGGCCGCAATGGCTTCCGCCGCCGCTTGCAGCACCGTTGCTGACCCCAAGCCTGCTGCCTCGCCCACCGACGGCGGCGTAGTATCCACCGCCGCCGCCGCCACCACCACCGCCACCGCCGCCACCGCCGCCACCGCCGCCGCCGTCGCCGCCGCCGCTCCAGCTACCGCGCTCTTCTCTGCTCGGGTAGGCGTCAGCTGCAGCTCCCGCCCCTTCCGTCGTCGCCGCCGCGGCCCAGGCCGCTGTACGCGCCATGGAAGAGAGCATGGCCTCGTGGGGGTTGGCGTCAGCAAGTCCGACGTTCAGTGACCCACGGGTCAGTGGAACCCGGTCGCCGTGCGGTACCTGCGGCCGGGGCCGTCCGTGGACGTACGTCCGCTGCTCGATGGGCGGTCGTGTGGCAGCGGGCACTGGAGGGCCCGTGCAGGGCTCTCCGGGTGGCAGTGCGATGGCAGCAGCATTCCACACATTGTTGTGGCTGCCCGTGGCAGCAGCGGGGTTGGGGTCCGTGGATGGGCCGGCGGGGGCGGCAGTGGTGCTGATCCGGTTGCCCATGGCGTCGGGCTGTTGGGCTAGCTGGCTGCCTGTCGGTTGGGGGCCTTCAATGGCTACACGTTCGGCTGGCGCCGCTCCTACTGCGGGTGGTGCCGGCCTGAATGAAGGCGGTGGGTGATGTGGGTCAGGAGGGGTTATCGTGAAGGATCACACAAGTACCGGCATCACCGTACCCTTCGTATGGATCTCTCTTACCACCTTGAATATGAAGGACAAAGAGCCTAGTCTACGCTACCAGATACCTCCGTCCTAAAACAAACCCTAACAGGGGTCCTGGTCCTTTCCAGGTAGAGATGGGCACCTATGCAACATTCGGTGTTGCGTCCGGACACCACCGAGCATCAAACCAACAAATACCGGGATCAGGGTCCTGCTCTGCTCCAGCAAGTGAGGTTCCAGTCGCAATGGCCCCGCACTTACAGGGCTTCGTGCTGCCCTGGTCGCGGCCCCCGCCAGCGGCGCCGTAACTGCTGCAGACCAATTATAGCCGCTGCGGCGCAAAATGAAAGCACGAGCTGCACCTGCGGCGCATTTTTCCGGTAAACGATGGCCACGTCGGGGAAGGATTTAAGCTATTGAAGTCTGACAGGATTTCGGCTAGACACGAGAGCCTCGTTCAAGTCGCATAACAACACGGACTGCGATGGATTGGCCGCGGGGTCTTCCGTCTACAAAGCGACGCGACAAAGGCCGGCATCTGCCACGGCTCACCGGAAGGCTGACGGCGAGCAGGCCACAGGCGTAGGTCAGGATTACCATTGCAGATGTAATTAGGAAGGCTTCCTGTGGACCGTAACAAAGATATATGGCAAAGCTGAAGGCCGCTGGCAGCCACGGCGGAAGCGTGGCCGCCACCGCAGTCGTCCCCCGGGGACCTGCTCCATCGGTAATAAGACGCGGTTCACTTGACGAGGCAGGAGTTACTGTGAACTGCGGCATGTCCATGCCTGCTGCTAGGCCCTGTTCCGAATTCTTGAGGATATGGGGGTACCGAACCGGCGGGTCACTTATTCACAAAGGGTCCAATACCTATCCGTCTCCCATTGCTAACCGTAATTTACCCAAATGGCGTGCTTGTTGCGCGTGTGCTGGGTAGGAAATTCCTAGCTTCTGCGCTGTCAATACCGCGGTAATGAATCACTTCGTGACCTTCATGAGACCTGGACTTCGAGGTTGCGTATTTATGTGCAACGTACAAAGTCAATAATCACTTTTATACCGGTACCAGCCTAACACTGCTTCACGCTCAGAAACAGGCAGCCCGCCTTCACTGTTTTTTTGCCACCCAAACAATCTCGTTCTCCTAGATTAGTATCAGGATAGTAATCATTGTCGTAGAGATACCATTATAGGTTGCTCCTGTCGGAGCAAAGCCGCCACCTCTGACCGACAGTCCCCATGGCAAGCGCGGGCGAGGCAGCATTCTGTCAGCTCAGTATAGAAAATGACATTCGATTAGATGGCCGCAGCTGCCACGACATGCGACCAGTGGAGCTGGAGCTGGGTGTCATCGCGCAGGCCGCTGGCTCTGCACGCCTGCATATGGGCGCCACGGATGTCCTGGTGGGCGTCAAGGCAAGTGGGGCGGCGCGGCATTGTGTGATGGGGGGAATGGCTTATTTCTCCCTTTCCTGCGATGATATGTCTTGCTGCCCGCCGTCGCAGGTGGAGGTGGGGTCGCCGTCCTCTTCGGCGCCGAACCAGGGCCGGCTGCAGGTGACAGTGGAGTTTTCCCCGTGCGCTTCCCCCGTCTACAAGGTGAGTTATCACTTGCTGGTTTCTCGCGTTGGTCCGGTGGTTGAGGGTTCTGGGTGGCTAGTGACTGGGGCAGCCGGGCCACCAAACACTTGTGGGGCCGCTCGAAGCAGGCAAGCCTGAGGGTGCTACCACACGGATGGCGTGATGCGTTTAGAAGTGGGGTTTATTGGAGGTTTCGCAGTCCAGGATGCACCCTTGCTGGCTCTCAACGACGGGCGGGCAACAGCGCAGGAGACGAGAGGCAATGAAGCTGCGCGGGTGCAACCCAATAGGGAACTTATGGCACGTAGATACGCGATCTCTGGCCGCCATGATCGGCACGTTGCAGCGGGCATCCCTGCGCTCAACATGCGGGGCCCCGGGGTTCGCTGGTCAGCAACGACGTGCGAGGCGACCCGAGCCAGGTTTCCCGTAATGAAGCTGGCTCAGCGAGTGCCACGAGCGTTGTCAGCACTGGTGCCTGTATGCCTGCCCGCCTTCCCATCCGCGGTGCGTCGGAATTTGGGTCAAGCCATCGGCCGCGACCTGACTTGGAGCCAGAGCTGTCGGGGTCGCACATCGCGACATATGATCGCAGCACGTGCCCGCCTGTACCAGGTCACACAGAGATAGTGGTGTTTAGCACCAGTATCTCCGGCCCCTCACTCCACCTGCTCCCCGCAGGGCCGCTTCGGTGAGACCTACGGCGAGCAGATCGCAGCAGCCGTCGAGGCGAGCCTGGCGCCGGGCGGCCGGGGCGGGGGAGGCGGTGAGCGGTTGAAGAGGGCGGGGTGGGGCAGGGAGGGGCCGATGTGGCGAGATCCCATCCAACGGTGGGATTGGGTCCCCATTCAAGCTGCGTAGCGTACACCGTAGTGCGTGACTCGTGGATGACCTGGCGCGGGGAGTGCGGTGCTCCCTCCGAAGTCCACGCCTACGTCAATGCCGCGGATGCCGTTGTCGTGACACTGTGGGGCGTGGGAACGGAGCTGGGCCACGAGCTGCGTCGGGGCTGCAACCAAGGGAGGAAAAGGGAGATCATGAAGGGAGATCTGATTCTGACTCCAGTTGCCGCCAAACACGCGCCTCCATCATGCAGCTACCGGCACCTACTTAGCCACACACTCCTTCTCCCGCCGCATTAGAGATTGTCACTCTACCAAGCTGCTGACTCATCCGGGGGTATCAGTGGCGAGCTGAAAACGGTCCGTGTTTGGCATAAGGGCGGCCCCCAGCCTCACCCATTCCGCATCTACCCTCCTCCCACCCGCACCGCCTCGCACCGTCCACGGCCCCTCGCGGACTCCTCCCCAACCCACCCCCAACCCCACCTCCAACCCCACCTCCAACCCCACCTCCAACCCCAACCCAACCCAACCCCAATCCATCCCCAACCCCAACCGACCCACCCACCCACCCACCCCTCTCCCCGCAGGCGCCGCACCCACCTCTGGCCTGGACCTGACGAAGCTCTGCATCTTGTCCGGCAAGACCGCCTGGCTGCTGTACGTTGACGCACTGGTTCTCAACGACGACGGCAACGTGATGGGGGCGGTCAGTGCGGCCACGTTGGCTGCGCTGAGGGACACCAGGGTGCCCAAGGTAGGGTGGCGGCGAGGCAGCCACAGAGGAAGCCTGTCAACCGAAACCAGAAAGGGAAGGGGGCGGCTGAAGCGGGACACGCTGGTCCGGGGGCCAGAGGACTGGTCAGGGCAAAGCAGAGTACGGCAACTAGAGAGAGGAACAGCGCGGCCGAGGTGCACGGCCAATCCGGGGGCTGATGTCACCTCGCTGTGCAAGAACACCGCAGGAGCGGGCGTGTTGTGCTCAATCATCCCGCGCACTGCACCCCTCCGCTTTCCACCAGCTCACGCCAGGTCCTCGCTGTCTGCTGGACCTGTACCCGTGGGGTGGGCGTTCGCCTCTCCCCGTCCCCCTTCCCCTCCCTCCCGCCCTCCCTCCCTCCCTCCCTCCCACCTGCCTCTGACGGCACTCCCTGCCGGCACTCACGCTTCTCCCCCGGCTGGCTCGCAGGTGGAAGTGGTGACCGACGCTGCCGGCGAGGAGGAGATTGAGCTAGACGACAGCCCGGGGGCGGCGTGGCGGCTGGACGTGTCCGGGGTGCCGCTGGTGGTGACTGCGTCGCAGGTGGGAGTGCGGCAGGTAGCAACAGCCAACAAGCGCAAAGATTGAATGGGGCCAGTATACCCCGGCCCCCCGGGCACCGTAGCTGCTGAATCCAGAGGTTATGGGTTCTCCTCAGCTTGGCAGCAGCGAATGCGTCCTGAGGAGGGGGGTAGAAAGGAACCCGTGGACACGGCAGAGGAGAAGTAGATAACGGGGCCTGGCGGCCGGCCGGGGGCAGGACCCAGGGGAAGGGGCACGTGGAATACCACACCCCGGTGGTAGGCGGCTTCCCTCCCATGGCAAGCAACTCCCGCCTGGCCAGCCTCCAGGCCACCAAATGCTTCCCCTGCCGCGCCCCACTTCCGCATCACATGAGGCCCCACCGGTGCATGCAGTCCGTGTTGATCACGTCCACCACTCAGTAACCCAAACACACTTCAGCGGGTTTCCTCTCAACCCCTTCCTCCACGTACACCACCGCCCCTCCTTCTCAACCCATTTTCTTACGTAAAGCTTGCCGTGTTCAGCAGTAACCACCTGAATTTCGTGTACGGTTTCTCCCACAAAGTCGTTTTTGGTTTTGTTCCCCCTGAAAACCCTCGAGCAGGTCGGCTCGCAGTGCGTGGTGGATCTGACGGCTCAGGAGGAGCGCTGTGCGACGAGCGCTACGCACGTGGCGGTGAGTGTGACGTGGGAATGAGGCAAGGACCGGATAAACACGGAAGCAACGGGAAAACAATGGGGCAAGAGGTGAGCGCGTGGAACAACCTAATCTTTCAGGAAACCCACCACCCGATGAGTAGTGTTGGGACGTCTACAATTTAGGTTTGAGATGGAGGTTGGTCGTGCTGCCGGTAGCTATCGCATTGGCCATACAATGTAAGCACGGTAGCATGTTTCATTCATCGTCAGGAGCAGGAGTGTGCGGCATGCGCGAATACATGCTAACAATGGCCGGGGCCATTGGCGGGCCGGGGCCCGCGGGCCCGCCCCTTCACTAGTGAAGCGTTAAAGCTAGGGCCGGAAGCGCAAAACGCGCTTCGCTGCCGCGCAAGGGAAAACGTTTGAGTCGCGTGTAGTACGGGATGCGTTAAAGGAACTGCGCCCCGAGAAACGTCCGGAGTGCAAGCCGGCAAGCGTGCGGCTGCGAGCGGTATCCATGAAGCAAACGGCCTCGGGGCGTCGCGGTGCTGGGTAGGGTGAGTGCCGCCGAGACCAGTGATGGCCGGGGCGCCTCTCCAGGTGCAACGCTCTTGAAAAGGTTGGAGGGTTCTCGGGCGCATCGCCCCACATCGGCCCAACCTTGGGCAGAACCCCACTTCCTCCATGTCGGCAGGCTGTGCATTGGATACACATAAAGCGGATGAGAATACACCTCCGCCATGGCATTGCCGCACCTACTGGCCCACCACCAATGTCCGTTCGTTGGGTCGTACGTCGTGGTGTGCTATGCAGCGTCCTGTCTTTTGTGCTGGCCAAGCGTGAGGGCAGCCGTCCTACGCAACGAGCGGTAGCAGGCACATGGCAAGATGGCATAAATCTGTACATGCATGCAGCCGACATTCTTTCTAACCGGGAGCTGCATGCGATCTTCCCGGAGTGCACCCATGCATCCTGACCGGACCGCCCGGCCTTTTGACAACCGACCTTGGACACCGGTCTTGGACACATGTGCCCACGTGGACTTGCCCCGTTTTATTTAGATAGGGGAATGACGTCCTCTTTTGATATCACTTTTTGCCGCAGGTAAACCGTAACGGTCAAGTGTGTGGACTAACCATGTCCGGCAGGACAGGTGTAGAAGCGCCCATGCTGCTGATGATGACGGAAACAGCCCAAAAATTGGGTCCAAGCCTATGGGATCAGCTGATGCGATTTCTGCAGAGTCGATAGGGACCGCTGAGGAGGGGATGACATGGCCCAAGGGCCGGCACTTTGTGGCAATGCTTTCGGCTGAGTTCAGTTGCATACGCCTGATGCGCTTGAAATTGATCCACGGATGGCCCTGTGATCAGGGTGTTGGAAGGGGCGGCACGATTCCGGGTACTGATATTGTTCCTGGCCGACGCGCGTCGTTGCCCGTCTGGTGATTGCTGGCAACAGTTCATTCTTGTAGCCATTCATATAAATGTAAATGTTATCTCTTGGGATGGTTCTGTGTTATCGGCCGTGACGCAGTACGACGCACTTATCCACATCGCTGGGAGGTCTCACCCTGTAAGGTTCAACAGTTTGCTTTACTCTGTAATAGTCTAGAGTCATAACCGAGGGTAGGGTCTGACGTGTAGACAACGCCCTGCGGGCCCAAGCAACGATCAATGAACGTCATGAACGTCCAGCAGATGCAGGCTCGCAAGCTGGGGTCCCAGACTTTTGTCTGCCCCCATGGTGCGCATGCTCTATGTAGTTGCACGTGAAGAATTGCAACGCGGTTGTAGCACAGAGCGCTAGCTCAACCACCTCTGCTCGCGTCTTGCAGGCTCGGTTGTGCGGAAGGCCGTGAGCGCCAAGGCACGCGTTGCCTCTCGTCAGGCTCAGGTACGTCTTTCGATCTTTTCAGGGCATCCTAGGTTGCGATCAGAACCTTACGGGAATCTTTCGCTGACACAGGTCGTCCGGGCTCAAGCCGTCTCCACCTCCGTGGAGGAGAAGGTCGCGAACGGCGTGTCCGCCTCGGCTCCGACTCCTGGCACTTTCGACTATGCTGGTGACATCAGCAAGGTTGGTTGGCAATGATGTGTCGCGCAAATGGGGGCGTCGTCGCTTACCCTCCCGCCATTTGGGCCATCGCAGACGGTGCTGGGCATCATTCTCGGTGGTGGCGCGGGCACGCGCCTGTACCCTTTGACGAAGAAGCGCGCCAAGCCGGCTGTGCCTCTTGGCGCTAACTACCGCCTGATCGACATTCCTGTCAGCAACTGCCTGAACAGCAATGTCACCAAGATTTACTGCCTGACCCAGTTCAACTCGGCGTCGCTGAACCGCCACCTTTCCCAGGCCTACGTGAGTCGTTTCCGCGATCTTTGGTCTCGGCATCTAGCGTCAATCGCCCATACTTTTACAGTGCGCTATGTCCGTCCCGACGATTGCGATTCCACTGCCGACGATCTTTCTCTTGCTTCCGCCTATGCATTGCATCGGGGTTTGATTATGAGCTTTGCCACTGCAGAACTCGTCGGTTGGCGGCTACAACACCCGCGGCTTCGTGGAGGTGCTGGCTGCCTCGCAGTCCAGCGCAAACAAGAGCTGGTTCCAGGGCACTGCTGACGCCGTGCGCCAGTACATGTGGCTCTTTGAGGAGGCTGTTCGCGAGGGAGTCGAGGACTTCCTGATCCTGTCCGGTGGGTGAATCATGGGCAAGTGGTGTGCTGAAGGGTGGGTTTCGCACGTATTTATGGGCATGATGCAACGTGCTTCCAGAGTCAGGCATTGCGGTTGGCATGAAAGCTGGTCGACACCAGTCATAACACGTCGCACTTACCCCCAACCTGACCAAAACTAGTGGGCAACCGAGCCGGTCCTCAGCAACAAAAATGGGCATTGTTTGGTTAGATAGCGGGGAACACTGCTGCAGCCCGTGGGGCAGTGTCGTCATTCATTCTGGCGTTTGGCAGTTCCCGAGTCTTATCATAAAGGCGACGACCAAAGACTCAGGGCAAAGTATGATGCGGCGCTCTGCTGTGATCCTACCGCTGTGCTTGTCCCAAACCGGGGCATATCATCCTAGAGGTGGCCTCTTGGATTGCACACACCGCAACATGACCTCAAGCTATGTTGCGCTTAACGCGTACTTGCGCAATCGTTCATCATGATATAGCGTCGTGGTGCATGCCGTGGCAAGGCACGCATCTAAGAAGGTGCAGCGTCCGGGACCTGTGAAGAGATAGCACGTATCCTTAAAACGGTGCCATATTAGGTGCTGGCGTTGTGATCGTCTAAGGTGCAGAGCTGGCAAGTTGTCGGGAGTCGTTGCGGTCTATCGGCTGTGTGGTGTGTAGACCTGGCTGCTTTAAGAACTGGACGAATAGGGGTTCGCATGGCGCGATGGAACGAAATGTTCGCGGAAAGCGATGTGGTCATCCGCCTATGGCCCTTATCCGAAGGATGACCTGACAACTAGTCGCACGCCATCCGTAAAGCATGCACGTCGGGAACCCCATTCGATGAGTCGCCGTTGAAACCTGGATCGCATCGTCGCCTGTCCATTATCTCTATGGAAAACGCCCAGATAACCGAACACGATGCTGGACTTCTCCACTGGTGTCGCCTACACTGTTGACGTACGTCGTAGGCGCATGTTTCTACCACAGAGCGTGCCCCTGACCCTGTATCACCCTTTGCACGCAATTGTTGTCTCTTACGTATGCCTAGGCGACCACCTGTACCGCATGGATTACCGCGATTTCGTGCGCAAGCACCGCGAGAGCGGCGCCGCCATCACCATCGCTGCACTGCCGTGCGCTGAGAAGGAGGCGTCGGCGTTCGGCCTGATGAAGATTGACGAGGCTGGCCGCGTTATTGAGTTCGCTGAGAAGCCCAAGGGCGACGCGCTCTACAACATGAAGGTGGACACGTCCATCCTAGGCGTCGACCCGGCCACGTAAGTGACTGATTGCGGGGATGGAAGACCTGGGATCAGACGGGGATACGGGCCTGAAATACGTGAACGGCGCGGTACAGGCCTGACGTTACAGCAACTGTGCGCTTCAAGCAGGCATTGCGGGCGATTGTGGAAGGGGTCGTATGTAGGTGCTGAGACTCGTTCGACGAAACGCGATATGCCAAGTCTACTGGATCGGCAGTACAAATCAAATGACAAGAACTGCGGGGCAACGGTTACAGAGAAGAATCGAAGGCACTCCAGAATGTTCATGATCTGCGCGGAAAACTGGGAAATCCAAGGCTGCGTACTCATATAGAGCGTACGCATACTCAGCAAATTTCGGTCAGGCCGGCCCCAGATTTGGCGCAACTACCAGCCACACGTGCGGAACCCATGAAGCCATGATGCAACTACCAGTGGCTCCGAGGTCCGGGTATGGAGCTCAATGTTTTTTTCGTGGATGTGGCGAAGTCGACGATTTCATGAGCTTTCCCTGTTACTATAACGTTGTCGGGGAATCCGGGTTTGATGAAAAACTGTATTTAGGGGGTTGAAACTCTTTGGGGGTTCGGCGGGCTTTGAGCTGGTGAAATTCCGATTTGGCTCTTTTCAGTGGGCACTGGGCGCACCGATAAGGGGTACCCGCGTTTGAAGGCGTTCTCGCTTCTCCGCACGCAGTTTTTCCGCATCCAGCATGGACTCCGCGATGCACGTGCTGCGCCGCGGGCCTCCGAACCCCGCTCACCGAATTGGTGGGCTATGGCTGCTGCTGCCGTGTTGGCGGTGGTTGGTGATGCTTGCGGTTAGAAAGGCCATGTGCGTCGAGCATAGGCCGATATGGGCGGACTCCCATCGCACCGTGTACCGCCTGCCTGATTCGCACCATATATCGCCTTGCTGGACATCTGTGTTCGTTAACATACGTCCGCACCCGAGCTGCATGCCATGCCCGTACGAGGTGGTGCGCTGGCAGCCCTTGTTGTGAACTAGTGGATTTGGATAATCGAATGCGTCCACTTTACGGGCGGTGGCGGCTCAGATTGCTTGATGGATTGGCTGCGGGAACACGTCACAGGATGACGCGCCTCAATATGAACCTATTGCACATCGAAACCGTACCTGTGATAACGCCTTGCTACATAGTGGCTATGAATCGTGGGCCGCGTGTCTTCCAAGTTGTCCTTTCCTAGAGGCAACAGTGCAGCAGTGTTCATGCATGCAAAATCCTAGCAACTGGATCTCCAAACGACGTGTCCTCGCCACTTGATCCCAATGCATGTGTGCGGGCATGAACCACCGGCATGGCCTCCTTCGGGCTTTCCCACTCGCGATCTACGCGTTGATATAGTACCTCTGCTCCTCGCTTGCCGACACGCAGCGCTCAGGCCAAGCCGTTCATTGCCTCCATGGGCATCTACGTCATGTCGGCGAAGGCGCTGCGCGAGCTGCTGCTGAACCGCATGCCGGGCGCCAATGACTTCGGTAACGAGGTCATTCCGGGTGCCAAGGACGCCGGCTTCAAGGTCCAGGCGTATGCGTTCAAGGGCTACTGGGAGGACATCGGTACCGTGGAGGCGTTCTACAACGCCAACCTGGCACTGGCTGACCCGGAGAAGGCGCAGTTCAGGTGGGTGATGTTGGGGTCCTTGCGCGCCTTCCCGTGGCAGTATGCGCGATTTGTGATGACCCTCTTTGTCTGCGACCAATGGGTTGGCCTGCATCACCCTGTTGTTGAATAACATACGGTTGAGTTCTTGCTCTTCTGTCCTCCTTCACCCTCCTCGCCTCCTTTCCTGCCCCCGTTCGCGCACTGTCTGCACCCTTCAGCTTCTACGACAAGGAGGCGCCCATCTACACCATGTCGCGCTTCCTGCCTCCGTCCAAGGTGCTGGACGGTGAGGTGTCCATGTCCATCATTGGTGACGGCTGCGTCATCAAGGCCGGCACCAAGATCTCCAACTCGATCATTGGTATCCGCTCTCTGATCGGCTCGGACGTCATCATCGACTCCGCCATGATGATGGGCGCTGACTACTACGAGACGCTAGAGGAGTGCGAGTTCGTACCGGGCTGCCTGCCCATGGGCGTGGGCGACGGCTCGATTGTCCGCCGGGTAAGGTTGGGATTAGGTCTTGTAGCGGAGAAGCAATCGTAACGTTGGCGGGATGTATGGTTTTTACTAAACTTTTACATCCGGCTTGGCCCGTCGACGTATTGGACCTCCTAAACCGCCTCGTTCGCCCCTCGTTCTGCTCGTTAGGCCATTGTGGACAAGAACGCTCGCATCGGGCCGAAGTGCCAGATCATCAACAAGGACAACGTCAAGGAGGCTAACCGTGAGGATCTGGGCTTTGTCATCAAGGACGGCATTGTGGTTATCATCAAGGACTCGTGCATCCCGGCCGGCACCATCATCTAAAGTGGCATCGTGAATTGCAGCGGCACATGCAGCTACCGGGCTCTGATTGCGCCAGCTGCGGTGGTGCTTTGCCCAGGCCGAGGCAGATGGTGGTGGGCCGGACCCATCCGCTGCTGAGGGTGCATTGCCCAATTGCCCAATCGCATGGCACCTGCGGGCGAGGGATTTGAGCTGGTGTGCTGACCCAGTCCTGGCAATAATCCCCGCCAGTAAGCCTTCAGGAGGCGCGGTTAAGGGTGGACGGGCGCGATTGGGGCTGGCGCCGAACGTGCCCTGTTGTGATGGATAAAACATGTGCTTGATGGATGTTAGCGGGAAGAGGGCAATGGCCCCCGCGATCAGCCCGTCCCATGGGTCGGGCGAGGCGGTCGCCTTGGCGCCCAAGCTGTGATCGTGGGAGGGCGGCGCCAATCCGTTTTCGCGCCGCCTTTTGGGGAGGCAAAACGTGCGGTTGTCGCTGCTCGGGAAGCACTTGAGTGGCAGACTGGCTTGTTAGTAGTTGTCCAACGTGAGGTTGTCTGGGCAACGCCTATTTCGGAGGCCCACGATAAAGCTTTAGGCTGGCACACTGACGCCTGGCTACCTCCGGCTTCGTTCCGCGCATGTACAAAGCTCAATTTGTTTCCCGTGCCCCGCGCAGCCGTCGCAATAACAGCGGTGGGGTGTTGGGTGTTCTTTTGGGGCGTTGCCGCGATGCAGCACGCCCCCTGCAATTTTGACTAATGTGTTGTGTATTAGTCTGCTTGCTGTTTTTTCGGCCGTTGACAAGAGGGTGATGCAGGGGGTTGGGCGTCGTGCAGCTCCGCCGGCGGAGCTCTTAGCACCCATCCCGAGCGCACTGTGCATCTGCTGCTGCGCTGCCGCCATTCCGCATGGGGCCACGTGTAGCCATTCGAAGATGTGGATAATTTTTTCACGTTCACGGCCTGCTGCCCCATGTACCAGAGAAGAACATTGCGAGTGCGTCGGTCCTCCATTGTAATCATTGCATTCGGCAAGTAGGTCCGAACTGGGTCAGTGCCAGTTTCGATCGATTCTTGGTTGCATGAAGGGACGTTACAAGCTCGTCATCGGGGACCCACCAGAGGAAAGGATACGGGATAATTTTAATTGAACGGCGCAAAGACACTGGCAAAGACATTGTAGACCCGTTGGGGACCCATTCAAATTTGTCGTTGATAACACAACGGCATCTTGAATGTGTTCATCAACTATGTTGCTGGCTTCGTAACCAACGTCTGCCAGTTTTACCACAGCTCAACGTCCACACCAGCCCGCTGTAACGAAAACTACCACCACAGCTTTTTCCCAAGTTGTGACTGAGTAGGAAGTGCACGGTGCCTTATGGCGACCGCTCCCAAAGTGCAGGATCCGAGCGCAGCATGGCACATGGCTCAGACACATACGGCTCAGACCTGCCAACAGGTGGCGTACCTGCGGCTCCGGAGCCGCACATGTCGTACTACCGAACCACCACGAGGTCATCTTGGGACTCATCTGACTCCACCTCTCCTTCTCCGGGCTCGTGTGCCTTCGGTGACCCAAAGCGGAAGCCAAGTACCGGCTGCTGCGGGTTAAGCAGCCCGTACAGCCGCGTGGCGAAACGCGCGCAATTGGTGGTGTCCGTCCGCGGTCCGCCCTTGGTCTCGCTGCCGTCGCCATCCTCCTCATCTGTGGGTCCGCTGCGCAGGACGTAGGTGCGGCGCAGGTCGTTCCGCAGCATCTCCACCATCTTGTCCGCCGGGCAGTCGGTCACGTGCTCCCCCAGGACGATGGCATCGGTGGCCTGGTTTGACCTGCGCGAATAGCACGGGAGGCAAGGCAGGGCGAGGGCGATAGGGGTCATGCAATAGGCGAAGGCGGCTCGAAGATGGCTACGGAGACGAAGTGCTTGCCTGGGTTGTGACGTCGGGTAAAGGCAGGGCAATGGCTCTGAACATACGTGTACGCTGGCGGTCTACGCCGCAGTAATGACCGGCCCCCGGCTCACCCTCCCCCCGCCCCACCTAGAGCCCAACCTCAGCAGCCCCAGCTCATCGACGCTCGCGCTGACGCGGATGGAGTCCACGTTCCGCTCAAGCAGGATGTAGCGGACTGATGTACGGCGGGGCTGCCCGGGACCGCGGACGTCAACAACGAACGTAGCCTCCAGAAGCACCGCCATGTGCTGAGTAACGTTGCACGACGACGCGGGGTAGTAGACCAGCTGAGCGCGGGAGCGCCTCAGTGCGGCTACCTTTGCGCTGAGTGAGCTTGTGTTGACCTCCACGGACATCACGCCGAGGGAGCGGACGTCGCCTGGCGAGCGGATGCGTGCCTCCAGTATGGGTGCTGACGCATGGACCATCTCGGCAGGGTCTGCTGGCACACGCTGCTGTATCTGTTACTGCTGCTGCTGTTGTTGCTGCTGCTGTGTCTGTTATTTGTTGTTGCTGCTGCTGCTGCTGCTGCTGTGTCTGTTATCTGTAATCGTCGAAATGTACAGGCACGCTTTGTTGCTGCAACAGGCATGAATGCAGTGCAGTCGAGCAAACAAGCAATCCCGTGATGCTCACAAGGACTGATCACGCGCGATCGGGATCGCATCACCTCATCATCATGACGTGATCACATCATGCCGCCCGTGATGGCTCGGGCGAGGGCACAGTCACGCGTTGCGTGGTAGGAAGCGACCCGTGGGTCATGCAAGGACACGATTTTGGCGCGCACTGCAGCGCACTGCATCGCGGCCAAACCGCCGTGACTCACTTTCCTGAGGTACCATCCCACGCACGGCATCCTAGCCCAGAACTACGTGGAACGATACGTTCTGCCTGGCGAGCAAGGCCGCGCCGGTCTTGCTCCCCCATCGCGAAAGGAGGATAACGATCTCGGCGTCTGCATGTGAGAATGTAAGTTCCGTGCTGGGCCGAACGGGACGGACTAGGGTTCGAAGGGGGGAGCGCTGGCAGCAGCAGGGCCCTGCAGGGCCGAATCAACAGGGACATGGCATGTCGTTACAGCAGCCAGGAGCAACCCGAGCGACCCGCGGCCTGCGGGGTCCTGGCGGCGCGGATACTGAAAGAGACGCAGGAAAGACACGCGGTGTGCTGCGGCCAAGCATTCAGATGCAATGTAACAAAGGATTGTCATTGCTTACAACTGCTCTCAAACGTCCGACCATACGACCGGCGGCGCAATGCATAATGCATGGCTCCTAACACCGCACAGACGCCATCACCGCGCCGCACCTCATACATACCGTGGGTCCCAAACGCGCATGACAGGCTAGTGCCGTGCATATTAACCTACAGAATGGCCGAAAACAACCCCTAAAAGGACAGGGGGAAGATGGACAGCACAGGAGACATGCAGATGCTGATGCGAGGTCTAATGTGCAACCCCAGCACTGAAGACATGTCACGCGCTGTGATGCTATCATGTGCGAGCGGGCAGCTGCAGGTGCTGAAGACGCTGCTGAAGCATGGAGCCCAAGCAGGCGAAAATGCAATGTGGGCACTTGTGGGCTGCCTGTCGAGCTTGCAACATAGATGCAATAAAGGAGCTGCGAGGCCGTGGGTTGTCATTTACAAGGACGGAGGCAGACATATGCGCCCGCTCATGTCACAATGCAATCCTCTCAGAGCTACCACACGGACACACAGTCAGTGCGCCCGGTTGCCGAAGCATCCGTTGCACTCCACACAGGAGTGATACAACAGGTACACATTTCCGTTACAGTAATCACAGTTTCACCGATACCTGTTGAAATACGTGTCAAACAAATCAAAACAACGTTACGAATTTCCTCAGGAAGGTTTGCTGCTGAGTCGCGAACGAATCGCAAGCCTCGCGAACACTTCACACATGACTCGCCCTCACAAATGACTCGACACAGCGCACGCCAATCGCGACTGCCCAATTTGAAAACAATCCAGTCAGACGTCTATTTGGATCACGAAGCATCCACACAGCCAAGTCCCGTCTCCCGTCCCCCGTCTCTTGGCCTTATTTTCCTTTTGGCGGCACCCTATGCATACTAGCATTCGTCCTCTTCAGCCTGCAAATGGCTTGGAACTAGCATTCGTCCTCTTCAGCCTGCAAATGGCTTGGAGCGGTAGCCGACCACAACTCGGCCATCTCTTTAGCCTCATCGGCAGACTTCAGTTCGAACCTGGCCCCGCCCGGCAGCACGACATCGTACCCCGCTTTGGCAGCTGCAGCCAAAGCAGCAGGCTGCACGTGCACGGTACCTACGAAAGCCTTGATACGCGCACCCAGATACCGCCTGAGTACATCGTTTTGCATGTTGAAGGCTGGTGAACCCGTGGGCAGTGTGCCCTCTTGGATTTTTTTCAACCGCTTCATGAACAAGGACACTTTGTTCCCGAAATCCTGCACATCCCGCGTGTCCAGTGAGTGCTTAACCTCACCAAGCACCACCAGCTCCTCGTCCTCCTTCGTGAGTTGATAAGCTGCATCGAACGAGTAGAGGTGCTGCAGGGGCTTCCCTTTCACAGGGATCTTCGGAGAAAGCATCGCAAGACCAGCAGAGCGGGCCCCGGGAGCCAATGGAGCGACTGCGTATCCCAGCGCCTCGTAGTAGTTGTGGATGAGGCAGTTGACCTCATCTTCAACGGCGAAGCTTGCCTTTGTTTGCCAGTTTTGAAGTTTTTCTGTCTTGTCCGATAACGTCGTGATCTTCTCCATCTGCTTGAGAAGAACCGACTCCGTCAGCAGGTGCAGAAGCGTAGAGCTGAAATGGAGCCGCCCCGTCGTGAGCAACCTGCGGGCACGAAATCATAATTCCATCTTTATGTGTCTTACATGAGAAGGCCTGCAAACAAAAGCAGAGCGTAGACCTACCGAATGAGCTGTAAGGTATTGTCATACTGTTCAAAGTGTTTCCGAAGCTCAGCAAAGTCGAAATCGTTGTCATTGATGACAATGCGAAGCCCTGAATACTGCCTCAGCCACGGCACAAGAACGTCGACGTCCTGCACCTTCAAGTGGTTCAGGGACAGGTCGATAGTGAACGGATGCTCGCCGAACTTCTCCTCAAGACTGGGCCGATCACGAATCCACCAGTACCTCAGCCGGTCCCCCGCAGACAAGGCGACTGGCGACAACCCGCAAGAAAGGATGCCGAGGCCCCACTGCATCCCAGCCTTTCTGGTGTTGGTGTTTCTGCCGAGTCCAGCGTCGTGACATTGCATCGGCCGTACGGCGGCCCCGCTGCCAGTTGCCAACGTGGCCATCGTTAACCCACCGTCGTTCGTGTACTTCCCATGCATCAGGCGAGTCAGACGGAGTTCAGTTGACTTGTTGCAGACGTAAGGCCCTTAGGCCTTTTGACCTTTTTCCACGAGCCATTCCCCACGAACCTTTCGGTCAGGAGGTGCAATTATTCATATCGGTACGTGCGACTTTTAAGCGGTCGGCCCAGGGAGGACCCCGCCGTCAGCGTCTGATACATGGTGGGTTTTGACATGGGGTGATCCCACGTGGCAAGCCGTCGACCTGCACAGGGCCCACGCCTACTGCTGTGTGGTCGACTCCTGACTTTCTGCGGTCAGGCACGGTCAATACTTGAATACCTGCGTAACCTCGACGTGCATGCTCCAGTTGGGTTTCTAGTGGTATGGCATGGGTGCAGTGGCCGATCGTGCACGTTGCGTTACCCGGCGAACGCGAGGGGAGGAATCCTTCTTGAGGTGCTGCAACTTCAGCCTGTGCGTGGCCCTTCCTACCGTGGGGGCGGCGGCCTGGCTGTGGGCCTCCTAGGATCTCATGGCTTTGCCATCGAGCACCTGGGGAGCCGTTGCTGCTGTTTGCCCTCTCTGTTCTTCATGGGTCTCCTTCAATGCCAGGCGATGTGCCCGATGGTATTACCTTTCTGAAAGGTCTGGAGTAAACATTTACTCTACGAAGCACAATGATGGAGTGCCGCTGCGAGTTAAGACTGTGGTCAGCACTGCTCAGGCCTTCCTACAGAATGCGCCGGCTGAGGTGTATCGCAGGAATTCCATGGAGCGTCCGATGAGATGCTGCGGCAGTGCTTCATTCACCACACCGTCAGCGAATGTCCCGCAGGCGGATGGCGCGCCCAACGTGCGGGCGGTGATGCGAGGGTTGCGCAAGTGTTGCACCAGGGAACACCCTGTGTGGCGCTGTACGGCAGCAGCCGGCTTGTTGGAATCGGGATTTGTCGTGGCTGGAGGCTGTCGCTGCTCGCCCCACCTCTTGAAGTGCAAACCAACGAGCATCCTCTCAACGCCCCAAGCCGTAACTCGATTAAATCATATCTTTATTACAACTTATAAGTTGTAATCAACCTCGTCGCATGCCAGCGGACCGTATCCTTGGATACCGGTAGCGGAAGCACTGCCTCAGCGAGTCCCAGGACCAAACCCAGCCAGGATCAGATGGCACCTACCAAAACCCTAACACCCGCGGGACAGCGGAGCACTGGATATCACCAACGACGTCGCGGCCTGGCGCACTTGCCCATCCCACCGTATGTGCTGCTGGCCGTGGGAGAGCGCAGCGGTGCATGAGAGCCGCTACACTTTCATTGTCCGATGTCCCATAACATAGGACTTGTTGGTATGATTACGCAGCGCGGTGCGGCAGCGCCTCAAGCATCCTAACTTAACGGAATCCTGTACCCTGCGTTTCGGAGTTGCAGCGCAGTAAAAGCCGGCGCGCTATCGGGCCCAGCAGAGTTGCTGCTTATGCGGCAGTGCTGAAGATGGCCTTCAATCAGCTTCGATCTGCGAGCGCAACACCGGATCCGGCTCCTTCCGTCGTCCCTACGTGCACGCCCCTCGAAACCCTAAACCCCAAATACAGCCAAGCTAACTGGCTTCGGTAAGGTTCCTGACCCCTACGTGTCGATCGCATCACCCCATCCCCTGAACCGTCCTGAGCACCGTCTCGGAGAACAAGTCGACAACCGACGTCCGAGAGCACATTGTGCATCTCCTGCGCTCGCGCGTCACACAGCTCATGTTAAAACGCCGCTTCCGTTGGGCCGCGACCACGGTCACTGCTGCAGCTGCCGCATACACCCCTCCTAGAGCCACCTGCATGCAGCGATCACGCGCCGTTTCACTCCCGCGCGTCACACTGCCACCTCCCTTGGTTATTGCGCCCGTGACCTGACATCAGCTCAGTGAAAAGTAAAATGTAACAAAAGCCTTAGGCCTGCCTAATCCAGCAGGATATCTAGCCCTGGTATGTACGGCGCTCTGGCGCCTCAGCTGGAGCGGCGGCTCCAGCTCACCTTCCCGCCGTTGAGGCGCCCGCTGCCTGCCATCCGCACGCCGCCCAGGTCACCTCTGCACGCCGCACCGACTGCCACACGTCGCCGCTGCTACCCAACTATCACCAGCACCAACCACTGCAGCAGCCCCCCGCTCTCAATTACGACCCCTAGGCAGCGCATCTCGACTGCACTGCGACCGCCGGACCTGCATATCTCTTCCTCTGGGCGATTCAGCTGCACCATGTTGCCCGCCTGCCTACGCTATCACGCTATCCACACCTGCCTGCCTGCGCTACCACACTCTCCACACCTGCTCAATGGTACTAGTTCTCCAGGCTACTGGCCAAAGCCCGATGCGGCCTGATGTGGCCAAAGGCGGCCTGAATGCGGCATGCTGCGCCTGCGCCAATGGCGCTTAACACCCGTCCACGGCTAGGTACCCCCAATACGGAGATCGCGGTCAGTGTCGCCGGTCCCACGCTGCTATTATCGTCTTATGAGTGTGCTGTGATGACTGTGCTGTGTGTACGGCACTCCGGGGCCAGCGAGGCACCCGGCGGTCGGCCAGGGTCGACAGGCGCGCTGCCGCCTATGTCCACGCCACCGACGACGCCGTCGGCGCTGATGTCATGGCGCGGTGGATGAGGATGCTTGTGCGGCACAGCTGCAGCAGCTGCTCGGTGTCCTTGCTGATGGTCATATCGGGCGGGCAGCTGAGAGCCAGCAGGTCCACGGCCTCGCCGTCCACGGCCTACGGAGGGAGCGTGGCCAGGGAGGGCGGTCGGCGCTCAACGCACATACCGGGATACCGCATGTGCCATCCATAGCATGCGACAGTGGGGATGTACCGTAGTACTAGCGGTAAGCGCCCACAGGGCACTGCTAACGCACTGGTCCAAGAGTCCAACAGGGTACCCGAGCCCCCCCCACTACTACCACCCCCACTACCCTGACCGCCGCCACTACCGCCACCACCACCACCACCAACAACAACAACAACACCAACGCAGGTCGCACCTTGGGTAGCTCCGCCGTCGCCGCGCCAGCGTACGCCCGCTCCTCCACCCTCAGCGCCTGCGCCACCGCCATGCGCGCCTGCACGAACACCCGCCGCGAGCGCATGGACAGCTGGCCGTCGCGCTCCAGCGCGGAGCTGCGGACCAGGTACAGCGAGTCGGTGCCGCTGGCCAGAGCCCCGCTCACGAACTCCACCAGCGGCCCCACGCTGGTGCTGTCCAGGTGGACCATGGCGGACAGCACGTCCTTGTTGAGGCCTGCGAGGAGGAGGAGGAGGAGGAGGGGCGACGCACGTGATTCGAAACCGAACGCGGAGATGGAGGGGGCGTGGAGCGGAGACGGCGGACGTGAGGCGAGTAGGCACTATGGTGGGGATGGGAGGGAAGGGAAGAAGCCGTGGAAAGCACACGCGGTAGGGGCGACAAATGTATTGGCGTGTGCACTTGACGCCGTCAAAGATGCGGTACCCCAACCCCGCAGCCTCCACTCACCTGGCATCCCCACCCCCGACGCGCTGTGCTGCAGCGTCGCCTGACTCCCCCGTGACGTGCCTCCGACGCCCGCGCCGCCGCTGGACGGCCTTCCGCCGCCGCCGCTGCTGGCCGGGCCCCCCGCCACTCCCGCCATCTGGCTGGGCACGTACAGGTACTTGCCGACCGTGTTCGCCTTGACGATGAGCAGCGGCGTGGACGTGATGGAGCGGGCCAGCGCCAGGGCCGAGCTGCCCGCCAGCTGGCCCAGGTCGGCGGTGCCCCCGCTGAAACAGAGGCGCTCGCTGGGGATCTGCAAAGTAGTCGTTCACAAGGGAAACGGTGTAGAGGGGGAGCGGTTGAGGCGGAACGGGGTGGGGCGCGGATGCACCGCGGTGGGGTGAGAGTGGGCGATCGGTGTTGGAGGGCGGGGTTGAACAAGAGAGGAGCCTCGGCGAACCCAGATCCCAAACGGCCCATGGAGCTTGTTTTACGCCCTCGTCTCTGCCCGCAGTCCGCTCCCAACCCACGCCCCCGTCACCTCCGCCTGCCGGCTCAGCATTGGCTCGATCGCTCCGCCAGCACCCCGATCGCCCACCCCCTCCCATGCCACCGGCACTCACCACCAGCATGTTCGCCTGCACCTTCGTCAGCAGCCCCGAAACCACCTCTGTGATGGGCGACCCCGCGCTGCGCACCACCACCTCCCGCACCAGCTGCTGGTGGAACTCCAGCTCCTTGTCGGTGACCAGGTCCAGGAGCTCGCGGATGCGGGTCTGAGCGGCGGGGGAAAGATGGACACCAAGTCGTCGGGACAGGAGATGGACAGGCCGCCAGGCAGAGTGAGGGCCGAGCTCCACCGCCCCTTGCCCCTGCTGCCAGAAGAATCCTCTCGCTGTGCGTTCCTCATATCGGCCAACCTTCGCGAGCGCTCCAACTGGCGTTGGACTATTACCGCCCCCCACAACCGCCTAAAACCCAAACCCGCCCCCACCCCGGGTCGCACCTTGCTCTCCCCGTCAGTCACCACCAGGTAGCAGTGCAGCCGGTCCACAATGTTGTGTACGAACAGCCGTGCCATGCGTACGGCGGCCTTGACCAGGCGGGCGTGGTCGGGGGTCAGCACCAGGAGCACGTTGTAGCCTGCGGGGGCGGGTGGGGGCATGGAGGGCTGAGGTGTGCCGAGAGGAGCGAGCAGGCGCTGCGGCGGTGCCAGCACACCGCGAGCCCTCACCCTGCTTTTCCTTGTACGACGAGGACCGCAGCGCAGGCCCCGCCGCCTTCATCATCTTGGCGTGGTCGTACAATTGTACGGCCTTGCGCCGGAACTCCTTAACGCCGTCCTGCGATGGCGCGAACGCAGAACCCGAAGGAAGCAAGGTGGTTGTGGTTGTGGTTGTGGTGGTAGTGGTGGTGGTGGTAGTGGTGGTGGTGGTGGTGGTGGTGGTGGTGGTGGTAGTGGTGGTGGTGGTGGTGGTGGTGGTGGTGGTGGTGGTGGTGGTGGTGGTGGTAGTGGTGGTGGTGGTGGTGGTGGTGGTGGTGGTGGTGGTGGTGGTGGTGGTGGTGGTGGTGGTGGTGGTGGTGGTGGTGGGCTCCAGGCAGCCGGCCGGCAGCGAGCCAGAGGGGTGCTTGGTGGCGGCCTGGCGGTACGGACATACATCGCACGTCCGCTCCAGCCCCCCCGCTCCCGCGCGCGCCTCTCACCTGCAGCTGCAGGATTGCCGCCGTCTGCGACAGCCACTCCTTGCCGTAGATGACCTCGCTCATGACGGGCGCCTTGAGGCCCTGGGTGCCCAGGATGCAGGCGCAGTTGGCGGCGCGGAAGGTGGTGAGGTCGCTGATGTCAAAGGTGGCGTAGGCGTAGAAGTCTGCACGGGAGGTGTTGGGGGAGTGGTTGGGGGAGTGGTTGGGGGTTGGCATAAAGACCGGTTACACGACATGGGGGTGGTTGGGGGGGAGGGGGAGACCCGGACGGTGCGGGGTAAAGGGTGCACCGATACCGATCTAGGAGGCAAGGTGTCACTGGCGGGAGAAGAGGTGTTACCAACCGGGCGGCGCGGGGTGGGGCGGGGCGGCGGACGGAGGCCCGGTACAGTGTGGAACAGGGACGCGGCGGGGGGCGGCGGGGCGGATAGCAGCCCCGCCACTACACCGCATCGCCCCCGCCTGCTGCTGGTGCCGCCACGTCGCCGCCGCCAACACGACCTCCAGCCCACGTCATCAGCAACCAACCGCATTCAATTACCGTTCGTGCTGGCACGCCTCCGAAAGCGCTAAACCAATAACGAAACCTTGCCCAATCCAAGCCAAGCGCCCGCTGGGCTTGTCGACGCCATCCTTCACATCGCTGTGTCTCCGTCACGTCCGCCCACCTTGTAGGTACACGTCAGCGTGGAAGGCCGCGGGGTCCACCAGCATGCGCTGCAGCGCCTTGACGCTAAACACGTATCGGTGCGTGGCTATGTAGAACCCGTGCGGTGAGGTGGTGGTGGTGTGCAGTAGCTTGTAGCTCTTGACGGTCCGCATGCTGCTAGGGCGCAGGTTGCAGTTGGAGGGTCCCACCACGCCGCCGCCGTTGCTGGTGTGTCCGGCGGCGGTGGCGGAGGCGGACGCAGCCACCACCGAGCCCTGGCGGGAGGAGGTTCCGGTGCCACCGCCGCCGCCGCCCGATGGCTGGGTGGCGGGGACTCGGGGCAGGCGGGCCAGGACGAGGGAGTCGTGCAGGCGGGCCTCCCGCTCGCGCTCGCCCATGGACACCTCCACCGCCATGTTGGCGCCTGGCAGGGATGTGGCGAGGGTGTGGCGAGGGTGTGGCGAGGATGTGTCAGCATGTAAGGGTTGGGTTTGAGGAGGGCGCGAGACGCGAGGACGCGAGGGAAGACGGCTCCGAGAAAGGCCGACGGGGGTCGCGGCGGGTCTAGCACCTCTCGAGGTGTTTGTTGCCTGGCAGCTTGGCTGGAACTCGGACGGCAGAGCGGGCAGCATTCTCCCCGCTACCGTAGTCGGGCCCCAGGTCATAAATAATGAGGTGCAGCAGCGCTTCCTCTTACACACCGCAGACTGCCTGGCTGCAGCCCCTTGCTCCCGCCCCGGCCCCCTTGCCTCCGCCCGGCCCCCTTGCTCTCCCCTCACCCATCCTGTCCACCGCCGCCAGACCCGCTGCCAGGAAGTCCATGTCGAACAGCGCCTCGGGCCGCAGCCGCTCCACGTCGCTGAAGAGGCCCGTGTAGAGCCAGGAGGCCTTGTGGTCGTTCAGCCAGTCCAGAACCGAGCCCTGCGCGGGAGTGCGGGAGGCGCGTGGGGCACAGAGGGAGGGTTTGAACGGAGGACGTGCCCGTGTGGAGTTCCAGGAAGTGTGCCCTGAACTTGATACTATGCGCGCTCTGCGCTGCAATCCATTCTTCCGGCCCTAGTCCCTCTCTTCCGCCCCCCTCGGCCTCGCAGGTGCCCCCCTTCTCGCCTGGAGGCACTGCGGCTCTGTGCCATCAGCGGACAGCGTGTAGGCCTCCGCCGGGGAGTTGAGCAGGAACATGGCGTAGCCTGCGAGCATGCAGGGGGCGTGGGGGTGGCGACAGCGAGTTCGGTGGAAGAGGGCGGTTGGCAGTGTCGGGCTCAAGGCAACGAGACGGCAGCAGCAGCGGAGGGAGCGTCACTAGCATGCTGGGGATTACAAGGACGTCTATGGTCTGATTATGACCACGTGATCTAATTGGCTGGCATGTAGAAGCTTCTCGACGTGAGGGCGACGGGGTGAGATGGCAGCTGGACAGGAAGCTGAACCTAGGCAACCAGGCCAACCGAGGCAAAACGGACGCCGGCCAGCCAGCTGGCGCTGCACCCACCTGTGCCCAGCATGAGGCGCGGGGAGCCCTTGACGTGTGCCAGGTGGCCGGACCTCATGTCCTGGGAAGGGTGGTGGCGAAGGGGAAGAGAGGGCGGGCAGCGTGCTAGTGAGGGCTTGACGAGGCAGCAGTGAGGCGCGCGGTGCGGTCGAGCACACGCGGCTGCCGTCAGCTTCAACAAGACCACGACATGTCCCCGGTTTGCTAAACGCAGCAGCACTTCCACTGCAACTGCCACCGAGCGCGCACCTGTGCAAAGCCGTGGAAACGCGGCAGTGGCAGCAGCACCACATTGCTGTGGTGCAGCCCGAAGAAGCTCCACTTCTGCAGCTCGTTGACCACGAAGTACTCGCACTCGCAATCAATTGCCAGAACCACCTGGCAAAGGGGGGTTGCGGGCGGACGGTTGGTTGTTAGGCTTAGCCGGCCGGTACCGCTCCAGGGGGGCTTGCGTGAGTGCGAGGTATCGCCGCACTGGTATCGCAACCAGGGCGGCGCAAAAGCCAAGAAGGAAATCATGCCTGCACGACGTCCCCCGCACTCCGGCCCCCAGTCCGAATGAACCGGTCCGTGCACGCCGGGCCCCTGAGCCCCCCGGGACAGGACCCGGCGGCCATGCCACGCACCTTGATCTGCCTCAGCGCCGCAGCGCCGTACCACATCTCTACCGACACCGCCGCATGCAGCAGGTGGCGGCCAGCCACCGACAGCCGCTCCAGGCGCTGTCCGCTGGGCACCTGAGGGGGACCGGCGGTGCGAGCAACGACGCGAAGGCAACGTAATGAGGGGCGTCCAACACAGCCCTACCGCTCCGCCACCAGGGACCGCTGAGGTGGGAAGCCAACGCAATGGGGCGGAAATGCTGAGCCGGCGGAAAGGGCTCTGCTAGAATGTATGTGGGAATTTGAAGCGCTGGTTAGCCACTCTTACGCAGCCTGACAAAGCCCGCTCGGCCGACAAGCCGCGGGGCCCCCGGCTTCCCCGGCCCCGCCCTCCAGCCCGCCCCACCTTGCTCGGCGCCAGCTCCTTGATCGCCTGCCACAGGTCGGTGGCCACCAGCGGGGAGGCCTCGTCGCCTCCCATCTCGCTTAGCCGCCCATCATCGATGAACAGCAGGGCGATGGACCCCTGGGTCAGCGCCGTGTCCACGGCGTTCGAGTACACTACCGCGGAGGGGTGGTGCGAGGGCGGAGAGCGGGAGCGGAGGGGTTGGGTGAATGGTCGGCCGGGGTCCAGCGGCAAGGCCCTAGCGGTGAGGGGCTGCGCCGTGGCCCTACCGCTGCGGCGGCAATGCATCGCTGCCGCGCTGCGTCGGTGCCTTGTGGCCGCGGACCCGAGAGGTGCAGAGCGAATGGGGATTTTGGAACGAGATGCGCACAGTAGGCAGGGTCCCACAGTAGGCAGGGCCTCACATCCCTGGACACCCAAACAGTAGGCAGGGTCCCACAGTAGGCAGGGCCTCACATCCCTGGACACCCAAACCCGCCCGCCCGCCGGCTCACTCGATGCGGACGCCGCCGTGGTGTTGATGACGTTGGGTGAGACCCAGCTCTCGTCCTCAATCCACTGGGAATTGCTGCGGTTTGCGTACACCGCCAGCACCTGCTCCGCCGCGTGGCGGATGATCTGCCACTTCTGGTAAGTGGTGAGGACCCGCTCCTGCGGGCGATGCGGCGGAGGGTTGGGGAGAGGAAGGGGAGGCGGCGCGGCTTTGCGGGCGATCTGCGGGAGAGAGGGCCATGATCTACCAGCCCAATAAAGTGGGCCCAACCCACATCGCGCTCACCTGTCGCGCACGGCACCACCCCCCATCCTCTATGCACATAACCGCCACAACGAACCTTGTCTGCGCCGTCACCTCCAGCTCCACTGCCCCAATCCCTGGGTCGATTCCGCGTCCCGCATTCCCAGCAGTGTAATCCCCCACGCTTGCTCCCGCCCGATCCCGGCCCAGACCCACCTCCTCTTCGTCGAAGAAGAATTGGTCCAGAGCGTCGTCCGTGACACCTGCGCAGCACCGCGGCAGCGTGTGTCGTGGAACGGTGCGACGAGGACAGACAAGAGCGGCGATGGGTCCGGGCACTGCTCGCCGCCAGTCAAACATTGCAGTCTAGCAGCGCCCCGCCCACCGGACCGCACCCGAGGCTGCACGCTGCTGTCACCGGCGTGTGGGCCCGTGGCAATGGAGGCCTTACAAGGAGCCACACGGGTCCCCGTCGCAGCCGTTGTCCGCTGCGCAACGCTCCGGTGGCTTCGTGCGGTAACCCGGTCACCTGGCACTGCAACCGCCCATGCCCCGGTCCTGGCCTGCATACCTCACCACTGCTGCTGCGGTGCCGCTCCTGCACCCCACGCCCAGTCGCTGACAAACTACCGACCCAGGTCGGTACCTCCCAGCAGGGCTCCCGCTGTGCTCCCGCTGTGCTCCCGCTTCCGGGAAATATTTATTTTCCGGCCTCCGTAAATCCCTACTCTTGCCGGCCTCCGTAAATCCCTACTCTTGCCGGCCTCCGTAAATCCCATCCGCTGGCTCAGCGCACCCTGACCTCCCTGCAAGCCCCCAGCCAGCTCCTCCCTACACCCTTCCCGCCGGCCCAAACCCCTCACCGCCACCCCGGCACCGGCACCCACCCGTCTGCATAATGTGGTGCAGAGCCCCCTGGAAGTTTCCGAATGGATCCAGGCTGGACCCCAGGGAGTCCTCCACCCGCTCGCCCACCGACTCCTGGTCCATGGGCGCCAGGTACCGCCCGCGGGCCAGCTTGTCGCCCATTTGCTCCAGCGCCGCCGCCTTGTTCTTAGTCAGCTTGCTCAGCCAGGAGCGCTTGCCGTCGCCGCCCTTGAGGCCGTTGCTCTGTTTACTCAGCGCGGAGCGGCTGGAGGGCAGGTTGGCGGGGTCCCTGGGGTGGTGGTAGAGGGTGCAGGGGACCCGGAGGCGCGAGGAGGCAGTAAAGGCGGGGCCGCGGCAATGGTAGTGTTGCGGGATGGGAGGTGTGGGGTGCGCGGGTGTAATGGCTTCGGGGCAGGCAGGTGTTCAAAGTGGGTCGGTAGCAAAGGCCCGGGAGGGGTTGGGCGCCAAGCGGAAAAAGCGGTATGGGTGGGCTGGAAGGCCAGGAGGGGCCCGGGGGCAAAAGCGGCAGGTCAGGTGGCGCCGTGTGCGGGAAGGCCTGCGAGGAAACCCGTGCGAGGGGTGGGCGCCCACACCAGCAGGCCCATGCCGTGTACGGCCCTCCACCTCACCGACTGCCGTCGCGGGACTTGTGCCCCGCTCCTTACTCCCCATTTGCCCTTGTGGAGCCCGTTCGTTCCCCCCTTTATCCGTGCCCCTACCAGCGTAGCTCCGGAACCAGCACCATCGTACGCCGGTGCCACGCGAGCACCCCCGAACTATGACAATAAAAGGCCTTCCCGCGACCTTCCCGCGACCTTCCCGCGACCTTCCCGCGAATGGCGTTACGTGAAGCAGTGGCTTAACCGGCTGCACCAAGCTGTTGCGTCCAGTTTCACATGCAGGCATCCCCAACCAACCAGCGACACTGCCGCCGCCTCCATACCCCCACCTAGCGGCCAAGTGGCCGCAGCGGCAAGCCGTGCCGAGAGACGTCGCACCCAGCGCTGCGTTTGCTGCCTAGATCTGTGGCATGCGTCCCCTCGTGCCCAGAGGGCTATCGCGCCCTCTGGTATCCTCCACTACCACCCTTCTCTTACCCATCCCAGCACCCCTTGCCACGTGCGGCCTATGCGCCAACCTACACGCCCCCGTCAACCCCCCTCCAAACCCCAATCGTTATCCATGACACCCTCACGTACTTGGTCTGCACGCTTTTTATTTGGACTGCTAGCTTCTTAACCAGCTCCTTTTTGGACTTCTCCAGCCGCTGCCGATACTCCTGCTCAGTTGCCGTTTGAGGTGGCATTATAACAGATGACTCCTCGCTGGGTGGGCTGGTTCCGCCGCTGCTAGCAGCATTCTTTGTGCCAGGGGGTCCGGCCTTCCCATGTCGGACGTCAGCTGTCCCCGCCGCCCTGCTTTGAGAGGGTCGCATCCATTGCGTCTTGCTTGACGTCCCCAAAGATCCACCTCCTGAGGACTTTGGGTTCGCAGCTGACGAAGCGCTGGCTCCTGGTACCTGAAGCACAATTTGCTCCTGCTCCTGCTCGCTATTATCGGGCTTACTGCCCTCTTGTCCCATTGAAGCTGAACTTTAGGCCAATTCCTTATTATAAGAGAGTCAGTCCCGCGCAAGGAAGGAGAGAGGCTCCTGCTGCGACGAATGGCTGCCGCTGCGTTAACCGCAGGACCGAAAGGATCAGGTAGTAACGAATGGCTATGCTCGTAATCTTGCTATGAAAATTCCAACTTCCCTACCGCAACTGTTGTGCGCAATACAATCCCGCTCCGTCGGAGTTAGTTGCTGCTTTCTGGCTATGATCTTTATAGTTATGAAAGTTTTCTTGAAGAAGCCTTGCACGATTCCAGATTGTAAGCTGGTGACGGTACCGTATTACAACAAAGGTCATTTGCGATGTCAGCTTCCAGAGGTTATTTGCAAACGGCCAAATAGCACTCATTTACAATTCATTTGTTCATTATTATAAAGCAGCAAAGTACCATCATCAATACCTCCGAGGAAATAGCCCTTCGCAGCAGCCCAATAGCTGCGAACCGATGGGCGGCACGTTCGGTTTGATGCAGGGCCAGATGTTGGGCAACGATTGATGTACGCCGACCTGTGTAGTGTAATGTTTGGCCGACGGGTGGTCGCTAGAATTGGGACGTGGGTTGCGTCGTGTTAGGAAGGGCCGGGCACAAGCGTGGCGTTGTTAAATGAATCGCCCATCCAAGAAGCGCACGGCAGATGAGGCTGCCGCTGCGCAACAGGAGCAGAGCGAGGCGAGGCTTGAGTTGGATGTGATAACTGGGTCGCTATGGCAGCCGACCTGCCAGGCACTAAATCCCATTCCCAGCAAGGTGCGTCAAAGATCTGGAACGAACTGGGAGCATACCGGCATTTTTGCGACGTTGCTGTTGAGGTTCATCGGCTTGCCGTTGGCGGGTCGTCGACAACTTTTGCCGGCAGAGCGCTCAGGCCGTCGGGGCCAGCATCAGGTCGTCGATAGAGCACGGGGAGGCGGGTGCCGATCGATGCGACAACCGCCGACCGCTAGGCCCTCCCGCCAAAGGTCAACCCAGCCACCGCATGACTGACCATGCCCCGGACAGCAAATCCTACAATCCCCCTCCCCCTAGTGATTATCCCCGTTGTCGCGAAACCTTCCACGCGATGCGCAACTACATGTTAGTGACGTGTTTGCCACCCCGCGCCCGACCCATCCGCTGGGATGTCGCGGTTGTCGCTCGCCCACTACAATCACAGCATGTGTGCATCCGCTGAGACGTTGTGGACGTAAGCCCAGCCACCGGGATGCCCTCGCCGGTGCCCCCTCCCCGCTGGCTTCCCTTACCTCCGTCCCCCTTCCTGTGTCGTGTAACCGGATCTTCTCGCCACCCACCCCGCCCCTCATGCATACCTTCCACACCCCACGATTCAATCTCGCCTCTCCCGACCCACATCCCCTCTCACGCGCATCCCCTTATCCCACTGCTCCTCTTCCTCCACCGACCATGCGGTGTCCAGATCCCGCTCGTGTTTCAAGACGAGGCGCACTACCGTCGCACCTTCGAGCCCGTGCTGATGGAGGAGGCGCGCGGGAGCCTGCGGTCGGAGTTTGACGAGGCGGTGGGCTCCAGCAGGGGCTGGGCGGTGACAGTGACCAGGTGCGAGGCGAGGGGAGAGAAAAGGGCAGTGCTCGGTACATGTGGGTCGGGTGAGGCAGCAGCGGTCACTGATGGGGTGAGGCAGCAGCGGTCACTGACACGTGGGTGGGGTGAGGCAGCAGCGATCACTAATAGACGGCGGAGCCGGTGAGGTGTCAGTCTAGGGAGCTGTTGAACTCGTCATGTTCGTCACGCGGGTCACGAATCTTGCCAACGAGTCGTACAGGAACCACTTGGCTTTCGGGACTTAGGGCCTGCAGCGATGACCGCGCGGTGGTACCGGCGGGACATCCCCGTGTGGGAGGGGGTAGCACAGCAGCGCGAGACCCAAGCGCAACGGTCACCGAAGCCCACGTAGACTCCAGTAACCGGCGTGCAAAAGGCACTCGGCATTACACCCCTGGTCTGAGGTGTTCCTCCCACGTTGCACCAGGGGCCACAGACCGCCCGGCGGACACTTTTAAGTAAGGCAGCACGCCGCGGTCCCTGTGGTTCCGGATCACCGCCACTCCAACTCCCTGTCGCGATCCCCGCAACACCTTGCTGCCCTGCCCCCGCCCCCCCGCCCTCAACCAACACTCAGCTGCCCCCCCTGCCGCCCTCTACACACCCTCTCCCCCCTTCCCCGACCCTCAGGTGCGCCCCCGCCAAGGACGGTGTCTTCCACTTGACGCTGCGCTCCGGGGAGTGGGGCCACGGGGTGGCGCTGCGGGAGGGGGCCATCGTAGTGCTCATAAGGCCCGCAGGCGATGCCCAGGGGGGGGCCGGCTCGGGGCCGGCGGGGCCGGGGCCCGGCAGCCTGGCGTCGATGGCACGAGCGGCGGCTAATGCTGGGCGGTGGAACCAGGTGGGGACGGAGGGGTGGGGTTGCGAAAAACGCATGTAGCGACGGGTGGGGTGTGGGGGAGATACGGGCAGAGTGGGAGACGGGAGGACGAGAGGGTGCGGGGTGGGGAGGTCATGGGCGGCGGTGGCCTGCAAAAAGTGGCCGCATGCGGTGGCTTGGCGAGCGGAATGGGTTGCGACTTCGCCGCTACAGCTGTTATGGGCCCAGGCGGGGCCGCATATGCTGTAGTAAGCCTGCCACGGCGTTGGGTGGTGCGGCTGCCTGCATGGGCTCAAGGCAGTGGGCAAGGGCTGGACCGCTTGGCCTGCTTGTCATGTGGGTTGGTGCGGAAGGGGCGCTGGCGGCGAGTGACGTGCCCTGGAGGGCGCTGGAGGGACTGGGTGGTGCGAGGTGGCGCAGCGGCGAACGCAACGCAGCGCGATGCGAGGCGCGCGTACGCTACTTTCGTACGGGCACCATTTCAATGCGCTTATTGAGTTCCACTGTCACCGGGCTGGACCATGCGTATCAAACTCCCGCTGCTATTAGTATTGTTCGCCCTACTTGCATTCAGCCGCTTGCGCGTGGCGCTTGCGATACGGTGGCCCAATCCGCACCCGCAGCCGCGACTAGTCCCAGCCCAACGCAGTGTCTTCCCACCTCCCGCCACACACTCTCGCCCCCAGTCTAGCGGCAGCGGCGGCGGCGGGCAGCCACCTGCGGACACCTGGGCGCCGCTGCTGGGCGGGATGGTGCGCATGCGCTGCCGGGACGCGGGCCAGGCCCTGGAGGTGTCCGTGCGGCCGTGCTGCGGCAACGAGGCCCACAAGGATGACGGCAGCCCCTGCAACCGGGTGAGTCTACCGGCGGCGGGAAGGGAGGCGGGCCTCCGTGGAGGAAGTGTACCGGGTCCTTGGTTGGGGACGGGCACGTGAACGTAAGGAAGGGATATAAGCTTGAGTGACGCTCGGGCAGCAAGCTCGGGCAGCGAGCTCGGGCAGCAAGCTCGGGCAGCAAGCTCGGGCGGCAAGCTCGGGCAGCAAGCTCGGGCAGCAAGCTCGGGCGGCAAGCTCGGGCGGCAAGCTCGGGCAGCGAGCTCGGGCAGCAAGCTCGGGCAGCAAGCTCGGGCAGCAAGCTCGGGCAGCAAGCTCGGGCAGCAAGCTCGGGCAGCAGGCTCGGGCAGCAAGCTCGGGCAGCAAGCTCGGGCAATACGCAGTTACCTCATCGCTGCCCTCCCTGGATCGTGGTGGAGCCGTCCGTCGCAGGCGGCGGAACCCCAGCATTCCGCTTTTGCCAGCCTTTCCCATCTGCGTCTGTTGGGCGCTTGTTTTAGCAAGACGCCTATCTCAGAGCCCCGCGTCCGCTACTTAGTTTGGTGTTCTCGCCGTGGTTCGTTTAGTCACAGCAGCCGGGGGCGGAACTCGACCTCTGGATTTAGATTTAGACACCTAAGCCAAACCCTCCAGCATACAAATGTAACCTCCGTCCTCCTGTCCGCCAGGCCCTGCACATGATGATTGGGTCGGAGGTTACGACGGAAGCCGATCGAGGCGAGGGCGTCGGCAGTGGCGGCAGTGGCGAGGCCGGCGAGGGCGGTGGGGGGCCCTTGTGGCTGTGGCTGGTGCCTCTGAACAACCTCATCACCAACGTTCGTGAGCTGAAGGTGCTGCAGCGGCTGGGGGACATCAAGCTGATGCCCGAGCTGGTGCGGCCAGCCAGCTACGGGACGGCAGGAGCAGCTGAGTTGCCGCAGGTGGGAAATGGGTGGGCGCACCTGACTGGGCATTGCAAAGGGGCCAGAAGAGGCAGGTGGCATCAAGCCAAAGGGTGACGTTTACCGGACCAGGGGCGGTGTGTTCCGGACATAACTAGACATGGATGAGCGGCTTGGTGACGGCAGACGAAGTGTTGCCGTACCCAGATCGTACAGGTATTAGGAGGCGGTCCGAGGCTGCAGTTTCCGGGGTCTCAAAAGGGCAGAAAGCGAGCCGCCCGCTCGAGGAGGACGCCAGCTAATGTAGCGCGGACCCTCCCTCCTCGGGGCCCTCCCTTCCGGCCCCCCTTGCCGCAAGCAGGTCTGGCCGCAGGACGCCCGCCATGAGCCGTACTACAAGTACCTGTACAGCCAATACGACGTGCCGCAGCGCGAGGCGATCGTGGCGGCGGCGGCCCACCTGGCGACGCCGGACGACCTGGCGGAGGCGGAGGCGCAGGGCATAGCGACGGGCGCAGCAGGCGCCGAGGGGGGTCCCGGGGGCGCTGCTGCGGCGCCGGGTGTGGGTGGACAGACGCGCCCGCTGGTGCCTCCCATAACGCTGGTGCAGGTGGGTCTGCGAGGGGTCAGGGCCCAGTCTTTCTCCTCTGAAGAGTGACGAAGGCGACGACGTCTTCCCGCGCACTATTGATCCGTTACCTCAAGTCGCACCTGGCCGCCCAGCCGCCCATACGGCATGTTGCCGAACTGTACGCCCCGGCCAGCAGCGCCGCAGGGACCGACGCACCGCCAACCACCGCCAGCAGTGCCGCAGGGACCGACGCACCGCCAACCACCGCCCAACTGCCTCTCGCAGGGCCCACCTGGCACTGGCAAGACGCACACCGTGCGCGGCATCCTCAACACCTGGCATAGCATCATGTACCACCGCCACCACTCCGCCTGGCTGCGACGCGCCCGGGAGCTCCTCACGCGCACCTCATCGGCCGCCGGCCGCGGCGGCGCGAACATGCTCGACATGTACTGCAGCGGCGGCGGCATCGGCGGCGGCGGCGCCGGCAGCATCCTGGACGCGCTGTCGTTCGCCCCGCTGGATGCTCCGAAACCGCGCATCCTCGTGTGCGCGCCCTCCAACGCAGCCACTGACGAACTTCTGGACCGCATCCTCACGGAGGGCTTCTGCGACTTCGGCGGCGCCATCTACCGGTGCGACGAGGTGCCGCCCAAGCGGCGGGGCCGGGGCGGGTTGGGTGACGGCCGGTCCGGGCGAGGCGGGAGCAGGACGGGAATACTTTTACCATACGCCCTGAAGAAGTTATGCGTCTACCGCTTCGGCGAAAGCCGGTATCGGTGCTTCCACGCCTCATCTGTCGGCAGGTTTTTGCCATTGTATGGAGTTTCACCATTTCACAAGGGTTGCACTCAATCATGATGATGCTTACCCGCAACGCCGACCCCCCACCACCAGGCCCAACGTGGTGCGCGTGGGCGCGGAGGAGGCGCCGCTGTCCGCCGCAGTCAAGGCGGTGTGGACGGAGGCCATGATGAATCGCTACGCGGCGATGGGGCCGGAGTCATGGGCGATGGCCTACAAGGACTGCGAGTCGCGTATCGCCAACTGCAACGTCTACATGGCGGCCATGGCGGCCAAGCTGGCGGCCAAGGGGCGCGGAGGGGCGGCGGCGGCAGGACCAGGAGGCGAGGCGGCGGCGGCGGCGGCTGGCGAGGCAGAGAACGGACAGGTGTGTGTGCGGGCTCGCGGTGTGGTGTGGTGCATGTGTGTGTGGGCGGAGGGGAATGAGAGGGAACCCGTGGGTCGGCAATGAAAGCTAAACCGATTAGGGTACGTTAATACACACGTTTGGATTTTGGGGACGGGGCATTGTAGCGGAAGGCTGCGGGGCCGAGGATGCACGTGCTGGGCGGGTTGGTGTGCGGGTGAGCCAGCGAGGGGAGCTCGTCAGGAAATTAGGAACGCGGCTGAGGCTGAGGCGTGCTTTAACCATCGTCAGGAAATTAGGAACGCGGCTGAGGCTGAGGCGTGCTTTAACCATCGTCAGGAAATTAGGAACGCGGCTGAGGCTGAGGCGTGCTTTAACCATCGTCAGGAAATTAGGAACGCGGCTGAGGCTGAGGCGTGCTTTAACCATCGTCAGGAAATTAGAAACGCGGCTGAGGCTGAGGCGTGCTTTAACCATGGCGCGCCAAACTTGCGTCGAAGTAGCTCCCGCCGCCGCGCCCACGTGTCAAGCGCATCAGAGCAGCCGCCCATGACCCAACACGCGCCTTTGGCGCGACAACTCCATCGCCGCCACCACCCTAACTGCCTTTGGCCGCCCGGATCCTGGATCCGGGCGCACAGGATTTGGAGCGCATGGCTGCTGATCTCGTACGGCTCAATGACCACCTCAATCGCGCCAGGGAGGAGATGAGCCGCCTGGACCGAGCAGGTGAGCTCCTCCACGTGGCTTGAGGGTGTCCCGATGAGGGCAGTTAGAGCCGAGGCATTTTTCGCTGGTGAGACGTACAACCCAACCAACTAACCAAGGAGGCAACAATGCCACGTGATGCCCTAGTCCGCCTGGGGCTGCCAGCTAGCTGAACGGCGCCGTCATGTCCCCCAGGCGAAGACCGCCGGTCGCTCCGTGAACCGCTCAGCCCTCGAGGCCTCCGTCTCACACGTGATCCCACGACGTCATCTCAACACATCATCTCACACACCACCATCTTACACGCCACCATCTTACACACCATCTTACACGCCATCTTACACGCCATCTTACACGCCACCATCTTACACGCCATCTTACACGGCATCTTACACGCCATCTTACACGCCATCTTACACGGCATCTTACACGCCATCTTACACGCCATCTTACACGTCATCTTCCACGTCATCTTCCACGTCATCTTCCACGCCATCTTCCACACCATCTTACACGGCATCTCCAGCATGGATTCCTATAGTTGGTTCCCTGGTGCAGCCCGAACCCTCTGGGGTCATCCCGCGACAACCCCTTGTGGCTTGGCAGGCACTTGCTCGCCCTCTGCCACCCGCCAGAACGCCGCTTACTCGTCCCATCCCTGCCCCGCCCTCAGGCGACCTCGCCACCTCGGGCTCCTCCCACCTGCCCGGGTATGTGGTCCGCCGCGTCCGCGAGGACCTGGAGTTGAGCCTGATGGAGGAGGCGGAGATGGTGTTCACCACACTCAGCTCCACGGGGAGGGCCGTCTTCAGCCGCCTGGGGCGCGGCTTCGACTTTGTGCTCATCGACGAGGCGGCGCAGGTGGGGGAGCGGCGGGCTGGGAGGCGGGGTGGCGGGGTGGGGCGAGGGTGGTGCTGGGGGCGGTATCCCATGGCGGAACCATGGGCACGAGTGCAGGGGCTCGGCATTTGAGCTGTGGCACCGCACCCGGATTCGGGCACCGATTGGGCGCAAGGAGTTCGGTTGCCCGCTTGCTCAGTTGTTTGGGCGCCCACCTCTCACAAATATACGGGTATACCTTTTGTTGTCTTAGCGCCGCCCGGTTCTGTCGCATGCCCTTCGGCCTTCCTTGCCCCGCGCTAAAACCATTGACACGGGACGTGCCCCCCGTTTCCACACATGCCCGCCATCAAGGCTTCCGAAATCGCAGCGCTGCAGCCGCTGCTGTACGGCTGCCGCCGGCTGGTCATGGTGGGCGACCCGCAGCAGCTGCCCGCCACACTTTTTTCCGCCGCCGCCAAGGAGACCCTCCTGGAGCGGTCCCTCTTCGAGCGCCTGGCCCAGGCCGGGTCGGCGGTCAAGATGCTTTCCGTACAGTACCGCATGCACCCCGAGATTCGCACCTTCCCGTCGTCGTACTTCTACCACAACCGCCTCCTGGACGGTGAGTCCGTAATCCGCGATGCGGCGCAGCCGCCTCCCTTCTACGCGGCCGACCTGCTGAAGCCGTACGTGGTGTACGACGTCTGCGGCGGCCGCGAGTGGCTCCAGGGGCGGTCCCGGAGCAACGAGGCGGAAGCGGACATGGCCCTCGGGCTCTACTTGGAGCTGATGGCGGCGGTGCGAGGGGGGCCTGGCATCGGCGCGGCGGCGGCCGAGGCCGCAGCGTCGCTCCTCACTAGCGGAGGCGGAGGCCGGGGTGTGCGGGAGCCGACGCCGTTCAATTCGCGGGGCGGTCAGGACGGCACGCGGGGGAATTCGGTGGAGCGCTCTTTCGGCGGAGCCCCGGGCCCGGGTCAGGGCGCAGCGGGCGACCCGCCGTCCTCTGGCGCGGCGGCGGCGGCGGCGGCACAGGCTTTTGGGTTCCTGGCGGGCTACACGCAGGGGGTGACTGTGGGCATCATTACGCCGTACAGGGCGCAGCGGGAGCTGATTCGACGCAAGTTTGCGGAGGCGCTGGGGCCGGCCGTGTTGGACGCGGTGCGCATCGAGACGGTGGACTCCTTCCAGGTGCGGTGCGGGTGGGCGGAGTCGGGGCGGGAGCGGGCGCGGACGACTGCGCGTTGCAGCGCCAGGCTTGCGTATCTTTCCGAGTAGGTGAGGGAAACCAAGTGGGGGCCGGTCGCATCTTGGCGACTGGTTCGTGTACCGGGTTAGCGACTTGGCTGAGCTCGCAGCAAATGTTTGCAGCAAGCCTTCAGTGTCGGCCTGCAGCTGCGGGCTTGCGGGCGCGCTACGTCGATATAAAATCGCAGCAGCATCCACAGGAGCTACCCCCCAACCCCGACTGACTCATGCACCTACCTACCTCCTACCTCCCACTGCCCCTCGGAAATCGCATAGACACCACCTCACCAACACACCAATTCCCGTGCGCTATAACGTTCCAATCAAGTTTATGCGATACCATCAACGCGCAATTCGCGTCCACCAACCACCTGCACCCACCTGCACCTCCCACACCGCCACCAGGGCAAGCAGCTGGACGTCATCATCCTATCCTGCGTCCGCACCGCCCGGCCCGGTGCCGGCGGCGGCGGTGGAGGTGGTGGCGGCGGCGGTATGGGCTTCCTGGCTGACGTACGCCGCATGAACGTGGCCATCACGCGCGCCAAGCAGTCGCTGTGGGTGCTGGGGCAGTTCGCGGCGCTGCGGCGGGAGCCCAGCTGGGCGGCGCTGATAAGCAACGCGGAGGAGCGGGGGTGCGTCATCGAGGACGCCAGCGCGGGGGAGCTGTGCCTCGAGTGGGCGGCGTTCCAGGAGCGCTACCGGACGTTGTCGGCGCAGGCGGCGCAGGCCGCAGCGCGAGCGCACCAGGAGCAGGCTACCGCTGCCGCCGCGGCGACTGCGCAGCAGCAGCAGCAGCAACAGCAGATGAGGCTGGGGCTGGAGGGCGGAGGGATGTCAGCCGGGCAGGGAGGCCCCCCGCCTCCGGGGATGGGATTAGGGATGGGGATGGGGCAGCTGCCGTACCAGCAGCCGCCCCCACCGCCGCGCCCTAAGGCGGCGCCGGAGTGGGCCCCGCCACCGCAGCACCTGCAGCCGCAGCCTGGTGGCCCCGTGCCCGCGCCTACGCGTGCGCAGCCACCACCGCAGTTGCACCCGCAGACTCAGCCGCTGCAGATGCAGGTGCAGCCGCCGGGTATAGAAGACGCGCCGCCGGGCTTTGGGGCGGCACCATTCCAGCCAAACCAGGATGCGCTACAGCCGCAGCTACAGCCGCAGCCGCGGGCTCGGGGACGCGGTCGCGGGGGTGCTTCCCACCATGGTCGCACGGGTCCACACGTTCACGGCAGGCACCGGGCGCAGCTGCAGCCGCAGCCGCTGCCGGGGCAGCAGCTGGCCGCGGGGCTTCAGTCCTCGGGGAGGGGGCGCGGCGGGCTGGCGAGCATGCTGCCCAAGCATGGGCGGGGGTCCGGGCGAGGGGGCGGGCGAGGAGCGGGGCGCGCGCAACAGCAACAACAGCAGCAGCAACCGGGCTGGGCGCAAGGAGGACAGGAATCGTAGCCGTGTGCAGAAACCAGGGTAGCTTGGGGCGCATTCGCAGACGTTGGCAGCTGCCACCCGCCGCTGAGACGGCCGCGGCAGCAGCGACCAGATAGGCAGCGCTTATTACAAGGGGGGTCCACAATGGAACGGGGCAGTGCGCAGAACGCTCACCTCACGGGCCCTATGACCCCCACAGGCGTACTCCCCACCCTATCCTCATTGGGGTTGGGGGTTGGCCCCTTGGGGATGCGCCAAAAGAAGGGAAATGACAATTAGGTGGGAGCACCGGTAACTAAGGTAAAGATCGGTGAGACGGTTTACGCTCGGTAGTCAGATGCGGGTTTGGCGAACTGCTGTCGCGTGGCACGTGGGTTGTGGGATAACGGGCTGCTGTGGTCGTATGTGGCGTTAGTGCCGGTTGCAGCCCAGGACTTAGCTTGCGGCCGGAACCGTGGCCCATGCGTGTTGGCCAGTGTGACAGGAGCATATGACAGGAGCCTTCGGTAATCTTTAGGCCAACTGGGCACCCACCTCGCTGACTTTCAGACGACAGAAGCCACGGGGTTGAGGCTGCGTGATCGTGTGATTTGCCTCATGTGTACCGGTATGGCCAAGCATGCCTCGCGCCCCCATATCGTTCACCTGGCTGGCCTGGACTGGCCTGGGCTGAGAGCCGCGGCCGAAGCTCCCGGTCGTGGATGTCGTCACTGATGGCGTAGGATGCGAAACGGATGGGCAGGAAGCGACGGGTGTGTTGCGAAGACGGCAGCCGTGAACCGAAGATGGGGGGGCAACAAGGCCGTGAATATGTGCATCGGTTGTGCCTTGCCTCCTCGGCACGCACGCCTGGCCAGGACCCTCGCGGATGCCGGTTTGGGCCGGTACCGTCCGGGTCATGAGAGCTCGTGTGCATTTATTTGTGCGGAGGCACGGACTGATTACTCTGTCATTTGAAGGCTGCGCCTTTATTCGTGAAGCATTGGGTAGGCTTGTAGTTAGGCGGAAACGATTGTGTGGATTTCCTGCGAATCTTCGGATCCTTATGTTTGTGTCAAGAGGTACGCAGGGCAGCGCGGGTGTTGGTCTTATTCACGACGTGTTTTCCCTTGGATCTCGGTAACATTACCGGTTGGGTACTTTCGTGCGGGGCTGTAGCGGGCCTTTGCTGCAGGTATGTTCGGGCCTTGCGGACCGCCAGCACCGAATGCCGTAGGCGACTGCACCAGTAGCCGAGGCAGCAGGGGGAGTAGCTGTCAGCCGGCCTTGAATGCGGGGGAGGCAGCGGTGAGCGGTGTGCCGCAAGGCCCCTGCCTGCTCTGCGGGTGTGCGGCCGGGGTACGGTACCCGCAAGTAGAAAAGGTGAAAAGTGAGAAATGTGATACGGTACGACCTACTGTTGTATCCGTACAAAAGGCAGCGGGCATAGAGTTGAGGCGCAGCGTTGCAGGGCGGAAGGAGCATTTGTAGCGGGAGTGGAGCGATGTCACAGGTATCAACTACCGGCAGCAGCGGATGCTATCTAGTTCAGCTGCTATCTGCTGCTGTGGTCTCCAGCAGTTGATGGGGGATCGATCGGTGCTGTTACAGGATTTGAGCTTACATCGCTGTGGGCATCTGGGCACATGCCCTAACGCTGTAAGGTGGCGGAAGGTATACTTTTGAGTCGTTTGCTTACATACGACCCCTTTGCAATAGCACGCATTTTCCTTTCTGTCGTGCGAGGCCCATGTGAGCCTTACTTGCTGGGCTCAGTGGGGCCTCGCCAACCAACCCGACTGTTGCGGCCGCCGCATGCCCGCCGGTTATGGTGTGACCTGCTGCTCCACAGGCCGTGCGCTTGCTTGGGCGGTGGCGCTGTGGGGAGCTCCTGGCAGCCAGCACGCCACCCGTTCGTGTCCCTGTTTCGACCGTTGGCGGCCGTTCCCTCTGTGCCGCGATACCGCTGCACGGCGTCGCTGTTGCGTTATTTGTTCCAGCTTCTGCCCTTGCTCGCCAAGTTTCTATTTGGCGGTGGGCCGCGGTTACGTGGGCCCTGGTTGTCTGTTTGCCTCGCCCTCGCATGTACTTGGCGTTGTTCCGGTTTGTGAGCTGTCCGCTTGACGGGCGCCTCTTTCCTTGCTCTCGCCGCCAGCCCACCCGGTTTCTCCTTGCCTCGCATTGCACTCTGGTGGCAGCTGTTTGCCGCATGCGCGCAATGCGCAAGGAATTACCCATGATGACAGGCTTTCGTGTTGGAACTTCTCCTTTGGCTGCTTCCCTTCAGGATCATGCCGTCGTCGGCCCTCTCATCCATTATGCCTGCTTTCCTTAACGCTTACTCCGACACCGCTTTAGTTAACGCCACTACATACCTTGAGGAAGCTGTAACACCACATTATCTGGTTGTATCTATCGACAGGCTCCCTGATGCGCCGGACCATGCCGTCAGGCGCTTTCAGTTGGTTTTGTTGTGCAAGCGTCGGAGTTTCGCGGCTGAGAGAGGTACATACCACCCTACACGCATGGCGCTTAACCCTCGTGAGCACCACACAGCTTTACCAACCCCGACGGCGGCCGGCTCATTTGTTGGTCTGACTGACATTTGTTTTTACTTGGTCCCCGCCTCCGCTGACGCCGCTCAGACCAGCTAATATAAACAAATTTCCCTGCAGCGGACCGCGCTGCCCGCGGCAGCAGCCTGTTGAGGTCCATCTAGGTCTTTATTATCCAGGGCGGAGTTTCCGGCTCAGCGATGCCGGAATATCAGTGCACACAATCGACTCGATTCGCCCTCAAATCTTGCAGGCAATCCGTCAGAACGCGTCTATCCTGTTACTACGTGCACGTCAGTTGTCCGTGATGTTACGGTATAAAGCCCCTTCCTTCTGCATTTGGTTTGTTACCAGCTTGGATTCGGCTGGTTACCGTTGATTTCATCCATTGGCATGCTCCAGCTGTCGATCATCGTCGCGCATCATCAGCGCCAACAGTCGTCAGATATGCACTGCAGAGTGACCGAGCGACACTGGCAAGGCGGGCATTCGACTCACGTGTTCGATTTCGCACTGGACTTCCTGCACGTCCCACGTCAAGCCGCCTTCGTACGTCGACATTGACGTGTCAAGTGTATGGAAGCTGTCGTAGGACGTCATCAGATGGGCACGGTCCTTCAAAGCAACTACAGCTTGCTCGCTGCCCGCGAGAAGCTGACTTTCGAACCGATTATGCCCGTGCACGAATAATTGTAGTACTAGACATGAATCGTTGCGCCGTCCCAGAAAGCTAATATAAATACGCACAGCGGGTGTAAGGTATAGTACACATTTTACAGGGCAAAATCAAGCAGTAAAATCAACAGAGCTATTTGTCGGCCTAACCGCTTCACTCGATCGGTGGTTTCCGAAAGCCGTTTGTTTGCGTTGTACATAAACATCATCTACAAGTCAATATTTCATCGTCTTAATACTAGTTGATACCAGGTCAGGTGCCAAGAGGTCATTGACGGGTCACGAAGCGAGCCCGACCTTTGCTGGGAGTCCGAGGTTCCGAGGTAACATGCAGACTCGTGCCAGCTTGCGCTATTAGTAGTTACCTGTATGAAGTGGACTGTGAACCTCTTTAGCTCCACTTGCTGCTGCATGGCCGGCGGTTTGAACGCCCGATTGAGACCCCTTCGTACTAAGGTCTGCTTACCATGCGTTGGTCAGTTGTTGTGCTAAAGGGATATGTTTTTCTACCTGCTTCTCGCAGAGATGACACGCGGACTTCCTGCCGCCTTCGCTGGCGGTTTGCTGGTCCTGTTGGTCCTTGCTATTTCGGCCAGCGCAGCGCCACCCAAGCCGCCCCCATCGCCTAAGCCGTCCCCATGGCCCAAACCGCCCCCAAAGTCCAAGCCACCCCCATCACCAACTAAGCCGCCGGCGGTTAAACCGCCCCCGAAGTTGAAGCCGCCCCCATCGCCAACAAAACCCCCAGCCGTTAAGCCGCCCCCCCGGGCTAAGCCTTCGCCTCCATCACCGAAGGCTGTGCTAAGTCCCGCCGAGTGCGGTGCCCTTGTTAAAACGTATGGCATCCTACCCGGTTACAATTGGGGCTCTGCGCCTGCTGACAAGCAACAGATGTTCATGGACTCGAGCTGCGACTCAAAGATATGCGAATACTGGAAGACCACGTACGGCGTGGTGCCGTATGTGACCTTTGGCACGCTGCCGGCAGCCTATATCCCGTCATGGGACTACCAGCGGTCTTCTCTGGGAAACAGGACCTGCAACAGCTTATCAGGTATGCCACACATTTGCGTCACCCTGCTGTTATGGTGGAACTTGAAACTCACGTTCGCGAGGATGACCATGCCTGTTGGATTATGACCTAGCCTGTTGGATTATGACCTAGCCTGTTGGATTATGACCTAGCCTGTTGGATTATGACCTAGCCTGTTGGATTATGACCTAGCCTGTTGGATTATGACCTAGCCGCCCGGCTTATCGTTATTTGCTGGCACGACTACCATATGCCACGTAGTTGTCTGTCCAGTGTGCGCACTATCCCTGAACAAACACCTGCCCTGCGCGCACGCAGGGCTTGTGGACGCTGCGAGCTGCGGCGCCCTCGTTGAGACTCGGAACATCCGGCCAGGCTTCAGTTGGGGCAACGCGACGGCTGAGCAAATGGAGGTGTACACCAACTCCAGCTGCGACGCCAAGATCTGCGAGTACTGGAAGACCACGTACGGCGTGTTACCGTTCCTAAGCTGGGGCACCCTGCCAGTGGCGCTCCGCCCGTCTTGGGAGTTCCCGCGACCCTCTCTGGGCAACAGGACCTGCGCCAGTCTGATAGGTGCGTTCCATACTGTGCACCCGAAGGCATGGAACCTTCTTCCTTGCTAAATGGGTATGCTATGCTTACCTACCTATGTGGACGAGGCTGCTGGCGTTGCCGTACCTACCTTGGTTACTACCCTCACCACCAAAGCGACTTGATGGCCTGGACTGCAAGGCAAGGTCCTGGAATTCTTAATGGTTGGTTATGTATGCCCTTTCCTTCCCATTCGCGTGTACGTACGTGTGCCAACCCACAGGCCCTATCACTGCTGCGAGCTGCGGAGCGCTCGTCGACGGCGCCAAGATCCTGCCCGGCTACAGCTGGGGCACTGCGTCGGCTGAGCAAAAGCAAGTGTACGCTGACTCGAGCTGCGATTCAAAGATCTGCGAGTACTGGAAGACCACGTACGGCGTGGTGCCGTACGTGACCTTTGGCACGCTGCCGGCAGCCTATATCCCGTCGTGGGACTACCAGCGGTCTTCTCTGGGGAACAGGACCTGCAACAGCTTATCAGGTATGAACGAGACAGGGCGGCCACCACCATCCAGTTCTTACACTCTCGATGCATGCACGCATGCATTCATCCTGTCTTTTCGTTCGTAAGGCCGGGGGGATACTTCATGTTTGGACAAGAACTTAATCCTTGAGTTAATACAGTCAGCGCATCACCCACGCATCAGCGGACTAAATGGTTTTGCGGGAGGATCTGAAAAGGATCATCCGCCGCCCACCGATCGTTCACCCTACTTATGCATTATCCTATCTGCACCCTGAACGGATGGCCTACTGCAGGCCTCGCGGACGCTGCGAGCTGCGGCGCCCTCGTTGAGACTCGGAACATCCGGCCAGGCTTCAGTTGGGGCAACGCGACGGCTGAGCAAAAGGAGGTGTACACCAATTCCAGCTGCGATGCCAAGATCTGCGAGTACTGGAAGACCACGTACGGCGTGGTGCCGTACGTGACCTTTGGCGCGCTGCCGGCAGTCTATTTCGCGTCATGGGACTATCCGCGTTCTTACCTGGGAAACAGGACGTGCAACAACTTATCAGGTACGTACGAGATACATCCGCGTGCCTTATACATTACGCAGGAACGTATTATGTAGGGTGGCCACACCGTACCCGTCTTGTACTCATCATGCACGTTCGCATGAGTTCGTTCGCATCCTTCGTTAGGCCTCGGGATAACCATGTTTGGACAAGTACATATTCTGCACAGTATTATTACCTGTCACTGGTTAGCTAATCAACTACACCCCAGCGGACTATCTGCTGGGACGATTTTGGTGAACCCGGGCCTGGTCCTTCATTCACCTGCCTGCACCCTGACCGGATAACTCCCTGCAGGCCAATTGGACGCTGCTAGCTGCGGCGCCCTCGTTGAGAATCGGAACATTCAGCCACTCTTCAGTTGGGGCAACGCGACGGCTGAGCAGAAGGACGCGTACACCAACTCGAACTGCGACGCCAAAATCTGCGAGTACTGGAAGAACAAGCATGGCGTGTTGCCGTTCATTAGCTGGGGCACCCTGCCAGTGGAGCTCCGCCTGTTGTGGGACTATCCGCGGCCTTCTCTGGGCAACAAGACCTGCACCAGCCTGATAGGTGCGTTGATGTACAGGCCTGGAATGGCTGCTGTGCCTCAGTAGTACTTAGCATGCCGTGCTCAAGCGCCATATACTGTGTGCCCGTCAACTGTGCCAGCTTCAGCAACTCCCCGCCCTCTCCTTCCTTGTACATGAACCTGCAGGCCCCATTGATGCCGCGAGCTGCAGCGCATTGATTGATACCACCAACATCCGGCCCGGCTACAGCTGGGGCAGTGCGACGGCTGAGCAAAAGGACATTTACGCGTACGCCAGCTGCGACTCAAAGATCTGCGAGTACTGGAAGAACAAGCATGGCGTTATTCCGTTCCTAAGCTGGGGCACCCTTCCAGTGGCGTTTCGCCCCTCGTGGGAGTATCCGCGGCCTTCCCTGGGCAACAATACCTGTAACAGTCTGATAGGTGTGTACGATCCTGTACGATTGGATTCCATTGCCGTGCCACAGTAATTTGCCTGCTGTACGTGTGTGCGCCTCATACGTGCATCACGGCCATGCGCCTTGCCTGCTTGAGCATCTCGCTATCATTTGTCTATCTTACTCCTATACTTGATGCGCCCGATGGTTCTACCTCTTGGTCTGGAACCCACTGTAACCGTTACAACAACATGAAACTGCAGGCCCTATCGATGCCGCGAGCTGCGGCGCACTCGTGGAGAGCGCCAAGATCCTGCCCGGCTACAGCTGGGGCACTGCGTCGCCTGAGCAAAAGCAAGTGTACGCTGACTCGAGCTGCGACTCAAAGATATGCGTGTACTGGAAGTCGAAGTACGGCGTGGTGCCTGGCGTGACCTGGGGCTCTACACCGGAGGTTTACAAGCCGTCCTGGGAATATCCGCGGCCTTCGCTCGGGAACCAAACCTGCAACACCCTATCGGCAGGTGAGCCTTTAACCGGAAGGCGCTTGAAGTCCTCGCGAACATCCGGTTACTTGGTGGCTCTTGTGGGGCTGGCAGGAAGTATCTGGCCGCAGCCGGGCGGTTGCTTGATTGTTAAGATCCAACTAGCAAATCGATGTACAAACAGGAAGTAAGGTGGCAGCATCATGCATGCCTCAGCATTTGCGCAACAGGGACGCATTAACAAGGCTAACGTGTTGCACACGTGTTGCACACGCATGTTACCGAGCTTGAAGCCAGCGGATGCCATGCACTGGCTGCACCCGCTGACAGGATCATTAGCGTCGGGTGCGGCACATATTCTTCACCAACCTAACATCCGTACGTACACTCACTGATGCCGATACTACTGGCGCCATTACTGGTGACAGGTAGCCGGGATCGGCATTCAGCATCGCGGTATTTATGAGTAACAAGCATGCATTCGGGAGGTGCAGTAACCAACGAACCCTCCTTCGCCTATTTGCTGCTTGGCACATATGAACGTAGGACCCCCCGACCCGGTACTCGCCGCTCTCGCCCGGCGCTTTGCCCCCGTCCTCAAGTTCTACTCGGACGCTCGGGGTTACCCATCGACGGCGCAAACCTACTATGAGGCTGGTAGGTGCTGTCGGCATCTGTGCTGCGGTGGAACACCCGATGCACGAGCTATGTAATTCCCTGCCTTGATTGCTGGCTTCTGCCAGTTAGCTACTCGACTGGCTATTGCGCTAGCGAGGCGCTCCACTACTCGTGAGACCCGCTTTGTGGGCAGGCCTGCGAATCGATGTCGACTAAACGACCTATCAGGGCGGACGCCTGATGGCAGTCGTCTGGTGTACGGGTATATGCCACCCGCTTCAATAGAGATGCCCTGCTTCATTTCTGGCAGGCTGTTCCATCGGCGGATGACGAATAGGATGAGGGTTGGAATGGATGTCGGAGGGACTCGACACGGCTGTTGAGAAGCCATTGCAGTTCTTGACCCTGCCGTGCCCTTCGTCACCCGTCGCCTACCCGCAGGCTGCACGCAGAAGGTGTGCCCCATGAATGAGTGGCTCTACAAGCCACGTGACCCAAATGCGCACGTGTACTACGGGGTCAGCACGTGCGGCGCCCAAGTCAGGATCAAGTACCACTTCTTCTATGCGTGGCAGCCGCCCTGCATGACCTCCCCGGTCGAGAAGGGCGCCCACCAGGCGGACTGGGAGGCCATCACGGTCATCCTATCCACGGACAGGTCCGAGGTCGCCGCGGTGTCGTACGGCCAACACGGCGGCTATTACACGCGTGTTGCCGGCAGGAACGGCTTTTCGGTGAGGAGGGGCTTCGCTCGTGAGTGCAAGGGTTGCTGGCAAGGGCCAGTCACGATATCGACTAGCTTGTCATTGGCAGCGATGTTACCTGTCTAGCGTACCGATACCCTGAGAAGTTACTGAAGTTACTTCATCGACACGCTGCAATAGTGGCTGTAGCTGTTGGGTGTGCAATGGGGCAGTCAATTGCCGATCGTAAATCCGCAACACAAACTGGGTAGCGAGCGTAGGGTACATACCAAACACTAAGCTCAAAGACGAAGACGCATGCATGTTGCCTGGCTGGGATGTCTTTGCAATAATGCCATAAACTCGCTGCTTCTGACCCTACCGCCGTACTGTATGCACGTACGTTTGCTTAGGAGACGAACGGCAAGCCCATCGTGTACGTCGGCCAGTATGCACACGGCTCCTACTACGACAGCAAGGGAGGCAACGTCATTGCGGCCCAATCGTGCAGCTACTATGGAGATTCGCGCGGCGGAGGTGTAACATGGGACACTGGCAGCGTGCCCCTCGTCGATTTGGCGGTGCGTGCGTATCTGCGCGGCTGGCGAGTACAGTCCAACATGCTGCCGGCACTTCACTGCTGGCCTACCTGTCTTACTTCCTGCCAATTTGCGCATCACCATGGACCCAGCATTCGGCCGCGTGTATCACCATGCATGGACCCAGCAGCTTGGTCATATGCAAACGCACCCAATGACGGCGCACGCCCTACATGTATCGAGCAGCTTAGGGGCTGTGCATACACCTAGGTCCAATAAAATGCCTAACAGGGCGCCACGGTCCTCCCCCCCATCCTCAACCCCCTCTTAGGCCGAATCCAATGAGACTTGGATCAAGGCGACCTACACCGCACCCGGCCAGGAGATCAAGTGGGAGGCCGGCCAGGGCATTAGCCTGAGCGCATACAAGTTCCTGCCCTCCTGCGGCGCACCGGCATGCACGGGCAAGGGCTTCGACCCCACCGTCATTTTGGGCATCGGAACTGAGGATACAGGTGAGCTGCTAGCATACGTGACTCCCCCTGCGTACATGAGTGGAAGAGGACCCGCCGGCGGCGGGCCTCACTCGCATAACACCAATTACCACTCGGGTTTGAACTATGCCTATGCCCATTTGCACTGTACAGGTTGCGGCAGGTCCCAGTGCAAGACGGGCTGGAAGGAATCCGGCCTGCTCGGCTGCTACAGATGTCCCAAAGGATACATTGACTGCGGTGGTTCGTGCGCTAAGGGAACCAGTCCCGTGGACTGCATCAACCCATTCGCCAGCCGCGCTGGCTACAACACAGAGGATTACGACTACACCATTCCAAGCACTGATGACGGGCTGCTGTAAGGAGTGGTGATTCGCTTGCTCGGCCGCCTGAGTCCGGGCAGCAACTAGTGGACCATTGGCAGCTGCGTGCGGGAGGTGACTGCTGTGTGATCGACGCCAATACCGACGTTATACATATCGTTCCCACAAGGAGATGGATACATAAATGTTTTTGTATATATGTGTACATACAATGTACTGGTTACAAGTGCATACCTATTGTGTATGCAAGCGACACTGGTTAGAGAACATTGTGTGTTGCCCGCGCTGTAACCCTGCGCCGTTGCGTACCTTGGATTAATTGGTTGATAAGGCCTGCAGATTGCTTGGATGGCAATGATAGGCCAAGACATGTTGCAGGTTGGCCAGCATTAATGGCATGAGCAAACAGGCCCGGCAGCTAGGTACATTATTGTCCGGATTCAATCAAGTTTTAGCGGTACCTCCTGATGTCCTGGATCTAGTATCTGAATCTAGTATCTGGATTTAATATCTGGATCTAGTATCTGTTACCACATCCATACATTGATGACTATGGATGGACGAACGCGTTAGCCTCCTGTAGCTGGCAAAACCAGTCAGATGAGTTCCTGTAACGGACGGACATGTTGCTTCTTCGGGCTGTCCCAAGATACCGGTACAAGGGGTGTTTGCAGAACATTGCTCGCCATCATAGAACCTAAGGACACGTAGAAGCCTATCTAGGAAGAGAGCTCAATCCTCAATGGCTCGGCGCTCCACTGGACCATGCACGCAGGCCAGTATCAAGCTGTCTTAGTGTTTGTTGCAGGTTCTAGCGCCATGGAACTTGTAGTGACCTTGGAGGCGTGAGATAGTTATGCAACACCTACCGAACACTGTAGCCTATCGCCTACTGAGAAGGGCCTTGAATCTACTGCACCCAGGTTACAGACATCTGCAGACACCGTCCAGCCATACCCCATGTTTCATGAGAATGGGCGATGTCGAATGAAGTCGTGCCCGCCTTGCTTCGCAGGCTTCCCACTGTTTCCCATTGGCCAGCCGCTATTTTTGGAGCTGTATTGCTGGAAATCGGTCCGATATTCCCGCCTGTATGTGACCCACTGACGCGCGCGACATATCGTATGCCAGGAGCATCGTGCATACTTTCAACCTTTGACAATTGACAGCGGTTAGGATTGCTATTGGCGACCAGCATTCAACGAATGGCGGAGCCTTGAGTGAGTAGTTCAAGAGCCGCGCCACACCTAACCTTCGTACTTGACCTACGGGGCGTCCAGGGACCCGGGCGCAGTGATGACCTAATGACTTCGTTTTGTCGTGCGTGATGCTGCGCACATGATTGGGTTTGCGGCCATATGCGCCCCCCATTGCCGACTTCTAGTACTGCTGAGGCATACGCGCTCAGCGCGCTTGCCAGTGTTGGCCCTAGGTCGCGATTATGCGTGCTCCTCGCCGCCGTCCGTGCGTGCTTAGCGGCCCTGTTGGCCAGCGCGGCTAACCACTGATTTTGGAGTTGGCGCCGACTCGTCGCGACGGTAGTTGTAACGGTTACACCGTGCTCGCGCCATCATCTGAGCCAAGCTGTAACGCCAGGTTGGTTTGCAAACGCAAACAGTTATGGCTGACCACCAAGCCCTGGCGTGTCTGAAAAACGTTCACCCGTGGACAGCGGGGATGGGCCTTGGCAGGCGGCCTTGCGCGGAATGAAATTAAGCCCTACACACCACCGCCGCCGGGGCAGCCGGCGCCCGGAGCAAATGAGACGAGCCCCCGCAGCAGCCGCCATATGGTTCTACCGTCTGGCCTGGAGCCCACTGTAACCGTTACTAACAGTTACTACTACTGGTGCATGCACGTCGCAGGCCCGCATCGGCTGCCTGCCGCTACGGGGCGGTGGGTTCAGTGGTTGTTGTTGTAACGGTTACAGTGGGTTCAGTGGTGCCCCGTTCTCCAAGCATCCAAACGTCGTCATGGAAAGCTGCGGCGCACACGGTACACCAACGGGAGCAGCCCGGCGTGGCTAGTAGCGCCAGACCGCAAGTCCCGCAATACAGTGCAGCGTCAGCAGCGTCATAAGCTTTACACCCAAGCGATCGTGGCGAAACACGAAGGGTGCACTCTAAAGTTGTAGTACCGCAAGAGGAGCTCGTTACGCAGAACCTGCTCAGGCACCATCGATTACATCATATGTATATTTTCGCGGCTGTTATTTTTCCGTCGGTAGGTGCCGCTTCCGACGTTGGGAGGCCGGGAGGTAGGCCGACGGGCAGGCACCATGGCGCACAACCAATGAGCGCCTGCGCATTAGTCCAGCGCACATGCATTGTCACCAGCTGCGTTTATGTTGTGACCATTCAACAAACATTGCGCACAACGTCGCCCATGGCGGGCACGCAACCCGCCACAAAAGCCTTATAGTCGGGCGGAGTCTGGCGGGCGGAGTCGGGTGGTCATCAAAACTTAGGGAAAGCCCTCGCTCCTTTTGATGCTCGCTGGCTGGCTAGAAACAAAGCGAATTCGTTCAGCGCCGGTGCGTGCATGTCGTCTTCTGGCTGGGTCGATTGGACGCACTCGACCGGCAAGGAAGGCAACCGTTCGGTTCGCGAATTCCCAGTCCGCACTAGACTTCACCGTAGCGCAGCAGTTGGCAGAGCAGAGCCTTCATTCGCGCCATCATGCGTGTTTCCAAGATTTTATGAGTGACGGCAGGTCGTGCTGTGTGACTGTTGCTAATAAGGGATGCCAGGAGGACCTCCTCTGCTGCCCACGGGAACATCAACCCAAGTATAACTCGCGGGCGGCGACAAGCGCACGTCTGCGCCGCTATCAGCAAGCAAGTATGCTGGAAGCATACATACTCACGTATCTAGAGCGTCCATACGTGGTTTTCCAGTTTCAAGACATTTGCTGTAGTAACCGCTGAGAAACTGCTGTACCGCTCTATTCGCTCGACCCACCGCCGGCACGTGCACTTCGTGGGCAGCTGGGCCCTGCGTCTCTGATGATTTGACGTTAAGCGTCATTATCACTGGTGTTGTATCACGTCTTTCCAGAGGAAAAGCTGCCTGTGCTGTTGGATGGTTCGGCTCCCAGGTAGGAAACCGGAACGACCCGGGCGCGGTTGTCTCGGTGTTGCGTGTTGCTAATACGGTTTGGGGGCGTGACAAATCGCCCTCTTAAGTACTTGCTACCACTCGTCCGGACTCTATCGCAGCCTTCGACACCCTCCTTACTCCAAGAATCAACATCAAATCGCCTCAGGCAAACCAGTGATAGCCGTAATACGGCAGTATTGATCGCTACTACCCGGGCTACTCGAGCGTGAGGTACTTGCACTAGCTGGCACACACTCGCAACCATACAACTCCGCTCCCTTCGTCCTCCGAACGTCGACCCCAGCCAGCTCTGCAATGCCGCAAAGGGACACCCGCCTCACGGTCGGTCGCAGCGGCACTCCATCTGCCGCACTCCTCCACTCCACACCACCACACCACCACATTACTCCACCACCACACCACCACTCCACCACACCACCACTCCACCACACCGCCATCCTACCAAACTCCAACCCAGACTATGCTGGCGAGCTGTTTTACGCTTAACCAATCGTTAGGAGCATCGATGAACTCCACGTGCAAAAACCATTCACCACGTGCTAGACTCCTCCCAGGAGTGCATCAAAACACATCACAGCGTGGAAAGCTGCTCTCCTGGCCGCGCCCACGTAGGAGGTCCTCCCCCATGCGCCCAGCGCATTGACATCTTGACACCCCACGAAATCCTCAGCTGCAGCCGGCTGCCATAGCCTGCCGGCGAAACACCGTGACGTCGCCCGGAGGCCGCTCCTACAGCTACTACCGCCCCGGCCCATCATGATGCGTATCTACTGCAATCTATGGGTCGATCACCTCGGGCTCGACGACCTGCACAGCACCCTCCCCCCGCGCCGCTCCGAAACCCGCGTCCTCTAGCTCCCGATCCAACAAGCTCCAGGTGCTGGGGTCGTTCGGATCCATGGATCCTGCCCGCCGCGAGCTCACATCAGCACCTACAGCAGCGCCTGAACTTGATTTGGCGCTGCTATCGCGGCCAAGCTGTGCGCTGCCCAGGCCCCGACCACGCGCCCTGCCATTGCTGCTCCCTGCCTTGCCGACACCGAAGCCGGGCCTGGCGGCGGCGGCAGCCGCAGCCGGCGGTGCCGTCGATGCGGCCATCAGGTCCTCGTCACTCGCCAGGTCCTCCTCCTCCTTCACCGCAGCCGGCGACTGCTGCTGCCGCGGTCTGGACTGTGTGGGTAGGAGCTGCAGCAGCTGGGCGATGGCGGCGTCGCGGCGCCGCCGTCCGTCTGCGGTATCGGAGTCCATGCCGGCGGGCGGTGCCGGCGGTGCGCCTGGCGATGCCGCCGTCCGCCGGGAGGCACCTGCCCGCTCCGCGGGTGTGAGGCGGCGGAAGGGAATTCGTGTGCTGGGGGCGTCCACGGCAGGCGCGGGCGCGGGCGTGGGCGTTGGCGCTGGTGCCGTGCCTGCCGCCGGCGCCTCCCGTGAACCCGATGTCGACGCGGATGCCGCGCTGGCAGGCGGGGCCACGGACGACGACACAGACAAGTTAGCCTCGTCCGTCATGACGTGCGGCTGCGTCCGCTGCGCCACTCTGGCGGCCTCTGCAATCTCTACCGCCGCCTGCGCCGCGCTGATCGAGGCGCCGGCGCCGGCTACCTCCAACAACGCCCCCTCCTCGTTGGGTGAGGACAGGCCCTCAAGGGCGTCATCGAGCAGGTCCCGGAACTCCGCGGCCTCCACCTCGCCTAACCCAGCGCCCGCAGAAGCAGCAGCAGAAACCGGCGACCTATCGCCTCCCGTCCACCCGCTGGCGGCACGGAAGGACGAAAACGCCGCCGTCGAAGCTGACGCCGCCGCGGTCGCGCCGCGCGTGCCGGTGGGCAGTCCCCCGCCCGACTCCGGCCCCCGCCTGCCACGCAGCTCCTCGCCGCCGCCGTCGCGAGTGTCGCTGCCGGTCGACCGCCCCTCGCGCGCGGCCATCAGCACGTCCCCAATCTGCACCGCCAGCTGCGTGTCGTACGGAATGTTCCGCCTCTCGCACATGTCCATCCGCTCGACCAGCGCCTCCTCCAGGGCTCCGAGCTGCACCTCGCTGAAGGGCTGCCGCCACTCCGCCATGACCTGCGGCCGAGGGAGTTGGCCGGGGGGAGTTAGCGCCGGGGGCTCAGGGGCCGAGAGGATTTGTGTGTGGGCCACGGACGGGGGAGGGTGGGGGGCGATGCAACGGGACGAGCAGCGACGTGTCCGGCCAGTGCCACGGCAGGGGCTGCGAACCCCTTATCCGCGCGGCTGCGGAATGGCTGTCGACACTAGTGCGTAACCCACCGACGCCCTCTCATGCCATCCTCACTCCGGCATTGCCGCCAGCCCCGGAACACCTGTCGGCGGTACGCCGCTGTGCGAAACAGGACCCCCACCGGTGACCATCCAGCCCCTTCGCCAGTCCCGCACCCACCCTCATAGCCGTCATCATCATCGGGAAGTCCCTGCCGGGATCCTCCAGCGTCCGCTCATCGCCCATGCCCGCCACCACCGCCACCGCCGCTGCCGCCTCCGCGCGCCACCGCTCCGTCGGCAGCACGCCCCACTCCACCAGCGAAGTCAGCACGAACCCCAGGCAGGTCAGATGCTGCCACGCCAGCCGCGGCTGCTGCACTTTGTCCCACGGCTTCGAACTCAGCTGCAGCCTGAACTGGACGGTGCCGACGTGCAGGAAGTAGGCTGCGTTCATAATCGCGTCCACGAGCTTGGGTCCGGGCCGGTAGGCGTGCTGGTTCAGAGCCTGCAGCCGGGGAAGTGGGGAGCGGTAGGTGTGGGGGGGTGAGGAGGGACCGGGTCGCAACACGATGAGGAGGGACCGGGTCGCATCGCACAAGTGCCGCCCAACGGGTTTCCTCTCATACCTGCCCTCACACCTAAACGGTGTTTCTCGCATGTGGGCCTTCCTCGAAACCCTCACACCCACAAGCCGCAGCCACCCCACCTGGCACAGCTCCACCAGGGCGACCTCGTTCATCATGTCCTCCGCTGCCTCCGCGGACGACATCGCCGCGGCCACCTGCTCCGCCTGCGCTGGGTCGGCACTCTCCGCCTGAGCCGCTATCATGGCCATCGACTCCTCCAGCACGCGAGGTGCCGCCGCCAGCGGGGCCGTCAAGACCGCCTCCGCGGCCTGCAGTACCTCCGTACGAACCACGTGGCCCATAAGCCCCACAGCATTCAGCAGGCCCACGATGACTCGCGGGTCGCCAACTGCAAACTCGCGCATGCGGTCCTCCAGCGCCGCCGCCAGCCGAGCCGGCAGCGTGGGCGCCAGCGCTGGCTGGTATCCAGCGCTCACCGCCCTCGCCACGGACTCCAGCTCAAGCGGCGGTAAGGTGGCGGCCTCCGACTCGAAGCCCCTGCACGGCAGGTCGCAACATTCACAACCGCATCAGGACCATCATGACGCCATCGACGTCATCACCACCAACTAAAAGTGTCGACGAGCCAGCTATAGACCGGGCCTGACTCTATACGCCCCGCGGCGCCCCTTCACATCCCCCCACATCCCCACCCCAGCCCTGCCTACTTGTAAAAGTCCGCCAGCCACTGTGGTTCCGGAGCGCATCCGCCCGACTCCATCCGGTGCAGCAGAGCCGCCGCTTGCACCCAGCCCAGCTCGCCCAGCCGGCCTAGCGTGAGCGCCTGGGTGGCCCGCACCCAGCTCGCCCGCCGCTCCGGCGCCTTCTCGTGCGGCAGACTCAGGTCGAAGCTGCTGATGACGGTTATCACGATCGTGACGGTGGAGAAGGCGTAGGCGGGCTCCTCCTGCGACATCTGGGCCAGGTCCTCGCCGCGCGTGCACTCCAAGAGGGCCTGGAGCGGCACGGAGGGGTTGGGGAGTGAGGTGGGGGGGTTGCGTGGGAACGTGTACCGGCCCAATGAGGATGGGAGGTCGGGGGAGGCGAGGTGGTCACGGGAGGTGAGGATAAGAGGTCGGGGGAGGTGGTCCAGGAACAGGGTGGGATAGGGCGTGGTGTGACCGGCGGAGGCGTGGCAGTGAGGCACCCTCCAGGTCAAGCCGTACCTGCAGCAGGTGGCCGTACTTGGCGGCCGCCAGGTGCCTGCCCTCCTCGTCCTGGGCCTCCGACATGATGAGGAACGTGACGAACCGGAACAGCGGCAGCGCCGACCGGGTGTCCAGCTGCGGCAGGAGGCCCTACAGGGAGGGCGGGAGGGCGGGTGGTAGCGACGGGCGTTGCTGATATCATTAAATGGGGCGTATGGCGAGCTAGCGCGGGACCTGTTTGGAACGCATGTACAGCTATATTGGGAGGTGGGGCGATAAGGAGTAATACTAACGGGAGAGCTGGTAGCGGGGACGCGCGTGTGATGGCACAGGAAGAGAAAAAGACGAGATGGGGCGGCGGGTTGGCTGCGAAGTGAACCGGGGAACCGACAGGGGTAGAGATTGAGTACTACTAGCGGGAGGGCAGGTCCAGGGTACAAACCAGTGCAGGCAGGTCGAGGGTACCAACCAAACCAAGAAGGACAAGGGTACCGTAAACTGGTAAACCGAACAAAAGGGCGGGTTTGACAACTCAGTGTGGGTCGCCCCACCGGAGGCACCGTACCTCGATGCGCTGCATGAAGACACGCAGGAAGTCGGGTCCCGGCACGTGCGCCTGCTGCATGCAGTGAAAGGCCAGTGTGGCCAAGATGTGGGGGCTCTGGACTGACATCCGGGAGCCCAGGTAGTGCTCCAGGTCCTGCGTGTGCGCGGATGCATGGAGGTGGCGGGGAGGGGGCAGGGATGTGGTGGGAAGGGGGCGGGGGGCGGGAATGTGAATGGAAGTGTGGCGAACGGTTGGGATGCGGAACCCACGGGCGATCCTCACGGTCTTGCTGTCCGGCGGGTTGCCATCTGGAGGGACATACGTTGTGATCTCGGCAGGTTAGAGCGGAAGTGTTATGGGGGGGTTAGGGGCAGAGTGGGAGTTGGCTGCCCCGGTTTCCGGTCTGCAGTCTCCTTGCAGCCGAGGCGAGATGGCTGGCGTGGCACCTGGCTGGCGTGGCACCTGACTGACGTGGCACCTGGCCGACGTGGCACCCCGAGCGGCGCCGACCCGCGCAACAACAAAACACGGCGCGACACACGCCTGAGACGGGCACTCGGTACGTCCCCGCCCCCACCCCCGGGGGCTCCCATGTCGCCTTACGCGTTCCTTCGCCGCCCCAGCCCACGCCGCCCACCTGCAAGAAGGCGATGGACGGGTTGTACCTCAGGGCGCCCATCTGGCGGAGCAGCTCCTGCAGCGGCGCGTCGCTGACCGCCAAACCCGCCGGGGCGGTGGCCGCGGCGCCGCGGGGCCTGGGCTTCGCCTGCCTCAGCCCCGGGCGCACTGCACTCTCCACCAGGCTCCACAGCGAGTCGGGCGGCTGCTGCTGCGCGTTGTCCAGACCCACCAGCAGCAGCACCACATCGCTCAGGTCCAGAGGCTGCAGCAAGCTGTCCGGCAGCATGGCCAGGTCCGCCGCCTCCAGGGACTCCACCTCGGCCTTCGTCGCCATCTCCTCCTCCGCTGCTTGCTGCTGCTGGGACTGCTGCTGCTGTTGCTCTAGCCCCCCCAGCGCCAGCTGGCCCTCAAGGTCCTCCATCACACCCCGGCACGCTGCGACGCCCAGGACGACGTAGTTGGCGTCGAAGCGGCTCGCCAGCTCCGCCAGCGCGACCACCAGGCTGCGGGCCGTCAGCGGCGGCCGCTGCACGCCGGCGTCAGCTGTGCCGCTGTCCAGGTCCGACAGGATGGCCTCGAACACGCACTCCAGCCACTCCACGCCCGGCCGGGCGCCCATGTCGTACAGCGCCCCTGCGGCCTGCGCAATCTCCAGCACCCCCCCCAGCGTGCCGTCCAACGCCCCCGCCGCCACGGCGTCGCAGAGCACCTCCAGCTGCTCCGGCGACGGCGCAGCGCCCAGCTCGCGCAGCGCCACCACGGTGTCGTACAGCGCTCTGCCCCGCAGGCCGTTGGCTTCCGCCGCCGCCGCGAGGCGCGCGGCGGCGGCGGACGTGACGTGCGGCGGCAGCGGGAGGCCCAGTGTGGCCGCAGCCTCCAGCACATCCACCAGCGCGTTGCCGTCCAGGGAGGGCAGCACGTGGGCCTCCAGGTAACGGCCCACCTCAACGGCCAGGATTGGGGAGGATGGGGCGGGAGACGAGGAGGTGCTAGCGGGGGAGGACATGGGTGGCCCGGATGCCGGGGCAGCGGCGTCGGCCTCCGCCACGGCCTGCTGACCCACGGGTCCGGACCGGGCCAGCGCCCGCAGCAGCTGCAGCGCCTCAGGCTGCGGCAGGGAGGCCAAGCGTCGCGGCAGGGCGCGGGCGAGTTCTCGGATAAGCCTGCGCGCAACGAGGGGGAGGGGGCGAGGGGGCGGGGTATGGGGGTTTAGGGTTTAGGCGCCATTGGCCGCCCTGCTTATATGCACCTCCCAACACCATCACCCAAAGAACCTCTCCTGTGCTTACACCCCTCCCCTCCGCACCCAACCTAGCTGGACGACAATCCCACCCGAAGCGGCACCTATCTCACCTCGCGCTTGGCATGAAGCCCAGCACCGTCAGCGCCCACACCGTGTCCAACACGACGTCTGACGGCAGGCGCCGAGAGGCCTGCCCCAGCGGCCCGTCAACCGGCCCGCCAGCGGAGCCACCTGGCGCATCCGCCGTGCCGTCCACGCGGGCCGCCAGCGCCGCCAGCTGCTGCGCCAGCGCCGCCCGCCGCTCCAGCAACTTCGCTGACGCTCCAGATGCGGCTGCGCCGACCTCAGCCGCGTCGCCGGCCGTGTCCAGCTTGGCCAGCAGCCACAGCACGTCGGCGGCGCAAGCGGTCGGCAGTGACGGCGCAGCCGCAGCGCCGGCGGCCGCCAGGGCGGACAGCCAAGGCGCCGCCGCCGCTGGCCGCTGGTCGTGCGGCAGGACCGCCAGCAGCCTGCCGACAGCGATGGCCGACGGCAGGTGCTGCAGAAGCGTGTTCGGTAAAGCACCGCCGGCACCGGCGCTGCGCTTCTCCGCCCGGGCGCGCGCGCGCTTCCGGTCCCTCTCCTTGCCCTTACCCTGGCCCTGCTCAGCCCCGACGGGCGGCGCCTGCTCGGACAACGCCACCGCCACCGCGGCGTCGGTTCGGCTGCCCGAACGGTCGCCGCCCCACGCCGCCAGCAATCGGCGGCTGTACGACAGGTACTGCTCCAGGAGTGCCGGGGGTGGGACGCCCAGCTGAGGCACCTCGGCGCAAGCCTCCACGTACGCGACGGCGGCGTCGAACGGCAGCGCCGCCACTACGGCAGCGGCAGCGGCGGCGCCGCCGCCGCTCGAGGACACCACAGCCGCCAGCGCCGCCGCCAGCGGCGGGCCAAAGTCGGCCCCCGCCTTATCCCGACGCAGCGCCAGCAGCGCCGAGACCACCTGACTCAGCTCGGTTGTGTGCCAGACCGGTGCCGGCTTCTCGCCGGCAGGGGTATGCGCTGCCGTCGCCGCAATGGCCGCCGCCGCCTTTAGCTGCGCCGCCAGCACACGCTGGACCTCCTCCCACCACTTGGGGCTGACCTTCCGCCCCTCCGCCGCCGCCACCACCGCCAATGTGTGTGACAACAGCACCGGCGGCGCCATCGCAAGCTTAGCCTGAGAGACGATGAGCAGCTGGTTGCAGACGGCCTCTCTGACGTCGCCGCCGAGTCGTACGACACCGTGCAGCGCCTCCGCCAGGTCGCGGTACGAGAACTGCACCGCGCGGCCCTCCACCTGCCGTACCGCCAGTGCGAGCCACGCCGGCGTGACGTACTCCTGCAGCTGCAGCGCCGCCAGGCCGCCAAGCAGCTGTGCCAGCTGTGGCGGCGTGAAGGACGCCACGACGGCGGCGCCCGTAGCGGGCCCCGGCGTCGACACCCCGGCGCGGGGGGGTGCGGACGGCGTGCCGGTGGGTCGGCTGCCCGGCCGCGCGCCGCGGCCTGCGGCCACGGCCGCAGCCGCCGCAGCCGCTCCCGCTGCCTGGGCCTGCGTCAGTGGGAGGGGTGCCTCCAGGAAGGGCGTTGCGGCGGCCAGGAAGGCCTGCGTCCACGCCGCTGACGGCCTGCAGTCGTGTGCCACCAGGACCTGCAGCGTCAGCGCCAGAGCCGCCGGTGACGCCACCGCCATCTTGCGCTGCATGTCGTCGATGAACGCCCCGAACCACTGGCTACTGCCGATGGCCGCAGCAGTGGCCGCGGCGTCAGGGGCGGCGGCGGCGGCGGCGGCGGCGGCGGCGGCCAGCCGTTCCAGCCGCGTCACAGCGGCGGCAATCCGCGCTGACGTGAGGGGGTCCAAAGCCGGTAGGGTCTCCAGCGCCGCCGCCACCAGGGCGGCCAACCAGGCTGGCGGCACAGCCAATCCCAGCGCAGCGGCACCGCCGGCCAGAGCCGCCAGCGCCTGCGGCGACGCCGCCTGCAGCGACGGCTGCAGCAGGTGTAGCAGAGCTACCAACTGACGACGTGGCAACAAGCTCCCGACGTCGCCGCCATCGCTGCCGCCGCCGCTCACTTCCGCACCCACCGGGACGTCCAGCTCTGCTGCGCCTGCATCGCCCACCGCTGCCGCCGCTGCTGCCGCCGAAGCCGCCTGCTGCAGGCGCGCCACCAGCTGCACCAGCTGCGCGGTGCGCTCCGGCCCCAGCACCGCCAGGACCTGCTCCGGAACCAGCGCTGCTTCCGAGACGCGGCGCAGCACGCCGGCCGGTGTCAGCACGGCGGCGGCGCCGCCGCCGTCATCCTTGCCCGTCGCCGCCAGCGGCTTCGGCGCCATGGGCTGTGTCAGCGGCAACGACAGAGAGTCCACGGCGGCGAACAGGAACGCGCCGTCCTGCGGGCCCATGGTGGCCGCCAAGTCACGCAATCTCGTCAGCACAGACGCCACCAGCGCCGGCCGCAGCTTGCTCTTGACCGCCGCCGCCAGCCCCAGCAAGCCCACCAGCGACCCAGCCGGCAGCTCCCCTACGTGCTGCCCGGCCACGGACAGGAGGTGCTCCAGGGATGCGGGCTTGATGCCCGCAGGCAGCCCCAGCTCCAGCGCGCGGCGCGCGGCGGCGGTGACGGCGGCCGCCGCCGCCGGTGCGTCAGTGGCGCGTGACAGCATCGCCGACCAGACCTCCGCCGGAGTGCGGACGTCCAGCAGGCTGAGCCCCGAAACCAGGGCCGCGAGGTCGGGCACGTCCAGGGAGGACAGCGCCGTGACGGCAATGGACAGGAGTGACTCAGCCAGCTGCTTTGCGGAAGCAAGGGGCGCTGCTTCGCTACCGCCGCCTGCCAATTCGCCCAGGTGTAGCGTCAGTGCACACGCAGACGCGCCGGAGCCGGCGGCGGAGCCGCCGCCCGCGGCAAGCAGGCGCTCAGCCACCGCGGCCGTAAAAACCGGCCGGGCACGGCTGGGGGCGCTGCGGCCCGCTCCCCGTGTCAGGGTGTGCAGCGCCGCCGCGAGGGCGGCCACCTGGCCCGCCGATGCGCGCGGCAGGCTGGCGACCACGGCGGCCTCCCACGCGTCCACCCAGGCTTCCTGCGCGCCGAGGGGCCCCGGGGAGGTGCAGCGGGGTGAGGTACACGGGGTTGAGGTGGTGAAGGGCATGAGAGCCATCCGCGAGGACCGCGCCACAAGGTGCAGGCACTCCCGGAACGAGGAGGAGGTGAGCCCCACACCCAGGCCCCGCAACCCAGGCCCCGCAACCCAGGCCCCGCAACCCAGGTCCCGCAACCCAGCCGGGTGACCGGTCACAGGGGCACGGCTGTAAGGCGGCTGCACCATCTGCCCCGTCAACGACTACCCTACCCACCCGGCCACCCATGCACCGGTACAACTAAGGAACTCCCAGCCAACTCCCAGCCAACTCCCAGCCAACTCCCAGCCAACTCCCAGCCAACTCCCAGCCGGGCATCGCACGTGCCCCACCTGCGGCTGGTGCCCTGCAGCTACGAGCGCCTTCGCGAGGGCCAGCTGACCCGCGGGTCCGACGGACGACAGCACTTCCTCCCGGCATGATGCCGTCTCCAGTGGCCGCATCAGCGCCGGCGGCACCGCCACGCCAGCGCCGCTGCACGCCATCACGCCCTGCGCACACGCCGCCAGCTCATCCGCGTCCAGAGCGACAGCCGCCGCCTCCGTCGACATGGCGGCAGCGGCGGCAGCGCTGAGCACCTGCCGTGCCGCCTCCTTTGCCGTACTCCCCAGTGGCGCCAGCTGCCCCGCCGCCACCAGCGCCCTCCAACCCAGCAATCGCGGCGAGGGGATTGCGGCGTCAGCGTCGCCGCCGCCGGCAGCCGCATCCATCACCACACGGCAAGCCCGCTCCAGAACCCCCGGCGCAACGGTGCCGTCCAGGCCCGCCACCGCCGCCACAGCGGCGGCGGCCACCTCCGGAGCCAGGTCGGCCACGTGCTGCGTGACCAGGTGCCGGACAGCGCCCGCGAAGGCTCGCGACGGCGGCTGGCGCAGCTCCACGCAAACCGCCGCCAGGGCCAGGTAGTTCGGAAGGAAGGCGGGGCGCAGGCCAGCAATCGCGTTTTGGGAGGAGAAGCGGGCCAGGAGGCGGAGGTGCAGCTCCTGCGCGGGCAGCAGGTAGCCGCAGGGTCGGCAGCAAGCGGTGGTCATACGTCAGCGGCAGTCCGTGAAACCGGAAGTGATGCGACGCAGGCGGGTGCGGGCGCCCGCAGATGCCGGTAGGAGCGCCTGGGCAAGGCGCGTTGAGGCAGGTGCCTTGAATGCCGGAACTCGCACGAGGTCATGGGTGCTGGGTTTTAGTGAAGTGCTCCTGCAATGTGCGATCCCGCACCACGTGCGTGTGCACCACGTGCGTGTGCACCACTCGCCCCCAGCGCCCTCACCCGCAAGGCAGCCGCCTCAGCATCCCCGCCCCCGCCGGCGGCTCCCTTCCCTGCCGCATCCTGCTGCTGCCTTCCCAGCTGCTGCTCCTGCTGCCGCTCATGCGCCAGCCGGGCCAGCCTCGGGAGCTGCTGCGCCGCCAGGACCGCCTGCTGCGGGCTCAGCCGGTCCTCATCCACGACGGACCGGAGCGCAGCCACACTCCCGCAGCCGCGGACGCGCGCCTCCATCCCGGTCGCTGCTGCTGCTGCTGCTGTGGGTTGTCCAGAGGCGCCCACACGCACGTGCTTGTCGGCGCCGGAATTCGTGGAGTCGTCCCCCTTGCTGTTGCGGCTGCTGCTGCCAGGAGCGGTGGTACCACTGAGGTGACTGCTGCCGCCTGCCTGTTCCCTGCGACCGGAAGAGGAAGCGGCTGCACCACCAGCACCAGCACCACCAGCATCCTGGGGCGCCCTGGCGAACACCGGTTGCTCGCGGGGGGGTCCAACGTAGCGGCCCCCTCGGCCCGCCTGCCGGGCCGCTGACCGTGCATCCGATTCGACAGCCACCGGCGCTGCTGCTGCTGCCATGTCGTTGCTGCGCTGCTGGCGAGGCACCCGCTCCTGTGCATCCTGCTTCTGGGCCCCACCTGCACCACCAGAGCCACCGGCTCCCTCGTTTGCGACCATGGCACCGCCAGCGTTGGTCAGGGGACCAGCCGCGCTTTCCGTAGCGCTTGCCTCCGCTGCCGTGCGCGCGGCAAGGCTCAAGAACAAGCCTTGAAGCTGCGCCGCCGCCTCCGACAGCTGCTGCACTTGCGCCCCGACACCGCTGGAAGTGTCCGCCCCAGCAGCCACCTTCGTAGCAGCCGCGAGAGGCTCCGCCATGGGCCGTACGTCGACAGCAGAAGGCTGCAAGCCAGCACCCCCTGCTACAGCTGCGTCGTTAGCCGAGGTTGCGGCTGCCGCTGAAGCTGGCTCCGGCCCGCTGGCCGTTGACGCCGGCAGCGGCTGCACGTCCGCTTCTCCCGAGTCCGAAACTGGGCCTGACTGCGGCGCCGCCACGCTCGCCAACACGGACGACTGCCGCTCCGCGACTGCTTCGGCGTCGACAACAGCCTGCTGCGGTTGGTGCTGCTGCGGTTGGTGCTGCTGCGGTTGGTGCTGCTGCGGTTGGTGCTGCTGCGCCTGAAGCGGAATCTGAGCCGCCGCCTGCTGGCCTCCTGGCGCCGCCATCCCTTGCACATGCTGCGTGAGCGCCTGCACCTGAGCTACCAGCTCCGCGTTCTGGGCCTGGGTATTGGCCACCAGCGCAGCCATGTCCAGCAGCTGCGGCGGTGCAGGGTGGGTGCAGCGAATGGGGGCGAGCAAGTGGGCGGGGGCCGGCGCGGGGCGGAAGGGCGCCCACTGACCTAGCACCCCTAATGGCTGGCCCCCAGTGGCGGGGTGGGGGCGTAACCAGTCAGCCGACAGTCTGCAAGTCGGGAGAGCGCGTAAGCGCGTCGACATTGCCATGGCGCATACGGCAGCCGTACCCCGGCACGGAGGCACCAAGGCTATAAGCGCTGTTGCGACTAAGGTCCTGCACGACACCGCCCCGCGCACCTGGCGCTGCAGAATTGCCATTTGCTCCAGCATCAGCCTCTGGCTCAGGTCGCTAGGAGCCAGCCCGGCGTAGGCATTGCCGTTGACCGGAGGGGTGGCGATGTGCGCCAACATCGCCGGGTGGCCATGGGCGGGGTGCTCGCCGCCGGTGGGGTAGATCTCGCCAGCAGCGGTTGCGATGTTCGGCGTGGTGCTTGTAACTGGCACGCCGTGTGTATGCACGACGGGATGCTGGCCAATTGTATGAGGCGTTGAAGGTGTCAGCGGCTGAGCAGGTGGTTGAGAGGAGGCACTGGGTGCAGTGACGCCGGAGGCAGCGCGCGGAGGCAGCGGCAGGCGCGATGCCCCGTGCTGGAGGGTCACGGAGTGGGACGGACAGGGCGGGCGGAGTTAGCGGATGAAGGCAAGGGAAGCAACGACGGTCTAGGCGACGGAAAGCTGTTTGAGGTATGGATACGGTGCTGGGCCAAGCGCTCAAGTCGAACTGCAAAGTTGACGCCCGCGATGGCGTGTCAAGCACGAGTGACTGACGTTCCACCAAGTCAACGCGTGACTTTCAGGCGCTGCCCACCTGCCCAGTCACTTGTCGACTAATTGACTGTCTCATACTGCAAAGAGTTGGCAAACTGCTTTGGATTGGGGCGGCGGCAAGCAGCTACGCCGCCAGTCACGGAGCCGACACAATCCAAGGAATGTTTCTGGCTAACAAAGCTTGCCTATAATGAATATAAAGATATACGAAATGATTCGGCACAGCGCCTGAAATGGCGACAGACTGCTTTCGGAAAGAATTAGCGACTGTGCACTAAACTCCAATTTGAAGTTGCATCCTTCTTCGCTAACATAAGCGGCATACACATGGTACAGCTGATCGATAATTATTGTCCGGGCATTTGAGGAGCCCGCAAACATCCGTACTTGATTCCGGAGCGCTTTATATTGTTTTAAATTAACGCTGCCATTACTGCGACTGTTTATAATAACGTTGACAATATAATCTCACTACCGGTATGCAGTCTAGCTTGTACGCGATGGGGCGGACGGGCGGCAAGGGACGGAGCACTACCATGCCTGCGGCCCGCAAGTTACATCGACATGCCAATTGATGATCATGACATCGCTTTACTGTGCTGACTTTGCATCGTGCAGCCTGCTTCGTGCATCAAGGCGAGGGGGCGACGACGGTTGACAAACCGTCTAGAGGCCGAGCAGTGTTATTTGCAATTGTGCCCATCGAGTGATGGGTGGACAACCTAATTGCTGCCGACTCGGGGCCTTGCGGTACCGTCGACGCCTGGCGTCTGTTGGGCGCAGGTGGGCGCCTGCTTCAATGCTTACATAAGCGCCCCCCCCAAGCATTGAGCTGGTGACAGCGCTAACCACGTTCCCTCCCACCCTGAGAAAATACCTACTCTACACATAGCTGCTACCTTCCTCTCGAAATCGCTGACACGAAGGACTACCCCTGACGGGGTTTGGCCGTCCTCATAGCTCTGTATGCCAACCTACGCGGGGTTGCGCCCTTGCATCAGGTCTGAATAGGTTCGATCGATATTTACTTCCTATTAAAGCAGATTGGCAGCTCGGCGAATAAACAACATGGGATTGTTCCTTTTGATGAGGAAGGGTTTGCTTTCGCAGAGCTTTCCTACTGCTGCGAAAATATAGCGTGGGTGCAGGATGCTGGTGTGTATGGAGAGATGCAGGTAGGGTGTCTTGCTGTCAAGGCATGCAATGTGCTGCCCCGCTAGGTGTAATGGGCTGGTATGATTGGTTTTGGCAAGGAACATCATAGCATTTGTCGTTTGGAGGGAGGGGTAAGAAGGGGTGAGCCATGATGGACCCCCCAGTGGTCGAGATTGCAGGCACGAATAATTGTGATGGTGTCATGCATGCGAATGCCATGGCAGCGTCAGCATCCTGTTTTTTCCTGGAGTCGTTATCGGTTGTAGCCCCGGACTCTGTTTGGTGGTGGTGGCACGCACTATAGTGCTGTCGGTATCGATGAACGTGCTACCCAAGTAGGATAAATGTGCTACCCGAGTACGTTAAGTTCGTTAAGTTGTAACGGTTCGTTTAAGTGTGTCTCGGTCGCAACCTGGCGGGACAAGGTGCTGAATAATTCAATATAGTCGTACTTAAAGAAAGGCGCCCCACCCGAACAACCGGCCAGCAAAGGGGACCGGAATCCAGCACGACGAGCAGTTCCAACAAACGAAGGCCACAAGGACGGGGGACAGGCAAAAAGTCGGCAAAACCGGGCAGACGGCGCCTCAGGCACACCCACCAACACGGCCACAGACAATAGCAACAACTAGGTGGAACAGATCGCGCGGGAGAAAACGCCAAAGAAAAACCAGCCCCAAGCCTACGAGGCACCAGACAGCGCATGGAGGGTAGGGCGGCTCAGGGCATGGAGGACAGGGCGGCGGTGCATGGAGGGTAGGGCGGCACAGGGCACGGAGGGTAGGGCGGCGGCGCAGCGCATGGAGGACAGGGCGGCGCAGGGCATGGGGGGCAGGGCGGCACGGGTATGGAGGGCAGGCGGCGTGCACGGCGGCGCAGCGCATGGTGGAAGGGTTGAAGGGGAGGCCGGTGAAGGGGAGGCTTGTTGTATCACGCCTGTGTGGCGCGGTGCAGAGTTACGCCTGTGTGGCGTGACGGTCACTCCTGTGTGGAGTGCAACGGGTGCTTCGGCAACCGGGCGCACTGACTGTGTGTCAGTGTGGTAGCTTCGGCTGCTGGTAGTGGACCTGTGTGGTCCCACTGATGTTTCATCGGTTGGAGGTTATGGCTATGTCGAGGCCTGGAGGACGTCGAACTGTGTGTACGACGTCGAGCGCTCGCTGTGTCAAGACGGCTCGCTCTTTCTCTAACCGGTAGTTCTCACTACCACCAAATCTGGACTTTGGCTGGTATACATCAAGGCTGGATATGCTGGGAGAGGCGTACGACGCGGTCCGGCACGACGGAGTACAACGGTTAGGAAAGATGGGGCGTGAAGATGCGTGTCACGACACAGCGCGTAACCATCACAGCGCGTGCAGAGTGCGTTGGTTGCCGTACGCTAAGGGCATGAGTTGCGCCCTGCGGTTAGCGTTGTCTGGTAGATGTGGTTACATGGCTTTGATTGCCGGTAATTACGGTAGTTATATTAGAGCTATCGTTACAGTAGATGTGAAGCCAACGGACACATGGCATGTGTCGGCAGCATTGGTAGATGTGCTCCAGGGATGGCAGTTAGCCACGTTCGGGAGCGCACCTAGGCCCGCTGCCTGGAATGCCCAGGCAGCGGAGTTTGTCGCCACAAACTAACAAAGTCTGGAAGAAACAGCCCTGTACTGACACATCGCTGTAAGACTAGTGCGTACCTCCGCCCATTCTCTCAACAGCATCCACAACTTGCACGTCGCAGTGTGTTGATTGCTCAGTCTTTTCGCTCTCTTCACCCAAGAGCCGACGCACGCGCGTCGGTGCCACGTCCGGCAGCCAGGCGGCCTCTGGGGCTGCGAATCCTCGACAAACTCCGCTTCACGCGGCCGGGGCGGCCGCCGCCGAAGGGGCTGGACAGAGCGAAGTCAATGTGCTTCTGGCTGTCGACACGGACCATGAAGCTGGCTAAGTCCATCCACCACGCTCGCGTGCTGATCCGCCAGCGCCACATCCGCGTGGGCAAGCAGGTCGTGAACGTGGCCAGCTTCATGGTCCCGCCCTGCACAACACGCTGTGTGTCGTGACATGCGGCGCGGGGGGAAGGCAGCAAGCGAGCAGACAGGAGACGGGGATGGCAGTGCGCGGTCCGGGCTGGACGGATCCCCACAGCACTGCCACATACAGCGAGCACAGCGCTGCCACAGTGCGATGGCGGCGGCGAGGGTCGCGGGAGAGGGGGCCGCCGAATCGGGGGAGGGTGCGAGGGGGCTGCGAGAGGAGACTGTGTGCGAATGGCGGGTGAGCAGGTGGCCGGGGGGAAGAGAGAGAGTTGAGGCAGTTGGTATACTTTGCTGTGGGTGTTTCGGGCGCGGCTGGTGGCGGGGGAGGCGGCCGTGGAGGGGAAGAGGGGGCTGGCGCGGGATGAGAGGCGGAGAGGGGCGGAGGCGGGGCGCGCGGGGAGTCCGGGGGGGTTTTACAGGCTAGGGGGGCCGGGGCTGGCGGCAGCAGCGGGTGCTGCTGGGCGCCGGGGCTGTCAGGGGGGCCCGGAGCTGCTGGCTTGCCCGACGACGTGCGGGCCCCGCCGCTGGGGGGATCAGCGGCGGTCAGATAGAGCAGAGCCAGCGGAGCTAGGGCGCGGGCGGGGCGGCCGAGGCGAGTGGGGGTGTGCCGGAGGGGAGGAGGGGGCGCGCGGGGGCGCAGGGGAGATGGTGGGGGGTTCACGGGTGGCGGTGGATGGCTGCCAGGAGGTCGACGTCGTCCGCACGGCGAGCGTGGCGGTAGAGGAAAGGGGAGGCGGCGACGGGATCGCGGAGCTTGGTGGCCAGCTGGCGTTTGGTAGTGGGCTTGGGTGACGAGGGCATTGAGGACCAGGGCAATTTCGAAGCAGACCGGTGATGACGTTATTGACATGACCGGCGGTGCTGGAGATGGAGATGTGCTCCAGGGGTAGGATGAGGAGGCGGGCGGCCCTGACGGTGCGGATGCGCTGGTAGAATGGGGGGCCCCTGTTGCCGGAGAACGGGGGGCCCCTGTTGCTTGGTACACGTGCTTTTGGAGACGGTCGGTGATGGAGGGCAGGGCGGCGGTGCGGAGCACGGTATGTGCGTGTGTGGTGAAGGTGTTGGTGTTGGTGGGAGGGCGTTGGAGTGTCATAAATGCCCGGTTGTGCTGGGCGGTGTGAGTGGAGTTGGCTGCAGCAATGCAGGACTCAGCAGCTGGCCGGCGGGTTACTGCAACCAGGCTGGCTAGTGGCGGCCAGAGGCCGGATCTGCGTCAAGGCGGTGCCTGCCCTGAGCCCGGGCTGTCGTACCCGTCGTCCCGGGTTTAACCATTTCGTTCGGTGTCAGGCGATGCGCCTTATGGCTGTACCATATGGTCTGGGGCCCAATGTGACAGTTACTACTACGAAAATGATGAAAACGCAATTAACAGCTTAGCAGCACAATGCAATTTGATTAAATATGTATGATCCAGTTAATGTGACCAGGACTGCGTTGCTAATGAGGAGCCCACGCACACGCGTGGCCCTATTGAGAGCTGTACCTACATAGGCCGTACCGGTATATATGTGGCGAGATAGGAATAACTTCCTCTTTTTGTTCTTGCCACTTTTGTTGACCTGCTGATGTGGACATATTGCAGTGCATTTTTATGTTGTAAATGTATTGTAGCGCTAACCAGGCCCGTCAACGGTGGCGGCGGCCGGTCCAGACAGCAGCCACCTATCTGTCTGAGCATGCGCTGAGCATGCAGCAAACGAACAATGCAATGTAGTAACTTGTTTATCTAGAGACATTCTAACATGTTATTTCATAAGCACGATGCGTGCACCACATGTTGAAGGCATTGTTCTCGCGGCCCGTTGAGGCCCGTGCGTACGCCTGCGGAACGGGCGACGACGTCACTGAGGGATAGATACATGAACGACAAGAGGGCAAATTCACGACCGAATGTTACGAACGTATCAGTTGTAAGCGCACTTGCCGAAAGCTGGCGAAGGATCGGCGGGGCTCATCATAACAATTGAGGACAAAGACTGCAAAGCCCTAAGGTTCAATCGGTCGGTAAGGGCTGCTGTCACTTTCGCAACTACGCATGTCAGCGGTGGGTTAATGGGCAAAATAATGTATGATGTCCACCTTCCAGGGACAGTCCGAGCGACACTCCCACGGCGGTCACAGAATTCACGGTTCGTCAGTTGCAATATAATAGTTACGATAATAGGGCTTGGCATACGTACTGGCTATTGTATCGTGTTGTCTACCTGGCGCAAGCGACGAGCGCACGCACCTAGCTACCGTGAGGAGAAAAACAGATGGCTTGAAAGGCCCCACGCGTGGGGCAAGTAGGGTTACCCATAAGATACAACCCGGTTCTGCACCGTACTTCTTCCCCTGGGCCCCCTGGGTGCCGCTGTTATTTGTCCTCTGGACTTTTGTTCATTTGGGGTTTCTGCTGGTGCTTTGCCGTATATCGGTCGGGTGTTTTCTTCTCCTTGTGCATCCCTTCCATTTATTGTGATGCGCCTGATGGCTCCAACCTACGGCCTGGGGTCAGGCGACGTGCCCGATGGTTCTACCTTTTGGTCTGGAACCCACTGTAAGCGGTACACAGCGCAGCGATCGGCTGCTGTGCATTAATCCAATCAGACCGCTATGCGATGACCTAGCTGACGCTGGGTCAGCTAAGGGTTCAAAGAGGCGAGCGCCTTTCATGGCGGTGGAGGTAGGGCGGTGCGTGGGTCAGTCGGTGGGCGCGCGCCGGGCCTGAGGCTGGGACGATGAAGTCGGTGGTTGGCGTCAGGCAGGTTATTACACCCGAGTATGTCGTCTCCTCTTTCATTGAGTCAACCATGGGTGCATTAGGCCCCTGGCTCATAACCATGTACAGCGCTCGCTGGGCCCACCCCATCCAAGGTAAGCCTCATTCCGACCTCTCCCCGCTTGTACATGTACACACTGCAACAGCTACGCAAGCTGTCGCGTTGCTTCCGTCAACGAAGCATATTTGCGCATACAGATTGCTGCGCCATCTATCAACTGCGGGTGGCCTGCGTTATCTACAAGCTGCTCCTGAAACGCTTAGCAACAATCAAACAAACTGGACGTGTACAAACGATTATGAAACAATAAACGCAATTATTGCGCGCGCGTCTTATTAACAGCCAGGTAGTTGTACTGTAACTTGTTTTTTGTTTTAACGGTTACAGTGGGTTCCAGACCAAGAGGTAGAACCATCGGGCGCATCGCCTGACACTGAACAAGACGGAGGAAACAAAAACCGACATGCACCGAAACAAAGGCAAACCACCAGAACACCAAATTGACAGGCCGTAGGCATACAGAGCAGCAGCCAGCACCCCAGGGGGAACTATTACAGTGACCCCAGATCGTAGTGTTGGTAGAGCCATCGGGCCCAAGTTTGAGTGCAGTCACATCTTTATTCAGCGCCCAGCAGGACCTAAATTCATCATATCTATGGGCCAACTAGGCAGATAACTGGCGGAGGCCTCCATACGTGCATGTGATGATGGTCGCTCCTAATCCGGAGGCGGGTCCCCGAAGGCCGTCATCATCATGTCTAACTAACATACAACGAACCGGAGGATCCCGACTATCAGTCCACACGCTGCGTGGCTCAGTGCCTTCTGACTCAGGCTAAACATGACTATAATTTCAACCGCGACACCAGCCAATCACAATAGCCAGCTGCAATTGTTGACGGCCTGGAATTTGGACATTGCTTGTAAGTAGGCGCCTAGTTCACGAGCACGCCCAGAAATTCTGCCGTCCTGTACGTCACGAGCACGGCATCCACGACGTGTACGATAAGCTTGCGGGCGCCCGTGCCGACGATGATGTTTGGGATCACGATGTTTCCCGAGGTCAAGCCGGACAGCTGCAGGGTTCCGTTGGCAGCCTTAATAAACAGCTTGCCGGCGGTGTTGTGGTCGTAAGCCGCGGGGTCTGCGGCGTCGGCACAAACGTGCGGACCTGTCAAACAAAAAGAAAGGTAGGTGGGGTAGGTAAGACCTTCGGTTGGGTTTCTTGGCGAACAGTATTTGCTGTCTGACCATTGGGATATGTACATATGTGCTAGATGCATGGTTACTCGCAAAGCTTCTGACGCTCAGTGCGGTGACACAGTAGGATCTGGTATGTGGGCTGCAAGAAGTGCGCTACCGCAGCGGCGACAAGGAAAACCTTGGATAACTTGCGGATATGTCGTAGTATTTGTTTCGCGTTCATTCCTGAGCTGTTCCCACGAACCACCCAAGCATCGCGGGACTAGCTTCCTACAGAGCCGGTCCATGCAAAGGTGTCGCTTACCGATGCCGATGGCAATGGAGGTCCGAGATGAGAGCTGCGAATAGGACAGCGTCTCTACCATATTATATTGGTCGTACACGACCTGGAGCGAGGGGAGGGAGTTGGCACCGGTGTGAGACACGGTTTGTACGTATCGTAGAAAAAACTAAATTCCTAGTGGTTTATCAGGCATACGGATGTTGTACGTAGGGCTTAAGATAGGTTGAGATATAGTTGACATCAGGTGGGGACCGATGCAATGTCACCACACGGATGGGTTATTTCTCCTTCCAGCGTCTCCTATAGTGTCATGAAGACCAATGCTCTCGCTGCCTTACTTATCAAACAGGTATGCTGGAACCCACAGTAACACCTAGACTACTTCTACCGGTACATGTGATGCTGCGGATTACTCAGTGCACGGTCTGGGCCCCAGATGTTCAAGATTATCTGGAAGGTTCACGTGCGTAATCGCAGCGTGGTCCTGCGTGGTCGACGAAGGTACATCCGTGAGACAGCCGTGCGTGACCCAATCGTGACTCAACCGTGGCACAGGCAGCCGTACGCTGATGTTTTGGTACAACCGTGAGCGAGAGTGGCCGATCTCACCAGAGTGTCGAGGAACGACCTGAAGGCCATGTTGCTGGCGACTTTCGTCATCAACGCATATACCGCCGTCTGATTGAGGATGTTTGACAGCGGCGGGCTGGTCAAAATGTTGTCCATTGCGGGCCAGGCCTGCGGTGTTGTAGAACAGTCACGTGGTGGGACAGACAGACCGTTGCATGCTGTGGCCGATCAGTACAGCTCTACCTGGTAAGAAGCAATACAAAGTTAATTGGCAAAGTAGCATCGCCATGGCTGGCATGCATCATTAACATTATATGAAGAAAACCTCGCTTACGTTACACAGGAGGGCCGGAAGCTGGGTTCGCCTACCTCCGTCGACAAACCACTAGCCGTTGCGTGGCAACTTACTTCGACTCGAGGCCAGTCCGTTCCAGCCCAACCCGCCCCATGTTCGCGCCAATCCCTACCTTCCATTATTCCGTACAAGCATCCCCCGAGCGCGCGCACTGCCCAATCTTCGCACGGTCTTAGGACTAGTCCTCGCTATCGCATTTCTTTCCTCACCAGTCAGGACCCCATATGGTCGTATCTACATACAGTAGTCTAGCTGATGAAGCGTAGCACCACGTACCGAGTCAATTGGCGCGAAGAGTGTCCCTTTCGGGCTGGAATTGTTCAGCAAGGAACCGAGGCCGGCGAAGAGCATAAGTTCCTGCAGCAGAGTAGGCAATCATCAGCTACAGGAGGTAGGGGCAGAACTTCAAGCCTAAGAGGGCAATAATGATATGGTACGGCAGCCATTGCTTGCTCGCTCTGAATGGATCCCACGAGTGATGTGTGGAAGCCGTGTAATAGCAAGCACAAGTAAGGATCAACAAGCTACCGGTAGATCCGAACCCACGGCATGCGTCCTTCTGCTGTCTGCTACGCGTTTTGACGCTTTGACCGGACATAGGAAGCGATGTTGTTCCCTGTTTCCCGTATAGTATACTGGGATCAGCAGCGTCCGCACGCACCGGCAAATGCCCAATCCCCAAGAACTTCAAAGCGTCGCCCAGCGTCTTGTAGTCCGTCACGTTGGGGGCGTTGCTCAAATCGAAGGGTTCCAGCACCCGGTCCACAACGTGTACGACGGCCTGAGGCAGTAGTGTATGGAGGGTGTGGGTGTGGGCGTGGGCCATCTCTCATGCTCCTCGCTTTTCGACGATGGGACCGTTGTGCCACAGCCTTTATTACCTATCATGCACCTTACTTTCCCTCTCGTCCCCATGCACGCGCTCAGTACGCACTTGTTAAGGCAGTCGCGCGCTAATAGCGCTACATACGCTCCACCCGTCACGCGGGCAAATGACAATTAACACAATTCGGACGCCTCGCTTGCGGCTTCGTTACGTCGAATCATTTTCATCCGGGCATCAGTATGTACCATGTAGGGAGTACTCCTACCTCCCACTGCTGCTCTGGTCGTCAAAGGGACCACCCGCAAATAAAATATCACTGCCCCTGCTGATCTTCATGCATGCACATGTCGATCGCTGACCTTGCCGGCCGAAAGGTTGGCGCTCGTCACGATTGCCTGTGACTCCTTGGCCACCACGAATACGCTGGACTCCTTCCTGTGGCGTCATCAGCACGGGGAAAGGAGTGAGGGAGTCACTTAGGAGAAAGCGTGCATTGCTTGCTTGGCTGACGGAACGCTTAGCCGGCTGAAAACGGTTGGCCCATGGTTCATCACCGCACGGTGTGCCTGATGTATGGGTCTACCTTTGGGTCTGGCACCCACTGTAATAGTTACTACCACCAGGCCTCTACATAACATCTACCCGGCCACTCGCGTCGCTCACTCGCTGCCATCCAGAACGTACTCACGTGGCGATGGTCAGGTTGTAGCCAGGCAGCTCCGACGCAGTCTTGAGGCTCGTGGGTAGGCTGCAGGTGGTGAGCACAGCGGGCTGCACGATGTGGTACTGCATCAGCTGGTTAATCATGCGAGCGCCAAACTTCGTCACCAGCTTGTCCACTGGAAGCCCCAGCATATGCGCATAGAGCTCAAAGGCCTGTAGTAGCCGGTAGATAGGGGGCGATGGCGTGCGTGCTGAGACGGGTGTGGTCGATTATTAGGTAAGGGTGGCGAGCGAGTAAACAGACATGCAGGTGTTGGTGTGGCGGGGCGATCCAGGTACGTGCATGCCTGGGTAGCGTCTGTATGTGTGGAGGGGAGCGCAGCAAGCGCAAGATAGAAGGCTCGAGGTACGTAGCTATAGGTGCAGGGCTGATGGAACACTAGGTGAGTAACCTACACGGGAGGTATTGGGGGTACACGCTTGCGGGCATGCCACCCACGCACCGAGTTCGAGGGGGCAAAAAGGGTGAAGGGCGCGGACGCCGAGTTGATCAAGAACTGTGATTCAGAATTTGGCAGGGACATGAGCGTCTTTGCGTAGGAGAGATCCTTGTGCATGGCCAGCAGGTCGGAAACCGTCTGCGGCTGCTGCGACGGTGATGGCCTCGGGGGTGGCGACCTTCGGATGGGAGGAGGCTTGCGGATGGGTGGCGGCTTGGTGGAAGGCGCCGCGGCCCCTGCTCACGCAAGAAATAAAGAGTGTGGATAGTCAAGAGAGTGGGGGTCAAGCAAGAGTCGTTTCGCTACTCGATCACGCACGCATCGTGTTACAACGCTGATGTCTGCCATGATCGGCGCGCGGCGTGCGTGGGTCGATCGCCCCTACACAATGAATGGTACATACATGCATGGATGATATCCGCTATTGGCTGTGTCGTAATTTCTTCTTGAAACGCAGCAGCAGGCGTGATTATTCGGCATGCATGCAGCATGCAGGTAGTGACGCAGCGGTCGGTCGGTCACACAAATGCTGGATGGACAAAAGGGGCACCAGGGCATCACGATGGCATCACCACCAGGTAGATAGGGAAAGAGCAAGGCCTCACCAGCTTGTAGCAGGGCCGCAAGGACCAGCAGCGCAAGGAAGCGCCACGACATTCTCCGGCGAGCGTCGGCTGAGAAGCACCAATGCTACACTGATCCCAAGCAGTCTTAATAAAAATGAGGCTCTGTGTACTGTCCTGTTTTACAACATTGATTGCGACCGACCGTGCTCGCTCGATATAGTCTGGCCGCTGGGTCGCCGCCCACCCGCCGCACGCCGTCCGTTGGTTCAAATGATGAGACTGGATGAGATGGTACAGTATCATCAAGCCCGGGCGAACCCAGGACAAGAAGAAAGGCCCCATGCCGTTAATTGTTTGCCGTATGATGTTCGTGACACGCACGGGCAAGTATGCATGATCGGCAACCACGCTAAGCATCCTAATCGAAAAATGACAGTGATGAGGTTTTGCATAATCGTTACCTTGGACCAATCAATTCGGCCACAAGCCGGCGGACGTACTCTGGTTACTCATATTTATAACCGCGTAAAAGAGGAGGTAATGAAATTGATCCCTGTTGAGTTTATTTGTTCTGTTGTATCCACTGCCCCCCTGGCTTGAACGGACACGTGCCGTATGAAAGTATGGATGTAACATCGTAACATATACGTGCGATATCTCGAATCGTAGTTAGTTATTACCCTTTAACGAAAGTGGAGTCCACACCCTTGAAGCTTGCTTGTGCAAGTCGTATGGACGGATAGGTATCGTAAGAATCCTATCGGCCGATTCATATGCAGCAGCAACAACAGTGAGGCGCCGCCACCGCAGCGGCAGACAGGCGTCACCGACCGCAATCGCAGCAGATGTCGGGCGCCGCCAATGGCGGGCGCAGAACAACAGCAAACTCCCGGGTCCTCGCGGTTCCTCGTGTCGCAGGCCGTATCGCAGCGGTATCTGCCCACCTCGCAGCTGGCGATCCGACCGCCACACCGCGATTGCCGCCCGCCGACATTAAGTCATTAACTGCCCTGCTCATCCACCTTTGCCCTCTCCGTCACGATGTTGACTCTTGAAACTGAACGGACCAGGCCCACACTTATCTGTGACGAAGCTCGGCCTTCCCTTACATGGTCTCTTGGCAGCAGCTGGCCATATCGCTCGCCCCCTGCCCTAGCAAACCGTCCGCCCGCCCCCTCGAGTCGTCCCCCTCTTGACAGTCCTCAGCCTTTGATGCTCCATTACCCAGTGCCGCATTGTCAACGCCTGGAACCAGGGTTTAAGAACAGCCCGCCCCGCTGGCCACGCAGCAGCAGGCACCGTGCCGTCAACCTCGCCTGCTAGTCGATGGGACTGAGCCGGCCAGGTTGTGGGTGCCGCTGCGTCGACTGCGCTGACTTCGCGACACTTGAGCCCTGCCTGCTATGGCAGCGGCGGCGGAAATCGGCTCTACATGCCGCTTGTCCAGTTGGCGTTGGCGTTCAAGCCGCTCGTACCCTTGATCCTGTCGTACTCCTTGATGAGGTCGGCGTCCGACATGCCGCCAATGATGGCCATCTTGCGCTCCTGCGTCATCATGATGGTGGGTGCGCCACCGTGATGGTGGGCAGCGGAGAGCGGCGAGGTGGGGATTGTGGAGTGACAGGAGGTCGTCCAGGAAGCGGAGGGAGAAGGCGAAGGCGGCAAGGGCGGTGCGGGCGGAGGGTGAGAGGTAGGGCCGGAGGCTTTGGCGTAGGGAGGCGTATTCGAACCAGGCGAGGAAGAGGTTGGCGATGAAGAGGGCGGCCGAGATGCCCATGGGGATACCGCAGGTCGGCTGGACAAGGGCGGGGCCGAAGTGGCTGAAGGTGGAAGCGAGGAGGGTGTCGAAGGGTGTGTCGAAGAGGGCGGTGAGGGTAGCGGTACCGTTGTTTATAGTGGTGCGTAAAGGTGAGGGCACAGGCGTGGAGTTCGGCTAGAAGGTCTGCACGGGAGGGTCCGGGGTCGGCGCGGGCGGTAGCGGGCGCTGTGGTTCCAGAGGGCGGTGAGGTCCGCTCGCTGGGGGCCGGGGAGGATCGGGTACGGGCATGTGGTGAGGACGTGGTTGTGGCCGGGGTGCTGAAGGCCCGGGTAACGTACTTGTGGCAGGCACAGGGCTTCACCAGGAGGTCCACGCACTGCTCGCTGGTGAGGCTCTGGGCGAAGTTGGGGTAGGAGCAGAGGAGCTGGTTATTCTTGTAACGGTTACAGTGGGTTCCAGTCTTCCAGACCAAAAGGTAGAACCATCGGGCACATCGCCTGACACTGAGGAAGACGGAGGAGACAGAGACCGACTTGTACCGGAACAAAGGCAAACCACCAGAACACCAAACCACCAGAACACCAATCGATAGGCCGTAGGCACAAAAAAACAGCAGCCAGCACCCCAGGGGGAAGTTGGTGGTTGGAAGGCCCCGCTTTCCAGTGGACCGCGGGGGGGAGGGTGTTGGTGGGGAGGAGGGCATGGAGGGCGGGGCGGCGGCGGAGGGTGTGGAGTGCAGGGGAGGGTGAGGAGCCCAATGGGTCTGGGACTGTCTGGGGCCCAATGTGACAGTTACTACTACGAAAATGATGAAAACGCAATTGACAGCTTAGCAGCACAATGCAGTTTGATTAAATATGCATGATCCAGCAGTTAATGTGACCAGGACTGCGTTGCTAATGAGGAGCCCACGCACACGCGTGGCCCTACTGAGCTGTACCCACCTAGGCTGTAACTACAGTACGGGTATATATGTGGCGAGATAGGAATAACTTCCGCTTTTTGTTCTTGCCACTTTTGTTGACCTGCTGATGTGGACATATTGCAGTGCATTTTTATGTTACAAATGTATAGTAGCGCTAACCAGGCCGGTCGACCGCGGCGGCGGTTCCAGACTGTAACAAGCTGAGCTGTTACACTTCGATTCGTTCTCTTCAAGGGTTCATGTGCTTGGTCCTACCTCGCACACTCGTGCGCTCGCCTCGTCGTACACTCGTACGCTTGCGTTGCGACTATGCCTTTTGTGGTTGTACCACAATCAGGGCATTTTCAAGCCCACCAATACGGACAGATTCGTGACATTGGTATCGAGACGTTTTTTTTTCTTTCCTGTGGCGTATGTGGAAACTTAATTTCTGGCAGCGCCGACGTACCGCTCCCGTCTTGCCCTAGTTCCTGCGCTTCCGCCTGCTCGTTTGTACCCTTACGATCTCGACATGGACGACGAGCCTGGAGACGGTCCTGCTGGTAACGTTCCGGGCGCGGCTGCTCGGCAGAACGTTCCGCCTGCCCCGCAGAACGTTCCGCCTGCCCCGGAGAACGTTCCACCTGCCGCTCCCACTGCTGGTGCTGGTGGTGCTGGCAATCCGGCTATTGAGGCTGCTGGTGGTGGTGGCTACCCTGCTAACCCTGTTGTCGCCAATCAGGCCGCGGACATCAACGGTGACATCGTCATGCAGGACCTTCTTCGCGGTTCCCTGCCTCCTCCGCCTCCTCCGGACCAGCGTTACAACATGCTGGCTGAGGGAGCTCGCCTGGCCAACTTGTCCCCCGCTGCGTATGTTGGCTACGTGATGGACGAGTTGCTGGCGCTACTGTCGCTGGCCGGCCGGACCATCAACACGAAGGAAGGTACTACGTGGATCATTTGCCACTTCTCTCCGCCCTCCGTCGTTGTGGAGCCGCGTCGCGAGGTCGCCAAGTTGCCGGGTGGCGTCATTCCGTCGGGCGACTGGCTGCGCGACTGGTTCAAGCAGCTTTCGAGCGCCGCGGACCGACCCTTGGTGCTCATCGCGCTGCGGAAGCTCAAGGGTCGGTCCGCGGCGCTCGAAAGCTGCTTGAACCAGTCGCGCAGCCAGTCGCCCGACGGAATGACGCCACCCGGCAACTTGGCGACCTCGCGACGCAGCTCCACAACGACGGAGGGCGGAGAGAAGTGGCAAATGATCCACGTAGTACCTTCCGTCGTGTTGATGGTCCGGCCGGCCAGCGACAGTAGCGCCAGCAACTCATCCATCACGTAGCCAACATACGCAGCGGGGGACAAGTTGGCCTGGCGAGCTCCCTCAGCCAGCATGTTGTAACGCTGCGGAAGCTCAAGGCTCGCAAGACCTTCGCCTCAGTCGAGGAGATCCAGGCGTTTGTCGCTGAGGTTCGTCGCGAGTTGTTGCCGGTTGAGTTGCCGGATGTGGTGTACATCTACTGGGTCGTTGACCTGTGCCCGGAAAATGTGCGCAACCGGGTGATGTTCGACCGGGATTCCAACGGAGCGAACGTTGAGTGGCGCAAGTGGGCTCCGTTCTGGCGTGTGCTTCAGTCGTGCGCTGGTGATTTCCGGTCGGGCGCGTGCATCGGGCTCGGGTGCGTCGGGCTCGGGTGCGGGTCCGTCGTGCGTGGGTGGTACGGGTCGCGACCGGCCTCCTGCGGCCGGCGCGCAGCCCGCGAAAAAGCAGAAGCGTGCCCAGGGTTCGTTGCCGGACCGTGTTCCCACTGCTGCGCGTTTCCGCCGCCCCACGGCGGAGGCCAAGGCGATGTGGGTGCGGGACCTCACTGCTGCCGCCTCTGAGAAGCTCCGCAGTGCCGGCAAGTGCCTCCTTTGCAAGCAGGCAGGCCACTTCGCCATGGACTGCAAGCGCGCCGATGACATGTACCCCAACGACTTCTTCTTTTACGAGGGGTCCAAGTGAGATTTGGAGTCGAGTACGGGTTTGGATCCGCCTGTGAGCGAGGCTTTGCCTGCGCTTGGTGCGTTCGACTCTTGCGGTCATGCGTTGTCGGTTGCGGCGCCGTTGACGGCGTCCGGACCTTGCGAAATTGCGGTGCCTGCTGCGACGCCGTTGGGTGCGTCTGCGCAGAGCAGTGTTGCGTTACCTGCGGCGCCTTTGGGTGCGCCTCGACAGTTGTTGCATCATGCTGATGTGGGTGAGAGTGCTGTGAAGCGGTACGTACGGGACTTGAGTTCGACTGAGGCTGCTCGTCTTCTTGCGGCGCCTGTGCGCAACTCGTGTAATCCGAAGACGAATAGTTCAGTGCCTCTTGCGTCTGTCCCTTCGCCTGCCGACCTCACCATTCGTCATTCGGAATTTCAGCAATTGCAGCAATTGACGGGTCGTCACTTCACTTGGGATGCTTGCGCTGCCGCAGATGGGTCCAATGCGTTGTGTCCGAAATTCAATTCGCCATCGAACAGCTTTTTGCATGATTGCTGCGCGGGTCATCACGTATGGCTGCACCCACCTTCTGCGAAGATTCATGCATTTTTGCGTCACTACTTGCGTTGTAAGGCGATCGCGCCTTCCACCACTTCGGGCGGCTTTCTGCTTCCAAAGTGGGCTTCGGCTCGGTGGCGTCCATTGCTTTCGGGTATGCGGAAACTGCACGAGTTTCATGCGGGCTATCATTTGTGCACTGTGCCCTCTCGGCAGGGACGTGCGCCGGTGCGTGCTAACGGCCTTCCGTGGGTCATGGAGTTCTGGTACGATCCTCCCGTCCCACAACAGGATTCTGCTGTTTGCGCTGTGATGCCCATTCCGTTTTCAGTGTCTCCCAGTTTGGCCATGCAGTTCACAGGTTCTGTCAGCCATGCGGAGGCAACCATTCTCATCGACACCGGTTGTCAACCCGCTCACCTGCTTAGCGCTGGCTTCGCCGAGCGTATTGGTTTGCGGATTCGACCGCCTGACAACTCTGCTTCGCTTTCGACGGTCTCCGTGGGTGATGGGCGTTGTCGAGGTCCCTGTTCGCCTTCAGGGATACAAGGCTCGCCTGCAATGCGCTGTGGTTCCGCTCGCGCCTGGGTTCGACCTTGTGTTTGGTGACCCGTGGGTCTCTACTACTGGGGCTGTTTTGGAGTTGCACAATCGTGTGGCGCGACTCACTCGGGTGTCGGGGAGGCCTGTACTGCGTAACGGTCCTTTTGCTCCGATTCCAAAGCCCTTAAAGACCTCGGATCCTGCCCAATGCACTCTGCTTCAGGCCTTGGACGATGGTGACGAATTCTTCTTGTGTATGGTAACCCAAGCCGATCCGTCGGATTCGGTTGCTGCTGCGACGTCACCTCCGCCCTCGACTGAATCTGCGTTTTCTCAGAAGGTATGTTCCGCCGTTCCGGGGGATACACCTGCTGACTTGCGTTTACGGGCTCTGTTGCTTGAGAAGGAACATTTGTTTCCTAATCAGTTGCCCGCTGCGTTGCCACCCAATCGTGGGTTGCCTGCGGTTGTTCCGTTAGAACCGGGTGCAAGACCTCCTTCGCAACGTATGTTTAGGTATTCGTTACCCGAACAAGAGGAAATGCAACGGCAAATTACGGAATTACTTGAGAAGGGTTTTATCGAGCCCTCTAGTTCACCTTTCGGTGCTCCGGTGCTGTTCGTTAAAAAGAAAGACGGCACAATGCGGATGTGTGTTGATTATCGCGCCGTCAACAACATCACGATCAAGAATCGATATCCGCTACCACGGATTGACGATTTGCTTGATCGCTTGCGTGGTGCGACTGTGTTTAGTTCGCTTGACTTAACTCAGGGCTACCATCAGATTCGGTTGTCGCCTGCAGATATCGAGCGTACTGCGTTTCGTACCCCTTTTGGGCATTTTCAGTATAAGGTCTAATGTTACGATGGATTTCATTACTGATCTCCCTGCGGACCCTGATGGTAACACCTCGATCTTTGTGTTTGTGGACAAGCTTACCAAGATGGTGCGCTTCGTTCCTTGCAAGGCTACTATTGACTCCGTTCAGGCTGCGCAAATCTTCTTCAATACGATCGTTTGTGCCTACGGGGTTCCTGCGGTCGTTGTTTGCGACCGTGATCCCAAATTCACTTCTGCGTTCACTGAGTCGCTCTTCGCGGCTTATGATATCGATTTGCGTCGCAGTTCGGCTCATCATCCTCAGACGGATGGGCAAACCGAACGTGTGAATCGGGTCCTTGAGGATACGTTGCGGCATTATGTTGCCGGTGACCCATCTTCTTGGTATCGTTTTCTGCCTATGGCGGAATTTGCGATGAACAATGCTGTTCATGAGTCAACCAAGACTTCTCCGTTTCTGTTGATGTATGGTTATGAACCCTTAACTCCGGCTTCTCACCTGGTTCGCCAACTGGGGGGGAAGAGAGCTCAAGCGTTGCGGGAACGCTTAGCTGAGTTTGCGAATCCGCTGTCTTTTCGGCTGACATGCAGCGTGCGTTGGAGCGTGCGAAACAATGTTTGGCTGCCGCTCGTGATCGGATGAAGCGACATGCGGACACGAATCGTTCGTTTCGTGAGTTCTCTGTCGGTGGTTGAGTGCTCTTGAGCACGCGTCACATGAGTATTGAGGGTCCTCGTAAACTTTACCCTCGATTTATCGGGCCCTTCGTGGTCAAACAAACGATTAACCCGGTTGTTTATCGGCTTGATCTACCTCCGTCTGTGCGGATGCATGATGTGTTTCATGCTGGTTTCATGTGTCGTTGCTTCGCCCGTATCTAGACAATGGTCGCACTCCGTTACCTCCGCCACCTGAGATTGTCGACGGTGCTTTGGAGTTTGAAGTCGAGTCAATCTTACTTCATAAGGAAGTGAAGAATGGACGTCGGCGTTTGCGTTACTACTTATTGCGTTGGAAAGGTCAAGGTCCCGTGTATGACTCGTGGGAGCCTGAAACCAATCTAACCAATTGTGGTGATTTATTGCGCGACTATTGGGCACGTCAATCTGCGGAAGACGGCGCCTGCGGAAGCTCCTGCTACTGAGATGTCCCAACCCACACGCTCGCGTGTGCCTGCGTCTGGCTCGGAACCGCCTCGAGCCCCTGCGATCACTCGACACGGCCGTCTTGTGAAGGCGCCTGCGCGCTTTAATGCGTTTCTCGCTCACTTGTCTGCTGCCAGCGGGGTTCCGGATCCCCTGCTTTCCCACTCTATGTGGCGGCACAGATGAGGTTGGCTAGGCTGTCGGGACGACCAGCCATTTAGGGGGCGAATACCGGTAATGTAACGAGCTGAACTGTTACACTTCGATTCGTTCTCTTCAAGGGTTCATGTGCTTGGTCCTACCTCGCACACTCGTACGCTCGCCTCGTCGTACACTCGTACGCTTGCGTTGCGACTATGCCTTTTGTGGTTGTACCACAAACAGGGCTTTTTCAAGCCCACCAAAACGGACAGATTCGTGACACAGACAGCAGCCACCTGTCTGTTTGAGCATGCAGCAAACGAACAACTCAATGTAATAATTTGTTAACCCCTTGCCATCCCAACATATTATTCCATAAGCACGATGCGTGCACCACAGGCATTGTTCTCGCGGCCCGTTGAGGCCCGTACGCCGGCGGCGAACGGGCGACGACATCACTGAGGGATAGATACATGGCCGACAAGAGGGCACATTTACGACCGATTAACTACGAACGGATCGGTTGTAAGCGCACTTGCCGAAAGCTGTCGAGCGATCGACGGGGCTCATCATAACAATCGACGACAAAGACTGCTAAGTGCTAAGATTCAATCGGTCCGTAAGGACTGCTGTCACTGTCGCAACTACGCATGTCAGCGGTGGGGGAATGGGCAAAATAATGAATAATGTATAATGTCCACCTTCCAACGACAGTCCGAGCGACCTCCCACGGCGGTTACAAAAATCACGGTTCGTTAGCTTCCGCTACCTGCCGCAAGCGACGTGCGCACGCACCTAGCTACCGTGAGGAGAATAACAGATGGCTTGAACTGTAACCGTTACAAATTACACAGATGGTTTGAAGGGTGCTGACGCGCGCGGGGTCAGTAGGGTTAAGATACAACCCGGTTCTGCGCCGTACTTCTCCCTCTGGGCTACTTCTCCCCTTGGGCTACTTCTCCCCCTGGGCTACTTCTCCCCCTGGGTGCCGCTGTTATTTGTCCTCTGTAATTTTGTTCATTTGGGGTTTCTGCTGGTGGTTTGCCGTATGTCGGTCAGGTGTTTTGTTTCTCCTTCGTGCGTCCCTTTCCGTTTATTGCGATGCGCCTGATGGCTCTACCCTACGGCTTGGGCCTACCATTGACACTTATTACTACTGATCTGAAGCGACACACAGCGCAGAAATTGCTCGGCTGCTGTGCATTAGTCCAATCAGACCGCTGTGCGATGACCTAGCTGACCCAGCGCGACTGCTGAGGGTTCGAAGAGGCGAGAGCCTTTCATGGCGGCGGAGGGCGGTGCGTGGGTCGGTCGGTGGGCGCTCGCCGGGCCTGAACTTGGGACGATGAAGCCAGTGGGTGGCGTCAGGCAGCTTATTACACCCGGCTATGTCGTCTCCTCTTTCATTGAGTCAACCCTGGGTGCATGCGGCCCCTGGCTCATAACCATGTACAGCGCTGGGCCCACCCCATCCAAGGTAAGCCTCATTCCGACCTATCCCCGCTTGTACATATACATACTGCAACAACTACGCAAGCTGTCGCAAAGAAAAATAGGTGCACATACGAGTTGTTGTTGCACCATCTATCGACGGGGGGTGGCCTGCGCTATCTACAAGCTGCTCCTGAAACGCTTACCAACAAGCAAACAAACTGGACATGTACAAAAGCCTATGAAACAACAAACGCGGTTTTTGCGCGCGCGGATGTCTTAGTAGCCAGGTAGTTGTATTGTAACTATTATCCCCAGCAGATCGTAGTGTTGGTAGAGCCATCGGGCCCAAGTTTGAGTCACACCTTTATTTAGCGCCCAGCAGGACCTAAATTCATCATATCCATGGGCCAAATAGGCAGATAACTGGCGGAGGCCTCCATACGTATATGTGATGATGGCCGCTCCTAATCCGGAGGCGGGTCCCCGAAGGCCGTCATCATCATGTCTAACTAACATACAACGAACCGGAGGATCCCGACTATCAGTCCACAGACTGCGTGGCTCAGTGCCTTCTGACTCAGGCTAAACATGACTATAATTTCAACCGCGACACCAGCCAATCACAATAGCCAGCTGCGATTGTTGACGGCCTTGAATTTGGACATTGCTTGTAAGTAGGCGCCTAGTTCACGAGCACGCCCAGAAATTCTGCCGTCCTGTACGTCACGAGCACGGCATCCACGACGTGTACGATAAGCTTGCGGGCGCCCGTGCCAACGATGATGTTTGGGGTCACGATGTTTCCCGAGGTCAAGCCGGACAGCTGCAGGGTTCCGTTGACGGCCTTGATAAACAGCTTGCCGCCAGTGTCCTGGTCGTAAGCCGCGGGGTCTGCGGTGTCGGCACAAATGTGCGGACCTGATATTAAGTATAAAAAAAAGACAGGTACGTAGGTGCGTCGGACAGGTAAGACCTTCGGTTGGGTTTCTTGGCGAACAGTATTTGCTGTCTGACCATTGGGATATGTACATATGTGCTAGATGCATGGTTACTCGCAAAGCTTCTGACGCTCAGTGCGGTGACACGGTAGGATCTGGTATGTGGGCTGCAAGAAGTGCGCTACCGCAGCGGCGACAAGGAAAACCTTGGATTACTTGCGGATATGTCGTAGCATTTGTTTCGCGTTCATTCCTGAGCTGTTCCCACAAGCATCGCGGAACTAGCTTTCTGCAGAGCCGGTCCATGCAAAGGTGTCGCTTACCGGTGCCGATGGCAATGGAGGTCCGAGATGAGAGCTGCGAATAGGACAGCGTCTCTACCATATTGTATTGGTCGTACACGACCTGGAGCGAGGAGAGCGAGTTGGCACCGACATCAGACACGGTTTGTACATACAATAAAAGAAAAAACGCGTATTAGAAACAAAATAAGTATATAGTGGTTGATCAGGCATACGGGTGTTGTACGTAGGGCTTAAGATAGGTTGAGATATAGTTAACATCAGGTAGGGACCGATGCAATGTCTCGACATGGGTGGGTTATTTCTACTTCCAGCGTCTCCTACAGTGTGATGTAGACCAATGCTCTGCCTTACGTTAAAAAAAACAGGTATGCTGGACCCCACAGTAACGCCTAGACTACTTCTACCGGTATTTGTGATGCTGCTGACTACTCAGTCCACGATCTGGGCCCCAGATGGTCAAGATTATCTGGAAGGTTCACGTGCGTAATCGCAGCGAGGTCGACGAAGGTGCATCCGTGAGACAGCCGTGCGTGACCCAATGGTGACTCAACCGTGGCACAGGCAGCCGTACGCTGATGTTTTGGTACAACCGTGAGCGAAAATGGCCGATCTCACCAGAGTGTCGAGGAACGAGCTGAAGGTCGTGTTGCTGGCGACTTTCGTCATCAACGCATATACCGCCGTCTGATTGAGGATGTTTGACAGCGGCGGGCTGGTCAAAATGTTGTCCATTGCGGGCCAGGCCTGCGGTGTTGTAGAACAGTCACGTGGTGGGACAGATAGACCGATCATTGCTGCGGCCGATCAATACAGCTCTACCTGATAAGAAGCAATACAACGTTAAGTGGCAATGTATCAATCATCGCCATGGCTGGCATGCGTCGTTAATACTACATGAAGAAAACCTCGCTTACTAAATAAACTTCCATCGCGATGGGGCCAGGACGAAGACTGCTGTGTGCATGTAGGTATGGGCCTAAGGCGTATGGAAGCTGGATTCGCCTACCTCCGTCGACAAACCGGGAGCCGTTAAGTGTTAAGTGGCCAGCGTACGTGCGCCGGCGCATGGTGGTCCACTTACTTCGACTCTAGGCCAATCCATTCCAGCCCATTTGTCAGGCCCCAACACTCATGTTCCCGCCAATCCCTACCTTCCATTCCGTCCATCCAAGCATCCCCCGAGCGCGCGCACTGCCCAATCCTCGCACGGTCTTATTAGGACTAGTCCTCGCTATCGGGTTTCTTTCCTCGCAAGTCGGAACCCCACATCTACAGCAGTCTAGCTGACGAAGCGTAGCACCACATACCGAGTCAATTGGCGCAAAGAGTGTCCCAATGGGGCTGGTACTGTTGAGCAAGGAACCGAGGCCGGCGAAGAGCATAAGTTCCTGCAGCAGAGTAGGCGATCATCAGCTACAGGAGGTAGGGGCAGAACTTGAAGCCTAAGAGAGCAATTATATGGTACGGCAGCCCTAGCTTCTTCGCTCTCATGGGCCCCATGAATGATGCGTGGAAGCCGTGACAAGTAACGATCCACAGGCTGCCGGTAGATCCGAACCCACGAGATGCATCCATCTGACTGCTACGCGTTTCGGCGTTTTAAGCGAACAAGCGATGCTGTTCCCTGTTTCCCGCCGTATACTGGGATCAGCAGCATCCGCACGCACCGGCAAATGCCCAATCCCCAAGAACTTCAAAGCGTCGCCCAGCGTCTTGTAGTCCGTCACGTTGGGGGCGTTGTTCAAATCGAAGGGTTCCAGCACCCGGTCCACAACGTGTACGATGGCCTGAGGCAGTAGTGGATAGACAGTTGGCGCTCGGCACTTTGTAAACAAAGCGAGGGAGCGGCCCGACGTTTGTGCCAGCGCAGAATCACCCGCACAAACTGCCGGTGCCGGGGACAATTCGTTAATGTCGCCTTGGAGGGAGTTGATCCGGTGGCCGGTGGCCGTTACGCGCCCACCTGCCACAAGCCCATCACTCGTTATCACTCACGCTTCTCGCTTTTCAACGATGGGACCGTTATGCCACAGCCCTTATCACCTATTTCCCCCTCGCCCCCATGCACTCGCTTAGTACGCACTTGTTAGGGCAGTCGCTACATACGCTGCACATCACGCGGACAAATAACAATTAACAAAATTGGGACGCCTCGCTTGCGGCTTCATCCGGGCATCAGTATGTACCATGAATGTAGGGAGTACTCCTACTGCTGCTCCTGTCGTCAAATGAAATGTCACTGCCCCTGCCCGTCATGCATGCACACGTCGATCGCTGACCTTGCCGGCCGAAAGGTTGGCGCTCGTCACGATTGCCTGCGACTCCTTGGCCTTCACGAATACGCTGGACTTCTTCCTGCGGCGTCATCAGCAGGGGGGGAGCAGTGAGGGAGTCACATAAGAGGAAACGAGCATTGCTTGCTTGGCTGACGGAACGTTTAGCCGGCGGAAATCAACGGCCCGACGTTTGGCCCATTGGTCCAGAACGTACTCACTTGGCGATGGTCAGGTTGTAGCCAGGCAGCTCCGACGGAGTCTTGAGGCTTGTGGGTAGGCTGCTGGTGGTGAGCACAGCGGGCTGCACGAAATGGTACTGCATCAGCTGGTTAATCATGCGAGCGCCAAACTTCGTCACGAACTTGTCCACTGGAAGCCCCAGCATATGCGCATAGAGCTCAAAGGCCTGTAGTAGCCGGAGGGGGCGATCGCGTGCATGCTGAGATGGGTGTGGACGATCAAAAGGCATGCGGGTGTTGGTGTGGCGGGGCGATCCAGGCACGTGCATGCCTGGACAGCGTGTGCATGGGGGGGGGAGCGCAGCAAGCGCAAGAAGGCTGAGGTAGGTGCAGGGCTGATGGAACACTAGGTGAGTAACCTACGCGGGAGGTATTGGGGGTACACGCTTGCGGGCATGCCACCCACGCACCGAATTCGAGGGGGCAAAAAGGGTGAAGGGCGCGGACGCCGAGTTGATCAAGAACTGTGATTCAGAGTTTGGCAGGGACATGAGCGTCTTAGCGTAGGAGAGATCCTTGTGCATGGCCAGCAGGTCGGAAACCGTCTGCGGCTGCGACGGTGATGGCCTCGGGGATGGTGACTTTCGGATGGGAGGAGGCATGCGGATGGGTGGCGGCTTGGCGGAAGGCGCCGCGGCCCCTGCGCACGCAAGAAATAAAGAGTGTGGATAGTCAAGGGAGGGGGGGTCAAGCAAGAGCCGTTTCGCTACTCGATCACGCACGCATCGTGTTATAACGCTGATGTCTGCCATGATCGGCGCGCGGCGTGCGTGGATCGACCTCCCCTACACAATGAATGGTACATACATGCATGGATGACATCCGCTATTGGCTGCTGTTGGCTGTGTCGGAAATTCCCTCTTAAAGCGCAGCAGCATGCGTGGTTTAGTCGGCATGCAGCATGCAGGTAGTGACGCAGCAGGCGGTCCATCACACAAATGCTGGATGGACAAAAGGGGGACCAGGGCATCGCGATGGCCTAAACATTACGGAAAGAGCAAGGCCTCACCAGCTTGTAGCAGGGCCGCAAGAACCAGCAGCGCAAGGAAGCGCCACGACATTTTCCGGTGAGCGTCGGCTGAGAAGCACCACTGCGTGCTGCACTGATCCCAAGCAGCAGTCTTAATAAAGATGAGATTTTGCGTACTATCCTGTTCACAACATTGATTGCGACCTTCGTGGCTTGATGTAGTCTTTCCGCTGGGTCGCCGCCCACCCGCCGCCCGCCGTCCGTTAGTTGTTTGCCGTATGATGTTCGTTTCGCGGGCAGGTAGGCAGGATCGGCAACCACGCTAAGCGTTTTCATTGAACAATGACTGTGATGAGGTTTTGCACAATCGGCACCTTGGACCGATCAATCCGGTTCCACGCCGGCGGACGTATCCTGGTTACTCGTATAGGTGCGATACCTCGAAACGTAGTTACTCTTTACACAAAAGTGGAGTCCAAACCCTTGGAGCTTGCTTGTGAAATTCGTATGGACGAATAGGCATCTTGAAGTTGCCACATGGTGCCACCAACTCCAAGTAGGATATACAGAACGCGAGGATTACGTACAAGGACGTCAGTCGCTCGGACCAGCTCGGACGAACCCAGACGAGCTATTCATCGCTTCCGTCTTGCATGTCAGCGACTATATAATAATATATAAGGCGTTACGTATACTATCCTCAAGCCCCGGCGAACTCTGGACAAGAAGAGGAATGCGCGTCCTTGCATTTATTTCTAAAACCATGTTTGGGCACCGGTGTAGAACCTTCTGCGAATCCCGTAGCTGCGTGTTTCGGAACCCACCGGTGGTGGTGCGGGTCCGGTGTACGAGCCTAGTGCGGAGGAGGATGTGTAATGACGAGGCACCTAGCGACAGATTACCACCGGTATGCGGCGGAACCTTAGGGTTTTGCCACACACGGTCCACCATTGTGCGATCCGAACGAGTAATGCTGGCCGTGCCGCCAGCCAGCTGATGAAGCTACGCCGTCCTGTTTGCGAGCGTTAAGTACGGTGGAAGTAAGCTGGTGTGGAATGGTGTGGATGTAGCGATGCGTACATAGAAGTTAAATCTAGTTTATAAGATGTTACAGTGCCCTCAAGCCCGCGTACGTAAGTCCAGGACAAGAGGAGGGGCCCATGTCGGTGGCCGCACCATGAGCCCAGCAGACGCCCTGAAGCGGACAGGGGAGACCCCGAGGGCAGAGAGATGCCACCCTGCCCAAACAGCAGCCACGACGCGACAGCCGCAGCCAACCGACTCCATGACCGCCAGGCACCACAAAAATAACTGCACGCCCCACACGGAACAGCGATGAGGGACGCTAGCTGGATCGCAGCAAGGTGGCAAGAGGAGCTCGCGTCTCTCACGGAGAAAGCAACGTACGTGGGTACTTACTTATGTGCGGCTGAGCTCTACAGTGTCAAACCTCTGATCCTTTCGCGGCATGCCAGCTCCCCACGCACACTTACCAAGCGACCCAAGGGAGCAGGCAACATGCGGCGTGCGTGCGTACATTTACTTACTTGCATTCCCGTACTAGGTTCTTGGCTCGCTCCGTTTGCGACATGCCGTTGGAGGCTCATGGAAGTTCCAACCAGCAACAGCTAGCGTGCCACACTAGCACGCCCGCAGACCAGGGCACTCTATTCAAGTTGCTCCAAACCGTTAGCAACTTGGCGATTGATTGGTGCAGCAGCTGATACGGCCTTTCCTGCCTACCTAGTTACTTGGAGGCGAGGTGCATATGCACAGTAAACTGCTGTGCATGGATTCCAAGACCAATCTGCCGTTCGTTTACAGCAGTAGTAGTAGTCGTAGTAGTATCTGCTACAGTGGGTTCAGACCAAAACGTAGGACCACGAAATGCTACTCTGCCAGGTAATCACAGCAGCTTGAACAACGCGGCGTTACTATGTACCAGCAGCAGGTTACGTCAGGTAAACATGCGATCAAAGTAACGGGAACGCTACATTGCTGCCAGCGATACCGACCATGCATGAGAGATAGAGCGCGCACCCACGAGCACGAGCCTGCACCACTAATAATGCGCTCCATCCACTGCATGTGATTTGGCTTCGCGTGGCTCAATCATATGGGTCCCGAACATAATACGAACATCTCAGCATTCTGCATATTTTACGGATGCGTTTTTCCACACACACGCACACAGACAAGCAGGTAGGCAGGTTCAGACATGATTATACTCTGCAGCAATCGGTTGGCCGCCTCAAAATCCATCCAATGCCGACTACCTCCACCTACGCCGACCGTACGTCAGCGTCCACAAGTACGCCATGGTCCGCCAATTAAGGCCGCAGAGCACGCGGGGCGGGTGCCTACTGGTTGCGGAGCACGCCCAGCCTCTCTGCCGTGTTGTACGTCACGATCACGCCGTCCAAAACGTGGACGACAAGCTTCCTGGCGCTGCCCACGTAAATGTCGGGGATGACAATGTTGCCCGTTGACACGCCCGACACCTGGACAGTTCCCTTGACTGCCTTGAGCAGCACCATGTCGCTGTCTGGCGTGTTGTACAACGAGGGGTCTGCGGTAGGTAGGGATGGATTGCGCGCAGCGCGGCAAGGACAACTCGGCGGAATGAAGCATATGTGCGTGGGTTTGGATGCAGAGACGCTTCGGAGGCTCCCAAGTACAATTATGATCCCCTCGCTATTTAGTTACTATACAGCGATACGTAGTTCATACGTAGTTCGAACCACAATAAGACCACAATACCGTGTATGTGCTCGCTTCGCATGTCCTGATGGTACCCTGCCGCCGGAGCCGCCGATACACTTATCTAGGAGTCGCAAGCGTTCACGTAATCCTTGCGCAGCCTCACTCACCGCTGCCCACTGCAAGGGAGGTTCGGGACGCTAGCTGCGACAGCGACAGCGCCTCTCCGTAGTGGAAGTGGTTGAACAAGACCTGCAGCGCGCGAGCAATGGCACAATTGATGAGTGAGGAGCAGAGATGAACTACAGCGTGCATCGGAACGTGCGCCGCGACGTGCTTCGCTCGTTCGGCATCCGAGCAAGGGCTTTGTGACAAGCGTTTGTCACGTGCATCGCAGCTCACCGTACGGTCCAAGTAACCCCTGAAGGTGTGGTTGACGAGGGTTTGCTCCAGCACCTCAAACACCGCCGTGTCGTTCAGAATGTTGGACAGCGTCGGGCCACTCAGAATGGCAAAGGCTACGTCCCAGGCCTGTGGTGTACATGCATCGATGGTTTCACGGGAACAACGGCAATGGTTTCACGGGGACAACGTACGGCGGTGGGATGCGGGCGACAAGGGACCAACTACTTGAGCATTATAATACGACTGACAACAGAACTTTTGGCGTGAAATGGTCGCTAATGCTCCTTGATTGAGAATGCGTGCGGCGGACAACGTACGGTAGGTATGTAAGGATATCAAGAGCGAGTGCGAGCGGGGGTCTAACTATACTAAGCCTCCTCAAAGTTATATCGGAGTCCGCTTCAGCAACTTTGTGTATATATTGCCGCAGCCAAAGCTGGGCTGAGGGATCGAACTGCTCATCTTCATTCACATCCATATCCAGCTAGCACCAGCTGCGCGTGGTGTATGTGACTATGGGGTATGTTACTGTAACCCGACCCGCCCCCGATCTCTATCCATAATAACCTGCGTATGATACATATCTCGAACCCACTGTAACCGTTACAACAACATATCTCGTACGCAACCGCTGCGGTCTGCTTCCATAGCATCAAACTCCCGTACGTACCGCGTCGGTGGACACGAAGAAGGTTCCCTCCAGGCCGGTGCGGGTCAGCCACGACTCCAGGCCGGACAGCTCGACCATCTCCTGAGGATGGAGGTGCGATGACGGGTGGGTCAAGGAATTGGCTTGGTGGTGAGTCCCATCGACGCTTGGATGTGCGTGGGATAGCGAACGGCGGGACGTGAGATGTTTGCTGGGGTACTACGAATCCGTCACCTGCATATTGGGAGGCGTGCGATATAATGGGTCTGACAGGAACGCGAATAATTGCGTGCCGTGGATTTGCATCGAAATTGGCAAATTACTCTGCAACAGGATCCCACATACGTAGAGGTAGGCTTCCAGCGTTTCTGGTACGTACCAGCTGAAACCGAGCAAAAGGATGGGGAGAATCCGCTGATAGGGGAGCGGAGATAGATCAGCATCTAATCGACAGATTGGGACGATCCCACAGCACGCACCGTCGCGTTTATGAGGCCCTCGAATTTCAGCGCGTCTCCCAGAGTGCGGTAGTTAGCAACCAGGGGAGGGTTGAGCACGTTGAAGGGCACCAAAACCCGGTCCACGACATGTACGACAGCCTGCATCAGTGGGCGGTGATGCGCGGCAGCAGCTTCAATATATAGGTGGTCGGTTAGGGTCGGTTGCGACGAGCACGCGCTTCAGCCCTTTCGGAGTAGTAGCAGAGAAGGGACCCGGGAGATAGTTGTATGGGCGCAGGCAGGGTCGTCGCCACTGTTGCAGTCCTGAATGCATGTTTTTATTACTAAAAGCCTTGGAGGCAAATGTAATTCCTTGGCTTCTCCGCAACTAACACGCCCAAATGGCAACAACATGATTTGAGGCACAGCTTTACATAAACAAGTGTCTTCATGGCCGCGGAGAGGGGTTAACTAGTTTGCTGCAGCAGTGGTTCGCGAATTCCCCACCCGTTATCTTCAGGCCAGGCGCCCTGATACATGCAGAAGACGCGCCCACAGCACCCTCGGCTGCCGGCTGCACATACCTTGCCGACCAAAAGGTTGGCGGTCGTCACGATTGCGAGCGACTCCCTGGCCTTAACAAAGACGCTGGACTTCTTCCTGCGTGCAGTGGCGGCATCATGCCGGATGTTCGCGCGTAGTTTGAGTGCAATCCAGCAAGGACCAAGAAGGACAAAGTTTTTGTGCAACAGATAGAACAACGTGCGTGGCAATAGATAGCGGCAACTTCAGCCTCTGTAGCGCTACCAACTACCAATTAACCTTTCCCAACCACCAACTACAATTTCGTTACCTCTCACACTCCCTTTTAAGGTCTGGAGCCCACTGTAACAAGTACAACAACAACTCCCTATCTGTCCTCGCACTCGCCCTGGCTGCTGAGGTTCCGGCCTGCTGCCCAAGCACAAATGAACGATCCATCCACGGAGATCCATCCACGGCGCACAGAGCACCGTCGTCCCCGAGGTAACCCTCCCTGCACTACTCGATGCGTGCCCTGCCTGGCCTGGCGCACGCACCCAACTGCTGCCTCTTAGGTTGGTTGTTGAAGCTGCACAACCGCCGCGCACGGGCGCCCAGCTCGCAATGCTGCACGACCGCCGCGCACCCAGCTCGCGATGCTGCCGCACCCTACGCGCCCCGCACGATGTGATGTGCACTCACTTGATGACGGTCAGGTCGAAACCGGGCAGCTCCGAACGCGCCTTGAGCTTGGCAGGCAGGCTGCCGGTGGTGAGCACAGCGGGCTGCACGATGTGGTACTGCATCAGCTGGCCAATCAGCTGAGGGCCGAACTTCCCCACGAACTGCTCCACGTCCATGCCGAGCGTCTGCGCGTAGAGCTCGAAGGCCTGCAGGTAGCCAAGCCGTGCGTGCCCACCGAGAGGCGTGTTATTGTAATCAGACCCAAGAGGCGTCATGGCCAACGAGAGGAGTGTGATGGGCAGGAAGATGAGTAGACGGGACACGGCCAGGTGCGGCCCAGCAGGTGCTATGCAGGGTTGGGTAATGAGGCCGGTGGTAGTTGTAGCTGTTACAGTGGGCGGGCCCCAGACCAAAAGGTAGAGCCATCAATCGGGTGGCGGCGTATGGTTCTGTGCGTGTGTATGTGCGTGCCAGCGGCCACCAGAGATCCATGACACCATGCGGAGGTGCGTGAGGACCGCGAGCGAGGATACCGCTGTGCGACTGCTGGGCGCATAAGTGGCCGCTTGGCTGGGTAGGTAGCTAGGGTCGCTGGGGTAAGACACGCGGTGTGATCAACTGCCGATAGAAACTGCTGGTGGTGCATAATTGCCTGAAGGGTGAACTCACCATGTCGCTTGGGGCGAACAAGGTGAAGGCCTCCGCCCTGGAGCGGATCAAGAACAGCGACTCCGAGCGTGGCAGAGACATCAGCATCTTCGCGTAGGTGAGGTCCTTACGCATTCCGAGCAGGTCGGATACCGTTTGAGGTTGCGCCGGTGGCGGTGATGAAGCCATGGAAGGTTCCACGGCCCCTAAGCATGTGAGGGTAGGTGCGAGGCGGGTGGATGGCACGTGTGCGGGAGTTTAACCCATACAGTAACGCCACCCAGAAACCATCAACTGCTGAATGACCAACGCTACATGAGTTGCCCGGCATATGTTTTTGTGTTAAGCTTGCGTGAGCAGCACAGGATTGCAAACGGCGGCGTAAACAGGCAGCTGGCTTCACCTGCTTGCAGTAAGGCCGAAAGGACCAGCAGCAGCAGCGAAAGCAACGGCCACGACATATTTTCGTGGCTTAGTCGCACCAGCTCACAAGTATTCCTTAAGAAATTAGTGACAGGAAAGTGAGTAGTAAAGGTAGTGCCTTAACACTAAGTGATGAACTCCTTGGCAACCAACAATTCTATGCCGATACGTGCATACGGATTGGGATGCTTCACTCTAGGGCGTCCCACGGCTTTTATGAGCCTAGTTCGTGGGTGTACGACGTGTTCGCGTGAAACTGCGACTCACGGCGGCCTTGCCGTCGTACGATTGCTGGAGCCCGGCCGCGCCCGCCACCTGCAAGTGACTTCCGAAGAGTAATGTCGCCAAGGACCTCAGCGACGACAAGACTACACCGGCAGTCAGTGACGCAGGTAACGCCACTTTACTCTCACAGCAGTGACCAGTTCAATAACTGCGAAAGTAAGGCCCCGTTCATCCTTGCACGGATCCCGACAGATCCGCGGACGGGGTAATAAGATGTTTACATAGCAAAAAGATGATAATACAAGCCTGGGCGAACCCAGGACAAGAAGACGGGCCCACGTTGAAGTGTGATGGCGGCTCATTCGATACTGCGCGCTTATTGCAAATCATATACCTAAAACGCAAAAATATTACTATATCACGTCATATCAATATGACTTAAGCCCCGCCGTTTAGCTCAGGCACCGACCTCCCGACACCAGGCCTATGATGTGAGATTGCCAGCACATGCAAGTGCCACCTCTTTACCTTGTTCCTTTTCAAAACATCAGGATATGACATGCATTGTGCCGGGAACAAGTTTTGGATGGCAGGTTCTTAAACGAGTGCTGGCTCCGGGCGAAGCGGAATAACCGATCCAAAAACAGGTTTCAGAGCCCTGGTTTCTGAAGAAAACCTGGGGTGTTCAAGTATTACTGTACATCTCTATTACCTCGCAAAAGTGCGTTGATGATACGGGTCGCGGTGCGTTGGGCGGGACGCGACATGACGAGATCGCGCCATCCGAGAGGCATATTATTTGATCTGACATATACATATTACAGCATAGGGTGGGCTTAATATGAAGTGGAATAATATTGATAACAGTTGGAGGACGGCGTTGGTCCGTTCGGGTATCGTAAATATTTGTTAATTTGAAAAAGAAGGTGTCCCAATTATGACCGGATGGTGTGCCTGTACGCTGGCAGCCGGGCAGAAAACATAACTAGGGGATTTACGAAATGTTCAAGAGACGTTTCCATAGGTTCCAAAGATTTCAAGAGCGTAACGGAACTGAATGGAAAGGAAATGGTTTCCATACGCTGCCACCAGAGGGAAGGTAGTGCCCACTCATGGTGTGGCTGGACGGGCTGGATCGGACCAGTCCAGACCAGTCATAGCTGGGGGGCCTGCCCCAGTTACACATTACAACGCTGGGCCGCGCCAGTCACACATGTCAAGGCTCGGCTGCAAGCAATAGTCAAACATGTCAATTTGTAGAACACGTCCGTGGCTTTTTGATACATGCAAGAGGGTGGCATGTTACATTTGTCCCACGCACTCATTGCACTCATTGTACCAACCGTGGCGGCGCTCCACTGTTTCGTCGGTTGCCGGTCTGCTAGGTGGGTTGGTGGTCGGTTCCTGATAGGGGAGCCTATAGTGCAAATCCCCCGTGATGGCTGCTGCTGTTTTTGCCTCTGGGCTATTGGCTGGTGTCGTGGTGGTTTGCCTTTGTTAGCCTGTGCGCCAACCTGGTGATGTTCGGGAGCTGCCGGACAGTGCCGGGCGCGGCAACGACGCACGTGCGTCGTCTATTGAGAAGGACAAAAGGTTTGCCGGAGACGGCTGAGTCCGGGCTCGGACGCAACTGCCTACCTTCAATCCTTTGCGCTTCCGCGGTGTAGTCCGAAGAGCTCCAGATCCCATGTGCCGATCGTGGGCCCCGTTGAGCACCTGAGCTATGGCCATTGGATCCGTGTGTCGTACATGCTTGTTTAACCTGCGGCACTACTCAGCTCGCAGTCGTGTGCCCAGCATCAGCGTCTTTCGAAATATACAGTTAACAACCAGCAGCCAGCAGCTCATCAGGTTCTCTCAGCCAGCCTCAAGCAATAAAGCATAATAGGGGCGTGCCAGGCCCGCAAAGGAGCGTTAGACAGTTGCGAAGAGCAAATGGAGAGCAACGGGTGCCGATTTCATGGGGCGGCGTGGCGGAACGTGACAGGCGAAATCGTGTGATCCACATCCGGCTCAGTAACACCTTACAAACAGGATGTAAGTAACAAGATGTTACAATTTAACAGGCAAGCCCAGGTGAACCGGGGACAGGAAGAGCAGCCCATGCCGATGGCCTCACCATATGAGAGCCGGGGCTGAACCCATCAGACGCCCCGACGACGCGACAGCCACAGCCAACCGAGAACCGACTCCACTGCCGCCAGGCACCACAAAACGTAACGCCCACCCCGCACTAAGCAGCGGGGAAGGGCGACAACAAAAAGCCCGTGACGAGGTGCCGAAAACCACCCACCCAGACGGCGAGACGAAAAGGAGAGCCAGCTGGTGGCAGGTAGGTGGTAGCACCCAGACCGATCGCAACCCACACAGACGTGCCAACCGTCGTGCCGTGCAGCCACACATCCTCCGAGGGGCATTGCATTCTGCAGAGCGGCCCCCTATGCCGGTGAACGAGGAGCAACAGCCACACATGCTCCGCCGCTTACCGCCCCAAGCTATCCCTCCGGTCGACGCCCCGACAGCCGTAAGACGCTCGCAGAACACCGAGCGAGCCACAGGAAACAGCCCCCCCCCGGTGAGCCAGTTGACAGCGCAGTCCTACCATCGCGGCAGTCGACCCAGCGCCTCCAGTCATCGCGGCCCCGCGCCTGCCCCTAGTGTCCCAGCTGCCGACCCGCCGCCCCCCCCAGCCGCCGCCCCCACCGCCGCCAGCTCCGCCAGCAGGTGCTGCTCCCGCCCCGTCAGCGGCGGGATGAAGCTCAGCGCCAGGCCTTCCGCCGCCGTCGCGAACTCTCGCAGCAGCGCCGCCGCCGCCTCGTTGCGCACGTTGGTTGCCCGCACGCCCGCAGGCAGCAGCAGCCGCACCAGCGCCCCGCAGAACTCGGGCGAGTAGGGCGGTGCGCAGACGCCCAAGACCTGCAGGCAGGAGGCGGTTGGCGTGAAAACCGGTGGCCGGCAGGAGGCGGGTGGCGGTATGGGCGGATTGGGGCTGGGGCGGCGGTTGGCGCTCACGCCGTATGTCGTGGACCCTAATAGCCGCCCCCGCGCGCCGCCATCTTCCTCCCCACCCTGCCCCCTCCTCATCCATTCCAACCGCGTCCGTTCTCCGCCATCAGTTCCCTGCCACCGAGCCAGACGCACGCCGCATTGGACGCAACACATCGCGGCCCCCCCCTCCGCCGCCTCCGCCCCACGCAGTGCACCGCGACCTCAGCATCTCCCCCGCTATCGCTGTTGCGGCGCCCTATCCCCCTAGTCGGCCCCGCCTGCTCCTCGGCCCCCCCGCCTGGCCCTTTCCCCCCCTTATCCCCCGGGCCCCACCTGCAGCAGGAAGTACCGCAGCAGGGCGGGGTCCGCAGCCCCCTGGCGGCTCCACGCCTCCACCAGCTCCACCACCTCGCGAACCCCCGGAGCCGCGAGCGGGCCCCACGCCGCCCCCGCCAACTGCCGCAGCAGCGCCACGCAGCCGTCCAGCACCAGCCGGCACAGCTCGCCCAGACCCGCCCGGTGCAGCTCCGTCAGCGCGACAGACCAGGTGGCCAGAACCTGGGGGGGGGGGGGAAGGGATTCGAGGAAGACCGGATTCGAGGGAGGGGAGGGGCGGTGAGGAGGGAGAGAAGGACGGCAGGGAGGCAGCTGGGGAAGAGCTGGAGGAGGAAGAACCAGTTTCCCGAGCCCCGCCACCCCACCGCCACCTCCACCCATGTCCTCCACCCATGCCCTCCACCCATGTCCTCCACCCATGTCCTCCACCCATGTCCTCCACCCATGCCCTCCACCCATGTCCTCCACCCATGTCCTCCACCCATGTCCTCCACCCATGTCCTCCACCCATGCCCTCCACCCATGTCAGCCTCCACGGTCCATTCCTAGCGCAGGCCACGCCACCACCGTCACCACCGCCAGCACCGCCACCTCGTTCCAGGCCTCACCCCATCCACCCGCTGCACAGTGGTTTCCTCCCTCCCCACGCACCCGGGGTATGAGGTGCGGCTGCCCCTCCGCCACCAGCAGCGAGATGCGAATCATCGACGGCACCGCCGCCGCCACCGCCGCCGTGTCCTCGTAGCAGGCGTGCGACCCCAGCTGGCACGATACCGCGTGCAGCAGGCCGTGAGCCACCACCGGCAGCCGGCAGATCTGGGCCGGCAGCAGTCGGCGGGAGGAGGACGGGAGGCGGCAGGACGACGGGAGGATGATGGGGGGCGGCAGGAGGACGGGAGGAGGATGGGAGGCGGCAGGAGGACGGGAGGAGGATGGGAGGCGGCAGGAGGACGGGAGGAGGACGGGAGGAGGGGGTCAAGGCAGCAGCGGCGAGGAGCGAGGTATTGGGTAGGGTTGAGGCGGGGGCGGATGAGCGATGCACGATGGGCTTGATAGGTTCAGACTCGCGCCCATCTCCCCACCCCCAAGCGTAACCCACGTGCCCTCCGACCCGTACGTCGCATACGGCAACCTACGCCACACAAGGCCCACCTGCGGTGCGGTGAGCATATCCTCCTCCGTGAACCTCCCGTGCGGCCGAGACAGCAGCCCCGCCGCCCAGTGCAGGGCGGGGACCGTCTCGGCGACCAGCTCGGCCTCCCCCGCCGCCGCCGCCGCCTCCTCTCCCTCCGCCGCCGCCTCCTGCCCCTCGGCACCGGTGGGTCCGCGGGGCCGGGGGCGGGAGCAGGTGGCCCGGGCCAGTAGGTCGGCAGCGGCCGCCAGCAGGTCCGGCGAGGGGGGGCGACCGGGGGTGAAGATGCCTGGGGCGGTGGGCAGTGTGGGTGCGGAGAGGGAGGGGCGCGGGTGAGATTGCTTATTTCAAGCAAGGTGTAACAGGGAGCGGAAGCTGGTGGCAGTGGCTGAGGGTCTCTTTGGTCGGGGTAATGTTTATCCACGATTCCGGACACAGCCACGATCTCGGAACCCACTCACTCCCCCACTCTCGTCATGGGCAGCTTTCAGCAGCCTATCCCACCCCCTACCCAAGCGCCCAGTCGTTGCTCCGCCTCCCCGCCTCCCCTCCTCGTCCAATCGCGGCCCCCAGTTGTCTCCCAAGAACCCCCAAGACACCATTCCCCATAAGGCCCCCATCTGACTCCCCAGCACCCCCAATACACCATCCCCCATAAGGCCCCCATCTGACTCCCAGGCACCCCCCCCCAATAAGGCCCCCATCTAACTCCCCAGCACCCCCAAGACACCATCCCCCCATAAGGCCCCCATCTGCCTCACACGCGAGCAGCGCCTGCATCAGCCGTGGGTGCTGCAGCGGCGCGACCGACAGGGCCGCAGCCGCACCCCCCTCGCCTGACCCGCTGCCACCCGCAGCCAAGGAGGCGGCCGCCTCTGCGGCGCCGCTGCAGTACAGTCCGTGCAGGCGCATGACGTCAGCAGACACGGGCCCGTCCGGCCCCGCCTGCAGCAGCCTGCCAATCAGGTTGCACGCCTCCACTTGCGCGGGGGGGCAGCCGGGGGGCACGTACAGCTTCTGCGGGTGGAGGGCAGGCGCGGGGGGGGGCCGGGCAGGGTAGGGGCAGCGGAGGGAAGAGGCAGAGCGGTGGCCGCGGGGCAGAGGGGGAAGGGAAGCGAAATCGTGATGAAGAAGGGCGAGGTGACAGTGCAAAAGACACGGTAAGCAGCGGAGGGGCTAGAGTGGAGGACGAGGGCGCGTTCGTGAGCGAGGATGTGCCGCTGTTGGCACCGCAAGGGAGCGCGAGAGCGGCGCCTTCGTCTCGCACCCGCCCCCGTCACCCGGGTTGCCGCCCCCGTCACCCGGGTTGCCGCCCCCGTCACCCGGGTTGCCGCCCCCGGCCCCCTGGCCGCAGTCGCCCATGTTGCTGCCATCCGTCGCCTGGGTTGCCCCCCCTGCCTGCAGCCGACACCACCCCGCCTGTCCACCCAGGTGGTCTAACGGCGCCGCTAGGGATCCGCTCCAGGCTCCTGCGGCCAGCCCGCTGTCCCCACACCCCCTCACCTGCATGGTCCACACCGGCAGAGTAGGGCCCGCCGCCGCCACCTCCGCCTCCAGCTGCTGCGCCACCGCCAGAAGCGCCTCCCCGCCCGGCTGGCTGCCCAGGTGGTGCAGAACGTGCTGCGGGGGGAAGCGGGGGCAGAGCAACCGGGGGGGAGGGGGCGAGAAGACCCGGTTACACGAGAGAGGAAACGCGTGGCAGCCGGGTGGGAGGGTGGGCTAGACGAGCACATGGGGCTTATGCAGGAGGGGACTGGTCAGGGCGCCAGGTGCTTGCATGGGAGCGCGTGTACGCGGCCGGGTCCGGTACCGCCTGGGACCTCCCCTCCCCCGCCCTCCCCGACCCTGAACTACACAACCATTTGTCAGCCCCTCGCCCTGCCCCGACCCCTCGTCTCCGGAGCTCCTCACACACCGACACCCGCCTGCACGTGCAGGTAGGTGTGCTGGCTCTGCTCGCAGCTGTCCCGCAGCTCCTTCACCAGCGCCGCCACCTCCCGCTGCGCCTGAGCCCGGGCCGCCACCAGCGAGGCGCCGTAGCCAGCGGGCCCGGAGCCGCGCGCCTCCGCCTCCGCCTCCGCTCCCGCCGTGCGCCGCACCACCGCCAGCACCGCCGTCACCTTGTTGGCGAGCAGCTTGTGGAAGACGGAGAAGTAGGAGGCCAGGCCCGAGCCGGCGGCGGCGACCTCGTCCTGGTAGCCCTGCGGGAGGAGAGGGAGGGGGAGAGGGAGGGGAGAGGGGGGGTGAGGGAGGGGTGAGGGAGAGGAGAGGGAGGGGAGAGGGAGGGTTGAGGGACGCGACTGATTAGGACTGGCGCAGGGACATGAACGGGAGCAGGCGGGTGGAGGTGCGAGAGGTGGCAAGCGGCGGCTTGGACGGAGGCTGGCGACATGGGGCCTTGGCTGAGACAAGTCCTGGGCGGGAGTTAGGGGGCGGTTTGCAAGCAAAACCCGTGTACGAAGGTGAGGGTGGCGACGTTCAGGGCACCGCGACCCCTTCCTGGCCCTGCCCGGCTGACAGCCCAACACGACCAGTTCCGGCCAACAGACCCCGCTTGCTGCGGCACCGAGCAACCTCCCCTGCCCCCCCTCCCCTACCCTCAGGTCTTCCCCCCTCCCCCCGCACCATCGTGTAACCGGGTCTCCTCGCCACACACAAGAAAGACACCCTGCGCACCATCTTCATGATCTTCTGGATCGCGAAGTTGAGCAGCAGGCTGTTGCGGTGCGAGGCCGACAGCTCGTAGATGAGTTTACGGCCCCGCGGGTCGGACAGCAGCCCATCCAGCCAGGCCAGACCCTGGGAGCGGGTGGAGTGGGAACCGAAGACGCTGATGAACTTGTCGGGGTCGAACTTGGACTTGGCGAACTCCTGGGACGAGCGTACGACATATACGGAGGGGGGACACGGGGCGGCTCGGGGAGGGGAAAAGGTGGTTTGTTGTGGGGTGAGGGCGCACGGCTGAGGGGACGGAATCGGCGAGGTGGTGGTGCTGAGAGCACGTGTGGCTGGCGGAGGCCAGTACCGCAGGCGAGCTACGGGCCGTCGCGTTTCGGGCCCCAGAGAGCTGCTCCGCCGCCGTCAATCCGACCCCGCCACGTGACAAACCTTCAGGTAGAAGAACTCATCGTGGCTGGTGGAGGGCTCGTCGTCCACGACCTCCATCCACTTGACCATCAGCATGGCCATGTGAGCGTAGCCTGGCGCGGAGGGCGAGGGGGGAGGCGACGAGGCGGCAGGCGGCGCGAGGGGAGCAGAGGCGCTCGCATTGGCAAGGAAGAGCGGGGGGACAAGGGGGCGCTACGGCTTAGCACTTGGAGTCGTACGGTACATCGAGTCCTCGCATGCCAGCTAGGATTTCCCGCCCAGCCCCTTTGCTCCACATCCAACAGCTGCTACGATGCCCGCAAGCCAATCCATCCGCAAGATACCGTGAGCCTATCAGCCAGTGACTACCGAGGCTAAATATGTCGAGTAGGTTCCGTACCTGCAAGGTCTGTTGTTACGCACGTAACGTAGCAGCAGGTAGAACGCCCTTCCCCCTCACTCGCCCACAAGTGCAAATGCCCTCAGGCCGCTGACCCGCGGGCCTTTCGCGCCTAAACTGCCTGGGCGATCTGCCTGAGCTTCAACTGGCGTTGCGTTTGGGTTTTCTTTGCAAGCACGACAGAAATGTGTTGCGGCGTCAAACCAGGCTGCAACGTACTGGTTGCGTCCTAGGTAACGACAGGAAATCCCCAGAGCATCGTGTATTGTCCGCGGCGCAATCCTTACACTCCGCCGACTTTGACGCCAGTCTCTGTCCCTACGAGATTTGAGCAATTGCTTGACGTACCGACATAACCTTCGGACAGGCTTTCCAAAATGACCTCCGGCTTTCCGCCAGCTTTTATATACTGGCGCACGCTTTCCTTCACAGATGGCTCCAGAACAAAGTCAGGGCGCCTAAGCAACTCCTCCAAGCGTGAAAGCTCCTCTCCAGCTGCCTGTCATAGTCGCGGTAGTTGCAGGATGAACAACAAATCGGACGCAAGCCTGGCAGCGCCATACTTCAACCACTGCCATACCATGATCTGCGCTTAAGAACAAGTCGCTATGCGCATTCACACCTAGCTCCCTTTATTGCGTGCCTCTTCAATTCGGCGCATTTGGGAAAGAGCGACGGCACGTGGATCATGTGCACTATTATATATCTTGATGTCTTAAGTGAAAGTATGGCGAAACTTCGGGCGAGCCAACCCAGGCATCGTGGTAGTTGCACCGTTTTTGCATTTGCACCCAGCTTGTACCCCGAGCCTTTGAAACATCTTTGTTGTGGTCGCAGTTCGCATACCTTCCCCTCCTTATTCTAATTTCATCCTTACCGCGGATCCACATCGATTGCGTGGCAAGTCGCGTGAGGTCGGGCAACGGCCTTCCATTCCCCGTCACTCCCCCCCCTCCAGGAGCCTCCCCAATTCCAATTCATTAACATCATTGTTAAATGACTCCCGCCCAACAAGGGCATCAGACCACGACCAAGTATCCCATGGCAGCTTCTGTCTACAGAATGGAACAATGCCCACGCAGTTTGGCAGTATCTGGCCAGAGGAGAGGAGCTGAGCGCTAGCTGGGGAGGAATCCGAGCAAGGCACCAGCGCCCCACACAGGCCATGCCTGGTGTTCTCACGTACCGGCAGTTGGCTGCGTGATACCACACATTATTACCACACATTATGCTGCGCCGTGGCCACCAGCTCGGCCCTCCAACCGCCGTCGTTACCACCCCTGCTCCGTCCTCGAAATGCGCAAATCAAACCGCTTCCTCCATCTCATCCCGACGACACCAACACCGGCCTAGGCATTGGATACACCCCGCTTCTTCCCCCCGCGACCCACCAAGCCCGTGGCTGCACCCTACCGCTGCTTGCTTCTCACACCCCGTCAGCACACCCCGTCACCTCGTGTGCGGCTAACAGTTATGCAACAGCCAGGCGGTGCGACCCAAGCTCCGAAACCACATCGGCGAGGACCGCTCCCTCGTTCTAGCCCAGCATCACCCGCCGGCGCCCGCCCAGCGGGTGAGCGGGTGCTTGAAACGATATCTCGCACTTTCGCTGCCCGGCTGCACCGGCGCTCCCTCCCCTACAGCATGGCGTAGCGCTGCGCGATGTCTTCGATGCGAGCGAAGCACTCCTGGAAGTCCGAGACGCTCATGCCGTACGTCTCGTACTGATGTACGAACGCGCGCGACGCCAGCATGCCGTATGCGTGCTCCTGCATGCGCTTGATCGGCCCCATGCAGTGCTGCGAGGTGGCAGCGAGGGGGAGTATGGGTATGGGCTCAAGGCGGCGCGGGAGATATGACAGATGCGGCTGGCTGGTAGCTCATAGGCCAGCGTTGAAAACGCCGCTGTGGTCCTGTCCCGTCGTCCCTCCTCCCCGCCGGTCGAACTACGAAACCCCGGTCCAGGAATCCCTTGCGCGGACACATCAAACCAGCAGTAAGCTTGCTCGTACTGGTATCCGAATCCGGCTTTGGGAAGTCCGGTCACGTGCACCTACACGTTGCCATAGGGCCCGTCGCCCTCCCCCCTGACGTACCCGGTCGTTGCTGAGCAGTGACGCCGACATGAGGCAGCGGCCGAACTTGCCGCTGTTGTACGACACCGCCAGCGGGTCCACCGCCCAGGAGGCGGTCAGCGCGGCGTCGGCGAAGTCCCCCGCGTCCACCTCGGCTGAGAGCGGGGAGAGAGGGGACCCGTGGGCGTGGGAGGGGGCCCGCGGGGAGTAATGGTGGGCTGCGTGAAGCGGGGCGGAGACCTAAGGGATGTGAACGGAATGGTGTGAGCGTATCTGCTGGCTGCAGCGGAAACACCGCAGCACGCCACGAGAGAGGTCCAGGAACGTGAGGCTACTTGACACAGGCATTCCTACGCGGCTAGGGGCCGAGCTGGTTGCGGCTTACTACCTGCTCAAGGGTTGGGCCAGGGGCGCCGGATAGTAGCGGAGTAGCAGCCAAAGTCGCCATGCCCTGGCAACACGCCGTGCTAATGTGGATACTGCCCTCCCCCTCGCAGCAGCACAGCCCCGCCCGGCGCTGCGCAGCTCAGCACGCACCTGCTCCCTGCCCCCGCAGCACCAGCCAGTTGGCCACCGCGCGATTCGGAAGGACACCACCCACCCCCGCCGCCCCCGCCGGCCCCGCCCCCGGGCTCTGCGGCGTTACGCTCCAGTCCATACCCTCCTCCAGAACGCTGCCTGCGGGCGGGATGGGAAGTTTTGGAGGGGCATAACGGGAGCTGAAACGACCGCCGCATCGCCCTCCCTAGGCGTCGGGGAGGCAGCCCCTTCATGGCTGCGCCAACGTTGACTGTCCCAGCGGAACTGTCACTGTGCTGCGGTTGGCAGCCGCACTGCGAAGGATACCTGCTACACTTTCCAACGCTTCAAGGTGCGATGGTGCGGTATGTCCGCTTTTGGAGGGTGGAGGGTATCTCCGGAGAGCAAGAAGTCCGCCATTACATATCCAGCCCCGTGTTGATATGCCGTTACCCCCCCAACACACACACACAAATAAAACACAAGCTGCCTCCCCCCCGGTGCCTCACCCATTACCCACCCGTGACGAGCATCTGGCGCAGGCGCTTGGTAATGGAAGGCCAGGTGAAGGTGGTGAAGTCGATGCTGGCGGGCGGCAGCTGTGGGATGGCGCGCAGCGTCAGCATGCGGTAGGCGGGGTGGCAGCACAGGTGGCTCACCAGCTCCGACAGGGGGGAGGGGCAGGACGGGGCGGGGGCGCGGGGAGGGGCCGCGGGCGTCGAGGAGGACCTGCGCACGCGGGGCAGGGGGGTTGGCCGAGGGCGGCGGTTGCCAGTCCCGGTGCGGTGAGGGGGAGCGTTAACCCCGCAAAAGTGCGCTACGCATACGCATGACGCTTTAAATAATGAGCGCCAAGGGTTGTTGTTATGGAGTATGGAGTAAAGACACGGGAACCAAGCTGACACCTGTCCGAGGCCGTTTGACCCCAACCCACCCCGGTGTTGCGCACTCGCTGCCGGCCCTCCCGCTGCTGCTGGCCGCCCTCCGCAGCGCAGGCAGCTGCACCGCAGACCCCGCTCCGGAACCAGGCGAGCCCCGCCCGTGCGAGCCCGGCCCCGCCCCGGAGCCAGACCCAGGCACCGGGGTGAAGCTGCCGCCGCTGTAAGGCCCACGTGGTTGTGACGGCAGCAGCACTGACGCCAGAGCCCGCGCCGCAATGCCGTTCATATCCTGCGTCGTCAGGGCGCCCCGGGTCAGGCAGTAGCAGGGAGGACGCAGCGGCAGGAAAACGGCAGTAGCGGCAGACATGCGGCCCAAGGGCGGAATCGGATTCAAGCAATAATGCGGAAGGGGCCACACCCCTGCTCGGCACCCAACCACACCCAGCCAGCCACCGAGTCACCCAGCCAGCCACCCAGCCAGCCGCACACCCACCCAGCCGCCCAGCCACCCAGCCAGCCGCACACCCACCCAGCCGCCCAGCCACCCAGCCAGCCGCAAAACCACCCAGCCGCCCAGCTAGCCAACCACACCCAGCCAGCTAGCCAGCCAGCCAGCCACCCACCCCGAATGACGGCCTCGCGATGCCCATGAGGCGGGCGCAGGTGCGGTGCAGCGCCTCGTTCTCCAGCAGCACAATGCCGTCAGACACGTCGGCCAGGTGACTCAGCGTGAACAACGTGTTGTACGGCTGGACGATCACCTCGCCGCTCTCGTACGGCCTGAGGGGTGCGGCCGCGTGGTGATGTTGAAGGGCACGGCGCTGCGGCGGGAGCACGACAGTTGTATGGCTGTGGCGGTGCTGCGACGGAGCATGTGGTGGGCGCAGCGCTTTGCGCTGTCGGAATGGGCCTTCAGTGGCCCACTCGGAGTAGTGCCTTGCCCCGGGGTTCCTTCTGGAGTAGTGAGTGGGGCGCACGCGGCCGCCCCGCCAGCATGCCCTCCCTCCCACTGTCAGCATGCCCTCTCCCCTCCTTCCTGTCCCAGCCCCGTCAGCATGCCCTCTCCCCTCCTTCCTGTCCCAGCCCCGCCAGCATGCCCCCCCCCTCCTTCCTGTCCCAGCCCCGCCAGCATGCCCTTCCCCCCTCCTTCCTGTCCCAGCCCCGCCAGCATGCCCTCCCCCCTCCTCACCAGACACAGCAGTTGGTGATGAAGGCGGAGTGGTATTCGTCCCTCAGCGCCTGAGCCACGTAGGTGCCCAGCCCGGCCCCCGTGCCGCCAGCCATGCTCTGCAGCAGCAGGAAGCCAGTCAGGCTGTCCGCAGCCTCTACCTGACGCGGCCGGGGGGGGGGCAGCGGAGGAACCCGGTTGCGAGGGTCAGGTGCGAGAGGAGACCCGTGGGTCGGCACTGTGGCAAGTAGAACCGAGGCTGAGGTGGGCCCAGGGCTGTGGCAGAGCACCGGTGGCTCATCCCGCGCCTCAGATGCACCCCTCCCCTCCCCCTCCCCCCCCGCCCCTCCCCCCCCTCCCCTCCCCCCCCTTCACGCACAGCATTCCAACGCATGGCCTGGTCGGCTCGAACGGCTGCCCTCGCCCCAACCGCGCCCCAGGCAGCTGCCCCCCCGCCCCCGGAGGCCGCACCTCCCTCCGCACCAGCTCCAGCGCTGCCTCCGTGACCTTGGGGCCGTACCTGGTGGGGGTGCAGCGGACAGGGAGCTGCTGGGTGACCGACCGGACATCGCTCGCTCACCCGACTCGTTCCAACCCTCCTTGTCGCCACCGAAGCAGCAAACAAGGAGTGCCCAGACCCCTCCTCCCACTCCCCAAACCCAAGCTCAGGCCCTTCCTCCCACTCCCTAGACCCAAGCCCCAATACCTCCTCCGCAACCTGATCAGGAAGCCCCAACGACCGCCGGAGCGCATCCCTGTCCACCCCCCGGCCCTTGGTTTGTCGGCCGTGGATTCGGGGATTATCCTTTACCCCCCCTGGAGTGGTGTCCCGCACCCGTGGAAGCCCTGCGCCCAGTTGTTGCCGGAGCCGCTCTGCATCACCAGGTAGCCCTTGGCGGGGTAGCGCCACCAGCTGCCGGAGGCGGCGGCGCTGGCACGAGCACCCGCCACGACCTGGGGGCGCCCGCGCGGTTGGGGGGGGAGGGAAGGAGGGAGGGGGTATGAGGGGAAACCCGTGGGTCGGCAGGAAGGAGGGAGGGCCCCAGTTGGGAGGGCCGAGGGTGTCATGGTTTAGGATGGCTTAGCAAGGGTAGTCGTCAAGGGTGCCGTTGCTCGTGTCAGGGGAGGGCCCCTGCCGGGCAGCAGGCCGGGCGGCGATACGGGGTGTTGGCGTGCATTGTGGGTGTGTTGCTGTCATGGTTTGGGATTTGGAGCCCCCCCGGCACGTACGGCACTGCCGGCACTGCCGGATATAACGGGATCCCGAGGTGGTTTTTAGAAGGTGAAATGCGCCGCTGTTGTTTCCGACCTTGGGCTCCATGTCGATGAGCACCGAGCGCGCTGTGTAGGTGCTGGCGTCAGGCCCAGGCCTGTAGTACTCGTGAACCGCGTCGAACCCATAGTCGTGCGCTGAAAGCTCTGTGGCAAGGGCATTGAAGAAGCTGCAGCCTAGCTGATTGCCGCACTGCCCCAGCTGCAGCGTTATCACGGGCATTGCCTAGCTTTGCAGGTCGCCAGCCTTTCCCGATCGCCGGCGCCAGCGCCGACGATCAACTACATTTATGTGTGAGTGCTGGGACATCAGGTGGTCGTAACGTGATGGAGAACATGTAAAGTTAAAAATGGCGCGAACAGGTTATCCTAGGCAACCATATGCGCAAACATATAGTTCCAGTAGTTGCACCAGTAATATTAAATCATGCGGTAGCAATGTATCAAACTCTAAGCCACTCATGGGCGAATGACATATTTAGCCATTTTTCTAACGGCTTCTTGGGGAAAGTAGGTTGGAGGATTGATTTATGCATTAAAGCATCGCAACTGTTCTGGATTGGGATGACGGCCAGTGGCTTGGGTGATTGACCTCTGGGTCGGCACATGTCTACAAGTGACAGGCAGGGTCCAACACCTAGCCGCTTAGCTGTGCAGTCTTGGCAATTCACGCGTTTCTTTTCGGCATTCAATGATGTGGACAATCACAGCTCATCACGGTGACAAGCAAGGCAGGGCGAGGCCTCCGCTGCCGCCGCGCTGGTGTAAATTGGTACGCCTTAGTATGCATACGATTTTTACTGCATTGCCACTCCATTGTCTCATCCATCCCCAGCCAGGGCAGCCACCCCAGACTGGCCTCAGCCCAACCCAGCCCAAGCCTCAAGCCCCCAACCCACCAACCCTAACCAATCTGCCATCAACTGGATAACATCTGAAGATTAATAATCCATATACCATTGGTGCTGTCGCTGAGCACAGGCTTGTTGGCGGTGCACGTTGTAACTGGCAATTATACGTTTATGCACGGTGATATTGCAGTGAGATAGAACAAATGCTATCCTTCGGCTTGGCTATAGCACCAGAACGCGAGAAAAGGATCGGTTGCGGGTTTTCGCTTTATGTTGTACAACATCGGTCGTCGTAGCTTACTCTTGTGCTTTCGTTTTGGGTCATGCATATTATGATATGTTTAGGTATGTGAAACAAGCAGATACCATGTCGTGTTGCCCGAGCCTGGGAATCGCTGAGAGTCGGTTACCGCTTCCGACTGTCTCAGAAGAGAGTCAAGTGTGTCATCGATTATGTGAACTTATGATTGCCACTTATTAATATTACTGTCTAACAAAGGCACTGGCTGCTCTCCTGAGCTGGGCATTACCGGACGATGGCGCATACAGCGCAGTACCACAGCTTCATCCGTTGTGAGGGCAACACTGTCCTGCGCAAGCTTCCTGAAGAAGCGCGTCTGACGCTCCGTTACATCGAGACAGTTGGCCTGCTGCGCCCGTTTCGGCCGCTGCCCCCTCTCGCGTCCAGCCGCAAAGTTATCCCGGGAAAGAAGTACTACTATGTCGCCATCACGGATTGGAGTCTATATTTGCTCACGATGGACAACAAGGTGGAGGGAACGGTGCTGCTGGAGGTGCCATGGCTGGGCATCCGCCAGCTGGTGAGGGCTTGGGGCCAGGGGCCGGCCCGCGTATTCCGGGAAAACGGAAGCGGAAGGGTATACGGAGCAATTCGGGGAAGTCGGCGATGACGGGAGGGTAGTTGGCATATGACCCGTGGTCCCTCACGTCCTCACTGCTCGTCGCTGCTGCGTATTTGTGGCCCTCTCGCCCACTCTGCCTCCTGACCCCCGTCTCACCCCGTCCTACACAGCGCACACCGGCGCCGCCATCATCACCGCCTCACCCGCAGCCCAAACTGAAACAGAATTGCCGTTGTGATCCTTGTCTGTCCGCAGGACAAAACCGATGCCGACAGCGATGAGTTCATGAAGCGTGACCCCAAGAAGCCAGAAAGCGTCATTCGCTCGGTGGCCGTGTCCCTCTATCCCGCGGCCGACCTAACCGCACTGCCTCCGGCTATGGCGAAGAAGGCCGGCCTCACTGGCGGAGGCCGCAAGCCGGTCTCGCCGCCTCGCCGCCCGACCAAGCCTAAACAGGAAGCGGCGGGCGGCGGCGGCAGGTGCTGCGGGCGCGGTTCCAAGGCGGCTGACGGAGTGGCGCCCCCTGCAGCGGCGGGAGCCGCCCAGGCCCAAGTGCAGGCGCCGCAGCCACAGCCGCAACTTCAACCGCAAACACAGCTTCAGCCACCTGCAGATGCGCTACCAGAGCCTCGTTCAGGGTCCGACCCACAGGCACCACAGCAGCAGCAGCAGCAGCAAGCAGGAGGGCAGCCGCACGACGCGGAGCAGAACTGGCAGTACCCGCAGCAGTTCCGGCCCCTGCGCGTCGACTTCTCGGCGCGGCGTGTCCCGGCTGGTCAGTACTCTGCCCTGCCGCCACACTTCTGCCCCACCTGCACCGCCTGTGGCAGGAGTGGCACCGCTACCAGCGCCAGCGGATGGCCAACCCGTACGGCACCGACGCAGTCGAGTCGTACGTTGCCATGCCGCGAGTCCCAACATTCACGGACCCGTACACCGGCGAGATGTACCCCAATGCGTACGGCTTCGATCCGGGTTGGCTGGGCGCAGGCGCGGCAGCACCTCAGCAGCAGTACATGACGTACTCGTTGTACCGCATGCAACCGGCGCCGCTGGCTTCGGCCGCCCAACAGTCTGCGCCGTACTCGTCGTACCGCCTGCACCCGGGGCCGTTGGGCGAGGCCACTACGGACCCCGCGGACCCCGCCGTACCGTCTCCGCCGTACCGTCCGTCAGCGGGGTCGCTGAGCAAAGCCATTGAGTGGTCGGCCGCATCCCCGACGTACCGGCTGCCGGCGGGGCCGCTCGGCGAAGCCACCACGAGTAGTGACCCCACCGCATCCCGACGTACCGGCTGCCGGCGGGGCCGCTCGGCGAAGCCACCGAGTGGGACCCCCCTGACGCCGCCGGGCTGCGCACCGCGTCCATAGGCCCCGGCAGCGCCAGCGGCGCCCCCGCCAGAACCTCTTCAGCACCCTCCGGCGGCGAGGCGAGGGCGGCTCCACCACGCAAGCCAACTCCGCAATGGCGCTCACTCGCACAGTACCCCTGCCGCGCGCCAGGCGGCCGACGGCCGACGGCAGCGGCGCCACCGGCGCCGCCGGCGCCGTGCCGCCCGCGCCCCCCGCGTCCGCAACCAGGACGCCGAGCTGCACCAGGCGGTTGCGGCGGGGTTGAGGCAGCTGGAGGAGTCGATCCGGAGGCAGCCGCGCCCGCCGCAGCTTGTCGTACGTCCGGGGCCGGCGATGGGGGCATATGCTGGCGGCGGCGGCGGCGGCGGCGGTGGGTTCGGCTCACCCGGGGGGTCGACGGTGGCGTCATCGTCCGTGGCTGCGTCCCCGAGCACGGTGGGCACGCCGGGCGCCAACCAGCTGAGCGCCTCGTTGCGTCCCTTCCTGGCCAGCTCGCCACCCAGCGGAGCCCCCTCAGCGCCACGTTCACACACCCGGGGTCGCCGGCGCACGCGGGCCTTATGCAGCCACAGCATCTGAGCGCGTCCATGAGGTCGCCGCCGCCGGCGGCTGCGGCGGCTGCGGCGGCTGGTCCCTCCGCTCGACTGATGGCGCATACGAACCCAACGGTGGCGGCCGCCGTGCAGACGGGGATGGAGCACTACCCACCATCGTCCGCGCACGCGGCCGCCCGCAGCCCAGTACGGCAGCGGCGGCGGCGGCGGTGGAGTCAGCGGCGGCGGCGGCGTCTGCCTCGACGGCGGCGCCGACGGTGTCGGTGGCGGCGTGGCGCACTTCAGCAGCTCGGCGCAAGGTGGTCGAGGAGGAGGTGGAGGAGCCGGCCTTCCCGCTGGTGACCCGCCGCGGCCGCCGCTCCCGCAACCTGCCACCCGAGCCGGGGGAGTTCCAGCTGCCATTCTACCCGTCGTGCCAGCCGGTCATGGTACCCAGCGGCGGTACGGCAGCAGGCATGCCGCTGCCGTACTCCGTCACGGAGCCGCTGATACGGCTGGGCGAGCAGGTCCTGGAGCGTCAGAAGCGGCGGGAGCCGCGGCCCATGTGGGAGGAATACGAGCGCGGGAGGAGGCCAGGTGGGTGGAGAGGAAACCGCAGGTAGCCACTTAAGAGGCGGGGTGGGTGGGCGACCGGAACAATGATGTGGGTGCTCTTTGGGGTGGTGGCTGGGAAGGTGGGGCCGAGGGCAAGGGAGGAGGGCTTGGGTCGTGTTGGGGGGGGGGAGGGTGGCGGTAAGCGGCAGAGCATGGTAGGGTTGCAGGGGCGGAGGTAACAGTGAAGCGGAGTCGCGAGGGCCGTATGGGTGTCCGTATGGGTGTTGCGGCTCGTGACTATGGGTCGGTGTCGGGGAATCATGCGCGTGTCTTGAAAGGTAGACAGCGGCAGGGTGTACGGCAAAGTCGGGTGATGCTTCAGCAGCAAGCAGTACCATCCCTGTACGAGTGATGACGTGATGGGCCCCACCCTGGAGTGACCCACTCGCTGCAGGTCCTAACCACCTGGTGGGTTCTGACGCTCGAAGTACGTGGGTTTCTGCAGGTGGGCAGCGGAACAACGACGTGCGGGCGTTACCGCTGGCCCCGGCGGTGGCGGCGGCGGTGGCGGCGGCGGTGGCGGTGGCGGTGGCGGCGGCGGCGGTGGCGGCAGCGGCGATGGCGGTGACGGCGATGGCGGCGACGGCGGGGGCTGCCGCCGTTGACGAGTACGAGGCGGCTGAGGAGGCGTACGAGGATTTTTGGATCGCTGACGCGTCCGACGACGAGATGACCCCCGAGGACGCATTTGTGAGTGGAGAGGGAGCGGGACTGGGCAGGGGCTAGGCGGGGGGGAACTAGGCAGGCAGGGAGGGGTGAGGTATACGATGCCTGTGAGCACAGGGCTCAAATGGGGCCCGCCGCTTATGTTATATGACAACCACCCCAATCCCCTCCAACCGACCTAATCTCCCTTCCCCTCACCTTCCCCATCCCTCGTGTGTGTTTTCCCCTCCCCTCCCCCTCCCCATCCATCGTATGTGTTTTCCCCTCCCCTCACCCTCCCCATCCCTCGTGTGTGTTTTCCCCTCCCCTCACCCTCCCCCCTCGTGCGTGTTTTCTCCTCCCCACCCACCCCCACCCCGCGCAGCTGGCCGAGTACAAGCTAATCCTGGTTACCATCGAGCGCAAGAGCAACCTGTTCTTCCACATCCAGAGGGCGTGGATCGGGGCGCACATGCGGCTGGCGCTGACGGAGGCGGGAGTGAGAGGTGCGTGTGGCGGCTGCAACGCCAAGTAGCTACCGCCGGCCACCTGCGCAACCCCCGCCATGTGCCTGCAGCACCCACCATCACCTCACTTGCCGCTCACTAACACAACAAAACACACCCACACACCGCGCAGGAATGCCACTCTGGTACGCGCCCACCTTCCTGCCCATCCGCATCGTCACCGACGTCGCCCGTACGCGTACGGCAACGGCGCCCAGAGCGCCGTACGACATGTCCGGTCCGAGCTGCCCGGGGCCGTCGGCGCGCTGGACCCAACCCAGCAGGCCCTGCGCTACTTCTCCGACCCGGGAATGTGGGTCCCTGCATCCCGCAGTCCACCCGCCACTCGCCCCCACCGCGGCGCAAGCGGCAGTAGCGGTAGTAGCGGCAGTAGCGGTAGTAGCGGCAGTAGCGGGAGTAGCGGCAGTAGCCTCTCTCCCTCCCCCCCCTGCCTCTTGGGCAGGGCGCCGGGCTGCACCGCCACTGGCCTCGCCGCGCCCAATTCCGCCCACCCGTTTCTCCATCATACGCGTTTGCACGTCACCGCGCTTTTGCTTACCTTTTTCTTTTTCTTTTCTTTTACACAGCTCGGACAGGCCGCCTCACAGGTTTGCCGGTAGTCAGTCCCAGTGCTCCAGCATGCGCCCACAAAATTGGTGTCCGACGACCATGCGCCAACTATTCTGTCCCGTCGCGTAAAATGGTTTTACACCCCCCCTGCCTCCTGCGCGCGCGTCCCGGTGTCGGAAGGCTATGCACCCACTACATTTCCCCAGTCGAATTACCGGTTCTTTTATGTCCCCCCCTCCAGGCTGGCCCAGGGCCTGGACTCCGCCATGTCGTCTGCTGGCGCGGGTGTGGTTCTGGAGCTGATGCCCGGGGACAGCCCGGTGCTGTCTGGAGGAGCGCAGCGGGGTGAGAGCGGGGGCGAGGGGGCATAAAGACCGGTTTACACGATGTAGGCGTAATCCGGGGTGGGTGGGTGCAAGGAAGCCCGCAGGTCAGCATTCTCGGTAGTAAGAAGTGAAACCGATTAGGAGACACGTCTGCTACACGCGTTTGGAATTGCATGCTGGAGGGCTGGAGGGCTGGAGGCCAGGTGTGTGGAGGCTGGAGGGGAAGTCGGGGGCCCCCGCGAGAGAGTCCTGAGTCGGGGAGCCCAGACTGGTTTGGGGCCTCGGGCTCCAGGGAGGGTGGCGCCGCGAGTAGGCGCCAAGGGGCGTTGGTCCCGGTTGTCGTGGAGTATAAAAAGCGCATCAGCGGAAGGTGCTGACCGGTTCGTCCAACTGCCGGTGGTCGCACTTGCCGAAAAAACGCTTCTCACCCCACGTACCAGCCTCCACTACGGTATATCACCCCAATCACCAATCACCCCACGCAACCACCCTCCTCGCAACCACGCCGTGCTTCCCCTCCGCAGGCAGCATCGCCGACCTCGAAAACCTGGCCACGGCGCCTCCATGGAGGACGCGGGGGAGCGGCTGCGGCAGCTGCGCGGGCCCCCCCCTCTGCTGTCGGGTCTCGGAAGAGCATGGAGACCCTGCTGGTGGCGAGCAGGGGCCAGGGGGCGGCTAGACTCAGCCGCCAGGCCAGCAGGGTGAGCGCTGTGACGGACCCGTGGAAGCGCATTGGGGGGGTTGTATAAAAGCCGTTTTATACATTGGGGGGGGCGAGTTGGGGGCGAGCTTGGACGGGACGGGTTGGGCAGCCGGGTTGGGTGGTTGCTCCAGGGTGGGAGAGGAGCGGGCGAATGCACTGGCGAAGGGGGGAGCACAAGGTGTGGGAAGCTGCGCTTCTGGACATGCGCTCAAGAAGGGCGTGAAACCTGCATTAGTATAAACGGAGGGCAATAGTTGAGGGTTCAGTCGCTTGCGCCTGAGCGCACGCTGGCGGCCTTGCGTACCGGTGGAGCGCCCGCCACTCGGGGAACGGCCGTCTCTTGAGGAGGCGTCTTATCTCTTGAACATCCCTTGAGGGGCTGTTGAGGGACTCTCTAGCAGCCCTTTGCCTGCAGCTCAAGAGACCTGGCGAATGCTAAAGGAGTTCACCC